>OX459095.1:43372339-44074839 GCA_949775045.1 Metridium senile
TTTCGAAGAGCATATCTTACAGAAAATTGTTGTATATAACAAAACATACACAGTCTTATTCTCTGTTATATAAGCTTTAAAATGATATATAATATGTCTATTATTATTGTAAAATGACTCGGTAAACAAACTTTTAACTGAGAGCATGTGAAAGCACACCGCGAACGTGGACCGTAACCTTAAGTCAACATTTTTTACGGTGTTACAAATTTCATTATATTACAGCTGTACATATTGTTTATATCAAACACCAATGCAGCCTATACTAGTTTACTCACTAGTTTCCATTTATAATTATAACTTTCATCAATTTAAAGTATATGAACATTTTAAAGAATTGAAAAGCACTTCAATCAAAGGGAAATGCTACTTAACTTTAATCGCAGCATACTAATTGACAATTGATGATAACAATCAATCGATTGATGGTCAAGCAATAGCCAGCATAGCTGTGACCTTTTACCAGCTTTTAAATGGACAATCAACCATCAACATTCATCCTTTGTCAATCAACACCAATCAATGCCAATCATTACCAGTCAATGAACTTTATTGACAAACATTGTATGACAGTTATTAAAGATTATCGATTGACCAATACCTATCTATATCAATCAACTAATATTAATCAATTGATATTGATTTCCGTGTATTGGTTGTCATGATTGATTAAGTACACCAGGATGAAAGACACACATTTCCTGAGCCTACATAGTATTAATAATTAGTAAAGTGAACAATGTGACACAATATTCTGACCGAATATATGTCAGTCAAGGAATTCTAGGGAGCTGTCAACAGTCTACAATTTTTGGCAAAAACCAGGCTTTTGGGGCTTTGATTTGTTGTTAAACACCCCCCCCCCCCCCCCCCCTCCCTGCACTACACAATGTTGCCAGATCTGATGGATGCATTTTCTAAAAAATGTATTCAATGTTGTGTTTTACAGGGACTATATTTGCCTATGGACAAACCGGTACAGGCAAGACATACACTATGGAGGGAGTACGCTCTGTACCAGAGCTTAGAGGAATTATCCCTAACTCTTTTGCTCATATTTTTGGTCATATTGCAAAAGTTGGTGGTGATATAAGGTAGACAAACTAATTAAGATTTCCACTGCCAGGACATGTATATTTTATTGTGTTGTAGAGTTGTCAAGTTTTTAGGCATTTCAAACGCTAACTGCAATCTTCTTAGAATGACAGGCTGGTGTTCATTTCATAATTATGCTTTTTACCACATTTGATAATTCTCTCACTTTCTGATTGTTCAAGAGCCTTGGTAAATAAGAGTACATAATGTGGTTGCTATTTTGCTCATTGTCTACAATTTTTAATGTGGTGAAAAACAAATTCAAGATAGTTTCTTGTGGCATGTCCTCTTATTTACCACAGTTGGCGCCATCTTATCGTCTCGACTTCGTCTTGTGGATCCACAACAATTTAGACGATTCGATGACGCCAACCGTGGTAAATAAGAGGACACCATGCAAAACTATCGTATATTTGTTGAAAATCACACTGCAAATGCCATGTTTACAATAACAGTCTCTTACCGGTACTCCAGAAATGCTCTCTATCAATGATTTTGATGTTAGGTTAATCAAAAGAGTGACCATTTCTGATGCAATGTTCGTCCAGGATCGAACTGTGTTCCATCTTCTTGTAGTGTCATCATCTGGCCTTGTTTAATTGCAATTACCTTGACCCTGAATATTGTGATAACCACAAAAACTTCATCTAATAATTGAATGTGTATTTTTAGCTGTCACTTATCACATGTGTTTCATTATTGTAGATTCCTGGTTAGAGTTTCATACATGGAGATATACAATGAGGATGTTAGGGATCTTTTAGGCAAAGACCAGCATGCTAAATTGGAGGTAACAATAATGAAGGTCGTGAAGGGGGGGGGGGGGGGGGGGGATTTCCCATTCAAAAGTCAAAAATCACATAATCCCATCAGTTTTGCTCAAGTTTTCAATTGTTCTTTTATTTGTAAATCCCAGTCCCAGTGCATCCAATCCCATTTCCCAGTCAAAAATAAGGCCAATCCCAGCTCCCATTTTACCCCTTCAGGACCATCAATAAATTATACAATTCAATGTTTAATTTGTTTCATCATGGAACGAATGCAACAAATGATCAAATATCTAAAAGTTTGCTAGCATCAATTTAATATTATTTTTGAACATAACAAATATATAATGATAACTGTATAATTTAGGTTTTAGCAAAAACACTTTATCAATGAGATAAAGTAGTGTGTAATAGTCCTTATTTATTGACCATTATTGACTATCAATTGAAAGTAAAGTTGTAATGACAGACTGAGGTAAATTTTCACTTTCAAAGACAAGCAAACTTTTAATGAGGTAAATTTTGTTTCCTTTTGTATCTGATATTAATGGTTGAGTGATTAGTGGCTATAAATAGTCACTAAATAGAAACATTTAGCTAGTAACTAGTTTGGTTTTAATTTTTTTTGCTCTTTTCATTGTGGATAAAAAAGTATGAGATAAATAGAATATATTTTGTATATATATATACATATATATTAATTTTATATTATTTTATTTTGTCACAAAATGTTGAAGGTTTTGTACCGCAATGTTACCACTGCTACTATCTACTGTTCTTCATCAGGTGATGGGTATAGACTGAAAGAGGGGATTGAATATATAATGCCAAGATCATATACTATTATACTAGAAACATCAAAGTGTAATCTCTTATAGTTTAATTGATGGTACATAACCAGTAGTTTGATGTTTTGCTTATGCCTTTTCAGGTAAAAGAGAGACCAGATGTTGGTGTATATGTGAAAGATTTGTCATCATATGTAATGAATAATGCAGATGATTTAGATAAAACCATGACACTTGGCAATAAAAACAGTAAGTATCACAACTGTATAGACCAAATAGCGCAGCGCAGTAATGCTAAAAATTGCTCCATGACTTGGACAAACATTGTGTTCAGTTTTTACCGTGTTGAGCAATATATGAACTGATCTTATCATTTCCTGCTGAAATTAGAATAACAACGTGGTTAAACAAAGATTTGCTTCGATCGGCATTGAAAATAATCTGCTGAAAGTTAAATAAAAGTTTGTTTCTCCGAGTTAGGCCTTTGTCTCCATTTTTGTGACGTCATTAATGCGCTGCGCTATTGAAATATGGTGTCCAATTTGAATAACTATTGTTCTTGACTGGCTAGCCTCGTGTTCCAACACAATGAAGTTTTCATATGTATGTGAGGCTAGCCAGTCAAGAACAATAGGTACTACCATTGGATGGAAAATATTGGTTTCAGTCATTCATTATGCTTCATTCACTCATTCCAACATTTATTCATTTATTCATCCTTTGATTCATTCATCCCATCACCCATTCATTCATTCATCCATTCATTTATTTATTAATACATTCATTTAGCTTTTATACATTCATTTATTACCTATCCATTTATCGGTTCCAACATTCATTCATTTATTCACTCATTCCAACATGTATTAATTCATTTATTAATTCATCCATTCATCCCATCCCTATTCATTCATTCATTCATCCATTTATTTGTTCTATTATTCATCCATTTATTCACTCATTCCAACATGTATTTATTAATTCATCCGTTCACCCCATCCCCATTCATTCATTCATTCATTTATTTGTTTCATCATTCATTCATTTATTCACATATTCCAAAATGTATTAATTAATTCATTTATCTTTTAATTCATTCCATCAAACATTCATTCCACCACCCATTCCTTTCTTTATTCATTCATTCATTTCATTATTCCACCACCCAACATGCATTCATTTATTCATTCATACATACATTCATTCATTTAGTCAATCAATCCTTTTTAGACATTCATTTATATATGGTCATCTATTTATTCATCTGTTAATACATTTATTCCCTCATTCATTTTGTATTTATAATGATTGATTTATTCTCCATTTCAGGGTCAGTTGGAGCAACAGCCATGAATGAGAGATCATCAAGGTCTCATGCTATCTTTAGTATTACTGTTGAATGTAGTGAAAAAGGTCCTGATGGTCAACACCATGTAAGAATGGGAAAACTACACCTTGTTGATCTTGCTGTAAGTACAGAACATTGTTACAGTGGAACCCTGTTAATCTGGCCACAGAAGGGACAGCCTAAAGTGGCCATATTAATGGGATGGCCGTATTAAACGGGTAGATTTTATAGCAAATGTATGAGCATTCATTTCATTGGGACATAAAAAACTGGCCGCAATAACAGGGTGGCCGTTTTAAGCACTGGTGGCCGTAAGGCGGGGTTCCACTGTATTATAGTTGAAGTGCCATGCCTCCTCCCCCCAAGTTTGATATCATGTTTGCAAGTAGCAATTTGTTGAATCGGAAAATTTAAATTTCATAAATTAAGACAGACCTCAACTATATTGACTGATAATTAATGGCCCCCAAATCAATAACTGATAGTGCTAATGATTATCAAAAAATGCACTGAAGTATCTAGATAACAATTATGTCAGAAATTGCCTCAAATCAAAAACATTACTTACTAATTTATGGAGTTTTTGAACAGCAGAAACTTGCTAAACCTAAACTAGGTTTAGCAAGTTTCTGCTGTTTAAAAACTCCATCGGAATTAATGTAATTTTGATTTGAAGCCATTTATGAACAAATAAAATAAAATTATTGAATACGATTCATTTAATATGCAAAATTCAAAATAAATGTGAAATCAAATTTCGATAAACAAGCTCAATAGTATAACCTACAATCATATGCAAAATACCTTGGGACATTATTACCCATTTTTTTATTAAAAAAACTTTACATCTCAGACCCTCTCTCACGAATCAATGTTAGATTTTTGGAATGTGAAATAGCTATCATCAGAAAGGCCAATCAACCTTGCTTTAATTTGGGGGTAGGGGGTTGCCAAATAAAATTCATTTATTTTGTATATTTTTAAAAACTTCAAACAAAAGCAGTCATAAAAATGTCCCAACAATTTTGAGCATGATTGTAGATAGGAACACATGATCGGGTTTGACTGTAAAACTATTGGCTTTTTCATTTTCAAATAGGGTTCTGAAAGGCAATCCAAGACAGGTGCGACAGGCCAGCGTTTGAAAGAAGCAACCAAGATCAACCTTTCCCTGTCTACCCTAGGGAATGTTATATCAGCTTTGGTTGATGGCAAGAGTACACATATTCCATACAGAAACTCCAAGCTAACAAGACTGTTGCAGGACTCACTGGGAGGAAACTCCAAAACTGTCATGGTACGTTATTTGAAATATTAGAAATACATGAAATTATCAGTGCTATAATAATATTATACAATAGCGGCTTATCTGTATGTGATATACATTTGTATATACTGTTGTATATCGCATACATATCGGATGCAAATATTGTATTAATAGTTCTTATGAAAGTCCAAATATCAATTAGACAACAGAAAGTTATAGACACACAAGAGAAACTATAAAGAACGATTTACAAGCGTAAGAGGGGCACAAGGCAAAGCCAAAGCTTATAGCCAGGCATTAGTGCCCTATTAATTGGGGAGACTAAATTTCATTAGTAGTCATACACTGCGCTGTTAATGAAAGAGCTCATTGCCAAGTAAGTTACTTTCTATTTCCACTTTTAGATTGCAAACATTGGTCCTGCTGATTACAACTTTGATGAGACAATCAGTACATTAAGGTAACAATATCTATTATGTAATTCTATTCAATTCCATTTTAGACTAATTACTAGATCCCGTTCTGTTCAATTCTTTTCTTTCTAGTGTATTGTATTTGATGTATTTCTGTTTCTAATGATTCACCCTCTTTCAATCCATTCAAGTTATTAAATATTTTGATCACGTTTTGTTTATTTAGATGCTACTTTTAAAATCTCTTCACTTTTTCATTCTATTTGATTCCATTCTATCCCATTTTGTTGTGTTCTTTCTATTGTATTGTGTTCTTCTCTATTCTGTTCTGTTCAATTCTTTTCTCTTTTTCATTCTATTTGATTCTACTCTTTCCTATTCTTTTGTGTTCTTTCTATTCTATTCTCTTGTTCATTCCATTCTGCTATATTCCATTCTGTTCTCTTTCAATGGTTCTCTTCTATTTATTTTTTTGTTATTCTATAGCACAATTATAACATGCTCTCTTATTGGCTAAAAAACCTATGAACTATTCCCCATGATGGACATGCGACTTTGTGTTGTCTAATTAATATAATCTATACTTATCTATTCATAATGCATTATTCTTTTTTTTTTGCTATTTTATTTTATTCTGTCCTATTCTACTCTCACTGCGTTATTATTATTTTGTATTCAAATTTTACTCTACTCTCTCTATCTCGACTCTCTCTCATTCAACTTTTTATTACACGTTTTAGTACATATTTGACCACTATAACTGTGATGACTTACTGTAGTAATACAATGTAATCTTGTTTGTATATTAGATATGCTAATAGAGCAAAGAACATCAAGAACAAAGCCAAAATCAATGAAGATCCAAAAGATGCAATGCTTAGAGAGTTTCAAAAAGAACTGGAGAAGCTTAAAGCACAGCTGGCTGAAGGTATACAATCACATACAAATACATTGAAACCCCATTAATCCGACCACCAAAGGGACAGCCCAAAATGGCCGTATTAACGAGGTTTCCGTATTAAGCAGGTAAATTTTATAGATAATGTATGGGCATGCATTTCTTCGGAATCTAAAAAACTGGCCGCAATAGCGGGGTGGTCGTATTAAGCGGGTGGCTGTAAGCCGGGGTTCCACTATACTACAGACTATGCATGTCCTATAGAGCAATGCAGAATTAAAAAGAATAAATTAAAAAGCAAAGCCTTGGCAGTTGGCCCATGTGGTTTGGAGGTTGCTATCAAGAAAAGTATCAAATATGAATGTAGTCCTTTGCATGTTGTTAGAGGCAACTGAAAGGATGTACATGTAGGCACTTATTTAACTCAAATAAACACCGCCCCCTAATAAGCGACGCAGTCGCAATGCGGCTCTTATTCAAGTAAATTCTGATCAAGAAGTGGACTGCAGTGTGATCAAAGTTGAGCAAAGTGACAAATGGCGGCAATCAAAAGTACCATTAGTTTTTGTAAAGTATTCGCACGATAGAAAATATACCATAAGTAAAAAGAAAATGTTTCTTTAACACATCCAATTGTTAAATAAGCACCTCCTTGGAATAAGCGCAAAATCTGAAGTGCGAAAAGCATTATTATCATATGTATATAGTATTATATTATTATTGTTATATTGTTATAATGCGCATTTGAATATTTTATAGAAAATGCGCAATATAAGTAATACATTATTATTATTATTATAATTATTTAAGTCTCATAAGCACCACAGCACTTTTTCAAGTAAATATGGTAATTAGGATTGTGTAGGACCAGAAAGCCAATCAACACAATGATGATGATATAATTATAATCAGGCCTGTAGCAGGGTAAATGTATCTTACTTCCAAATTTTTATTGTACCACCATAACTCTCCTACGTTACCCATTGATTCCATGCTGGATGTTGAGGTTCATGGAGACTAGGACATTGTTGATTACTTGTACGATTTCATCTGCTGTAGTTCTCTCTGCATCACTATAAAGTGTTTGTGTACAGTGAAATTATCTTCCTCCATCCAACAAATACACAGCCATTATGTTATAAAACACCGCATTTTGGATGTTTTCTTATATTTGACTGGCTTGAATATTTGGAATGGGCAAAAATCTGAGAGGGGGAGGGGATTCCCCTGGCCCCTCCCCTGCTACAGGCCTGATATATTTGTTTCTTTACATTTTGTATTTGTTTTTTATTCTTCTGGTGCATCTTCAGCTCATCTATTATATTGATTATCCCCATGACAACAACATTCTGTATATTATTATATTATTTTATGTTAGTTTGATGTGTGACACTAATAAACAGCTTCCTTCTTGTCTTATTTTTCCTAACAGAAGGTGAAGGTTCAGCAGGAAGCTCTTCTGAAGAAGAGGTGGAGGAAAATGGAGTCATGGTGAAACGCAAAAAAGTTAAAAGAAAAGGTATGTAGGTGATGGCCAGCATGGTCAAACAGTCTGAGATCATTATTGACTTGTGTAGACTTGACGTTCATGTTTTGGCACCTTGCTCAAAATTTCCAAAATCACAATCAAAATGTTCAAATGAATGTTATTTTGTTAACTATTCATAGATCCACTATCCATTGCATTCTAGAGTGCGAGAAGTCCCTACTTTTCCCTCCGGATTCCGAGGAAAACGAGAGAAAAGTGAGCGGGGATTGGGGGCGAGAAGGGGAGGAGGAAAAGTTATCTCCGCTCATCTATGTTTTATTAAAGTTAAAATATTTGGAATCTTGAGAGAAAAGTAGGGACTGTTCACAGTCTATTGTGTTTCTATCTTAGTTAGTTACTGATTCTACGTCCGAATATTACATAGATTGCTGAAAACTTTATAAGTCTGTCTTGGAATTTATGTATTCTAAGAGTACGTTAGGAAAAAAACAGTAAATGCTGTAAATCTTTCTGAAATCTATGATGACAGTTTGTCAGACATTCTATATTCCAGTGGGAATACTAGTGCGATTGTTTCATGTTCACTCAAGCAAATTGTGGATCTATGAATTAAGTAACCATCCTCTTAAAATTATCTGTTCTTATGTATTAAAGGTAAGCATGCCATACCACCAGAAAAGGTAGCAGAATTACAAGCTACCATAGAAGCAGAGAGAAAAGCCCTGCAAGATAAAAAAGACATGGCTGAGGAAGAAAGAAATGCAGCAGCAAAAGAACTGGAGAACAGAGAAAAGGATATTCTAAATGCACAGTGAGTTTGATGGTTGTCTGTCTGTCTATTGGCTGGTCTTTTTGTGACTGATTGTTTGTTTGTTTGTTTGTTTGTTTGTTTGTTTGTTTGTTTGTTTGTTTTCCTGCTTGCTTGTCTGTTTGTTTGTTTGATTGTTTGTTTGATTGTTTGTTTGTTTGTTTGATTGTTTGTTTGTTTTCCTGCTTGCTTGTCTGTCTGTCTATTTATTTGCTTGTTTGTTTGTTGATTTACTTGTCTGCTTGTTTGTTTATTAATATTGGCTTGTATGTTTGTTTATTTGCTTGTTTGTATATTTATTTGCTTGTCTGTCTCTTTGTTTGTTTATTTGCTTGTCTGTTTGTTAGTTTATTTGCTTGTCTGTCTCTTTGTTTGTTTATTTGCTTGTTTGTTTGTTTGTTTATTTGCTTGTCTGTCTGTTTGTTTGTTCATTTATTTGCTTGTGTGTCTGTCTGTTTGTTTGTTTATTTGCCTGTCTGTTTGTTTTTGTTTTTTTGTGTGTGCTTGCCTGTTTTATGATTGTTTGTCTGCTTCAATGTCTGTTTGTTTCTTTGTCCGCTAGTTTGCTTGTCTGTTTCGTTGTTTGTTTATTTACTTGTTTATCTAGTTTCTATTTTATTGCTTGTTTGTGACAATAGTTTAATAACAAATGTATTGTATTGACTGGATATATATGCATTGATTATTAAAGAAATGTCTGAAATTATATTATGTAATTTAGAGAGGAGCACAACAAACTTCAAGAAAAGCTAAAAGCAATTGAAAGAAAAATCATAGTTGGTGGTGTCAACTTGGTATGTTAACTTGATTTGTTTTAAACATACAGGTATATTTGTTTATTCTAACATTACAATATTCTCACCAGTTGGAGAAAGCTAAAGAACAAGAAGATCTTTTAGAAGCTTCTGCAAAAGAACTTACAGAAAGACATGCACGTGAAAGAGAACTTCAAAAGATGATTGAAGAAAAGGAGGTATGTATTGAATATGCACTGCGTGTCTACTTCAAAAAATCATCGTCACAGCTGGCATAGGGTGGTATGAGTGGCCTAGTAGTGAGAGCGATGGCCTTTCACCACTGTGACCTGGGTTCGATTCCCGGCTCGGGCGACAAGCAAATAGAGTTTGTTTGATATGTTGTTCTCTCTCATGCCATGAGGGTTTTTCTCCAGGTTATCCGGTTTTCCTCCCTCCACAAAAATCAACATGTGAGCAGAGTTGTGTGTTGTAAATATTGAATGTAGTGGTAGTGAGTGTGAGCGAACCTCACGGAAGAGCCCCGACGGGGAATGATGGTTGTAAATATACATTATGCTAAAGCAAAATATGTTAGTATTTTTTTCCTCATAAATTCATATATTTTGGTTGTAAGTGTTTGTGACAATATCATCAAGCTGTTGTAATAGCGCAGCACATCAATGACGTCACAAAAATGGAGACAAAGGTCTTACTCGGACAAACAAACTTTTATTTAACTTTCAGCAGACTATTTTCAATGCTGATCGAAGCAAATATTTGTTTAATCATGTTGTTATTCTAATTTCAGCAGGAAATGATAAGATCAGTTCATATATTGTTCAACACTGAAAAACTGAACACAATGTTTGTCAGTGTCTTGGAGCTATTTTTAGCATTCATGTGCTGCACGATTGTAGCTGTTGATTGGATATCTAGACAAAAGTCGTGTAATGAATAAATATAATTAATATAAATTATAATTAATGGACATTTGAACTAGGCCTTTAAGTCATCTAGTCAATCATTAAATGGATCTGTGTACCAAGCTGATTTTGTTTTATTTAATTATAAGTACATAGGGTTTGCCAATTTACATTATTTTGTATTAACAGCAAGAGAGAGTAGACATTGAGGAAAAGTATGCCAGTCTACAAGAAGAAGCTGCAGGCAAAACAAAGAAACTAAAGAAAGTCTGGACAATGCTAATGAGTGCAAAGTCAGAGGTACAGTCAATGTTAGCTTCCTCTGCAAGCTACTCCTTTTTCTCATTTGGGATTCCTGTGGCATTTCTGAGAGAAGGATATTGGGCCCTCCCACCTCTCTCTTCGGCTCTCTTTTCAAAAAAGAAAGCCCAAAAGTAAAAAAAGTCAATATATGTGATTTTATATGCCTTTTGAATGATCACGTTATTGGACTACCAATACCAGAATGCTTTATGAATTTTATTTGTTAATCCGATTTTTATTCCCTCTTGAGAACACTAGAACAATGCACCAAATCAAAATTTGAATTACTATTGTTACTTCTTGACTGGCTTGCCTCGCGTACATGTGAAAACTCCATTGTGTTTTAACGTGAATACGAGGCTAGCCAGTCAAGAAAAATAGTTAGTAAAATTGGACGCCATATTTCAATTCATCCTCGGGAACCCAGGGGTATTCTTCTGTCGCTCGTTTCTCGCTTCCACAACATATACCCCTGGGAACGTAGTCTGTTGGAGCTTGTTCCGGAAGTCAAAATTCAGCTCTTTCCTGATTGGTCGACCTTATTAGGTCGACCAATGAAAATCAAGATAACCATTCAAAGAAAGTCGTTAAATAAGTTTGAATTTTGACTTCCGGAACAAGCTCCAACAGACTACGTTCCCAGGGGTATATGTTGTGGAAGCGAGAAACGAGCGACAGAAGAATACCCCTGGGTTCCCGAGGATGATTTCAATTTGGCCTATTGATCCTAATAATTTAATAAAATAAAGCGATGAAAGCATTGTGGTACTGTTAGTATATGATGTCTTAATGCAAAGGTCCTATCATTCTAAGTTATAGCCAATAGGTGGAACTTAACCATTTTGGAAAAAGATATAGCATTTATTAGTTATTTTACAACCGTTATCATAACTGGATGTTATAACTAGAATAACACTGTAAATTATCATTCGCCTTGAAAGAGGTTCTGGGTATATTTTATCGGAAGAGCATTTCAGTCATCTCTTTAAGGAAGGCTTTGTGTTGTTTTTTTGACAAGCATTGCCTAACTTGCAAATAAATGGGAGTCCCTCTCCCAACAGGAATTTCCATCCCCGCAGCCCAGACTTTTTCCATAAGTTGGTAGACATCCACTGGATTTAAATAGTGCAGGCTCAGGGATGAGCATGAGTTGAATAGTCAACTTCCATTTCCATTCCAAGAACCTGGACTATTTCTATCAAGTGGTAGACATCCACTGGATTTAAATAGTGCAGGCTCAGGGATGAGCGTGAGTTGAATAGTCAACTTCCATTTCCATTCCAAGAACCTGGACTATTTCTATCAAGTGGAAGACATCCACTGGATTTAAATAGTGCAGGCTCAGGGATGAGCCTTAATGCTAATTTCCAATTTTGAACACTTTCAAAACATCACTTGTACTAATTATTTACAAATTGTACTAAAGATGGTGCGATTTTCTTTACTAATTTCAATTTTGATTATTATCTATCTTTGTAGATGGCAGACCAACAACAAGAACATCAAAGAGAAAATGAAGGACTGTTAGAAAACATTAGAGAATTAACAAAAGAATTACAATGTCAGGCTATGATAATAGATAGCTTTGTACCAATTGAATTCCAGGTAATAGTCCCATTCACAGTTGCCTGCGCCATCTTGAAAGGTAGCCTAGCCTTTGCATTGAAGTAAGACAAACTTGCAATGATAGAGACATGTGAATAATTGTCCCGTAAGGTGTTATAAGGTCTCTATCATTGCAAGCTCAACGTTCGTCACGCTTCAATGTAAAGGCCTGGCTACCTGTCAAGATGGCACAGGGAACTGTGTAGGGGGACTATTGTATACAGCCTTCGCTTACAGTGACAAAATGTTGATCGCGACTAGCAAATAGTCCCCTTCAAAGTTCCCAGCGCCATCTTGAAAAGTAACCAGGCCTCTGCATCAAAGCCGAACAAACATTGAGCTTGCGATGGTAGATACCTTTTAACACCTCGCGTGACAATTATTCACGTGTCATCATCATTGCATGCTCAACGTTAGTCTCGCCTCAATGCAAAGGCCTGAATTTATTTAAGCTCCGCCTCCAAAGTTGATTGACGGATCGGACAACCAAAGTTTTAAAATAGCCTGTTGCGATGCAATGATTTTCGCTGTAGCAAAGTACAAGTACACGTTCGAAACCCTAAGGTGAATGTTGTACACTGTTTCTAAAATCGTTGTCGCATCCAAAGCTACAGTCAACACTCTACAGCCTGCAAAGGATGTCGGTATTTCTTGTCTTGTTATCGATTTATTCATAATCTATTTTGGTTGTACGTGTTTGTGTAATATGACAATGCATAACAAGTGGTAGATGACGAAACAAATGTTTCTTGAAAAAACCTGTAATAAATCAACAAATTATATTACCGACATACTTTGCAAGCTTCAGAGAGTGGACTGTAGCTTTGATTGCGACGAAGGTTCTTGAAATAGGTGTAGAAGTCCATGACCAAACAGTACATGATTTTCTTCAATCACATGTGTATATATACTCATAACTTTTGTACTTGACAGGAGCTTATAGATCATAATAAATGTTGGAATGAAGAGCTAGGGGAATGGCAGATGGTACGTATATATTTGATTGACACCAATAATTGATAAAAACCTTTATATGTAAACATTTATATTGATAAAAAAACCTTTATATGTGGGACCAATAACAATATGTCTTGTTTATTGGGGTTAAAATTATGTCCGAAATCATTGCGTATGACAATTTTTGATGAGCTACTGCTTTTAGGGTTAATAAATATGTTTGAATAAAAAAATATTTTTGAATAAAAAAAAACATTGATGTTTAAAACTCTATAATGCTTGAAAAATGTTTCTAGTCATTGTTAGCAACATTGTAAGTGATTGCCATCGTTTATTCTGCAGAGATTTATTGCGTACACTGGTAACAACATGAGGAGAGCCACACCTAGTCCTGATCCCAAAGAAAGACATAAAGAGGTATGCATTACGTTACCAGTAGCCTGAAAAAATGGCGTTCGTATGGAGCTTTGGGAAAAAATCGGGGTTTAGGGTTCATGTGCAGTAACAAGGGAGCAAAAAGGGGGAGGGAGAGAGAAAGAGAAGAAGGGAACGCCTGCCAGCAAGCACTGTTATTTTGAGAAATGCTCCCTAGTTAGTGTCACCTGCATGCTCAAATTTCCAGCTGTCTAAGACTGACTAACCACAATCAAGATGAATTTAACGGAAGTGAAACTCCACGTCTGATATAAACCCACATGTAACATTGTCTTGCTTATCAAAATATGTGTAAAGTGTGCAGTTTCAAGTTACTTTTACAATCTCCCCCACCTTTCCGTTTTTGTCTTGCGCCCATGTCTATTGCTGGTACCTAGATAACACAGGAACCCCAAATCTCGATTTTTCCCAAAACTCCACAAGAAAGTTCTGTAGGCTACTTTTCCAATAGTCAAATGTATTTGTCAGTGGGTTTGTCTGCCAATATGTTTGTCTTTTTTGTGTGTGTCTCTGTCTGTCTGTCTGTCTGTCTGTCTGTCTGTTGGTCTGTTTTTGTTTTGTTTTTTTGTTGTTGTTGTTTCTTTGTTTTTCTGTTTGTTTGTGTTCTATATATTTGTTTGTTTGTCTATGTGTTTTCTTTCTTTTTGTTGGTCTATCTGTCTGTTTCGCAAGTTTTCAACTTTTAAACGTATCAAAGATACATGTATGCCTAGTTATTGTTCTGTTGCAATCTCAACCTGTTAAAAAAATAAAAATATTACACGCAATCAAAGTCTTTTGTTACTTCTTACCTACAATACCATATATGGTAATGGCATTGTTTTCAAGATTGCACACTGTATCTTTGATACGAATATGCCGTTATATAAACGGACTTCATTTATTTCATTTTTGTGATCAGCTTATTTCTAATAAGCTACCCCTTTTTCCTCTTCACAGCTAAACGATGCAGATATATCAGATGTCTATCTATCGTACAGCTCAATAGCTGGATATCCTGGATCAGGCGAAACTTCACGACCGAAATCTAGCAGACCAAAGACTGCAAGCAGACCTAAAACAGCTAGCAGACCTAAAACAGGAAAAAAGTGAGTTGAACAACCACGTCAACACTAACACTGAGCAGTACTGGTAACCAAAACAACATCAGCAACAATTGACAACAATAGTATAGAAACAATAACAGCAACAACAATAATAGTAGAAACAATGACAGCAACAACAATAATAATTACAATAATAGTAGCAACAATTAAAACAATTACACAATAGAATAGAAGCAACAATTACAATTAACAATAGTAGAGAAACAATAACAGCAACAACAATAGTAGCAACAATAGTATAGAAACAATAACAGCAACAACAATAGTAGCAGCAACAGTACCAAAAACAACAGTACCAACGACATCAACAGCAGCAATAGTAACAGCAACAGTAACAACGACAACAGCAACAATAACAATGGGTGTAGCAAGTACAGCAAAACAATAGTGACATGGACATGGACAACAATACCATCAATTTTACACTGAATGGACCACAATACCATCAATTTTACACTGAATGGACCACAATACCATCAATTTTACACTGAATGGACTTTTAACAAATCATTATATTGTTTGTTTTCAAGGAAAAAGAATGGTGACAATGGTGATGCTGAAAACCAGAACGAAAACAATGCTGAAGTATTCCCACAATCCAAACGACTCTTGAGTCCAAAGAAACATTTTGCATAAATCAAAACCATAACGTAAATAAAATAAACTGGTCACTTACCAGCATGCACCGCATGAATGACTGTATTTCGTAGAAACATGAAAATGATGTAATATAAATACTGAATACAAAAATAGTGACCTCGTTTGAATACTGCCGCTCTAGAATGACTGTTCACGTAGTCGTACACTTATACAAGTAAAAACTCTGTATTTCCACTTACAGTGCGACGCACCTTACCGTGGCCACCTAATTAAAGTTTTGTACAAGGTAACAAATCAGAAAGTGAGAATTTGACCATATTATAAAAAGTACGCCGAGTGTCAAACGGTAAACACTTTGAAATGTTCAAAGCGAAGACAAGAGTGAAGTTTATAAGTGTTTGAAAATCCTCACAGGATGTTTAAATTTGAAAAGGTGTAGCAAATAATTTGGAAAGAGAAACTTTTGAACGCTAAGCTAACTTTTACAAAACATTAATTGGGTGGCCACGGTAAGATGCGTCGCGCTGTAAAGCGTTTACACTAGTGACATACGCAGACTGGCTCAATGAAGCATTTCTCGTCTAGGTGTGAAAAAGACAAGTTCGGCTAATGAGCAAAGCCCAACTGAGTCTGCGTATGTTGCTTATGATTATGCTTATGTCGCTGTAAAAGTAACATTCCTAGTAGAGTGCACGGCCTTGAAGGTATTGCTAAAGCTGTTTGAATCTTGTCAAGAATATTTAATGCTTTGTAAATACAATCAAAATTCATAATTAAAGTACTGTATTATTTATCAAATGCTCTTTTATTGTATATTATTTAGAAAAAGTCCAATCAATGAATTTTCTGTCTTTTTTACATATTTGAACCACATTTGCACCGAGCAAACATGTGTGAATCTGATTTTCTGTCTTTTTCCATATTTGCACCACATTTGCACCAAGCAAACATGATTGAAACTGATTTTCTGTCTTTTTCCATATTTGAACCACATAATTTGCACTGAGCAAACATGAGTGAAACTGATTTTCTGTCTTTTTTCCATATTTGTACCACATTTGCACCGAGCAAACATGAGGGAATCTGATTTTCTATTTTTTTCCATATTTGTACCACATATGCACCGAGCTGAACATGAGTGAATCTGATTTTTCAATGTTCTTCCATATTTGCACCACATTTGCACGGCCGATGAAACATGAGTGAATCTCATTTTTATATTTTTTCCATTTTGCAACACATTTGCACGGCCGAGGAAACATGAGTGAATCTAATTTTTTGTCATTTTCATATTTGTACCACATTTGCACCGAGCAAACATGAGTGAATATGATTTTCTATTTTCTTCCATATTTGCACCACATTTGCACCGAGCAAACATGAGTGAATCTAATTTTCTGTCTTTTTCCATATTTGTACCACATATGCACTGAGCTGAACATGAGGGAATCTGATTTTTCTATTTTCTTCCATATTTGCACGGCCGAGGAAACATGAGTGAAACTGATTTTCTGTCTTTTTCCATATTTGCTCCACATTTGCACTGAGCAAACATGAGTGAATCTAATTTTCTGTTTCACTCATGTTTGCTCAGTGCAAATGTGGTGCAAATATGGAAAAAGACAGAAAATCAGTTTCACACATGTTTGCTCAGTGCAAATGTGGTGCAAATATGGAAAAAGACAGAAAATTAGATTCACTCATGTTTGCTCAGTGCAAATGTGGTGCAAATATGGAAAAAGACAGAAAATCAGTTTCACTCATGTTTGCTCAGTGCAAATGTGGTGCAAATATGGAAAAAGACAGAAAATTAGATTCACTCATGTTTGCTCAGTGCAAATGTGGTGCAAATATGGAAAAAGACAGAATATCAGTTTCACTCATGTTTGCTCAGTGCAAATGTGGTGCAAATATGGAAAAAGACAGAAAATTAGATTCACTCATGTTTGCTCAGTGCAAATCTGGTGCAAATATGGAAAAAGACAGAATATCAGTTTCACTCATGTTTGCTCAGTGCAAATGTGGTGCAAATATGGAAAAAGACAGAAAATTAGTTTCACTCATGTTTGCTCAGTGCAAATCTGGTGCAAATATGGAAAAAGACAGAAAATCAGTTTCACACATGTTTGCTCAGTGCAAATGTGGTGCAAATATGGAAAAAGACAGAAAATTAGATCCACTCATATTTGCTCAGTGCAAATGTGGTGCAAATATGGAAAAAGACAGAAAATTAGATTCACTCATGTTTGCTCAGTGCAAATGTGGTGCAAATATGGAAAAAGACAGAATATCAGTTTCACTCATGTTTGCTCAGTGCAAATGTGGTGCAAATATGGAAAAAGACAGAAAATTAGATTCACTCATGTTTGCTCAGTGCAAATCTGGTGCAAATATGGAAAAAGACAGAATATCAGTTTCACTCATGTTTGCTCAGTGCAAATGTGCAAATATGGAAAAAGACAGAAAATTAGTTTCACTCATGTTTGCTCAGTGCAAATCTGGTGCAAATATGGAAAAAGACAGAAAATCAGTTTCACACATGTTTGCTCAGTGCAAATGTGGTGCAAATATGGAAAAAGACAGAAAATTAGATCCACTCATATTTGCTCAGTGCAAATGTGGTGCAAATATGGAAAAAGACAGAAAATTAGATCCACTCATGTTTGCTTAGTGCAAATGTGGTTCAAATATGGAAAAAGACAGAAAATCAGTTTCACTCATGTTTGCTCTGAGCAAACATGAGTGAATCTGAGTTTCTGTCTTTTTTCATATTTGCACCACATTTGCACTGAGCAAACATGAGTCAATCTGATCTTAGAGAAGGCAGTGCACAGTCAATTCTACTCATACCTAAGTGAAAATAAGAAGTTGTCATCCAAGCAATTTGGTTTAAGACGGAAGTCCTCTACTGCCATTGCCACATCTAAGTTCACTGATGAAATACTTCATTCTATGGACAATGGCTTAGTAACTGGTGTCGTCCTCTTAGATCTAACAAAGGCATTTGACACAGTCAGCCATGATATCCTTTTGAACAAGTTGACTAACTTGGTGTGGATTCTTCTGCCTGTGATTGGTTTAGATCTTTCCTTTACAACCGTTCTCAAATAACAGTTTGTAACAATGCTCAATCCGACAAAGAAGTTATTCCCATTGGTGTGGCTCAAGGGTCGATTCTAGGACCATTGCTGTTCGTCATTTATATAAACGATTTACCAGACCATGCACCTAGAACACTGTCAGATTTCTATGTATGCTGATGATACAGTGATCTTCTATTCATCAAAATCCTCTTCTAACATTGAATCAAAATTGAATTTAGATTTAAACAGGGTTGGGAATTGGTTAAGTAAAAATCAACTTACTTTAAATATATCGAAGTCTAAGTTTATGCTTATAGGTAGTAGTAAACGCCTATGTAACATTAGGGGCATAAATATATCTTTTGATGGTCAACTATATAGATGTAGTTGAGTCTTTCAATTATCTAGGTATTGTAATCAATAGGAATCTTACTTGGGATGATCACATAGAGCATATTAAGAATAAGATCAATAAAAAATTTGGCCTTTTGAGGCGAATCAAATGTTACTTACCTATCAATGCTAGAAAAACCTTTTTTAATAGCTTTGTATTACCTCTTTGAATATGGTGATATAATATGGGGTGATAGGGGTAATGTGACTCTTATGTCAGAACTTCAGGTGCTTCAAAACAATGCAGCATGAATTGTGCTAGATGTGCCTTCTCGAGCTTCTGCCAGTGAAGCTCTAGACAAACTTTCTTGGAAGAAACTTGCTCAAAGAAGAGCTGAACATCGAGCTATTTTCATGTATAAGTGCCATAAGAATTTATTAGAACATGATTTTGAATATAAATTAAATAGAGATTTCCATTAATATAATACTAGAACTAAGAATAATGTTCGTGCCTCTCAAGCGCACACCAGGTGGGGTCAATGGAAAACGACCAATTTTGCCGCCATTGTTTGGAATAAGATTTGTTTGATTATACGTAATGCTTTGAGTCTTACAATTTTTAAAAAGCAAATTTCTAAGCTCAACTTAATTACTTAATTTTTAAACACTAGGATAATTTTTTGAACTATAATTATATTTTATATTAATTAATCTTTGTAATTTTTAGATATAATATATGTGTAAAATTATTTATGTAGATTTTTAGATTTTTATTATTTTACTTTATTTAGGACCCTTCTGTAAATCACCGTAAGGTGAAGTTGGTATCCTCATTAAAGATATTATTATTATTATTATTATTATTATTATTATTATTATTATTATTATTATTATTATTATTATTATTATTATTATTATTATTATTATTATTATTATTATTATTATTATTATTATTATTCTTTTTCTTTTATTAGTCTTTTTCCATATTTGCACCACATTTGCACCGAGCAAACATGAATGAATCTCATTTTCTGTCTTTTTCCATATTTACACCACATATATTTGCAACAAGCGAACATCAATCGAAGGCAATCTGCAAAATCTTGCAAATTAGCACTGGGAATTGCAATTGTCTTAGAAAGGTTGGCCAGCACTCTTTTTGTTGTTGTTTTTTGCAACGTAAAACGTTCAGTACAAAAGTGGACGTGAAATTAAAACGTTCAGTACCAAAATCGATCGACGTGAAATTAAACGCTCAGTACAAAAATCGACGTGAAACGTTCAGTACAAAAGTCGATCGCGACGTGAAACCTTCAGTAGAAATTATCGACTTTAAACGTTCTATTAAAAAATAGACGTGCAAAGTTCAGTAAAAAATCGAAGTGAAACGTTTAGTTAAAATACCAATACCAGAATTATAGACCATATTCAAGATTAAGGTGAAATGCAGAACCTATATTTAAAACCAAATGCAGAAAAAAACATTCCCTATCCTGTCGACACACCTGTATATAAAGCAAAAAATTGGTATTACAAAACATTCCCCAACCTTCCCGACCCCTATACCCCAACACCACCACCACCCAAATACAACCAAAATGAAAAAACCTTGGGAACAAGTCGACCACCACCACCCTCTCACCTGGGGTTTTGATCAAAAGCAGCTGTTCAGTAGATGACGAAGCCAGTAGCGATTCGGACTACATTCTTAATGTTCTAGTGAGCGCTTAGTGAGAGACATCAGATACTAAACATATCAACTCAAAGAGGTAGGTAGGTAACTTTAAAATTGTCACACAGAAAAAATTGCACAGGTATACTCACTGCAAAAATGAAAAGTTACACAAAGCAAAAAAGGCTGCATGAGCGGTAGTTATTCGAATAACTGACTAAATCGATGTACTCACAGTTACTTAAACCAAGACTAATTGATCACAACGTCGTCTTTCAAAACTTCCTTTTTGTGGCGTTTTGTGAATCATTTTTAAATCTGATCATGTAGCTAGAATTCCGCACTGAGTTACACGATATAACTGTGAAACTAGTCACCCGTCAGTTTAATGACTTAACGGAACAAACCGGTCATATATTTTTAAGTTTTCTATATTTGCATGCATACCGCGACTAAGACTAAGTTTTACTGTTTAGCCGGTACATTTTAAAAACTGTTTTCATCTTTACGCTTTTTCAACAGTGAAACTTTCTTCAACTAGTTAATTGTTACATGCATTGTGAGATATAACGCGTGGATACTGTGTAACAATAACTTCAAAGTTGCGACAACTCAATATTTCTCTAGCATAGCATGACTTCGATTCTGTTTTTTTTTTTTTTTTCTGTTTTTTTTTTTTTTTTTTTTGAATAGGAAACAAAAAATTAAACACAATTCAGCTAAAATCTTTTTTCCCGGTGTCAAAACGTCCATGAAAAACAAACTCTACAATTAAACTTGTAATAATTTTCGATACTTAATTGCGAAATTGAATTTCAAACGTTAACATTGGCGCTGCGGGACTGCACATCTTGCGTAAAAAATAATTTCTAACTTGCATACAAATACCGAAAGAAATTACCGCAATGTATTCCTCATACTAGTTTTTGCTATCTTTGGTATAATTTTGATATAAAGTCAGTTTATTTCATAAAATTGCCGACTAATTTTTTAGGTCAAATTAAACCCAATTAATTATAGCATCACGTAAATTTAATTAGAACTGTTCTCGACATAGTTATTTATTTATAAGAAACTATTATGATTTACACTTTAATTAAATATAATACAATAAATAAATTTTAACGTTTAAAGGTTTCTCCTAGTAGTTTTTATTGGCCAACAGTTCGCTTTTTGAACTCGCTGTTATATGGCTTAGACAAATGAATCTGAAATTTACATGAGATGTAAAAATTGGATGAAAATTTAGAAAGATGTTTCCATAGCAACGATAAACAAATTTTCTATACGCGAAAAAACACGCATTGAAATGTTTCCGTGATTTATTCAAAATCGAACAGATAACTTTGCTTCAAACTTTTCCATTTGGTGTGCTATACGGGGCTTATTATGGTACATTTATTGGTTTATCGCTATCAGCCCAAAATCAAAAGATATTTAAGAAAAAACATTTTACACAAATGTTGTTTATCGTTGCCATGGAAACTCTGATTAGCATAATGAGAATATCTTTCTAGATTTTAATCCAAGCCTGATATCTGGTGTAAAATTCAGATTAATTGAGCTAAGGTAGGATTATGTAATAGTGAATTAAAAAGGGGAAGTGTGGGCCAAGAGAAGCTACTCCGAGACACTTATTAACAAGTACGGTAAACACCCGCATAAAAGAACAGGTGGTTTTGGGGTTCACGCTCATGCGTTTCTTATATATCGGGTGCAACTCAGTGAGAAATCAGGCTGAAGATGTTTTTAAGAGATTCTTAAAATTGTTTCTGGAAATGAGGTGCAATGATCAATACAGTGATCAAGATTACTAAGAGATTTAATTAAATACAAACTGTACTTGATGCCATACAGTTCAGTATGGCCCCTTCTGGAATTGAGCCAAAGACTCTAAAGAAAATTAGGCTATTCTCAACAAAATGAAATCATATTTACGCTAGCAACTCCAATCCCTTCTACAAAATACTGTGTGTTTGTAATGGTTCGACACAAAACAATTAGATCAATCCCACTGTTTTGTAATATTTGATAATTTTTGATAAATATATCTTTTTTGCATATTAAGAACATGTTTCATTTGTCAGGCTGAATTGGTTCTTATATACACCTACTTGCGGTAAGGTTGTCATACAAAATAGAACATTTGTCACAAAGAAAATAGAACATTTGTGATTTAGTGCGAAAGGAATTAACTAAAAGACAAAAGAGAGAGTTCAGCCTGAGTGATCTTCTTTTGTCTTTTAATCAATTCCTATCGTACTAAATCACAAATGTTCTATTTTCTTTTTAACAAATGTATATTTTTGTATGACAACCTTACTGCAAGTAGGTGTATATTCTTTGATGTGGGTTTTTGCTGTAGTGCTAGCTAATTTGGCTGCATGATAATTGCGATGTGATGAGCATGTGCGATGGATTTTCTGCATTAATCAGTGAGACATTTGTTCTTATTTTACGAATCGTGAAAAGCTACAAAATATCCGAAAAATGATTCCAGATTGTGATTTTTCTATTATCTTGTGTGTAATAGTGATCTACTAGGAACTATAATGGCGAAGAAGAGTCATGACATAACCACTATGGCTCTTCACTTGTAACTATGCCCGACACTCGTGCGCATTCAGCACAAGAAAAACGCATGTAACTGCTGGCATGGGTCTTACTAGCTTATTAACGTTGCCGTTCTTTTCCATAGTCGTCATGGTGCTGATCTACGTCATCATCATGTTTACTACGATTACCATGGCAACGTCAAGTCAAGACAGTTGTCCTATAGTCACGTACACTGGATCATTTAAAGCTGACGACCACGTGGCCAACCACGCCTTGGTGGGTTTCTCTTACAAGAATATTACTGTTGATAATATCCAGAAGTGTTCTAGTGCGTGTGTTTTGGACTGTAGATGTCTGTCCTATCAAAAGTTTGGTTCACGATGTGAAGTTATGGACGAAGACAGACACACAGTTGCGGCGGGGCAGTTCGTAGCTAAGCCAGGTTACATGTATTATGGACTCAAACAGAGATTTAAAACCCAGGTATGGAATTGTTAAAAAACAGGACTATGATTAGAACATTAACAACAGCACTAGACTGGAATAATGACGATGACGTTAGCGAAATTGATAACACAAATAATACCGCAGATAAGGATAATGTATTATTTATTTAATTCTGATGTTGCTTCCTTCCTTTGTTTGTCTCTCTGCGTTTTTTATTTGTTTGTTTGGTTGGTTGGTTGGTTGGTTGGTTAACGTTGGTTGTTCGTTCATTTGGTTATTTGTTAATTTGTTACGTTAATTTTTTTTTTTTTTTGTGTGTGTGTTCGTAAGTTTTTTTTGCTTGGTTGTCAGTTGTTTATTTTTTTGCTTTTTGTTTTTTTTGTTCGTAAGTTTTTGTTGTTGGCAGTTTGGTTGGTTGTGTTTGTTCGTTTGTTTGATTAGTTGATTTGTTGTTTACTTGCTGCTTACTTGCTTATTTTTTTGTTTGTTATTTGCTTGGTTGTTTGTTTATTTGTTTGCTTGCTTGTTTGTGTGTGTGTTCGTAAGTTTTTGTTATTGGCAGTTTGGTTTGTTGTTTGTTCGTTTGTTTGATTAGTTGGTTTGTTGTTTACTTGCTGCTTACTTGCTTATTTGTTTGTTTGTTATTTGCTTGGTTGTTTGTTTATTTTTTTGCTTGTTTTTTTTTTGTTCGTAAGTTTTTGTTGTTGGCAGTTTGGTTGGCTGTGTCTGTTCGTTTGTTTGATTAGTTGATTTAATTATTGTTTACTTGCTGCTTACTTGCTTATTTGTTTGTTTGTTATTTGCTTGGTTGTTTGTTTATTTGTTTGCTTGTTTGTGTGTGTGTTCGTAAGTTTTTGTTATTGGCAGTTTGGTTTGTTGTTTGTTCGTTTGTTTGATTAGTTAGTTTGTTGTTTACTTGCTGCTTGCTGCTTGCTGCCTACTTGCTTATTTGTTTGTTCATTCATTTTTTAGAATATCGTTGGTCGTTGTGGAGGACAGTGCAGGAACGGCTGTTGTACTTTGGTCTCTTGTCTCAACAAAGGAAAGTGTGTAGAAAAGTGCGAAAACGTCAAACGTAAATTCGAGTGTGTCTGTCTTCCGGGATTCAAGGGAAAGTTATGTGAGAAGATATTGAGCTGCGCAGCATATGGTAAACTCGGCAAGCCATCTGGAATCTACCCTATCTTCCTCCCCTCAGGACAAAAGCTCAATGTGTATTGTGATTTGACATCAGAATCAGGTTATGCATGGACTCTTATAGAATCGTTTGCTTACGAGAAGAACTCGCAATACAAATATAAATCTTTCCTTGTGGACTACCATGTAAACCAGGAAAACCCTGAATGGAATGACTATCGCTTGTCACGCAATCACATGCTGGACATTACAGGTAGGGCAACACTATGGAGAGCTACTTGCAAGTATGATACTGATGGCCTTCAGCAGCGTGACTACATGAGAGGATTGTTATCCGACATGAATATCATGACGTACAATAGTGGAGACACCTGTGCAAAAGTCAAGTACATAAATATACGAGGTCAATCATGCAGTGATTGCACTACACACTTTTCCCAAAAACAGTTAGTCCATCCTTTTGTTGACAGCAAATGGGGTAAAAAAATACGCTGCAGTTGGAGTGCAAGTATTGGCAGTGTAAGCGGTGATGGTTATAATTCGGGCGATAACTTTGGTCTTTACAATATGAAAAACCCGAATCATCGGTGTGCTTCGTCGTTGTCATCGACTACACAGTGGTGGCTAGGTGCTGCAGTCTAGATGGTTTACCATGTACAATGTATTGTCATCTCAGTTGATATATCCATCCTCTTTTCTTCTTACCTACTCTAGATCTAATATATAAACAGCCTGTACATGGTAATCATGCATTCAATATACACTACATCATCGCCGGTTCTTCTTCCATGTACACAGTGGTGCAGTCTATAGACGGTCTGTACATGGTCATCATGTGTACAATATACACTACATCATCGCCAGTTCTTCTTCCATGTACACAGTGGTGCAGTCTATATAGACGGTCTGTACATGGTCATCATGTGTACAATATACACTACATCATCTCCTGTTCTTCTTCCATGTACACAGTGGTGCAGTCTAGACGGTCTGTACATGGTAATCATGCATTCAATATACACTACATCATCGCCAGTTCTTCTTCCATGTACACAGTGGTGCAGTCTAGACGGTCTGTACATGGTCATCATGTGTACAATATACACTACATCATCTCCTGTTCTTCTTCCATGTACACAGTGGTGCAGTCTAGACGGTCTGTACATGGTCATCATGTATACAATATACACTACATCATCTCCTGTTCTTCTTCCATGTACACAGTGGTGCAGTCTAGACGGTCTGTACATGGTCATCATGTGTACAATATACACTACATCATCGCCTGTTCTTCTTCCATGTACACAGTGGTGCAGTCTAGACGGTCTGTACATGGTCATCATGTATACAATATACACTACATCATCTCCTGTTCTTCTTCCATGTACACATGCAGTGGTGTAGTCTAGACGGTTTACCATGTACAATGTATGGTCATCTCTGATGATATATTTATCTTCTTTTCTTCTTACTCCTATTTTACTTTATAAACGTATAAAATATATACAACATCGAAGCCTGTTCTTCTTCCATGTACACAGTCTAGACGGTCTTGGTTTAATGAGTCTGACTCTGCTGTTAAAGCCGATTGGAATGTCTACCAGATGGATATAAACTATATTTGATTATTCACGATCTGGACGAAAAGGAGGTGGAATTGCACTAGTCTGTCGATCTGACATTGAAGGTATCTAAGAAGGTATCTTACAGGAAACTGAAATCAATTCATCTAGAAGCTCTCAAAGATGATCTACACGCTTCTCAACTCCTTGTACAGACACCTTTTCAACTGAAAGACTTGGTTAGCTCCTACAAATTGAATAGACATTGTCATCTTTGCTTAACAAGCATGCTCCTCTTTTAACCCGTTCAGTCGTCATACGCCATCGTGTCCCATGCCTCACTGATGAGAGATCCGTGTTTTAAGGAGACCACGTAGGCATGCTGAACGTAAGTGGAGAAGAACAAAACTTGATACTGACTTAAATGCTTTCATAGCTCTAAAGAACAAGACAACGTATGTTATGAACAGCGCTCGTCGTGAATTCTACACTGATTTCGTTAATAATAATTCTCATATCAGAGAAAACTGTTTTCTGCCACAAAGAAGTTGTTGGGTAGACAATCTGAGATGCAATTCCCGTTGCATAGTGATAAACAGTCTCTTGCAAATGACATGGGAGCTTACTTTGTGAAGAAAATATCTGACATCCGTGATGAGCTTGATATGGCCTATGCAGCTCACAAGACCTCACCTCCTGCTGTTGATCCTCAAGGAATGAATACAACTTTTTCTCAGTTTAGTGTTCTTGATATGGACGCTGTTAGAAAACTTGTAACTAAATCACCTACAAAGTCCTGTCCATTTGATCCTTTACCTACGTCTATACTAAAGGACTGTTTAGAAGAATTTTTACCACCTTTGAAAGAAATGCGAAATTCGTCACTTCAAACTGGTGAATTCCCTGGCACGTGGAAAGAGGCTCTTGGGAACCTCACTTTCAGGAAGAGAAATGGACTCGACACAGTTTTCATGAACTATCGCGCGCCCAATCACAGGCAGCCCAACTATTCTCTTTGAGGATTTTTTTTAATGACAATAAAGTTATTTTTAACCGCGCGCCGAGCGAAATAAATATTGAGCGCGCGGGTGGGGTTCCTGTGGTGTGTTTGTTTGAGAGCTCGCGGATGGGATTCCTGTGGCTTTTTGCAAGCAATTTTTCGGTCGCGCGGAATCGCACGTACGACAAAAAGATCGAAGAAAGTAGTATATTTATACAAGGTCTGAAAGTAGTTTCATACCTTGTCAAAATACCTCCCTCTTCAACACCGCGCGACTTTGACGGAAAAATTGCTTGCAAAAAAAAGCCACAGGAATCCCATCCGCGAGCTTTCAAACAAATACACCACAGGAACCCCACCCGCGCGCTCAATATTTATTTCGCTCGGCGCGCGGTTAAAAATAACTTTATTGTCATTAAAAAAAATCCTCAAAGACAATAGTTGGGCTGCCTGTGGCCCAATCAGCAACTTGCAATTCGTATCAAAGCTTGCTGAGCGAGCAGTAGCTGATCAACTCGATCTATGCTTGCATGATATGATTGATAATGCATGGTTTGATACACGATCTTCAAACAGCCTACGTACCAGGACACAGTAGGGAAACTGCCTTACTTGAAGGGTGAATCAGATTTTTCTCTCATTTCCATATTTGCACCACATTCAGTGAAGGCAATCTGCCCAAAATCTTACAAATTAGCATTGGAATTCCAATTATTTCAGAAAGGTTGGCCTCTTAGCATTGTTTTTGCTGTTCTTAGCTTAATTGTTCTTGTTTTTTTGTTTTGCAAAAGAAAATGGACAATTAAGCGATATAATTAAGGTGAATTTCCACGGAGGGAAAATTGTGCTACGTCTTTGTTTTCCAGCATGCTTTCAGTTGATGATAAAGACTTGATCGTGGACTGCACTGACAGATCATCAGGAAGATGGAATCATTTAGGTCTTGAACATCTGAGCGAGCTTGAGACGACTGAGTGTTTACAGTATAGGTGGTTTGTTTGTTACAAGATTTATGGACTAATTCTCTAATTGTGGAAATCTTCTTTGTGAAAAATTCGTTAAATTAACTGTTCTACTAATACTTTTTGACTCTTTTGATGGTAAAGTTGGCTGTCTATGATAGAACATAGTGTCAATTGTTTTGAACAGGCTCTTGGAGTCAATCTTGTTCTTGTAATCAAGGGTGTTTTTGAGGATTCTAGTAGAAAGTTGTACTTCTTACAGGATTCCAAGAGTAATTCTTTATCGCCTGTAAGGTTGGACTTTCTGAATTTCCGTTCCATTTGTCGTTTAAGTTGTTTAGCTCGTCGAAGATCATCAGAGTACCAAGGAGCCCAGAAAAGATGTTGCACGATAAGAAGGCTGAAAAGCGCTCTTTATGAATTGGGTCTTTGTCCAGTAGATTCATAACTAGTACAAATTCATTAGCTTTAATTCGGTGAATGGTCATATCGAACAACATTCGCGCACCATGCGCGCGTTTCCACACCAAACGACGACACATGTGCGCGCTCATTTCCGATTGGCAATGAACACACATGTAGCACGCGCATTAACATAATAGAAGAAGCATCTAAACTGCTAGGTAAGTTTGTCCAAGATCACGAAAGAGTCACAAAGCCAAAATCTAAAGGACAATTTCCACAATAACGTTGCAAACTAATTACATCTTACTATCGAGGTAACCAAAAACTTCACAACTTTAAGACATTCAAAACATGCAGTCCGAACGACAAAGGGTTTCCAATCATCTGCGTATCCTGAGTTGTGCATCTGCGCATAGTTCTTATTGACTTAATTTTGCTGTCGATCCGTGTTCCCCTGACAACATGGGTTGTCAAAGTGATCATGAAGTAGTAACACAACGATCCGAGCTGTGCATCTGTGCAGTTTTATCAATGACTTTGCTGTCGATCCGTGTTCCCCTGACAACATGGGTTGTCAAAGTGATCATGAAGTAGTAACACAACGATCTGAGCATTGCATCTGCGCAGTTTTATCAATGACTTTGCTGTCGATCCGTGTTCCCCTGACAACATGGGTTGTCAAAGTGATCATGAAGTAGTAACACAACGATCTGAGCATTGCATCTGCGCAGTTTTATCAATGACTTTGCTGTCGATCCGTGTTCCCCTGACAACATGGGTTGTCAAAGTGATCATGAAGTAGTAACACAACGATCTGAGCTGTGCATCTGCGCAGTTTTATCAATGACTTTGTTCTCGACCTGTGTTCCCCTGACAACATTGGTTGTCCTAGTCATCATGAAGTAGTAACACAACGATCTGAGCTGTGCATCTGCGCAGTTTTATCAATGACTTTGATGTCGATCCGTGTTCCCCTGATATATATGACAACATGGGTTGTAGTGATCATGCAATAGTAACGATGCAATCATCTGGAGCTGGTTGTACGAAAGCCGATTAAAATTAACCTAGGATTAGTGTTAATCTATGATTAAAATCCCTGACCCAGGGTTAGTAAATCCTAGGTTAAAAATGTGTTGCTCGAACGGGAAACTAACCCTGGATTTACTAATCCTGGATTAAACTCGCTAAAACCGGTTTTTACCAGTTTTGTACACGTCACCATCTTGTTTTATCACAATAAATAAGACAAAAACTACTCACATGAATCTTTTAATCCCAAATAGATAATCCTTTAAGTACTAATAATGAATTTACAGTCTTTTTTGACGTTTTTCGCTCGATTTTCTTCGCTATTTGAACTGGAAGTGCTTAGTGACCACTCAAACAGGAAACCCAAACAATGCATTTTGATCGCTTTGGGTTTCCTTAAACATTAAACACACACTGGCTAAAACACATTAAAACATTAAACACACACTGGCTAAAACACATTAAAACATTAAACACACACTGGCTAAAACACATTAAAACATTAAACACACGCTGGCTAAAACACATTAAAACATTAAACACACACTGGCTAAAACACATTAAAACATTAAACCACACACTGGCTAAAACACATTAAAACATTAAACACACACTGGCTAAAAAACTGCATGGTTAAAAAAAAACACTTTGTAGGTATGAGAAGGCAAAATTATAACAAACTATTAATTGTGAATACTTTCTAAGTTGTTTCTTATTTCCCGGTCGCGACTGAAAAAAATACAAAAATTGATCTGTTTTCATGGTAACGGTCTGAGATGGGAAAATATCAGACCGGAAACCGAGCGCGCGTACTATCTTGGCCATATAATAAAAAGACTTATTATATATCCTATTCAAACTCGTTTTCTTATTGGTCGAGAGCACGTCACGTGGAGGGAAATAAATCGATATAACTCCCGCGCGGGTAATAGATCCACGTGAGAGGGGAATAAATCCACGTGATCAGGTCAAAGTCCATCGAAAGTTCGTGTGGCGCGTTTGCAAACCATCTTGTTTTCAGTCATGGCCACTCGTCTTTGTAAGAGAAGCGAGGAAGAAATTCAGCAACTGATATAAGAGATAAAACTTCCTTAGCAACACACAAGTCCACGAATACGGCTGTAAAAACTCTGACTGGTCGACTAAAAACGTTGTACTGATCATTACATTTCAATTTTCACCACGCTTTGTAATTCATAACGAATTTTTTTTCGTAAATAAATAATTTTCAAAATGGAGTGAAAATGTTTCTTCATTTGAATAGGGTATATAATAAAACACTTAATGTCTGATCCCTCGGGAAATCAGTTAGTTTTGCTTCCCTCGAATCTCAATGTTTCCATTGTTTCCAAACATTGAGATTCTTGGGAAACAAAACTAACTGTTTCCCTCGGGACCAGTCATTAAGTGCTTAATATCTGGGGCCGGTTGTACAAAGAGTGAATAGCGGATAAATCCTTATCCAGCGGATAAAATCTATAAAAACCATTGCAGTGGATAACTTTTATCCGCGGATAACTTTATCTACCCTTCGTACAACCACCCCCAGACCATCTCATGTTTGCTTTGTTCAAATATGAATATATGGTGTTTCGTTGTATTAGCGAATGCATGCCAATCAGAAGTTGAAATGAATGACAGCTAGGACCATCTCGTGCATTCGAAACATGGAACGACATTGTTTTCAAAAAGAGAAAGAAAGAAGAGTAAAAACGAAAAAACTAATAAAATTTTTGTATTTTTTAAAATTGAAAAAGTTACATTCAATTTAGTAGATATTTTGATAAAACTGTGTCATTCAGTGTTTTCATCAATTTTAATAACGAAAAAAAAAACAAAAAAAAAACAATTTTACAGAGACAGAATCTAGTGATGTCTGCCATAAACATGTTCTTTTCAGCCACAGCCATAATATAATCCAAATAACTTTTGACTTAATGTTTTTAAATAAAAGTATTCCTCCAATATTTGGTTTTCTGTAATTTTTTACATGGGCATATGAGCCAACAAAGCTCTGGTCTTTCATCACCATAATTTTACATAATTTCCAACAGATAATATAAATGGTCTCATTTGGGAATTTGTAAATATACTACCCGTATACTACCAAAAACTCTGCCAACTTGTTTGACTAGTGTTTGAACCGTCTTTTGGGGCTTTCCTGATAACCTTTTAAGCAATTCCCAATCAAGACTTTATTTTTACAGGATGCATATTTGGCGAGAACTAATTTTTTTTTAATTAGCTGAATTTTAAGGAAATTAATCCTTTTTTTTAATTACAGGATGCATGGCTGAAGAATCTGTCAAACTACAACCAAGTAATTTTTGCAATCATAAAAAACACAATTTGTTTAACTTCTAGGCTATTTCAAACAGTGCATACTCACGTTTCACATTATATCTAGCACCGCTGTACTATTTGACAAAAGCTGCATTTGATTTGTTGTCAAAATATTCACAAATTCCAAGCCAAGCACAGGATATTACTACCACTACACAATAGAAAACGCATCAAGATTATCCCTGTGCAAATGCACCTTTTTTCAAACAGTACAGCAAGTGCTAGATAACACAATACTAAAGTATTACTTACTGATGTTTCTCTATCCTTTGTTATCCCCCGACAACTAACAGTGTCGTAAAAGATGCATAGGGCTGTCTTTAAAAGAGTGTAAAAGCTGACAGCATTTTTAATACTAATAAGTTGTTTCCATAAAAAACAATAACATTGGCCAAGCATTGACACTTGGTTATAATAGGCCATTTGTGTTATAGTGTCTTATATTACCAAGACCAGAATGCTTTGCCAACTTTCTCTTGTGAAGTAGTTAGTTCCAATTTTTTCAACTACTAACAAGAGCAATTTTAATTAAAACAATCTGAATGATAAGGATAAGTATTAAAGCATTCTGGTACTATTAGTATAATGACGCTATATTGCAAATATCCTATTGTTAGATAAATCCAATGATTTTTCTGTCTATATTTGTAGCTTGTATCAGTTGTTCTCTCTGCTGTGATAGACTTGCTTACATCTGCTTAATGTTATTCTTGTTTTTCATCATATCCATAATGTATATGTAGTTGACAGTCTTTTGAAGTGTCGAAATTGGCACTTGCAATAATATGATGGTAGAGGCCACTCTCATACAACTTTTATGATTTGATACAAACAAGATATTTGCAATATAACAGTTTGAACTTCTTGTTGCATTTTCTATAAAATAAAGAATTTGACCATTACTGCTAATAACTATAACAGTGTGTTTCTGTGCTAGAAACTTGCTGTGTTGTTAGTACCTGGTAATTGCAACAATGTTATGTTATATGCAATGTTCAGTATATATTACACACCACCCAGTGGGCTTATCATTTTACTATTAATCGTAAAAGACTTCTAACAGTTATGTGTCTTCATCACTTCTATCTCCAAGATAGCCATCATTATCAGATTTGTCTGCCAGTGAATTCTTGGTTGGTGGTTTTTCATCAGAAACAATAATTTGTATCTCTTTACAAGAAGAAGCATCCTCTATCTCCAAACACCTTTTCACCTCTTCCAAAGCAAGGTCGACATGAACAAAACTTTGTAGCCCAACACTCTTTGCAAGCTCTGAAGCTTTATTGAACATTTCTTTGGCTTTTTCCATTTGATTTATCACTAAATACAACTCTGCAGAACATAAGTTATAATACACTTTTGTCTGCAGGGATAGTAAGTCAAAGGTTTGTTCAGCCTTCTCTAAGTAAGACTGGGCTTTAGACACTTGTTCAGGTGTTACTTCAAGCTCTTTGGTGTCATTAATAGGCATAGGCTGCAATTCTAGTGATGCTAATTTGACATAAGTGCAGCTCACTTTATCAGCCATATCGCTGACACTCTCACCCTGGCTAAAATTCCTGGCGGCTTCCAGGAATTTTTCTCTTGCTTCTGGTATAAGGCTCTTTAAGAATGCTTGTGTTCTCTTTGCATAGACCATTAATATAAGTCCTTCACAAAAGCACAAGTCGCCAAGGTCTTCACAAAGACCGAAGGTCTCAATGTACTTTCGAGCAATGTTTAGACTTTCTCCAGCATTTCCAATAAATCCTTCATTGAAGTGCACTTCTGACAGACAGACATAGATTCGGCCTGTTAGAAGAGCTTTGTTTCGACATCGACCAACTAGATCTACAGCATTCCTGAACAGTTCTTTTGCATAGTCACAGAACCTTTTTCTGCATGCTACAAGACCCTGTTCAAGAAGCACAACTACTTTGATATCATAATCAGTCTGGTATTTTGTTGAAGCATTCGATAGCAGCTTCTCAAGTTCATCAGATTTGGACTCAAATTTCAATTCCTGCACAGACTTGATAAATGTTTTGTACTTCTCATTGGAATACAAATGAAGTGTTGGCGTCGCAGTAGTTGTGGCTTTAGGCAGTAACACACTTTGTGACTTCTTCTCTGCTTTAGATGAATCACGCTTGGTACATATGTCAAAATCTACTGAACATACAACTCCATTCTCGTCGATAACATTGGTAAGATACGGATCGTTCTTGAAGAACTCTTTAGGGAATAGTTCAACTCCTTCTAACTTTAAAACGACGTGAAAATGATAACGTGTTTCTTCATCGAAAAAGCGAAACCAAAAACCATACACATCTGAGCCTCCAGGTTCAGATTGGTCACACCTTCGTTGCTTACTTAGTGGATAACAACAGTAGGATTTCTCAGGTAAATTTGAGGACAGTTCTCCACCGTGTAATGAGTATCGCGTGACTGAATCTATTTGTATACTGTACCAAAGGCCATGTAAATGTACTTCATGAGGGCACTCGTCTTCTTCTAATTCAACTTCTTCAGTTTTTTCAAGTTTATAATGAACAGGCAGTGAAACTCGAGCAGTTTGTCCACTTAAAGTAAGCGTGACTGACCAATCATTACTTTTGTCGGGAAACTTTAACCGATTCCTTCCACATTGAACAGGTTGTGAGGGCAAAGTAACAACGTGGAGACTTGGCTTCTCCGAACGTAGAAGTTCAAGTAATTTTAACTGCGTCGCTTTGTGCCTCGAAAATGATGTAGGAATGTTCCCTCGGGGACTATTAGAAGCAAATGCCATTGATAGATACCATAGGCTTTCTACAAATTGATAAAAAGTGAGTTTATAACACGGAATTATTCATAGTCGACCTTTGTACCCCTTGCACCAAGATCGTCCGCCATATTGGAATTAGTGAGGTAAACAACATCCAACATCCTTTGCGAGTTTTCTCGTGGCTACTAAGCCAAGGCTTGGTTACATAATCCCAACAAAAGTCAAAATGGCGGCTCAAGTCTGCAGCGATGTTAGCGAGGCGAATGAAATATGTCCGATTAGACAGTTGTATCTAAAGCCTATAGCCAAATTACGTATTGCAGTATCCTTCCCAGAGATTAAAGTGGCTGGGGTATCAATATCTAATTGGGAAGTGATGGAGAAACTAAAAGCAATGGTCTCTCCAGACCAGTTCGCTGTGCTGCGAGTGATCGAGTCGACCCTAGAGATGATTCGCTTTGAAGGCGAGACAGAAACTAAAGCTGCTATATCCAAGTTTGTAACCAGGCTCGATGGAAACTTCATAAAACTAAGTGGGTTTGCAGAGCCTTTGAAGGTTAAATGTATCGAAGCGAAGCTAAAGTTTCCTTCCAGACATGAATGGGACTCTTTCTTCAGAGATGCAATAGATTTGAATGAATGTAATCCAGGTGAAAGACCTGATACAGTCGTTATCAAAGGCTTGCCATCAAAATGGTTTTCATCACAACAATCGGGTGATAAACCATGCGAAGAAACGGTTATATCAGTATTTCAACATTTTGGTAAAGTTCGAAGAATTGATATTCCGATTTTAGATAATTATCGACAAAAGATTACAAACAGTGCAAACGAATTTCAAACTTTTTATTTTGGTTCACACTTGCATTTTGATGCGTATATCCAATATTCACAATATCAAGGGTTTGTAGCTGCAATGTCTAGTTTAAAAGGGATGAAATTGGTGCGTGTCTCCGAGGAAGGACGAGCCGCTGCAGCTAACATTCAAGTTGACTTTGATCGAACAAGCCATTTGAGTGAGAAAACTATTCAAAAACGAAACCATGAAAGACAGAAGTTGATTTATAAGGAGCAGAAAGAAGAAGAGAGAAAAAGAAAGGAAAAAGAAGAGGAAGAAAGAATAAAGAATGAAGAAAGAATGGAGATGCAGCAACGAGAGGCTGAGAAGGTAAAGCAAATGATGGATGAACTAAAGAACAAAGAAGAGCGGAGAAAACACAGGGAGGAAAAACGAAAACGTAAAATGGAAGACATTCGACAGAAAGAAGAAGCAAAGAGGGAAAAGGAACAACGACTGGCTGAGAAAAGACAGCGATTAGAGGATCAAAGAAAAGAAGAGGCTGTCCATATTTTACAAGAACTAATGAAGAGAGTTGCAGACAAAAAAGCTGAAGAAGAAGAAGAAAGAAAGAAAAGAGAAATGGAATTAGAAATGTTAAAACAAATGGAAGAGAATAAGAGAAAACAGGAAGAAGAGAAACTTAAAAAAGAGGAAGAAGAAAAACAGGAAAAAGAAAGACTTGAACAACAGGAAAAAGAACTAAGAGATAAACTAATCAAAAATTTACGGGAAATGAATGAGAGGAAAAAGGAACTTGAAAGAGAACTTCTTAGAAAACAGGTTGTATCCAAGACAACAAAATTATCATCAGTTGTAAAAAACACATAGAACATAGAAACTGACAGAAATTAAAGTAAAGCTCTACTTGTTTTTTTTTTATGAAATATGTTCATATTTCATAACACCATTTGAAGGAAGTTTTACTTTCAATTTCTTTCAGTTTATATGTTCCTATTGCTGGATTTCATGTGATGTCTTCAAAAACTCAAAATTTAAATTATACATCGTATAAACACATTTCTAAAATATGTTTTAGAAAATAGTGTCATAAATTACAGGAAAACATTTGATGCTTTTTACTTGAGTTATGAAGGTTGAATTTTGACACGCAATACCGTCATGTGTATCTGAATAAATATTAAAATTGAAAATTTTTTACCCAAATTGATAGATTTTGCATTTCAAAGATATTTCGGTAAAATCACTATTTTATTTTAACAATATTTTATTATGCATGATAAAAATAGCATACAAGTTATTGAGTATTCCGTCATATTAAGCCTTTGAAGTTTTGTCTGCCATTTTTGCTGGTCCATAGCGCTGCAACTAAATGGTCTACAATCTTGAAACTTGACCAGTATATGTAGTTTTGAATGCTTTATAAGATTATGAAATGTAGATGAGGCATGATCGTCCGGGGTGGTGTAGTCTTGAGAAAGACTGATGGTGTTGATGTCTGACGTTTCGACAACCTGAGCAGTACCAGCTGTACCAGCTTTCAAGTAGTCAGCGTTGGTGATAGTTGGTGCAATGTGTAATGGAGGCAGCAGAGTCCCAGTCCCAGTCCCACCGGCTTGGAACAAAAGCCACTTAACCTTTGCATAACACTACCAGCTTCCTACAATAGACTCATTAACAACTTCAAGCTTTCCGCTAATACAATGACTAACACCTACCCACGCATCAACAACAACATTACCGACTGAACCAAACACATAAATAACACCGCTGTCTTTTCGTTTTCTTTACTCTGAAGATGACTTCCGCTCTGGTTGTCGAAACGTCAGACATCAACACCATCAGTCTTTCAAAAGACTACACCACCCCGGAGGATCATGCCTCATCTACATCGATTACACCTGGAATCAGACCATTCACTCTTTTAAGATTATGAAACTTTAAATTATAAGGTGAAATTACACTTTTGAATTTTATGTTGACGTACACATGATGTAGGTGAAAGCCAGCAATTTTCTCTCGTTTTGAAGATTTATTTTTCTTGTTCACAGAAGCAAATGGTGCTCATGTTAAGATTCTACTTAGTGACTATTTAATCACTCAGCCAGAAACATCAAATATAAAAGGAATCAATACCTCCTTACTTCAATGTCTTTAATAGTAACTAGTAGTTGTTAAATAAGAACCATTACACAGTAGTAGGTTTATTTTATTTCACTTGAATTTGTTTTATCTGCTCTTTTTGTGTACATTGTTTTATGGATGCTTTTTTACTTGCTTTTTAATGCTAAACAAGTTTTCACATACTTTATTTGGTAAAATCAGAGCTAATATTAGCTCTGGTAAAACCAGACTGTTTCTCATTAAAACTTGACAGTTTATAATTAACTAACAAAATCGCACGAAGAATGTGAATACATTAAATGTGCTGAAACTTTTTTGATTTGGGCTATAATAATAATACTGGCTCATTTTAGACAGGGCTTAGTTCCCTTATAGCCCATAGTGCTTTAAAAATCTGCAATTATATCTGGAGGACTTGTATGGTTAATGAATGCCTGACTCATTACTGTTGTACTGGGAGGCTATCCCCTATTGGGCTTTTGTGTTTCCTGTGTGGCTTCCTGTGTTAAGAAGAGGGGGACTAAGGAGAGGCAAGGGAAGAGAAGAAAAGGTCTTTCCTTTCTCTCACTGAACTAGTGCCTAGTCCCTCTCTAGTAGCAGCACAGGAAATCCAAATACAGTAATCCCAATCTCAGATCACAGAGAAGCATGTGGAGGGGGCTAGCAATCAATTCCCTACTCTTTGCGAACAGCACAACAGGATCTTTAACATCTCCCTTGCATAGGATCAGAGTGAATAACAGATGAAACCTCCAGCTTTACGTCCTTACCTGAGAAGACATGAAGGTCTAACCATTTGCAGAGATAATTACCATGTAAGGCAGCACAACAATTAATTTAAGACACCAAGTATTGGCTCGGCATGGAACTGACTGAACCCTGCACTGTAGTTATGAATAACCATGCAACTAAGCTATCTGGTCAGCAGTTGTAGGTGAAAATCAGCCTGATGATAAGACCTTCCGATAATTACTCTACCTTTCTCCCTCTCCTTTATTCCCTCTCCCGAGAGCCTAATACTCATGCTAAGTGAACATATTCCACTCATTTCTTCATTAAAATGACTATCACATCTAGCATTTTATTGGCATTTATTTATGTACCGTGTATACATGTAAGGTATTTTTTTTCTAAATCAGATGTTGAATCACCTACAGTTATAATATAGAGATTAATACATGGGCGTGCAGACATATGCAATTTACCTTTGAAACTTATCTTGTGAGATATCAAGATTGAAGATAAAAAGATACATTTTATATCTCCAAGCGCCCATGTTTATTATATAACATACAGTATTTTTAAATCAAGAAAATATTTCAAAATGTTGAAAACATAGATGTTTGATAAATAGAAATATCATGACCAGACATAGCCTCCAATGAAACCAAATCCAGCATTTCACTCTCATTCCCACACCAGACATATGGGATACAATTTTTATCAGTGTTTGAAATCCCTATAACAGGCTGTATGTTATATAACATTTATTTATTTATTACAATGGTACTATACTTTGAAGATAAAAGTATGACAGTTATATACAAAAATACACTAAATTAAGTGCTAAGTTTACAATATTATGAAAAACAGATAAAAGAACTAAAGAAATACCACAGAAAAATTCAATAGAACAAAAAGAAAATGTGGTTTCATGTACAACTGGTACTAACTGTTTATTTATACATACTTTTGGATTTTTTATCATTTGAGCAGGGCGACTACTGTATCATAATACTGTGTCTTGTCTGGTTCATGTCTGAGTATATGAGTAATTATTGCTAAAACAGTTAGATCTAAATGTTGTCAAACAATGGCTCAAGTGATGGCTCTTGGGGAAGAACGTAAACCTATTGTTTGGCCAATTTGCATATAATTGTAATTTGATTTTGACAGCTAGAGCACTAACACTATATCCATGAAACAAAATCAAATTATTAGTGTTTACTAGTAATGGTTCTTATTCAGTGACTATATTAGTTACTATCAAAGACAAGTAAAGTTGTAATGAGGTATTGTTCCCTTTTGTATTTGATGTTTCTGGTCGAGTGATACTGACTAAATAGAAACTATTAGTTACTTAGTAACTATTTTGTAACCATTTCATGGTTTTAGTGTTTTCACTCTATTCTTAGGTATATTACTTAATAGAGCGTTTTCATAAAACCCTCTTTTAACATGCAAATGAGTATATATGTGTAAAATAACATGCTAATGAGGTGTGTGTGTAGCTATTTGCTTTCATTTTTCCCTTGAGCCACAAGACACTGTTAAAATCATTGATAAAAGTGGTTTTGAGGATATATAAATGTTTTAGTTGTTTTATTTTGATTGTTTTAAGCCGAGAGCTAGCATGTTAATTTACACATATTAAAAGTGGGTTATACGAAAACGCTCTAATAACTACATAGTTGATAATGAACTAATTTTACTCTCTTAAAAGTAATATTTTTTCATGGATGCGCATTTGCGTTCTTGCACTCTGCCAAAACAGATCACATAATATAAGACTGCTAGTTATCATTTGAGACCAGTATTAATGTTCCCTGATTTGCTAACTCAGAATTCTAAATCTATGTAGATGGTTTCATGTAGCTTATATTATTATATTGTGTTACACAACTTGAAAATCAATGATAAAAAGAAAAAATTGTCATGGTGTTTTTCAACTTTGAATATTTTGGCCTCTTTCCACATGACATCGACTGCTAAGACTATGCAACATGGAGACCTAAACATTCAAGTACAAAGAACACTTTGTTAACTGCATAGTTTCTTGTTTATTTCCAAATCTAGATGTTTTAAAAAGAACTCATGCTTGTGATTGACCCCTAAAATAATGGTGACCCACTAGTAATGTATTACTTGCTATCATTAATCTTTTTCTATCTTGGGAACTCTGTGGTTTGTTGTTGTTTGTGACCTGTTTTTTTTCAAGTTCTTAAAGAAGAGCATGAAGTTGGACAGTTGTTATACTTCTACTTCAAACATCATTGTCGCAGCTGAAGCAACACTGTAACCTCCTAATGCCGCTCACTCAGGATGCCAGTAAAACTTTTTAAATATGATAGGTAATATAATGAAATTTGTGACACCGTAAAAAATGTTGATTACATGTAACTTTACTGACGTTTCAAGCTTTAGCCCTTCATTGGAGTTAATATGCTTGCATGTTTGATACCATATTTGGTATTTGAAGCTCAAATCAAGATGGCTGCTTCAAAATTTATTGGTATATTCCAAGAGATAGACCAAATATTGGATCTGGGGGCTTGATATTATATTCCTTAATATCATTTTTAAAGTTCTAAAGGAAGAAGACTTGAATAACTACAGGAAATAATTTGTCTATTCTGGAGCATAGATCACAAGACTGTAAAATAGCCCAAAAGAGCAATAAAAGTCTATCTATCTAAATGTATAATGGTTGCATGTTTCAATCTACTTGAGTTTCATATAGAAATGAATAACACAAGTCTGTAAAATTATCATATTTTGCAAATTTACAATATGCAACTTATGGAATATTATACAAATCTATTTGAAATAGGTTCTTGTATGTTTCTGTCATTCCCCTATAACTCTTCCAAATCTACTCTTCTGATATAAATACTTGCATGTCACCCTCCCACACAATATAGTACATTCTAAAAACAGCTAAATCAACCAAGAAAATCATCTCCATACATATTTCTTACTTGCTCTTGTTACCTCTAAATTTCTAAAAGGTTCAAATCCCATTCCAAGAGTTTCCAGGGTGTTTTTGGCAAAAAAATGTCTACAAAGTCTTTTCTCCATTTTGTCTTTATCATGTTTAACTTTCTTGTTTAACTTGTTAATCATCCTTTTTGTTCGTTTTCCCATCTTCCTCCTCCGTTTCTGATTCTTCATACTGTTGGTGTTTTTCGCCCGGTTTCAGGAATTTTCCAACCAGGTCATACTTTTCAAAAAACTGTGTTTCCCATTCCCGTAGCGAGTCCATCTGCATGCTATTCAGGTCTGACAAATCATCATGCTCGTCCTTAAGAGCTTCTGGACCAAGTGAAAATGTTGCTAATCCTCTGCTTGCATCACGGCCTGCAAAAATGCTGTAAGGTCCGCCTGCAGAAAGAAAGTGTTCATAGTCTAAGAAAAGTAAATGGAAACTAGCGAGTAAACTAGTATACATGTAGGCTGCGTCTGTGTTTGATATAAATGTCAGATAGGTAATATTATGAAATTTGTAACACTGTAAAAAATGTTGACTTAACTTTACTGACGTTTCGAGCCTTAGCCCTTCGTCGGAGTAAAAGAGGCGTAAAAAATGTTGACTAAACTTTACTGGCGTTTTGAGCTTTAGCCCTTCATCAGAGTAAAAGGGAAAATTATTTACTCCGACGTAGGCTAAAGCTCGAAATGTCTGTAAAGTTAAGTCAACATTTTTTACGGTGTTACAAATTTCATCCAGGTGATCTCGGATCAAAAAATTAGCCAATCAGCGCGCGACAAGAATTTTGATCAGGCGGTCCAACATGGCTACCATGAGGTGGAATGGCTAAATACCGTAGGTTGCGCTTTTAAGTTATTTTTTGTGTGAAATATGCCTTAAACATTTACTGGTTTATAGTTATTAATGTCGGGAAGAACTTACGATTTGACATCTAAAGCTTGAATGTGTTTAAAGCACTAAAAGCCTGGCAAAAGTCGTGGAAAATGGCGTGAACTCGAGTTTTATCGCTAATGCTCGAGTTAAAGTACAATTTTTATCTGTAACATATCATGTACACATCAATTTGCACTTTAAAGGTTCTTATGAAATAGTACTTTATTATATGTTTGTATTTATATGGGTAATAACTGTTTATTTTTCCTTTTATAAACCTTTTTACTTGCTGAAAACAATTCACCATCGAAAAAATCCAAGATGGCGGCCATTGACCGCGCGAAAATGGCAGATTGAGAAACTGGGGATAGGACCGCCTGATTTTCAACAACAATGCAATGCGCGCCGTATTCCGAGATCACCTGGATTATATTACCTATCGTGTAAGAAAAGTGATAATATCCACTGCAAAACAGTTCCTAATTACAAAACAGTCCTATCATTATATACACCTAATTGCAATAACATTGTCATATAAAAAGAAAATTACAAAATAGGAATTAAGACAAAAGCAGTCTTTTAATTAATTCCTACTTTGTAATTTTCTTTTTTATATGACAATGTTATTGCAATTAGGTGTACATAGTACATACAGTTTTAATTTGTTTTTACGGTGGGGGACAGAGGTGGAGGGGTTGTTGGCATGGGGGATTGTGCTGTTGCTGTGTTGATTTTTTTTTTGCTGTTTTTTTTATCCTTCAGTTTTGCATTTGCTTTTCCAATGCTGCAGTTTTAGCTATGTACATGTATGTAGGTGAAAGACATTAGTCAATATGTGCTTTAAATTGTTATCATCAGGCTAGACTATTTTTAAATGAATTTTTTTGACAATCTTTTCTGAATAATTATAGATATAATTACAAACGATAGCCTGCGTGGCGGCTCTTGGGGATTGGGGAAGAGAGGGGGAGGGGAGGGGTGGTGGGGAGAAGGAGGGAAGGAAGAGCCTGCAGACAAACCCCACTTTTTTGATACAAACTATGTCCACCAGATGGACGTAGTTTTTGATTGGCTAAGATCGAAGAATCGCTCATCACGTCAAGGTGCGACACGCATATTCACAACATGGTGCCATTTTATAGTGATTAGTCATCTTGAAAACTGTTTAAATACTGTTTTATCTAAGCTAGAAAGCTCTGGTTTTATGTTTTCTTCATAAACAAAAGCAGAAGAAGGCTTTTGGCGGTTTATATTTTAAAAGACAATCGATATTCAGTTTACTTAGTATCATGATTGAGTGTCAAGCTGAACTTTGAACTATTGTGTTACAAGGACTTTCAGTCGCTGGTCTCAGCATTTCGATTCATTTGTACGTAGATGTGCGAGCTTTATTTCCTTTAGATGCACTAAAGAATGTTTAGAGTTTTATCTTTACAAACTGATCCGCTCGTTCGTTCTATCAAATTTCAACGTCTACTTGATTGGTTGATAATGGCATTTTTGCCTGTTTATTGACATTGATGGATACCAGAACGACTAGTGTTTACTAGTGGGCGTAGAGTCAAAAAAGAGGGGTTTGTCGGCAGGCTCTCCCTTCTTCCCTCCCCTTCTCTCCCCAAACCCTAGAGCCGCCACACAGGCTACAAACGAAACCTAATAATATTCAATAGCATTTAGGAATGCTGGAAGAATAATCTCTGATAACTAGAGACCAAGAGCCAGTTGTACAAAGGGTGAATAGCGCTATCCACAGGATAAATCTTATCAGCGGAGAAAATCTATAAAAAACGAAATGCAGTAGATAACTTTTATCCATGGATAACTTTATCCACCCTTTGTACAACTGGCCCTAAATATATATGTCATATATACAAGATTTTATATTATTAGTAAGTTTCATCATTTTGAAATGATGAAAATATAAAAATTAACACAAAAACAGAAGAAAGTTATCCAAATTAACCTACACGAATGATTGGATATTATGTAATCAATTTCAAATGAAGTCAATTTCAAATGTAGTCAATAACAAAATTCCAAAATTGAGCTCCTTGGGTTAATAAGTAAATATATTTAAAAAATGGATTATTAATGTTGAAGAAAATAAGCAACCTATTCAACACAATAAGTATTATGTGATCAAAGTGAATATTGGCAAGTTTTTATCAGACAAAAATATTCTCATTGCGTGATAAACTTTATAAAATTCTATTTGGATACTAATTATAGTATTCATCGTTTAAGCTTTCAAAGCTTTTTTCTTCCTGCATATACTAATTAAAGAAACTGTATAATTTGCATAAAAATCTATTCAGACTTTTCACCATATCAAAGTCCTCGAACTTTAAACTATGGAACTTGTAGACGATGATAAAGTTTGCATAATCTTTTTTTGTCAATAAAAACTTTAGGATTAGCATAACAATGAGTAAAACCTTTGTTTGTGCACACGTTGATTTATATTCTAAACAATCAAACGTTTTCATGAAGTCGGCGCCAAATTTGTAAAGGAAAGTTTGCTGAGTTAACCCAGTGTTCTTTCTGGATTTCACAATTCACAACCTTTTCAAGTGCCACCTGGACCTATAGACCCTTTGCCTAAAGTTCAGATCTACCATCGAGGTTTGCAAGCAGCATTTCCAGCTAGATCACTAAGCCCCCCGAACAAAACAACACTCCAATAAATACTAAATAGTTGAGAATTTAAAAGAGAGGAGGCCTTTTGGCGATTTATACAATATTGAATAAATTGCAAAGAAAAGACCCGAGTGCATACATGTGGTCGATAAAAATATCAACACATCTATAATCTTTAAAAGCAGCTTTTGTCGTACATGAGTGATCTTCAAAGAAAGAGAATATAGGTAGATAATTTACCTGGTCCGTAGAAGTCTTTTGCTCTTGTTACATCGAAAACTTTCCCGTTTACTGCCATTAAAACATGAGGCGATTTCAATCCATCGTATTCTTGGAGTTCCTCCGGTGTGAAATCTCGTTTCTTGTTGAACGAGCCTACAACGACTTCGGGCTCTTCTTCCTCTGCTCTATCGAATTTAGACTTTAAAATCTTTCGTATTACAAATACTACTGCTATTAAGAGAAGGAATTGAATGGGAGAAGACAGCGTAGAGATAAAATTTAACACTGAAGGAACGACTGAATCTAGACCCATCTTTTGGCCGGTCTTTGAAGAAAACATGCAAGACTACGTCACATGATGGTTGATCTTAGCCACAGGAAACCCACAAACCCGAAAAAATACTTGTTTCGACTTTTTGCATAGGCCTATTTCAATTAACGTTGTCCATCTGGAATGGTTGATCTGATACCGATAGGTATTGTGGGAGTTCAATAAATTTCAAATACATTGTTCTTTTATTAAATCACACTTAAATGATGCTGAATTACTGATAACAGTATTTCAGAAGTAAACATTAATATTCAAGTGTGATTCAGTAATAGTGCAGTTTGCAGTTTAACGAGCTCCCACAATTCCTATCGGTCTCAGATCAACCATTCCAGATGGACAACGTTAATTGAAATAGGTGTATATCGGCTCAATAGTTGACGTGACGGTTTTTTCAAACTTTTATAGAGTAAAATAAATGAAAATTCATCTTGATGGCTGGAAAGAGAACTTCTCAATTAATAAAATCGCTAAGTTTGAGAAGACAATCGTATAAAATAGCAAAGATATAGCGCGGTAAAGTCAGCAGATTTTACAGACGTTTGTACAAAATGTTTGTATGCCAGACGAGTAGGAGTACTGAGTAGGAGTACGCAAGGTTTCTCGTCTGGCATACAAACGTCTGTAAAATTTCAGTTTCTAGCTAGCTAGCAATTAAATATATATATTCATATTCCATGCATGCGAACATAAAATATACCTGTTTCAAAATGGACAATGCATGGGCGGACACGCATGCATATGCTGGGAATCAAACGAATAGGATATTTTACTTAGTATTGCGAGAAACATTGTTTTTTAGTTAGAGGTTTTTGTAGTGCACTGTGAGTATAGATTGGCTTCGTGGTCACTTACTCGCTACACTGGCTGCCAGTAAGGTTTAGAATTCTATATAAAATTGCTGTTATTACCTTAATTCAAGATAATTAACAACTTAGCTCCAACGTATCTAAGCGACCTCATAAGCATAAAATTGAGTCCGCGCTATAACTTGTGATCTAGAGCTGCTGGCATTGTGTTGCATGACCCGACAGGCAGGTTTAAGCGCACGCTTGGAGACAGATCATTTACAGCAGCTGCTCCTAAGACCTGGAACAATCTACCTGACTATATTAGGAAAGAGAACAATTTTAATGAGTTTAAAAGTCTTTTGAAGACACATTATTTTAGAGAAGCATTTAGTAACTTAACTTAGCAATATAAGTATTAAACATTATTATTATTATTATTATTACTTACCGGCATGCTTTGCGTTGTTTATTTTGACTGTTTATTTTGACTGAGAACTCGGCGATTATCTGATTATAATACTGTTAATATTGGCCATACATTTTGCTGTTGATTAATTTTCATGGCCAGTTATGGCGGAAGTCATGATTCATTCACAGTCAGTCGTATTACGTGAAAACAAATAAACCGAAACACAACGATTTAATAGAGTAAGAGCGTGAAAACCCCCACAAAATTTAGTCTTGCCCCGGCTGCATGCAACACCAAGAAAAAGTCCAACTGAATATTATTCACAAATAAAATAGGGCAGGGGGTTGTCATTGGTCAGTGGGCTTGGTGCTGGTGCTGTTGTTAAAGATTTAAAAACAAACAATATAACAGGCCCCTAAAAAGGAAAAATAATCGGTTCATGATCAGTTCTGGAAAAAAATATATCCTGCCGCAACGTAAGAAAATATCTTGCCTGTTAGTGAGAAAAAGAACATTTCTCCCCGGAATAAATCTTCCTGCAAAGTCGTCTGATTTTTTGCATGAATTCCCATTAGAAAAAGAAATGTCTAGCTTCTAGTGTGAAAAAGCCAGTGAAAAAAAACACATTTTAATAGACTCCTCCGCAGGCAACCCACAGGAATTCTGACTTCCTTTCTATATTGGGCTTCCTTTGCCGAGAAAAAAGAAGATTAGGACTAGCTCGGCCGCACCACAGGAGCCCCAAAAAAGAAAAGAAGCAAAAAAAAGGCAAGAAGTCTCCTGTGGAGGAGGCTACCATGAATGCATTTGAACATGTTTTAGTGACATGCCCCACGTCACACATAGACAAACATTCGGTGCGGCTGTTATTCCAGCTGTAAGAATAACAGCCAAATTTGGCAATGAGCCATGCCTGACTAAGCCTTCTTGTATTGTTAGGATACACCTAATTAAAAAAAATAGGCAGTCTAGGACTGCATGAGGCTACTGTTGTAAGTGAATATAAATATGAAAGAAATAAAAATTAAAAACAAATTAACAGAGAACTGCTGATAAGGCTCTTCAGGAAAAGTTATTTAAAAATAGCTAAGAAAAATGATATTACAAAGCTATATTATGGTTAGCTTGATCAACATTTTAAAAGGTGGTGTTAAATCATGATCAAGTAATTACGCTAGAGCCAGTAGAGGCAATACAATTCAAGTTACATGAGTTACATGGTTTTGCCTGCCTCGAGTCCGCCATTTTGTTTTCACAAGCTGAAAATTTCGCGCATGCGTAATAGTCAGAGCTACTTTCACTCTTACATTCATGACAGGATATAGCCTACGCCTCCATATATGGAGGACAGTAGCCTCAAAAAGGTTGACGGGGCCGCGAACAGCGATTGGTGATTGGCGATTGCACGACCGAAATAAACTATGGGTAATACGATTTCCTTCTTATTCAGTTTCTAAATAACCCAAACATTGCCTCCACCGTTCAGGGAAACCTTCGAGACACCGTACCCATCTAAGGTCATCGCTGAATGGTGTTTGAACAATTTAGAATGGAATAAGAAGAGACCCTAAAAGGTACCAACGGTGCCAGTTCGAGACCCTAAAAGGTACCAACGGTGCCAGTTCGAAATCCTAAAAGGTACCAACGGTGCCAGTTCGAAACCCTAAAAGGTACCAACGGTGCCAGTTTGAGACCCTAAAAGGTACCAAAGGTGCCAGTTCGAGACCCTAAAAGGTACTAAAAGTTCCGTCGAGCACCCCTATCCATTTTTTAAGGGAGTCCCCTCCTGGCTCCGGGTACAAAAGAAACCATGCTAAGTTTAAAGAACAAAAATTATTTTAGTTGCCAAACAGGAAAAAACATTCCCTGAAACAATAGTAATAGTACTCCAAGGATCGTAATAGGGTCAAGCACAGGGAACATATTGATCGAATATATTGGAAACGAGTCAGAAACCCAGACAATTGAACATCGGGACGTGCATGTATGTAAAGTAGGGTGTGTTGGAATAGACATAGCAAGATTTCTATTGGTAGATCTAGTCTAAAACAAGAAAGGATATTTAACTGGGTCAAGTGTCAGCGTAACTGGCCTAGCATTACAGTCGATTACAGTCCAAAATAGTCCATTTACGTTATGGTGTCAGTACACCTAATTATTCAAAAAAGGTTGACGGGGCGAACGGCGATTAGCGATTAGTGATTGCACGACCGCACGTGACTGTGGGTAATACGAATTTCGAACTGGCACCGTTGGTACCTTTTACTGGTCAGTTTTCGAACTTACGATTGTACATATATATATCAATTTTAACATCGCACAGAATGCCCGGACACATCCGGGTCTTTTCTTCTGTTTGAGCGCGAAGTTCAATCAGGCGAAGCGTATTTAATGAGGTAATTTAGAAAGAAAACAGGCTAAAATTGCTCAACTTCGTGTAATAAAATACATTTTAAAAGTCAGTTAAAAGGTGATCTCATTTAGGTAGGGGGTGCAATTCAAAGATGAAATGTTGACTAAACCTTTGCACTATCAAATGTTTAATAATGTCAATAACTAAGCTTCTCTTTTTTGAGTTCAAATTTGCCAAAAATCGGAATTTTTTGTGGGGAGGCAATATTCCAACTGTAATTTGTGGGTTTTAATAACATGTTAAACTGAGGGTCTGAGTACTACTGAGGTTGTGAAACATATGCTCTCTCCCTCCTGTATTCACTGACTACTATACTAGTACTTACAGTTTGAATATAGGGTCCGTTTGAAATTTAAAGGATAGTCAAAAATTGAACTGAATTCTCAGACGTTCATTATCATCGTTTGCCGAAGTAAAGCATTAAAAGGGATCTTTTATTTCCAATTATTCAATATGCTTTTTTATTCCTATAATGTTATATTTTTCGAATTCAGTTTTTTTTCTTTTATCATGTTATGTTTTTCTTCGTTCCCAAGCCCTCACGGCCCCACTGAGTAGCGGATGAGCTTGGCACAAGTTCCAAGCTTTTGCCGTTTTTCGCAACTCCGCAGACCAGCGTAGCTACGTAGGCATTGAGTTATGGCTGTACATTTTGTTATTTATATTTATATTTTTAATGTATTGTTGCTTAGTTGTTGTCATAATTGTTATTATATATAAATTGTTAATTTTTCAGTGAACGTTGTTATAGCGCATTCAGTCAAACCGTTGAATAGTTAGATAAATTTAGGAAATTTAGGAAATTTAGTTGACGTCACCTCAAATAGTAAAAGCCCGCCAAACGAACGGTCAATCAAATCAGGGGGGGCTCCTCTAATTAATTACGATCAACAGACATTTACAAGAAAAGTACGTAAGGCATATACAATCTTGTCGTTCTCCCCCGGAAATAGATTAACAAACAGTTTTCACGTGATTTTCCCCAACCCTATAATTATAATGCGAGCCGCCAGAATTATCACTCAGTACATATTAACAACACTGTCTCATGCATTTTCCATACTACTGATCATCATAAATCTGGCCGGCTGCCATGCCAACTAAACCACGTCCGGGTACGTGCCCGGATATTCCTATAAATATACCGATTTGCATGGTCGCTTATAATTATATATTTGCGGGCATAGGCTTGTCTAAAAACATGTGCTCAGGTCGTATAAATATATGACGTCATGTCCTCTTTTATGCTCACCTGGTGGCGGGTGTGGGGGAAGGGGTAGGGAACTCACTTTTTTGTCTATATATAGGCCGAGTCCAAATTGATGGAAATATTACTTACTGATTTTTGTTTGACAATAGTAGTATTGATCTTTACAAAAATTACTGTGATAAAGATTTTTATAATGAAAATTTTTCGTATTAAATTACAACGTTTCGGTTTCATACGGAAACCGGCATCGTCAGATAAAACTAAATTATGCAAATACAGTTACACCTACTTGCAATAAGGTTGTCATACAAAAATATACATGCATTTGTTATAAAGAAAATAGAACATTAGGATTTAGTACGATAGGAATTGATTAAAAGACAAAAGAAGATCACTCAAGCTGAACTCTCTCTCTTTTCTTTTAATTAATTCCTTTCGCACTAAATCACAAATGTTCTATTTTCTTTGTGACAAATGTTCTATTTTGTATGACAACCTTACTGCAAGTAGGTGTAACTACAAAGAAAACAAATTTCGTTTTACCTGATAGTGGTTTCAGTATGAAACCGAAACATTGGAATTTAATACCCTTAATGGCTTTTATTTTCATTAAAAAAATAGCCATCGAAAGCGCCAAATAATTATAAGCCATGCTTTTTTATTCTTGTAACGATATGGCGACCACTCAATGCTAATATCCAATGGCCATCCACACCGATTTCATTGTTGAAATACGACAACAGTTTTGCAACGTGGAATATATGACCATGATAGTTATCGCTGTCCTTAGACTAAACCAAAGACAGGCTGACTTTAGAGTTGGCTGAATATATAGTATAGAAGTGATGAATACACCGCAATTAGCCAGGTGACCCCATACAGACCATACAATATCAGTTATCTATACCATGTGGCAGACAAAAAATGAATAGCTAGCATTAGACAACAATTAGCTCTTCTATAGAAACCGATCTGATTATATTTTTTCAAAAATAGATTGTAAGTTTATATTCCTTTATAAACTGAATCCGAAAAATATATAAGAAAGGAATGTCCTATAGGTGCAGTGATATTCAAAAGAAGTATAGAATGTGAAAACAGAGACGGAAATGGTGGATTGGACGTTTGTTTGTTCATGCTAGCTGGCATAATATCACTAGCTTTCAATTTCAATTTATCGTTTTATTGCGATCTTAGTATGAGTTTCCATGCAGGCCAGTAAATAAATTTCTCTAGAGTCACATTCATGTCATTATAATGCAGGCGGAATGACTCTGGTCAGTACCGGTCAGGAGTACCGGTCTTCAGCCGGAACAGCGATATGTCAGTAAAATAGTCATTAATTAGCCTGAGGTTGCAGGTCAAACTGCTCGATTTGTGAAAGTAGTTTATGGGGTTTATGATCGAGAAGCGCAGCTTAGGTAAACGAAGACTTTCGTAGTTCCGGCACAGGGTCACTTACTGACACTGATCGATGCCAGATTATTTCTATTTAAACCTGTTGGCTATAGTAGCAAGAGGTTTGCTTGATCATATTTCATGGCCTAGTAGCGAGAAATTAGCGTAAATTGGATCTATTAACAACCTGTTATATTGGATTGACCTTATAATCAGAGGCCATCTGTTATAATAACACGTGAGCGATTGACCGTAACTAAACCACGGAGCCAGGAGTTCTATGTCACCTTATGAGAAAGCACCTGTATTATTCAGTGTTGAGTCGAGCTTTTAGAGAGACAGATAATAAATTAACCAGAGTAAACATTGAAAAGATATTGATTCATTGCGGTTGACTGATATGTTTAGTACTAAAAACGGTCAAGGAACAGACAAATTAAACAAATAGAGATGCATAATAATCGAGACAAAGTCGAGGATATTATTAACTAATATTCATCTATAGTCGGAGCCGTTATAATAATTATTATTTTGATTATTGTTTTTGTGGTATAAGTACAAAAGAAGGAAAACTGTTCATTTCTTATTTCGTAAAGCGCGCGAAACGCTGTAGGTGATTATAGCCAATATACAATCAAAGTACGCGCGATTTTTTATAATAAAAGTTACATGTTTATATACCCTTGTTTCAACCTTTCGTAATAGAATGGGTTTCGCCATGACATGAGATATACTGGTTACCAGTTAACCTCGTTTTCAGGGTTTTTCACCTTAGATTGTTTGGACGACCAATCCACAAGCAAAGAGAAACGACCTGAATGTATCGGTGTCGTTAAGGGGACACGATTACAGTGTGTCGGCGCGGTACCGTGGCCACCCAAGAAACTTTTGAGAAAGTTAGCCAATCAGCGTGCGAGAATTTTTTTGATTGACAGGATCAGGTCTGCGCATAAACAGATTATCCTATTTCATACAAAGTGGCGAAGATGAGCGAGGTTTTTATGTGGTTTAAGAACTTTCTCAAAAGTTTCTTGGGTGGCCACGGTACCGCGCGTCACACTATATATATTTTTTTCTTTTGGCATTTTTTTCTTTTTGTGACAGCAGAAATAGTGGTCAGCGGAAAGACGGCACCCAAATCAAAAAGGCGGAATTCGCGTTTTTATAGTGTACCACCGATAAAAATAAAAACATTTTGCCGTGTTACAGATTGGGATTTCCTAAACGTTTTACTAACATGCAGATATTGGCAGCTAGAACCATTTGGCAAACTTACGACGCAAACTGCGGCTGAATATGGGAGCATTCATGGCTGTTTCCGATGCCGGCAGAACATTTCTGCGGCTCCTTTTTGCATGAGTCCCTTTCCCATCCCTGAGAGCCTGTCAAGCAGGTCTACTTCTTACACCTTAATTTTTGCAAGAATGTTGTCATATGAAAAAAGAATTAACATAAGCAATCTAGCTAATAACAAAGGAGTAACAAACAAACAAAAAGAATTCAGCTTGAGTGAGTCCTCTTTTTCTTTTAAATTAACAGTTACTTTCGCACTAAACTGACAATAGTCAGGACAACGTTCTTGCAATTTATAGGTATCCTGAATGAGAAAGAACGCTGCTTACTTTTACAAACCATACAAGCACAATCACTGCGTGTTAGACATGCCGTTAAAATACGATCATCGGCGGTGATTTGAGCGCTATTATTAAACTACAAAGGCCTGTAATAGTCGGCCTTGAAAGGCCAGACAGAGCTTTGCTGCCAAAAAAAAAAATCTTAAGAGTGAATAAACACAAATCCGTTTGTCTTCAAGTTGTTGTGAGGCCAATCGTATCATTTTGGACAAGAAAGGAAGTTGGATTAATTCCTGATATTGACGCCCTGGAGTTGAAAGAAGGAATCACCCGTCAGTTGATATTTCCTGAATATTTAAAATATCCAAAAGAGAGTATGCATGCACGTCCAGGCACAATTCTGTTTATCCACAGTACACGTTGTTGCGTGTTCCACCTATTCGATCATATAACCGTCAATGATCCAATTTAGAAGCGATGATACACGGATATCAAATAGAAAAGATGCCAAACTCTTGTCAACACCTTTTTTCCACGTATCAAGATCACGATCATTTTCAGTACACTTCTATTTAATATAAATAGCAGAAATAGGCTAGAATTGTCGCCATTAAAAATGGAGCGAGAGTGCGCTGCTAAGGAATATATGCGAGTGGGGATACCTAGCTATAACCTTGTCCTTGCTCAGTTTACCTTACTAAAGTCCCACGGTTGACAATAGCCACTATAGCTAAACTGCAGGGAAGACGCTATTGGGGATTTTATTTTGAGGTCAAAATAATTTGGATGACGCAGATCTATTGTGCTATATAAGTATCACTTATTCACAAACACAGTCGACCCCTCTATGGCCTTTCATTAAAACAGGACGTCCTATAGCTATCGAAAACAATATCATTGCAGAATAGCCTCAATGCATCATCCATGTAACTCAATACAACTATAATGTGCCTATATAACTGACATAATGTCAACAATTGCTCTAGTATTTTAAATCTCAGGACTGACATTTGTGTGGAGTATTTCGAAGAGTATTGAGTGAGTGTATTATTTCCAAACACAAGTATTGTTGATCGGATCAAGTGTTTTATTAGCTCGACCGAACAAATAAAAGATTATGTTTTAAATTATCCACAAGTAAATATAACAGCTACTTGGCACTCTATAACATATATGTTTTTTCCTGTTTTATATAACACCAATATCGGCCAATATCAGTACGTAGATAAAGTTTCAACTGAAGCAATTTTTGTTGCCATGGTTTTAGATTTCTATTTAAAAATCGAAATCTAAACATTCTTGTTTATTCAGACTTATAGTCAATAGAATGAGAAAAGAATTGAAAAAAATAAGATAAAATTGTGTAAGATTTTTGGATTGTCTGTGGCAGGAAGGGTGGAACGAAATTCCTATGCTTGAAAATCTTTCGGCATCTATTTGTCCTAGCACCATTACTTTAAAATATTTAATCTTCTTTTTATTTTATTTTGTTTTAGTTCGAGTCTTAGAAACTTTAATTTGTAAACATGCCATTGGTTTCTTTAATGATATTATGTAATTACAACTGAAGGAATGTGAATTTCATTTCTCGTCATATCTAGCTATAAACTAAATCATGCAGTAGGGGTTCTTTGTCGGATAATTCAAGTCAACAAAATTTGCACTTCTTTACAGTTCAGAATTTTCATGTGGATTCTTGATTGTTCGCGAGTCTATATCTCAAATTGGTTATATAATAGCCCCATGTAATATCTTAAAGTGAAACAATAGTATCAAAAGATTGAAAAAAGTCAGTGAGAAGATAAAAACAGAATTTTCCCGGGAGAACACTCAAAATTAGCATACTTATATGAATCAGTCATATATTAAATCCGTAAACAATGTACAAAATTAAAGCATATTGTAAAAAGCAACGTGTATTGTTTAAGGTATGTGTAATCGAAAGAGTAAATTTGCATTAAAGATTGAAAGCGAAATCTATATAAAGCGAAATCTTTGTGGCTGGAAATCTAGACTAAAACTGAACTGTATTCAATTTTACCGGCGAGTTTATTATGGCTTTCAACAAAACGGCACCCTGCTGGTTTGACGATCTACTTCAGTGAATTTTCAATTGCTGACAAACTTAGTATTCGACAGAAGAGTTTTCTTCGTTTTATATCAATGCTGAAGGAGTGAAAAGTTTCGGATTTTATATAGAAGAAAGATATTGTAACTTAATATGTTGCCACGGGTTAGATTTATAAGTCTGTAGTCACAGCTAAAACAATACTTAAATCAAACAATAGTATACGTATACACCATGTACAATTTTGAAATTGTACAATTTTAGCTTCATTCCGTCGTAGAATTAGGAAACTTGCCTTTAGAAAGCCACTCAGTGGCTGAAGTGCGTCTGAGAAAACCTTTTTAATGTCAGTGCAGAAAGCCATTGACTCTAATGACCGTCACAATTATATTATGCAAAAATACAAGCATAAGCCATTTAAATAAATAATACAATGTATAACAGAGTCGCATAGTCCATTGAAATACCAAACGGAACCACTTTTGCATAATTGACTATTCTCTCAAATTATTCAACGCGTTTACAGCCGCACCAAGTTAATCGCATATTTTCACGTCAAAGTTGACCAGACTGACAGTCTGACACAAATAGAATGAGTCACACAATGAATCACTAGTACGTTGGATTTTATTTCATCGGCAATTCAATGAAAAATTATAATCTTCCACAGTAACATCAATAAGTGATTTTTTTTACAAATTCTAGTAAAAGCATACGATTACTTCTACTTTTTTGTTTTAACATTAAATTCTCTTTGAATATTAAACCAAAACTATTATTACATATACAGTTACCAACTTTACAATCAGAGTTGATTTTTCAGAAAATAAAGCATTATTTAAACGTTACAATATGGTGCTAGTATTTTGATGATCTGTAATTCCTAGTAGTATAATTATCCTTGCTTCTCTTGGTCGATAGCTACGAGAAAGAAAAAAAATAAACAAGGGTCAGCCACTGCATTACCCGATCAAGCACAGTAGCAAATCGATTCTAAAGTCAATTTAAAACCCCCTAAAATAGATATACATATAGAGCAAAAATATCAGGAATATAAGGCTATGGGTGTGAGTTATAGATTTAGGGGGCGTTGGTTCACTAGATATTTATACTAAGTTGAGATTTATTTTCCGGATGCCTGACAAGATTTAATATTCTCATGGATTGATGCAAGCACGAGCGCTCCGTACATGCTATACTCCGACACACCCACACAAATATAGAAAAGAATTTAATCCATGGAATTTTAACAGTTATCTTAACATGCCTAAATACCAAGTTATCATAATACAACGAGCAAGATCAACTTACTTTCTTTGGTTGGCAGAGGATTTTTCTCTTTCGTCTCCGTTTTCTTCAATTTCGTTTTATCGAATTCCTTTACTTCGGAGATGTCGGGTTTATCAGACATGATTAAGGTGATATTATCTAAAAGCAAAAAAAAAACTTGCTTTAAATCATTGCAGAATGAGTAATACTTCTTTAAAAGGTAGAAGATGAAATACTTACGAAGGAATGCTCCTCTGAAACGGTGTTGCTTATACAACGTGGGCCAAACTGGACTGATGTGAATAATATTTGCAAACCGATTCCTATAAGTGTCTGCCAATCAGCGTATGATCACGTGATGTACTAATATGGTAAAAACTCTATTTTGTTTCCTGACATGCGACCAGGTTTCAGCAACGACAAGAAACAGACTGAAACTCATCGGTTTTACATCTGAAAAAATAATTATATCAATCAATTCATGACCCAGGATTTTTTTAGAAAGGCATTAGACAGTGAAAAATTGTATAGCTAGTTTTAGTAATAAAAATGTTACTAAATTTTGCTATTTTGTATTTTTTTTTTCGGGAGAATATCATAGGAAACGACCACCGCTTCGTAGGAGGTACTTGAAAAGCTTGAATAATTACGAGAAGATGAAAACCATGATCAAACATTTTGCGGTAGAAATCTAAATTTGTGAATAAAACAAGTCAATCAATTTGATCTAATGTATTTACAATAGTTTACTGTATTAGTCAGTGTAGTATTTGAATGTCAAACTAAATTTCTCATAGAAAAATCTAGACGTTTTATTTTAAGAATTTTGATCAACAAGCATCTTCTTACTACATTGGATTTTAGCCAAATGTCATTCACGTGGTTTGAAAACGCAACAACAATTACGTCATTCACAGCAACGACTCTATTCTGTAGGGAGAATCTCTTGTTTGGTCAGCAGTGTAGGCTAGCAGAAAGAACCAAGAAAACGAAATTTCGGAGATTTTATTGGTCATCTCTCGTATGTAGTCAAGCCTTCATCTAATGAACACTCTACAAGTTAGTTTTATTCCGTTGATATGAAGAAACATGAAATACTGGACAGAGAAAACAACCTATCCAGGTGAGACGCAGTAAGTTGCTTGCCTTGCGTGTGCGCAGATGACGTCGCTGTCATGCATACGATAATAGACGCCATCTTGATTTTAGAGCAGTTTTTAGCCTTTTTCTGTGCATGGAAGGCTTATGTAGCTCTGTTCTTCGAAAAATTCAGTTATGGTCATGGGAACAGGGATTTTAGACGACACTGGTAAGTTAAAAATTGAGAAAAGTCGCCAGAATCGCTAAAAAACCCTATGACCGGGAACCCTCTGCCGTATTTGGTCGATAACTACATGTTTTATTCCTCAACCTTTGTAGCCACTCTCGCCGAGATAGCACATCGTGAATACCAAACGGGGAACTATGACAGGGCAGAACAAATATGTATGCAGCTCTGGCGAAGAGAGCCAAATAACACTGGGGTCCTTCTTTTGTTGTCGTCCATTCATTTCCAGTGTCGCCGTCTTGACAGGTAAATTTAGTGGTCGATTCGATCAACCAAACTAAACCGTCGCGCTCTTGTTGTATTATTTAACTTTTACAAATTGTATCTTCGTTGTATAAAAAGTAGTTATTCTAAATTTCTTTCTTTAAAAAATATTTTTAGATCCGCTCATTTTAGCGCCCTCGCAATTAAACAAAACCCAATGCTGGCCGAAGCTTACTCCAATCTTGGTAACGTGTTCAAAGAAAGAGGACAGTTGAAAGAGGCGCTTGACAATTACCGCCACGCCGTCAAGTTAAAGCCAGATTTCATCGATGGCTATATTAATTTGGCTGCTGCTCTAGTTGCTGCTGGTGATTTGGAGGGAGCGGTACATGCTTATGCTACAGCCTTGCAGTACAATCCGGTATGTCTGGGAACATTATACTATCAACAGCATAAATAACCGGCTCTAAAACCTTTAGCCCTATCGTATCAAATATTTGACATTCGTTCATAAAATGGTGGGCTACTATTTGGTTAAGTTAATTTCGACATAAACGAGATATATGCATATTATTTGATAAGTTCCAGTAATACGTTTGTCTTTTTTTTCAAAATAGCATTGTTTATATTTTTCAAAATCTGAATTTTTTTTCTTTTGATATTCATACTTGAGTTTACTTGCAGTATTTTGTCTCTATTTATTGTTTTTATGTTAATCTTTTTAAAAAAAATTGTCAATATGTATTTTATAATATGCATAGAAAGTTTTTCTTATTGATTAATAATTTTTTTTCAGGATCTGTATTGTGTTAGGAGTGATTTGGGCAATCTTCTAAAGGCACTAGGTCGTCTTGAAGAAGCTAAGGTACTAAAATAATACATAATAATAATATTATTATTAATATTATGTTATTATATTATTTAAATTAAGTGTAGGTTTTGATTACAAGGAAGGTGTACTGTCAATATTACAAAATACTGAATCAAAGAAAAGGATTCTAAAAACAAAACAAAGAAAAATGAAAAAGTGATATTTTATTGTTATTTTTGAACACTGAATCAAAGAAAAGGAATAAAAAAAACAAAATGAAGAAAAATAAAAAAGTGATATTATATTGTTATTTTTGAACATGTAGAATAAATTCAGTACTATTGACCTTTTTATTTATTGGTATTTGTAAATTGACAGTAGAAGTAATAATAGTAGTGTCCCCTGTGTTCATTGGTTAAAGTATTGGCTATTGATCCCCAGTTGTTATATTAATTTTAATGGACGGCACTCACTGAAGATTGATTTAAATAGCACTTGTGGATTGATGGCCAATAGATTGACCAAAGTTTTCAGCAATTTTCTATGGTTGATTACAAAGTTGTGTTGATTTTCTTTGTCTGAGAGTTCTGTTTTTCTACGTTTAGGCAATAGTGTTGAAACTCATCTTTGTGATCAATAATAGAACTGTTGTTTGCCCTTGTTTCTTATGGAAAACATCTTTGAGGACAACCAGAGTTTTGTCAACAAATAGCAGGCCACTTTTATGTAGGACTACAATATTGTCATTCAATGTGATGTTATTTTTTGATGAAACTCTGCTGTTTTCTTTGTTATTCTATCAAGGATAACCCAACTTCAGTCTATACGACAGGTCTGTATTAAACTCTCCCTTCTTTCCCCTCTTGTTGTTCTTTCTCGTAAATAATCATAGGGTTATCGTTGATGGAGTACACCAAGGATACCATTTGCTACATTTTGGGGCTACACAGATCACCAAGGCATGTCTGCCCATTCCTACCTGTCCAACCTTGCTGGTCCCAGCCTTCAATGCTTGTCCTTTTTTTCTGCTTGACCCAGGATGGTTGCACTTGTAGGTCATGGACTGTGTTTAAAACATAAATGCATTGATAAGTAATAAAAAAATCCCTGAAGACGTGGCTAGTCTAATTCAAATTGGCAAGAATTTCACTTTGAAATATCGCAGTCCATAACCTCTAGTGCAGACCATAGCTTCCTTTCTTTCTCTCTAATGGTTAGTAATCTCATGCTTTTGAGAACAGTAAAAATACTAGGAGAGTGACTTCCTTCCTTGTAATGTCTGCATTGCACAGGCACAGTTGTTTAAACTAGTCGTGAATTGGGAGTTTGACATGCATGTGCGTTACATGCAATGTGATTTTCTCTGTTCTGTGTAATGCTCATTGATTAATTACTATTTCACTTTATTTCTGCAAAAAAGGAATCTGTTTGCAAGCTACAATACACATAATTTGAGGGTCATAAGTTAGATAACTATAACGGTTATTATGTCACCCTCCTAAAATAAAGTTTATTGTATTGTAGTGTATTTCTGGTCAAAAAAATATTTGAAACATTGATTCCTTTTTTACCGAAATAAAGTAAAAATGTGTGTATCAAAGCCATAAATATCATTGAATGTATTTTCAATACAGTTTTTCACATAAAAAGGAGTTTAGAGTGAATTACGATCTTGAAAAGATAATCAAATCATCCATTTCTTCTGTGATTTATCCATTTGTGAATTATATGAAAGCATCACAAAAACAATTATATTGGACTTCTTTGTTGTGAAATTTCACATGATATTTGTAGCGTTGATAATTCCAGGTGATTAAGCAAAGGCCAACTCACATAATAAGAGAGAGTCCCTATCAAAACCTGCCCAGTGCATTGTGGCCATCAAGGGAGGGTGTCTAAGGCACTAACAACATAAGTCAAAAGGTGTTTTATTTCAGCTGAGGCAGTGTTCAATTGTCTGGTTCAGCAAGGTGACTTGCTGGGCCAGCTGGACAAACAGTGGACATATATATTAATTTTGTACTAGAAAGGATGAGAACAAAAACCATAACTTTCTTTTTGCTGCTCTTCTCTTTTGCCTCTATTGCTTGATTTTGCTTTTTTACCTTGCTTGCTGCTGGCTTCTATTCTCCGCTTTCCCCTTTTTGCTGTTTCCCATTTGACTACAAAGGCGTGCTACCTCAAAGCCATTGAGACCCAACCAAGCTTTGCTGTGGCCTGGAGTAATCTTGGATGTGTGTTCAATGCCCAAGGAGAAATATGGCTTGCTATACACCATTTTGAAAAGGTAATTTGTCTGGATACACATAGAGCTTTTTAGTGTGATTTTTGGAAGTTTTTTTTATATAAAAAGACAGTGACAAAGTAAGGGAAAAAAGCCAAAAAAATATGATCAATATTGATCAGACAGGAAAAATGAGAAACGAAACATATATTGTTAAAAGTTGAGTATGCTTGTGAGTACATGACATGAGCTCTTCCATTTCTTTACATGCACTATTTAGTAATTCTTTTTTACTTGATTACTTTTCATGACACCTAATTACAAGAACTTAGTGGGAAAAGAATTAATTAAAAGACAAAAGAATATCTTTCAAGCTGAACTCTTTCTTTTGTTATTACTTTAAATTTGTTACTAAATTACTAATGTTCTTTTTTCATGTGACAACATTCTTGTAATTAGGCTTTCTCCTTGTTATATGTTTTAATGTACCCTTACTTTACATAACAAAAATGTCTCTACATTCAAGTCAGATTTTGAAGCATACAAAATATTGCTTTTGACAGCAACTTCTGCAAACAAATCTAGAAGTAGTTCCTGTTAGCTGTTGTTTTATATACCTATTTCAAAAATTGTTGTCACTATCAAAGCCACAGTCCACACTCTGAAGCTTGCAAAGGATGTTGGTATTTCTTTACTTTTTATCGATTTATTCATAGTAGCATATTTTGGTTGTACATGTTTGCATTATATGATCATAACAAGTTGTTGTTGTGGTAGATATAAATATAAATATTTCTTTAAAACACATGCAATAAATCAAAAATGAAGTCCATGTTACCGACATCCTTTGCATGCTTTAGAGTGTGGACTGTAGTCCGGCTGCGACAACGATTTTTGAAATAGGTGTATCTCTGTCAACCTCATTTAGGCTGTGCTAAATCATGAAATGACTGATGGTAAATTTTGATTTATTTTATAGGCTGTCCAGCTTGATCCAAATTTCTTAGATGCTTACATCAATCTTGGCAATGTTCTAAAAGAAGCAAGAATATTTGACAGGTATGCTCAGGGAAAGAGATATTCAATATTCAATCTAAAACATAGATATTTATTGTATGTTTTCATTGTATTTCAGAGCTGTTGCTGCTTACCTAAGAGCCTTGAATCTAAGTCCGAACCATGCTGTTGTACATGGAAACCTTGCCTGTGTCTACTATGAACAAGGGTGAGTTTTGTTCTATTAACAATTTTATTTCTATGTATTCTTGGGTTTTCACGTGACGTCATCAATTTTTTTATTTCGGAAATATTAGTTATATTTACTTCTGGCAGTAATACTCTTTAGAGCTCCCCTGAACGAACATTTGTGCTAAATCAAGATTGTGTCACTGCTCTGTTTTGGTTTCGATTATAAGCGAGACAATTTGTGTCATGCAACTCTAGTCACGCATCTTTAGTAGTTGAAAATCAAGCTAGATTCATGTCAGTTTAATATTTATCAATGTTTGATTGAACTCAAAACCTTTATCATTTATTATTTTAACCTAATTATCATTAGAAAGCTAAATTACTGGTATTTTTGCCTTAAATTTAAGGAATTTTGGAGTTTTGCGAAGTTCAGCTTTTGGCCGCCAGGTTGGTGTCCCATGGAGGGACACCAACATGGCGGCACCATACATTTCACTGTAATCAAGGGGTATATTCACTGGCTCCATATTCGGTCACAATTAGTCCATTTGCGAGTAAATCTTAAATTTATTCGGGACAAAAATATATGCCTGGTTTGGATCTAGAATTCCAGCTTTTTGAAGGTTAGGTATAGAGAGGTTCCACTGTATTACAATGTGTGCTTGATAAACTGTCAAAGTACGCAGTCAAACACAAAACCTTCAATATGCTGAGTTTGCTGTCTGAAAGTTCTAGTGTAAATTATGTATGGAATATTACAGACTGGGTGTTGCACTGGACTAACTTTACCAAATTCTTAAGATGCATTTCTGTGTGTTTGTTGTTGCTTTTTTATATCAAGAGTTGTTAGGTATATTTCTAATCTTGTTCTTTTGATTTTTGTAGATTGATTGATTTAGCTGTTGATACCTACCGCCGTGCCATTGAGTTACAGCCCAACTTCCCAGATGCTTATTGCAATCTTGCTAATGCCCTCAAAGAACAACATAAGGTATATCGTCCTAGGACCTCCATAGTTGCCCTATACTACATTTTACATTACAATACAGTAAACTTTATTTTACATGGGAAAATACCTATTAACACTAAAAGTTATCTAACATACGGCTCTCCTTCCGTCTGCATATCCAGTGTGGTTGGTCCTTGTGGTGTAGTGGTTAATACATCGGACTAGAAATCCGAAATCTTGGATGTACATCCTGTCAAGAGCATTTGATATTTATCTTATGTATCTGTATTTCACTTTTACACCAAATGCATTTCAATTCATTAATGTATATGCTGATGACTAAATCAGCATTATTATACAATTACTATGGCTGAAGGCCCAATAGATGCTCTGTTTGATGTGCCTCTTGCACATTTTGAAAAACAGTATATCAAAATATTTTACAAGTTCATGCATCCTCAAATCGAGGTTTTTACACTCTTTTTTTTTATAGGTGGATAAAGCTGAAGAATGCTACCAAACAGCATTGCGACTATGTCCTACCCATGCAGATTCACTCAACAACCTTGCAAATATCAAACGAGAACAAGGAATAGTAGAAGAGTCTATACGATTATACTGCAAAGCTTTAGAAGTGAGTAACAGAGTTAATCTTTACTGTTAAGCCTCATTTATACCATCCAAGGACATGGGACTTACATGTATGCACTACTTGTGGTATACTTGTGGGCTGTCAGTAAGCCTTAGTTAATAATTAATTGTCATACAGCATCTACATACATCATATTTCAAAACAATAATGATATTTGTGATGCAAAATACATAATGATTTTACAGTGAGTCTACCGGGGCCACCAAAACATAATTATCCAATCACAATCAAGAATATGAACACTAGAATCTCTACAAATGTTTGACGTTTTAGCTTAAAATGCTTATAATTTTTATTAAATATGTGAATGAAATAGATAAAGATTGAATAAGAAATAACTAGCCACTACAATTTTGTTGTTTGATCTCCAAAAGAAATATTTTGAAATTTGTTTGGGTGGCCCCGTTTTCAGTAGTCGCACTGTAATAATCAATTCCAAGAAATCTTTTGAAGGCTGTGTAAAGGCTGTGTAAATAATATTCTATGTTGTTTGTTTGCAGATATTTCCAGAATTTGCTGCAGCTCATTCCAATTTGGCCAGTGTCCTACAACAACAGGGAAAACTACAGGAAGCATTATTACATTATAAAGAAGCTATAAGGTATGATGATAATAATAGTGATGGTAGTGATGGTGATAACAGTTCAATGGTAATGATGGTGATAACAGTGATGGTAATAGTTGTGATGGTGATAACAGTGGTGATGATGATGATGATGGTGATTATAATAGGCCATTTGCATGATGACATTATTTTCTACCAGGACCAGATTTGCTTTCTTAATTTTCTTTGTTATTCAGATTTGTATTCACTCTTGAGAATACTAGAACATTTGACACTAAATATTTAATAAAGGAAAGTAGGCAAAGCATTCTGATACTTGTAGTATGTGACGCTATAATTTGCAAATGTAAAGTGATTGAGTGGAGAAGGCCCAGTGTAAGATTAGCTTTGCTAAACTGGTGTATTTTGTAAATACTTTTTAAACCTTCTTTAAATAAAGTTCACCAACAAACCAACAAACCAAATGGCCCATTATGGCAGTGATGGAAGATACCTTTTGTAATACTGTTGATGGTAATGACAAAGGTGTTGATATGAGATCCATGATTAAATTTAATTGTGTTAACTTCAGTCGTAACAAGCTTTTGGGTGTGTTGAATAAATCATAAGAAATATTGTGTAATACCTAAATACATTGTATGTGAGGGCTGACAAAACATCAAGCAAACTTAAGGCCGCGTCACATGCTACAATTTATCGTGCAAAACTTGTCTCGCGGAAAAAATATTGCAGGTCGCACAATTGTTTTTCACGTTTGACGTTTGTGCAACTTGTCTCTTGACACAATTTGAGCGCACGCACCAATCAGGAAGCGAGAATGTATAATGACAACAAAGCTGCTAATGTTGCTGTGAATGATTTTTTTTACGCGTGCAACACTTTTTTTCGCAAGACAACTGAAATCTGAAATCATGCGTTTGAGATGGTCTCGTGCAACCTGAAATAATTTTTTGCTAGACAAGTTGAACGAGAAATCGTAGTGTGTGACACAGGCTTTATCTGTTTCATCAAATATCCTTGCCTTAATGTGAGTTTCTGTTTACTAGAATTCATCCAACTTTTGCTGATGCCTACTCCAACATGGGGAACCTTCTCAAAGAGATGCAAGATGTCCAAGGAGCTATCCAATGCTACACCAGAGCCATCCAAATCAACCCTGCCTTTGCTGATGCTCACAGTAATTTAGCGTCAGTACATAAGGTATTTTTATTTGTGGTTTATAGTCTTCATATCTATGTTGTTACATTGATTTGTTGTAATTCATGCTTGTTTTGTATTTCTTCTTTTGTTTCTTTTTCCTTTCATTTTATATTTTTAAGTGTTCACAGTTTGAGTTTCCTCACTGTAATTGTGTATTCATAGTATTTATATAAATTGTTACATTGTTTAGTTTGTGAAAGACACTGTAGTAACTTATTTTTATTTGCAGGATTCAGGCAACATTCCTGAGGCAATCCAGTCCTACAGAACAGCATTGAAACTCAAATCCAATTTCCCTGATGCATACTGCAATCTTGCTCATTGTCTTCAGGTAAGGATGCCTCGGAAAAATTATAGAAAACGCAAATCAAAACTGAATATATATATACGTTGTAATGAGTATAAAATTGGTGCAAGGGGGGTTGTTTTGTTAAAAGTAATGAAATCTTTTAATCTTTATTTTAAATTATTTCATTGCTTTCTCTATCAGATGATCTGTGACTGGACAGACTATGATTCACGAATGAAAAAACTTGTCACTATTGTTGCTGAACAACTTGATAACAATCGACTTCCATCAGTACATCCTCATCACAGCATGCTGTACCCTCTTACCCATGAGTTCCGTAAAGCTATTGCTAACAGGCATGGCAACCTATGCGTAGAGAAGGTATGTTCATTTTATTTTATAAAATAATTGAGATAGTACGCGCGCGTTGATTGGTCAAACAGCTGGCCAATCATATTATAATATCATGTCATTCTGTATTCACATACTGTGTAGTTGGCTCTCATAATAAAGATTGCATCCCCCTATAACATCATCTTGCCAGGCTAGTGTGCACATACTTGCTATTTTTCTCAAGTGTGTTTTTTTTTATTTTCCAGGTTGCATTACTTCGAAAACCTGAGTACACTTATCCTAAAGATCTGACCCAGTCTGGTGGTCGACTAAGAATAGGTTATGTATCCAGTGACTTTGGTAACCACCCTACTTCACACCTGATGCAAAGTATCCCTGGGTTTCATGATAGAAATAGAGTCGAGGTTTGTAATATTTTATCTATTTATCATTAATGTACCACAGGGAGCCCAAGCTCATCACTTGTGATCTTTTACAGTAAATGTATGGAGTCGCGTGATATCCTTTCGCTGTGCCTCAAATATAATATAATCGTTGTGTAGTCGCTCTAATTGAGCTAAAACTCGGTCACAGACTAGAAAACAATTATACACAACTATCTATGTAAAAAAAAGTTTTTATTATTCTATATTTGAGGCACAGCGAAAGGATATCTCGCGACTCCATACGTTTACTGTAAAAGATCACAAGTGATGAGCTTGGGCTCCCTGTGAATGTACTTGTAAACTGTGTGGCATCAATGTGCGCCTTCATATAACGACATTTCTCATGTACACTGAGACGTCTGTTCTCAGTTTCTGTTATCCCTGTTTAGGGTGAGACCATTACTATTTTTATTATAAGTATTACTTACTTTTAAACAATGACAATTCACTTTAATATTGAAGGTCAAAATGATTTTCAAAAAACATGTGAAAAAAGAAAGAAATAGTCAGGTCTCTAGTGCATTTAGTGTTAGTAATTCTTACATTTGGTTAGATTTTCAGTGAACTTTGGAAAATGTTCAAGTTCAAAGTAATTTTTCAGAAGTAACTGAAAGACAAATTAGTTAATAATGCTCTTGTTCAGAGAACATGCCATTAAACTGCAACACCAACTATTAGAGCATAATAGTATTTAGTTATCAAAATTATAAATAAATATTTATGTAGCTCCTGTCCAGTTCTGTTCAAGGCACATTATAAACAATAAAAAATCGAGGCAGACTATTTCGTTATCAGCTATTTAGTTATTGACTAATGTTTCACTTGGGCAAGAGCCATACCATCGTCGGGAACCCAGGGGTATTCTTCTGTCGCTCGTTTCTCGCTTCCACAACATATACCCCTGGGAACGTAGTCTGTTGGAGCTTGTTCCGGAAGTCAAAATTCAGCTCTTTCCTGATTGGTCGACCTTATTAGGTCGACCAATGAAAATCAAGATAACCATTCAAAGAAAGTCGTTAAATAAGTTTGAATTTTGACTTCCGGAACAAGCTCCAACAGACTACGTTCCCAGGGGTATATGTTGTGGAAGCGAGAAACGAGCGACAGAAGAATACCCCTGGGTTCCCGAGGATGGAGCCATACAATACTCATCACACTAATTGATTCAATAGTTACACTTTTCTGCTTGACTGATAACTCTAGTTCTTATGTATATAGTTTTGTTTTGTGGATATATGTTGTGCACGCTATTTTAACATGGTAAAGCTATAAGAAAGGTTCAATGGTTCAATTTTGTCCACCTTCTGCATGCATGGTAAAATAGTATCTACTGTTTTTTCTCTAGGTGTTCTGCTATGCTCTCACTCCTGACGATAACACTAGTTTCCGTAAAAAGATATCTCGCGAATGTGAACATTTTGTCGATTTCTCGTCCACTGCATGTCATGGTGATGTAGCAGATCGCATCAATGCTGATGGCCTCCATATCTTAGTGAACATGAATGGCTACACCAAAGGTGCACGAAATGAGATATTTGCCCTTCGACCAGCACCTATACAGGTAGGGAGTGATAGCATTTTGTTATAAATAATGGGTTTAGTATACGATGTACAGTAAACACCCGCATAAAAGAACACGTGGATTAAGAACCTAAAGCTTTATTGCATATGCCTGTGTGAAATGTATACAGTAAAATAGTTCTATAGTGAGATCATATGTAGTAAATAGCTCCTAAGTTACCAGGGTATAATTATGTCTATGTGGTTATTGTCTAAGCACTTTTCTTTATTGTATTAATATTTTAGGCAATGTGGTTAGGCTATCCCGGTACTAGCGGTGCTCCTTATATGGACTACATTGTAACAGACAAGACTACCTCGCCCTTGGATTGTGTCGATCAGTATTCCGAGAAACTCGCTTACATGCCTCACACGTTCTTTGTCGGTGATCACAAACAGATGTTCCCTCACTTGATGCAAAGCTTACGAACAACAACTACTGAATTAGTGGTGACAGAAAACGGTCAGACTAACGCAATCCAAAAACCGCACTCCCTGAGCCGTATGTTGAATGGTGAGACGCACCCAACGCTACTCAACAAGGTACCAGCTCTCGTCGAAGCTAAGAAAGAAGAGTATGCCGGTTGTAAAGACAGTGGCGAAAGAATTCCAAATTCTACTCCTGTCTTGAATCGATCACAGTATGGCCTTCCTGAAAATGCATTTGTCTACTGTAACTTCAATCAGTTGTACAAAATCGATCCCAAGACACTCAAAGTGTGGTCAAACATCCTAAAGAAAGTACCTAACTCTGTACTCTGGCTGTTAAGATTCCCAGCCGTTGGCGAGGCTAATATTAAGGCTGAAATAGTGGCAGAGGGTGTACCCGAGAGCAGAGTGATTTTCTCGCCAGTCGCTCCTAAAGAAGAGCACGTACGTCGTGGTCAATTGGCTGATGTATGTCTTGATACTCCTCTATGTAATGGACATACAACGTGTATGGATGTCTTGTGGGCTGGTTGTCCTGTTATTACGTTGCCTTTAGATACTCTGGCCTCAAGAGTAGCTGCATCGCAACTAACATCATTAGGCTGTTCTGAATTAATCGCCGACTCGAGAAATAATTACGAAGAAATCGCTGTCAAACTGGGACTTGATAAAATCTAGTAAGTAGTCCCTAATGTTATCCTATCAAGGGCGGATCCAGGGGGAGGGTCGGGGAGTTCAGGACCCCCCCCTGTCAAATTTAAGTTCAAATATTTGTTCAAATATTTTGCTTGACGGAATTGGGCTTCCTGTGGTAAAATGCGCCCGGGATTCCTATGCCCACCCAATTTTCCCCTTGGACCCCCCCTTTTGAAAAATCCTGGATCCGCCCTTGCCTTTATTACAGTACATAGAGTTACTCCGGCGTGATATTTAATCACAAGAGTCCAATGGATAGCGTGTGTTAAGCCATTTGTGGAAAATTGTCTTGTCCATCATAGTTCATGTTCATGTAGGGGTGTGTTCATTTTTCTATGTGCTTATTTCGACAATCGTTATTCCAAAAGTTTGCATCACACAGGAAGAAAATAAATATATTTTATGAAATGATTGCTGACTATAGTTTTATACTTTTTCTACAGTTACGAAACTGTTCGGACGAAAGTTTGGAGACACCGCTTCACAAGTCCGCTCTTCAACACAAGACAATACACACAAGACCTCGAAAACTTGTTCGTCAAGATGTGGAGACGACGTGAACAGAACCTCGAAGCCGACCACATCACCGAGTAACTTATTATTTCGATTTGAATAACCAAAATATGACTCAAGTTCTTCTGAGCAGAAGTTAACACATTTTAAAATATTGAACAAATATCTGAACTTTTCTTTGTAATACATAAGAAAAGATTGAAAGGATTATTTGACAGAAGAAATCTAGTTGGGCACCGAAGCAGGCCCAAACTCTTAACCACGGCGATATGCCATATATATGGGAACCGTTTGTACAGAAAAATGTTTAATAAGTAAGTAATTAAGTAATGAAACAACGCTTCTATTGGTTAAACAATTACTGATAAACATTGTAGCATAACCGACTAAGGACTATTTTTAATCCATTTTTTTTTTGTTTATTACAGTTATTATTGTTATATGATATTAGTGCAATGATAAAGGGTATGCTTTTAAATTAGTAAAAGCCTTGTTTTTCCAATGCAACCATTTGTGTTAGTTTCTTGACTTGCCTAGTACCAAGTTGCTCGCGGGTGAAGGAAGGGGTACCCATTAAGAGTTATTTCTAAATAAAATCAGTATAACCTTTCATGAATAGCCAGCGTAGCACAAAAGCCGAGGGAAAAATTCAACTAGACAACAAAATTTATGCGTGTCCAATCCTTCCATCCTTTCCTTCCATCTTTCCCTTCCCTTGCCGGGTAACTGATTCATCAGTTCAATCAAACTTTCAACTCGTTTAGGTCGAGGTATCAGAATTTCAGCCATTACATGGGCGCGCGGTGTTACGAATTTTAGTCTTAGTGTTGAAATGATCTTACATATATGAAAGTTTCCGTAAAGCTGTGTAAAAAGAAGTGTCAAATTTGGCTGCTGACAAGCAAGACCAGTTTCAATGGTTGAAACGCAGTTTACATCTTCCGCGCAGCTATGATAACCTGCATGCCATGCATAGCTTTATATAGCTTGGATGTCTTAGAAATTGCTCATTGTCCCCATACCATTTCTCGCTCAAAAAATTCGAAAATGAGCCCAATTTTTTTACAGAATTTTGAACACATACTGCGAATGAAAAGTCTTATGAAAACATACGCAGTGATGCATGCATGTATACACGATGCAAAACCGAGTACTTGAAAGTAGCTTGCTCTGGAATTGAGAAGTACAAAACAAGAGAAAACAAAAACTATAGTTTTTCCTTTCTTCCGTTCCTTTCTTTCTTTTTTGTTCTCTTTCTTCCTCGTATATTTTCTTTCCGTTTTCTTTATTTTTTCTTTGGTATTTCTTAAGTTTGGATTAGAAAAGACTTTGTGTAACTCATCTTGTCGGAGAGAATAAACCCAAGAGCCTAAGCTTCGAGTATTTTCAGAAATGATCCGTCACAACCCCACCTGAAACTTTGCATGGTGAAAGGTAGTCATAAGCAAGTAATCGTATGGGCATTATTAGGCCGTTTCATTTTAAAGCGGTCACGTGACATCCGTTCAAAGTTTGACCAATTTATATCAAAATGAAGAAGAATTATAGTACTTCAACTCCAATGAAAAACATTTCTGGGCACTTTGCGTTTTTTGGCTACAAAATATCATCGTAAAATGCAAGAAATATCAAAATCGATAGACATTATATACATCAACATTAGATTGGTTTTAAACTATAAAACATACATTTAACTGACTGGTTCAGAAGTAATATTAGAATGTAATAAAATGCAAATGTATCGATGAAAAGGTGCTTTTTCCAAAACATTTGCATGTAAACAATATTTTAACATATACACCTACTTGCAGTAAGGTTGTCATACAAAATAGAACATTTGTTATAAAGAAAATAGAACATTTGTGATTTAGTACGATAGGAATTAATTAAAAGACAAAAAAGAGAGTTCAGCTTGAGTTATCTTCTTTTGTCTTTTAATTAATTCCTATCGTACTAAATCCTAATGTTCTATTTTCTTAATGACAAATGTTCTATTTCTGTATGACAACCTTACTGCAAGTAGGTGTATATGCAAACTTGTATTTCACAGCGAAGTCACTCGCTTACTCACCTCCACTCCCACGGGATATGGTAGATTGTCGAAAAGCTTCGATTTTGCCAATTAATATATTTTTTGATTACAATTCAATTTCAATTTAATAAACATGGAAAACTATAGCCTTTGAAATCTTGAACATTAAGGGACAATTACTATGCCGAACTGGTGGTTAATGTAAGCAGTGACGGGTGTTACTAAACAGAGTAACGGAGTAACGAGTAACGGAGTAACGAGTAAACCGAGTAACGAGAAACCGAGTAACATGAAAATTTTCAAACATAGATTTTTCAAAAATGAGAAATAATATTAATAATAGGCTTACGATATGAAAATGTCATATATATTTTTACTCGATAAAGCGATTAAAACTCGTGTATTTTCATTAGACGCCGAGAGGGTACCTAAATACACAGTCAGGACTCAAACCATTTTACATTTTTTATCGAAATATAAAGGCCCGTGCAAACGCACGGAACATTGTTGGACCAACATGGTTGCTCCAACATGTTTGGCCCGTTTAAACACCCTGTTGGATGGTTCAACAAACCGTATCGCACGGGCCTTAAGTATTTTGAGTGAAAATTATTTTAATTCCCGGTTAACTAAAAAATTTTTTTACATGCTTGCAAAGGGAGCTTTCACCAACGTTGCATTTTGTCTAAAAGACAAATTATAGTCAAAGTAACCTAAAAATCGATAGGAATGAATGAGGATAATGTCAATGCCGATTACTAATTAAATATTTCCAAAGAGATCATTGTGAATGCTTACGTGAAGACGTTAGGCGAACTTTTAGAATGACTCGGATTCGATCGAAGAGACTGAAGCTTCTTGCCGTATTGCCATATTGTCTGAATTCTGAAATAATATGTTTTAAGTTTTATTTAAAAATACTTTGTAAATATTGATTACTTCATAGGTAAGCGACCATGTACGACACAGGACATATAAACAGCTCGATACCTTGGACGTCGTCAGTTACAAGTGTTTTTTGCACTCATTGCATGCTGTTTAGTATATCACTAAATGTGTAGTTACAGAAAATATCCATACCCCCACCACGGAGGAAATTTTATTTATCGACAAATAACCGAGACAAACTCTAGATTTGATAAGGTCTAATAAAAGACGAAACTAGTTCCTTAAAAGAGTTTTAAAAGTCTGACTTAGTGCGTTGAAAGAGTTTTTATGAACCACTTGAAACGAAACTTAGTAAATATTTTTACATCATCCGAGCGAAGGAAATATCAGCACAAATTAATAGAAATGATAAACACAAAAGGAGCATTCTTAATTAAACATTGTACTCGGAAATGTTATTATTTTAGGGTAGGCCAAATCAGTTTGTTTTGTAAAGCTGTCAGTACCGGCACCATTACGCGGCCGGTCGGCGTCTTGCATGCAATTGCATAACTGAATACAATGCAAGTTTTAATCGTTTTATATAGGAAAAATATATGACATTTTCATTTCGTTTTCATTTCGTAAGCCTATTATTAACATTATTTTTTCATTTTTGAAAAATCTATGTTTGAAAATTTTCATGTTACTCGGTTTCTCGTTACTCGGTTTACTCATTACTCGTTACTCCGTTACTCTGTTTACTAAACAGAGTAACGGAGTAACGAGTAACGAGTAAACCGAGTAACGAGAAACCGAGTAACATGAAAATTTTCAAACATAGATTTTTCAAAAATGAGAAATAATATTAATAATAGCGGAGCTCCATACTTAAGAAAAAATGGTAATGCATCGAGTCTATTTTCGATGGTTTTTACACAGGTATCCCAAGCGTACGTCCGACGACGTCCGCGCCCATCGCGATGCTGATTGGCTGTTACATTTCGGCGGGAACAAAAGTGACGCGCGCGCCAAATAGCACTAGACCAACAAAGCAAAGTTTTCTTTTATCTTAAAAAAGGCAAACAAACAACAACAAAATACTACTTGCTAATAGCAGAGCTTTCATTAATTCAAAATAACAACGGAGAAAGATGAACTTCGAAGAACATAAAGAGAGTTGTGACCGAAGAAGAACATAAACTTGAAGGACACAAAAACGAAGAAATTATACTAAAGAAAAGCAAAAGACTGATTCCAAAAGATCAAGAAAACGTATTTGTAGATACCTTCGTGGAAGAATATTAAAAGACTACAGCAATTCAAAACAAATTGATAAAGAAGCGACCTTGTTTGTTATGAAAACTGTCTTCAAATTGCTTCCCTCGGCACAGTTTATTGAAGGATTTTCAAGCTTGGCAGTTGAACTATGAACAATGTTTAATCAATCAAAATTCAAGTACATAAGCTTACATCTATTCGTCAAAATATGATCAATGTCATTGAAGAAAGAAAACCTCAAGAAAATAATCACCGATAAAGTAAGTTCAAGTGTTTTTATTATCCATGGTTCAAGATTATCATTTGTTTCAAGTTTATCAAAAGCAAAATAAGCTTAATGACTTAAAAATAAAAGGGATAATAATAAGGCTATTCACACTATCGTTTGGGAATCGTATTTTCCATCAAAAACATTTCTGAACACTTTTTTGTCTGAACAACACTATTGACTGAAGTGACAGTTGAAAATTTGAGAAAAAGATGAAAAAGTGCATAGAATGAAAACGATAACCAACCTAAGAAAAAGCAGTGGAATTTATTACAATTTTTTTACTTACATTAAATCAATTTCCATTCATGAATTGTCCATTAACATGCTTTTATCGGACTTTTTTCAATGAGAAATCTCCGTCCCTCGTGTAAATGACAAACTTTCCTTTCGTGCGTTGCGTTACATGATGGCGTCATCTACATCGATTCTTCGTTTGCAACTGACGTGATCACATGTCATCACCAAACCGAAATATTTTTTATATCTCGTATTAAAACATGCACTATATATGTTATAGTTAACTGTTTTAAAAATACATTTCTGAAGTTTGGGTTTATAAAAGTTTTTGGTTCTCGAGATATTCAAGTTAGAATTGTGTCACGCAATGCCGGTCACGTATCCGAATCGGGCGATAAAAAGCAAGAATAATTTGTTCCTTTTCAAAACATTTGGTTCGTAAAGACTTTTAGCATCTAATTCAAGTACATTTTAACGAAATATTTTTTAAATGTTTCAGTTTCCCTTCATATCAGACCTTAGAAGTTTTGGCCGCCATCTTGGAGGATATGAGATGTCCTCCAGCATGGCCGCTTCATACATTCTTACCAAATATCGCGCAACTTTGATCGCGCATAATTCTGCATCCAAATACTCTACAGATTCAAAAATCGGTCAATATACTCAGTTTTGAATGCTCTAAAAGAATATGAATGTCATTTTTCAATACGACTAAGAAATAAGGTTGTGAAATTTGAGATCGGCAGAAATTGGCTTATTATGGTCTATTATGTCCCGATTATCACGTGGTTGCAAACGAAGAATAGCCAATGAGGTTTTTGACATTATGTCAATCAAAAAGAGAACGAGAAATATCTTACATTTTACTGGCTTTTCCAGGGCTTTGTTTTGATTCTCTCTCCGCGCGCTGAATCTCCGAAAGGTTATATTTTTCGATGAAAAATGCTATATAAATTACAATAAACAGTAAGTTGTATAATAAATCCCTTATTAGATATTTTCTTGGGTATTACGGCATGACAATACAATATCGTTAATCAAGACTGTCACTGGATGACATTCTTAATGCCTAGTTAAACTTAAATATAGCTTAATTGTTCAATTTATGTCCGTGACTGATTGCATAAAACAGCGGAGTATAGCTCAGGCATATGTTGCTATAGCAACAATCTTGCTTTCTAGTCCTTTTTACACTTTTTGCTTTTCATTTTTAAACGACTTCCTTGTCTTTCAACTGTCCTCATTCTCCTTCTCTAGCTTTTTCTTGTTTCTTTAATTGTTCAAAAACGTACCAAAAATTAAACTATTTTGTGACCAGCCAGGAAAACTATTCCAGATTTTAAGAAGTTATCTGCGTTTCTATTACGTCATTTTAAACATTACTTTTGAATAATTCCAGTATTGCACGAAAAGCCTGCAGCGAGTGAAATGAAATCTTTTTTTAATGTTAACTGTTTCCCAGTCTTCATTTCAATGCCATATATATATCATTCGCTACGTGAAGCTATTTTGACCTTTCCCAACTTTAATCTTCATAAGACAAATACTTCAACGTCCAAATTTATTGTTTTTGCTGCTAGAATTTGAACAATAGTCTGGTACGATCGTTCGAGTTTCTCAGTGGAGCTCGAGGAGACCGTTCGTTAAGAGAGCGCTATAGCTCCCTTGAGTGCTAAATGAATGGTCCAACATGCTTGCAAGTTGCCTTAAACACCAAACATCAGACAGCGCATTATGTAAGGGCAATAATCAAGTCGCGAAAAACAAGGATTCGAGCAACGGCTCTACTGGCAGAAGTGTGACATTTGCTGATTTCTTCGGCAAACGACTAGAGTTTGTGAAGACCATAACACCAAATTCAAGCTTTGAGGATCTGTCTTGTTTTTCGACGGGTAGCCACGGTCACCATCATTTGAACCAAGAAATCGACCTTAATAATAATATCAGTTGGAACGATCAAGGGTTGGTATTGAAACGAAAAAATCCGCCTTCAAAAAGACGAAGGACGAACTTGGTCAAATTTCTTTCTGGATGTCTACCGCAGCCTCTCTTTCGAAGAGATTTCGATCGAAGATTCGAAGAAAATAACATTTGCCTTGAAAATATTTTTGTATCATCTCGATCATCCAACGTGCTATTGGGAACTGTCCGCGTTAAAAATATAAGCTACAAAAAAGACATTTTTGTCCGTTATACCTTAAATCGTTGGAAAGATTACGCAGACATGCGAGCAGATTTCACTTACCAGTGCAGCGATGGTAAGGCTGACAAGTTTACATTTAAGTTGGCAGTCTACCCCAAACTGTTTGACCAGGAAATAACTGGACTGCTGGAATTTGCAATTGTCTACCAAGTGAACAATTCACTATTCTGGGATAACAATTATGGAAGGAATTACATAGCTGAGTACTTTGAAAAACTGTAACTTGGAAATGATCATGAACAGGGAATGAACACTAGATAAAAAGAGGACGGTTTTTATCAAAGTACCATTCGATAATTAGCACTGGAGCTGTCTCTTCCTGGGAGCTCTTGAACTTTAACCGACTTTAATAAGGCCTGCCCCTGGACCTTAAATCGCCGTAATTTAATGCGATTTAAAGCGTTTTAAGGCGATTTAAGGCGATTTAAGAAAATATGGCCAAACTTCGAGTGAAGTTTTAAGGCGTTTTAGTGCAGTTTAAGGCGATTTAAGAAAAAATATAAGAAAATCAGAGGCGCCATAAGGCAATTTTAAGCAATTTACAGCGATTTAGGGATGTTTAAGAAAATATATGGTGAAGAAGATGCATTTTCTGGTGGTTTAAGTAACTTTTTTTTGTAAAAATGAGCAACATTTTAAGTTCATTTAAGGAAATTTGAAAATAAAGGTATCATTGTTCAAAATATCATTTAATTAAATATAATACTTCTAGTAAGCAAAGGCCAGTTTAAACTTTACATCAAAAATTGTATTCAATAAAGGTCAGTTTTATATTAATATAAGGAATGCCTGTGATTCATTTACATAATTGATTTAGAGTGCAAATATTATATAGATGAAATACAAAATAGCACAACATGATGCTAGTTAAAACAATAGAATAGAGTGCAAATAGCGTAACAATTAAAGCACTTTTAAACAATGATTATCAATTATTTTAACATAGTTTAATACTATGAAACCAGTTGCAAAACAATTATTTTTATATCTTTTTCATTTTGAATATTTTTATCATCAAAACTTTTAAACAACACTTCCTTTGTACATCTTTCTGTATATACATATAAATTAAATAATTATATACGTTCTGGGTGCTTTCATTAAGGATTGCTGGCTATTTTCTAAGAAACATTTGTTTGAATTTGTATAATATTGCTAACCTCCAACAATAAGAATCTAATCTTTATTGTAGTAGATATTTTTCCAGATTAAACAAACGTTTCTGAAACCAGGGACTGAACAGTAACGAAATTATTAAAGCTAATATTTCTACATACCACTGATGAAGATTTAAAGTCCAATTCGCATCTTATCTTGATGTTAGTTAGTGTAAATGTTTCTGAAATTGTTTTTCCTGTCGCATTGATGATCCTTACAGAAAAACTTGGTTTTTGATACATAAATTAATCTTTTATGTATAAATAATCTCAGCGTGCATTTTCGGATCTTTCTCAGGAACCCATCCTATTTGACGTTCTCCAGATCGTATACACAGCAAAATACCCCCAAACCATACCTTGATCCAAAAGCAAGTGTTTTTTCTTATGCTCACTTCAAATACTTCTTCTGACTGATAATTACAGCAACAACCACTTCTTTACTTGATGCATACTTGGACGTTTCACTATTCGAAGGTGATGTCTGTGGCAGGTGGCAAGTCTTTTTTTTCTTCTTGTTTCCTGGTTTTGATCTTATTTACAAGATGATCTCTTGTAAGTACCTTTACAGGAGATGACAGAAGCTCAAAATAAAACTATGTTCGAGTATTCCGCCATTTTGATTTGTCCCAGTCTCTCACGCTAAGTCCTGACATGTGACCTATCTGACATGTGTTACTGTGCTGTCATAATATTATCGGCTATGACTCCCTCAATGAGAACTTTTTCTTTGACGATCGAGTAAAACAATTTTTTCAACCCTTTGACGAAGTATCGATTAGCCGATACCGATTTATAGCCTCGTTGGCCATTTCTGAGCTTCGTATTACAAATCAAGAGTTCACTCAGTGAGTCGATGTATATTATCGTTCAGATTTGACAGAAAGTCTCATGAAATTGACCAGTAATTGAACACTCCTCCATCCACTCCCCCATCCCAACGGAGAAACACCTGTGTGGTGTTATCGCAGGCTCACAAAACCAATTTAAAATGGCGAACAGCAAGCTAAGATAGTTGAAGTGTTTTATATTTGCATGTGTTTTCCACTCGTTTATGTAAAATACGCAGACAACCTATTTGCACAAGTAAAGCTGAACAAATGATATTAACTTACAATGGCTTAATGGTGACCTTTTACTGTGTGACTGACCATATTAATGTGTGACTGCATGCTGCTCACGTAAGTAGAATTCACTTGATTCGATTTGTACAATAAGATTATTTACTAGTAAAGTTTTCGAGATAGTTCGGTGAAAACCACATAAAATGTTAATTAATTTCTTTTCAATTTTCTTTCATATTTCGCTAGATTGATGATAAATATTTGTTATAGAATGACCAACAAAAAATATTCTAAAATGTTATAAATAAATAATATGTTCTTGCAGTTTTGTTAAGTACTTTTAATGTGCTTTTATGTATATTTGCATGTAGAAGTTTCACAAAAAATAATGAATTGTGCATTCCAAGACTGAAATACATTGTTGGTTTCAAAGGTAGCAAATATAGATTGATTTGTATTTCATATGAAGCTAATATACAAAACATAACTCTAATACACTGTACTGACATAATGGCATAAACTGCACAATGCATTTTGGTCTTGCATGGAATGTACTGTTCAGTATTCATAAGTCAAACTCTTTCTGGAATAGTTATATATTGTATATACCGTATATATGTATGATTACATCCTATTGCAGAAGGATTTGAGCACACATGCATGCATATTTATACAAAAATCTAATTTAATTAACATCCAGATAAACTAGTATTTTGAGTTTTGCATCTCATTTTTATTTGTATATTTGACTTTAAAACTCATCGACAAATGAGTTTGGGTTTAGGTGCCAGGGTGCGCGCAGGTTGTGAAGGCCACGCCCATGCAGGACGGTAACCATGGCAACCGGGCCACAGCTCACCACCGGCACCTGTCACACTGAACAACAGTGGAAAGTATACCTACCTGAATGAAACGTAGCAATCTAGAGGTGGAAGGGAGGGAAAAACCTTGCTAGCTTCGCTTGTTAATACATCACTGCCAAAGCTGCCAGTAAACAAGCCCCTGCGAATACCGTAGGTACCCCCCAAACCTGAGAGGCTAACCGCTGTGCAGCAAGATTGTCTCGGTTTTAACTTCGCCTAAATTTCATTCAGCCACATTTAAAACTCATCGACAAATGAGTTTGGGTTTAGGTGCCAGGGTGCGCGCAGGTTGTGAAGGCCACGCCCATGCAGGACGGTAACCATGGCAACCGGGCCACAGCTCACCACCATAGATCGACCAAGGGTGCTTGGTAGAGGAAACTGTGTCCGGTTACCATGGTACCTCCTCTCCCAAACCATTCCAAGCACCCAACCTAAAGCAAAACTAGACGAGTGATCTCAAAGCATACAAAACTTTATTGCCAAATTAGACCAAATGGCCTGAAGCCAAGGCCAAGGCATCCACAGGGGTTCTGATGTATCCCCGATAGGCATTGCTGGCCCAACGGCCCAAGGACTGAATTAGATGGTCTGGTACACCATTGCGGGCCGCGACGGTGGCAGCTCCAATCCGAAAGCTGTGACTTGAGTAGGAGCCAGGGATGTTAGCAGCAGCTAAAATGTCCCTTAACCACTGAGTCAATAGCACGCGGGTCAGTGGCAGCCCAGATTGAAAGAGGAACAGTGGACCAGGAGAGGCTCCGCGGATTGACAAGTACGAAAGGACGGCTTCTACTGCACATAGAGGGGGTTCGCCTTTCCCGACGATTATATTACACCCTTTCCGGAAGGGATCCGTCTTGGAAGCCTTGACATTGACGCGAATGCAGGAAGGCGAGGTTGTTGAGTCAGCCGAAATGTCCTGAACGGTTAGGTGAATCGCCGGAGAGAAACTATGAAGGCTAGGGACAGTGAACTCGGAAGAGCGGAGGAACCCGAAGTAAGCCAAGCAACAAGCAGCCCAAAACATGACATGATCTGCCAGACTCATGTTGAGGTGGTTGAAAATAATCCGCATTATGTCGTTGGTAACCGGCAATCGCTCTGATTTTCTTGAGCCTTGTGAGCGCTTGATCCCTCGGAGCACTCTCTCAAGCCTTAGACAATTCTGAAGGGGATCAGGAAAGCCCATCTCAACGTGAAGGGCGCGAACAGCGGATAAATAAACTTTAATCGATGAATGGTAGATCGAGTTAGCGAGAAACGTTACAAAAAGACACAATGTCCACTCATCGGCTGGACACGGGGAGCCATTGCTGTAGATCTTGCCCGCTTGCGTACAGAACTCAATAAAACGCTTTTGACCAGTTGCGTAGGAGCGGCGGGTGGAAGGTGCTAGCCCTTGCAGAAGTAGTTCACGACAGCGTGACTCTAGAGACCTGCTGTGAGCTCTTCCAGAAGCTGAACGGGAATCTGGGTTGGCGACTGTAGGGCCCATGGTGCAAGTTGGAAGAATACCTGCCAATGGAAGCGAGACAGAGCGTCAGCAATCTCATTATGTTCCCCTGGGACATGTACCGCGGAGAAAGTAAAGCTGAATTTTGCTGCTGCAAATAATAGGCTGCGCACGAGCCCCATGATTGTGGGTATTTTAGAGGTTCTAGAGTTAAGGATTGCAACGACTGCCTCATTGTCGGACCTAAATAATACATGCTGTTTGACCCATTGATGACCCCAGACATGGCCGGCGATAACTACTGGAAAAAAAACTCCTTGTAAGCGATAGAAAGGGGCTTCTGGGGCTCAAACCACATCCCGTTGAACCACTCCTGATTACAGTATGCTCCATAGCCCAGTGCACCGGCTGCATCTGAAGTAACGACCACCGTGGGGACTTGGGATAAGCCGGGGTAGAGCCAAAAGTTGACACCATTCCAAGATTCCAGAAATCGACGCCACCAGTTGAGGTCCAAGTGAAACTCAACGTTGAGGCGAATAGGATGGGTGGGGTTCCTGAAACAGCATAACAGGTTGATCATGCGGCGAATGAAAGTGCGTCCCGGCCAGACAACTTTTGCCGCGTGGTGCAAATGGCCGATGAGAGATTCGAGGTCGTTTCGGCGGCAATACTTACGACCCGCCCAGGAATTGAGCAACAACCGCAGGCGGGTAAGTTTGGTTTCTGGCAAGCGGGCAGTTTGATTGATTGAGTCAAGTTCGATACCCAGTATTACCAGTGAGGTAGAAGGACCTTCACACTTTTGTGGATGGATTGGCAAGCCAAGGGACGAGCATACGCGAATAGCAGTGGCTAGATCCATACCGCACGCTCTGGAGTCCGGCGGTCCGGCTAAGATAAAATCGTCTAAGTAGTGGAGCAGACTGGAAACGTTATAGTTGTTGGATAAGATCCATTCAACGGAGGAGGCAACGCAGTCAAAGATAAAGGGCGCTGAGCGAAGGCCAAACGGTAGAGTCAAATCTACATAGTAGCTGTCGCGCCATTTCATACCAAGCAAGGCACGGTCAGAAGGGTGCACTGCTACATTTCGGAAAGCTGCAAGAATGTCAAATTTGGCCATAAGCGCGCCGGTGCCGAACTGGCTAACCATTCTAATGATGTCGTCAACTTTGATATATTGGAGAGAGAAGCTGTCCGGGTCGATGCCGTCGTTGACACTCGACCCGTCCGGTGAGGATAAGTCGACGATGAGACGCCACTTGCCAGGTTGGCCGCTTTTCGGGATGACTCCGAAACTACTTATGTGGAGGCTAGGTAATGGTGGGACGTCGAAGGGTCCCGCGACTCTGCCCAGTGCCACTTCATTGCTTAAGTATTCGTCAACGACATCCGGGTGTTCTTCTGCAGACTTTTTGTTGCGTTTAGCAGGCCTAAGGGGGGTCATGTTGAAGCCGAGGCGGAAGCCTTCACGGATACCAGTCAACATAAAGGAAACCAGATCCTGATCGGGGTGACTTTTCAATTCCAGTGCGAAGCGGTCGGCTTTGAGTGGCGAAACTGAAGACGCTGGTGGAAGTAATGTAAGAGCTGAAATAAAAAGGCGTTCGTTACAAGTGGCGTGACTGAAATACATTGAAAGAGGACTAGCAAAGGCAGGGCTTAGCGAGTGTTAAAGGCGTAGTTGCTAATGCTTAACTCAATGACAACAATGCGAAATATTCTGACAAAGATTTAAACAGCTTCCTGTTGTATGACTACAACCAAAGCAGAGTCGTAGCCACGATGATGGAAACTACTCTTGCAACCAATACGACAGGAGTCCTGTCGTAGCAACGAAAACGACAAAGTGTCGTAGCAACGGTTCGGTAAATAATAATAATAATGCTAATTTAACATCGCGCCCATTCCCCATGGTTCAACGGCGCTTTACAAATGACAAATGGTAAAGGCGGGCTAAGCATGCATACGACCAAAGCAGAGACGTAGCGTACGGTGATGTAAATACTCTGGCCACTAAACCGACAGGCGTCCTGTCATAGGAACGAATAGGACAAGCGTCGCAACAACAGTTCGGTATAAAAGACAGTTCGGTTTTGCACGACGATGTAAAATACTCTGGCAACTAATACGACAGGCGTCTCGTCGTAGCCGCGAATACGACAAAGTGTCGTAGCAACGGTTGTGAACAGGCTTGGCGTGAATACGACTGACATATAGTATTAGCGCACAATGACGTAAAATGCTCTGGCTATGAATACGACAGGCGTCCTGTCGTAGCAACGAATACGACAAAGAGTCGTAGCAACGGCTGTAAATAGGCTTGGTGTGAATACGACTGATATATAGTATTAGCGCACAATGACGTAAAATGCTCTGGCTATGAATACGACAGGCGTCCTGTCGTAGCAACGAATACGACAAAGAGTCGTAGCAACGGCTGTAAATAGGCTTGGCGTGAATACGACTGATATATAGTATTAGCGCGCAATGACGTAAAATGCTCTGGCTATGAATACGACAGGCGTCTTGTCGTATCAGCGAATACGACAAAGAGTCGTAGCAACGGCTGTAAATAGGCTTGGTGTGAATACGACTGATATATAGTATTAGCGCACAATGACGTAAAATGCTCTGGCTAGGAGTACGACGGGCGCCCTGTCGTAGCAACGAATTCGACAAACTGTCATAGCAACAATATAAACAGGCTTGAAGCAAATTAAGTGCGATAAACCAAATAAATAAATAAATGAGCAAATAGAACATGATAGAACATGATAGTGAACAAGACCAACGGCGAGACAAGCACTGGAAGGAATTAACGGTTTAATTAAACTACTACAACAATATCTCTTTCCAAACTCCCACAAAGGCTAACTGTGGTGCCTAACGATCAATGAAAACAATAAGTATAAATACTGGAAACTAGCAATGGTCGACACAAATGTGACCTAGTGTCCAACTTGCAAAGTTAACTACCATAGCAACGTGCAAAGTCATACCTAACATAATATATAAGGTACGTAAGGCCGTCCCCAGCGAGACCGGATCAATATTTGCGGTACTTGGGGCGTGAAAATTCAGGCGAGGCAGGGCGAGCACTCTGTGGGGATGAAGAGATTTCTTCACGGCACTCCATAGCCCGGTGGTTCGCGGAGCACCGGGAGCATTTATGAGCATAACGGCAGGGTGTGACGGGGGATGAGCAATGCCCCTTGTTCCACGAGATGCAAATAATGTTATTTAAGGAAGGCCTTGTTGAGGTACCAGCTGTATGGAAGTGGTAGAATTGAACGTTGATATCTGACCAATCGGTCAACTGTGTGGCGGCGGCGTGTTGTCTGTAGGCTTGATCGTAGCTGAGCCATGCACTGCCCTTGAAGAGACGATTGGTGCGAATTATAAGGAGCTTGTACAGCAAAAGATCCTTCGATCGTTGAGGGAAGTATGACGTTAGGACCAATGAAAAGATGCTAAAGGCCTCTGTCCAGCTGACTATGTCGTCAAAACGACGTTTATTCCTTTTTGGTTGGTTGGTGAGCACCAAACGTCCGTCTAACAGGAGTTGTGGTTCGTTTTCGGTCAGTGGGACCAGGTTCGCAGGCATTCACGTTGGGCTAGAATGGGTCTAAAATGTTTCATTTAGGTAAAACTTTTTAGTATTTCAATGGAATTTCTTGAAACTTGGTAACGTTGAAGCCTTTGTCAAAACTCAAAACTCTATCGTTTTACATTTTTGAATTTCGACATTTTTGGCGGGAAAATGACGTCATCATTTTCGACAGAAAATCGAAATATTGCTCAATGTAAAAATTAAGGTAGCGCATTTGAAAGAACGGCGTGAGAGAATTTCAAATATGGGAGAATAATTCCATTCCGAAATCGGAACCGAAAGATATGATTTTTTGAACATTCATGAATCCGCCATTTTTTCTGTTAAAAATAGTAACAAAATGGCGGATTTATAAGTATTCAAAAAATCATATCTTTCGGTTCCGATATCGGAATGGAATTGTTCTTCCATGTTTGAAATCCTCTCACGCAGCTCTTTCAAATGCGCTACCTTACTTTTTACATTGAGCAATATTTCAATTTCTCTCGAAAATGATGACGTCATTTTCCCGCCAAAAAAGTCGAAATTCAAAAAAGCAAAACGATAGAGTTTTAAGTTTTGGCAAAGGCTTCAACGTTACCAAGTTTCAAGAAATTCCATTAAAATTCTAAAATTTTTAACCAGATGAAACATTTTAGACCCATTCTAGCCCGACGTGATTAGATCGTTTAGGTCAATGAATTTTCCAGTCACGATCTGTGTTACCAGCTTAGCCGGAATTGGAGAGTGACCAGGACCCACTACGAAGGGCTGGTAAAGTGTGATTGATGGTAAAGATGCTAACTGGGCAGGATATACAGCTGGAAGCGAGTTCGGGAGGCATGAGCTCACGCTTAGCGGCGACACGGGCGATGAATGGGTCAAAGATGGCAATGAAAAAGTAGATAAAAAGGTAGGGACAGCGAACCTACCTCCACTGACGGAACTCGGGAGACTTTGAGCAGAGAGGGCCGGTCCATTTTAAACCAATGTGGTCGGTACAGAGGCACCAGTTGTTGGAGGAGAGCCTTGGTAAACAGTCGAGCGAGCGTCGGCCATTGCCTTACTGACGGCAGCCTGAATCGCCGCTAGCATCTCTGGAGATAGGGGAGTAGGTGACTTGCCCGATACTGTGGCTTGGCTGGAGTTCGTTGTTGTAGTCGACGTCATTGGTTTGTCCATTCGGGAAAGCAATAGTGAAGAAACTGAGAAAAAACTTGTGAAAAAAACCTTGCTAGCTTCGCTTGTTAATACATCACTGCCAAAGCTGCCAGTAAACAAGCCCCTGCGAATACCGTAGGTACCCCCCAAACCTGAGAGGCTAACCGCTGTGCAGCAAGATTGTCTCGGTTTTAACTTCGCCTAAATTTCATTCAGCCACATGTATATATAAATGTGTACCACAATCATTCTGTACTTGAGGGTATGCATGTATAATTACTTTTATACTACATATTCTCAATTTCAGAAAGGTTGTGGTTTATGTACATGTACATATATAATTATACCAATACCTTATTATTCGGTGTATCTTTTTATGATTTCTTTTATATTTACGTGTATTATGAGAGTAGGTTTGAGGCCATGTACTATACTGTATTTATTTATTTGGATCTGTCTTCTGATGATGTCAGCGTCCAACAAAAGCTGAAGACCCAAATAAATAAATACAGTAGTACATGGCCTCAAACCTACTCTCATAATTTATTGCAGTGTTTTTAGTTTGCATCTTTTTAGATAATTAGCCTTAGTTACTAGAAGGTGTGCATATACTGCAATCAAGTATATATATATCAATATAATGAAAATGGGCCGCAATGTTTTTAAGTGATTTTAGGCATTTTAAGGCGATTTAGCGTGTTTTAAGGCGATTTAGCGCGTTTTAAGGCGATTTAGTGCGATTTAGCGCGATTTAAGGTCCGGGGGCAGGCCTTTAATAGGCGATGTGAGGCTGCAATATTTTGCAGAGTTTCTCAGGACTAAAAACTCAAAAATATCAAATGCATTGTCTTTTTTTTACTGTAGATTTAATCCACTTTAAATTAACGGTTACGACAGTTATATACTGTTCTTGGAATCTAATCGACCTCTGAAGGCAGTATACGCTTTCAGCTAAGTTAGATTCAGACGTCTTTTCAGACTATACAGGCATATTAATGATTTAAATAGACATATGATATTTTAAAATATTTGAATAGAACTATCAGCTAAATATACAAATTAGGTAATACCTAATAGCGGAGCTCCCAGTTTAATTTTTTCTTACAACATCAATATGTGCATGTAAATACCACTTATTAGATATTTTCTTGGGTATAATATACGTGCTAATATTTTACGAGTTGCGTACGTTTAATCAGCAAGCAATGAGTAAAATGCCAGCCCGTAATACCCAAGAAAATATCTAATAAGGGATTTATTATACAACTTACTGTTTATTGTAATTTATATAGCATTTTTCATCGAAAAATATAACCTTTCGGAGATTCAGCGCGCGGAGAGAGAATCAAAACAAAGCCCTGGAAAAGCCAGTAAAATGTAAGATATTTCTCGCTCTCTTTTTGATTGACATAATGTCAAAAACCTCATTGGCTATCGATGTAGATGACGCCATCATGTAACGCAACGCACGAAAGGAAAGTTTGTCATTTACACGAGGGACGGAGATTTCTCATTGAAAAAAGTCCGATAAAAGCATGTTAATGGACAGTTCATGAATGGAAATTGATTTAATGTAAGTAAAAAAATTGTAATAAATTCCACTGCTTTTTCTTAGGTTGGTTATCGTTTTCATTCTATGCACTTTTTCATCTTTTTCTCAAATTTTCAACTGTCACTTCAGTCAATAGTGTTGTTCAGACAGAAAAGTGTTCAGAAATGTTTTTGATGGAAAATACGATTCCCAAATGATAGTGTGAATAGCCTTATTATTATCCCTTTTATTAAGTCATTAAGCTTATTTTGCTTTTGATAACGCCTTGAAAAAGTGCTTTGGCTGAACAGTCGTTTTACGGCCGCTTTTTACCTTCTTTTATTTTCCAAAGTTAGTTAGGATTCCGGATAGAAAAGGTTAAACCTTTTCATCGTATTAGATTTATTAAAAAGTAGTCATGGCAAATCATAAAACAAAACAAAAAGTTATTTTGAAATGGAATTAAACGCCTCAAGAATTATAAGTTCTACCAACACAATATCGATTTGAAAAGACAAGGATTTTAAAACAAGGTATTTTATTATGAAAAACTTTGTGTAAAACATCATTTTGTTCTGTAAAAAAAACTTTAACGACTTTGAAGTAAAAACTACTAAAAAAGCTCGTTTAGTAAGCATAAATTAGTTAATATTGCTAAATAAACAGAAGTTATTCAACCAATTTTAAATTATGTTTGTATTTCAATTCATCTTTGATGTTTTCCGTTTATGAGGTAAAACTATGACAAAACGAGTTGAAGATTGAACTAATTTAGGCTGCAAAACAGACCCTACTTTTACACAAAAACTATGACAAATCGAGTTGAAGATTGAACTAATTTAGACTGCAAAACAGTCCCTACGTACTTTTACAAGAAAACTACGACGAAACGAGTTGAAGATTGAACTAATTTTTGAGTTTTGTCTCTCAAAAACTTGAAACAAATGATAATCTTGAACCATGGATAATAAAAACACTTGAACTTACTTTATCGGTGATTATTTTCTTGAGGTTTTCTTTCTTCAATGACATTGATCATATTTTGACGAATAGATGTAAGCTTATGTACTTGAATTTTGATTGATTAAACATTGTTCATAGTTCAACTGCCAAGCTTGAAAATCCTTCAATAAACTGTGCCGAGGGAAGCAATTTGAAGACAGTTTTCATAACAAACAAGGTCACTTCTTTATCAATTTGTTTTGAATTGCTGTAGTCTTTTAATATTCTTCCACGAAGGTATCTACAAATACGTTTTCTTGATCTTTTGGAATCAGTCTTTTGCTTTTCTTTAGTATAATTTCTTCGTTTTTGTGTCCTTTAAGTTTATGTTCTTCTTCGGTCACAACTCTCTTTATGTTCTTCGAAGTTCATCTTTCTCCGTTGTTATTTTGAATTAATGAAAGCTCTGCTATTAGCTATTAGCAAGTAGTATTTTGTTGTTGTTTGTTTGCCTTTTTTAAGATAAAAGAAAACTTTGCTTTGTTGGTCTAGTGCTATTTGGCGCGCGCGTCACTTTTGTTCCCGCCGAAATGTAACCGCCAATCAGCATCGCGATGGGCGCGGACGTCGGACGTCGGACGTCGGACGTACGCTTGGGATACCTGTGTAAAAACCATCGGAAAATAGACTATGCATTACCATTTTTTCTTAAGTATGGTGCTCCGCTCGCGCGGGCCTTCGGCCCGCGCGGGAGCTCCGCTATAAAGTATTTTATATGTAATATCCAAAAATGTAACTCACCTTCAGGTATAGAAGGTAAGAAAAAGAGCAGATAAAACGCACGGTTCGTTCCATTAAGAACTATAACTCAAGGACAGTTGATTTACAAAATAAATTAAGTCTATGAAGTCAACTGACCAAAATGTTTTATAGATACCAATAAAATAAATAAATCGCTTTTTTATTTTTACGTCTCAACCTCCAGCTAAACACATATCATGTGCATTCCATAACTATCGGGGAGACTCACACTCACACTCACTACCTCTAGCTCTACGTTAAAATATGCCGGCACACAACTAGTAGGCTCATGGCCTTTTTATTTTGTTTCTACATTGTGATTCCTTGAAGTCTTACTTAATGGTGGTTGGACCACAGTGGATAAGTAGAAACGGTATTGTATTTCACAAATTGTAGTAATGTTGGAAAACAAACTGAATAAGACATGCATTAAGGAATGGAACACTCTAAGTGAGGCTGTTAAACAATCCTCAAAAATTTCCCAACTTAAGTCTTTTTTCTAAACCAGCTATTTAACTGTTTATTTAATATTTACATTTTTGCATTATAATAATTGTATTTTTTCTCACTTTGTATCTATAATTTGCCTTCTTCATTTTAACTACGTCATATGGTATATATAATTAGTTTACAGGACCTCCTGTTAAAATATCATTAAATAAATAAATAAATAAATAAATAGAATAGAAATATAAGCCTCTGTCTACTTAGTTTCCCTCACAGCCGTTTTTCGTTTCTTTCCGGCCATTCCCCTACGGTCCATTCTTCACACTGTCTACTTTTTATCAGGATTATCAGCATACCAATGGAACCCCCCTTCCCCTCCCTTTGTAACGACTCATATGACTGAAGTCTTTTCTCTGCTCTTGGGCTACCTGTAGCTACTTTTGTCCCAGTCTTCTATGTGTGGAACTCCCTTTTCTAAAACCCTGGGTCCGCCGCTACATAACATCTCTTCTTTGCCATATCCGTCTTGTCAGTTTAGCTCTAACCCTTACTTGCAGCCCAGGCCTTTTCACGGTTCACGTTCACAACCAGTCTCAGCTTCGATAGCGTGTAATATATCATTTACAATTTGACTATAGCACGCGGTAATAGGTGGACTTACAGTGATGTATTTTGTTATGGTTTTGCAAACCAACCATTGTTATTAGAAACAAATTACAACACTTGTAAACACTTTGCTCACCTGGCTATTTAAGGAATGCACTCATTATATCAAACTATTTGAAACAGTTCAGAATTTCACGGGCTGTAGTCAAATTGTAAAGAATATATTACACACTACTGAGGTTGTTCGATGAGAACCGTGAAAATGTCTATTGATTGGTTACGAGCCTAGGTTGCAAGTGAGGGTGAGAGTTAAACTAGCCTGCAATTTGCAGAACAGGCGTCGCTTGTTGAGTTTGGAGGGAAAAAATCGATATTTGGGGTTCATGTGTTATCCTAGCCTGTGTTACAGCCGGAATTTTTCTCTCGAAAGTCCGTCTGTGAATCAGAGCAACGAACCGTGTTCTGGCCCCCAGCGAACTACACGATTATATATACTAGATGCTGATTGGCTTTCGATGATGCTCTTTCTTAATTCAAGAACTCTCATTGGACAATTCAACATAACCGGAAGTATTGAATTGTCCAATGAGAGTTCGTGTAAGAAAGAGCATCATCGAAAGCCAATCAGCATCTAGTATATATAATCGTGTAGTTCGCTGGGGGCCAGAACACGGTTCGTTGCTCTGATTCACAGACGGACTTTCGAGAGAAAAATTCCGGCTGTAACAATATCCCAATATCCCAATAATATCCCAATATCCCAATATCCGCATAAAAAATAGGGCCTAGACAAAAAATAGGTGGGGGAGGGGGTAGGAAGAGGACGGTTTCCCCCAAAAACTTCACAAGAACGCTTGTTTTGCAGGCGAAGTTAAACTACACTGTATGCCAAAGGAATTATTTTCCTAGACTATCTACTATACTACTTATAGTCATAGACTGGCCGCTAATATATGAGAAATACGAATAACGTACAATTAGTTTGAGCTGCAACTGTTATAGGAATGTTTGTTTCGTTATTGTCGGGTCCAAAACGTTTGAGTTCATATTCGCTTATGAGGTCTTTAAGCATGTTAAGTTAGCAAAGTGGCACTGTGCAAGTACATCGTTATGAAATTATGTCCTTGTTTTTTTATTATCCGCCCGCTATCCGCCTGCTATCCGCCTGCTATCCACCCTCTATCCACCCCTCCATCTATCAAACTCGATCGATATCTTGATATGAGTGCACAACAGAGGATTTATCAGGATGTGTATACATTTGTTCTCATTCTTTGGCAGAGTGCAAATAGTATTTCCGTGAAACATGAGTAAATTCAATACTAAATAAAACAATTTTTGCTAATACTTTTTTAGACTGCTAATAGTAGGTTACAAACAATAGAGTGGTTTTCATTAGAGTGGTTTTCATTAACCCGTGAAACACACTTTAGCGTAATATGCTTTATTACACTTTATTACACTTTAACTTTAACTTTGTGTTTTATAATCATTTGTTCAATAGCACTATTACACATTAATACACTTTATTACTCTTTCCCTATTACACTTTGTTTCACGGGTTAATGAAAACCACTTTAATGAAAACCACTCTATATCCGTGAAATCAAACTCTAAATTTAATACAAAATAGTGCTACATTAAACAATAGAAAAAATTGTACTATTTGGTATTTTACAAACGTTTCACGGATATACTATTTGGACTATTTGCACTCTACGTCCGTACAACATTACAGTTGTTTAATTAACCAAAAAAACCTTTAAACCTTTTATCTAATTTGTCATGCTTTTTAAAGTGGTTCGCTTGTCAGGTTATTTCATTGATTCTAATTATACATGTATACGTGGGCTTTAACTGTATATGTGGACGCAGTGTTTACAAGTGTTGCTGCCCGCAAACGTTTTCGAGAAATCTAAAAAAAAAAAAAAACACAACAACAATTCAATAAATCAATAAACAATGACTCTTACGCCAAAAGCAGATAGAGACTTTCTAATGTTTCAGTTGTATAAAGCAATTGTGTTAAAACAACTTGTTGATATTTCCATACTTTGTATACGTTTGGCATGGTGCAAATTTCGGTCATCATCCGATAACCATCATCGAAAATACATTGATTTATATGTGTACACATACAAATACATTTCATTTAATGAGGGCTAGCTATTTTTAAAATAGCGCCTCTACGATCTTCCTATTTAGCCTGCGTTGCCGGCGGTCTGCGTTTTTGGGTCTTTCCCTCTCTTTTCTCCTGAAACCGCAGACCGCCGGCAACGCAGGCTACTTCCTATTGTAATAGACGTGTCCTTCACTTAGAATTTCAAAGTCAGTTATCAATGTTCATTGGAGGGTGTCCGCTATCTTGTTTATGTTTGAGTAAAGCAGAGTTCCTGTCTTGCCGTTACTAGTAAAATGTTTAATTTAAAAATGGCTTCTCGTATTCGAATATATACCCGTTAATTGCAAGAATGTTGTCATATGAAAAAAGAACCTAAATATTCCAATGAAATAAAGGAAATATAAAGGAATAACAAAAGAAAGTATTTTACAAAAGAATTAGGTTTTCTCTGACAAAATTTGATGATATTTAATAAGACGTTTCGGCTAAGTCTTTAGCCTTCATCAGTTGAATTTGTACAAGTTTGTTTGCGTGCGCGAGAGAATTTTTAAAAATAACGATGTACAAAAGAAAGAGTTCGTGCGTATTTTAATTATTTTAAAAGCAACAGAAGTTGTCATGTGAATACGCTGATTATAGATCATTAAATCATCATTCAGTTGTAACGATGTAATTATCACATAATTCATTCCTATGATGGGCCGGGCTTGGTAAAAATAAAAATAAAGGTTGAATCGTGTTTTTAGAATGAAACAGAGAGAGATGTCACGTGACCCCACCTACCTTAAATACATCGATCAGCGACCTGCCAAAATGATGTCCAGAAATGGAAAGAGCATGTCATCATTAGCTTAGAGTCTAAATTTCAGCTCTTGATTCTAAATACATAAAAAATAGCAAGGAACATAAAATCAGGGATATTTTCTAGAAATTTGTTTGGGAAAATAGTATTGGAGAGCAAGGCTTGTTAGTTTTTGGCTTTGGAAACGGGAAAAAATAAACATTTGGGCCATTTCTTTCAGTATATCTTGTGTCCCTATTGCACTGACCCCAGGTACAGCGTTTCACCATTTTGTTTGTTTGTCGGACCAAAGAGCGCCAAAGTTTTCGAGCGCTCTGATTGGCTAGTTTTTTTTTAAGGACATTAGGGCGCGCGCGTGGATCTATGCTATCGAAGACTCGCCGCTCGGTAAATATTCACCGATAATCACTTTGCCTTCGGCGAATAATTGTTAAATATTAGATCAAGAAACTTTCTTGTTTCCAAGGTATAGTCGCTCAGCATGCATATCTCTGGACATCCACCCCTTCACAAATAGAAGTTCTATTTATCTGTGTGTATCAGTCATTGAAGGACGTACGTGTTATATTGTTCAATATCATCCAATGGGATCATTCTAGAATTTTGTCTCAATGATCGGTGAGTCGCGACTTTGAATAAAGATTAAGGTTAAAAGCTTTTCAATTGAGAGAAATGCTTAAAAAAAAAGCACGTTATATTACGTTTAACTTATATCAGGAAAGACTACATGAGTTTAGATTGAATGCGCTATAAGCATGACTATAGATCTGGAGTATTCCACGGGTCGATTCTGACGAGAAAAAGGAAGCTTCGATCTTTTTCTCGTCGGAAGAAAGCCTCTGCTAGCAGGGAAATCTGGAGTGTATCTTCTTTCTTTTTCTTCTTTCGTTTCTTTCTTTTTAAACAAAAACGAACAATTTTACAATAACCATTTTGTTCCAAACACGTACATACAAAACCATGGTTTATTGGCGTTGTTTGTATGTGAGTTCCACCTATATTAGTATCACTTACACAAATAATTTAAAGGTTGATTTTATCAGCTTTAAAAATTGATATTCTCATCAGTAAAAGTTCTGAATTGAACTGTACATATGTAACTAAAATTGAAGGTTAATGTAGAGATTTCCATATAGCTAGTGTGGGTTTATAAGTTTGAACCTTTTCAACTTTTCTCATGAGTTTAAAAAGTAAATTATTTCGTGACCTTCAAATGACGTTATGTTTGAGCCATTTATGAGTCACAATATACGTTGGGTTTTTATTTCATTTACGTCGGCTTGTTTGGAGTATATAGCTCCCATATAACCATTTTAAAATAATAATCTAATTAAGTAAAACATTAATGGTTGTTTCTAGTAACTGTTAGTGTAAGTTCGAAATCGAAAGGCGTGTTTCAAATGCGTGGCATAAGTGGCCTAGCGGTTGAGAGAGCTGCCCCTTCACCAATGTGACCTATGGGTTTGATTCCCGGCTCGGGCGACAAGTGAATATATTTTGTTTTATGTGTTGTTTTCTCTCATGCCACGAGGGTTTTTCTCCGGGTACTCTGGTTTAATTCCTTTCAGTCAATAAAAATCAACATGAGAGTTAAAATTTCTATGTGTATAAAATATTCGAATGTTGTGGTAGTAAGTGTACTGATATGAAATTATTAAAGTCCCAAGTCCATCCGAGATACATCCGAGATGCATTGCGCGCTTCCATGACTTTCTCACATACGGAAAATAACAATTTTTGTGCAGAAAAAATTATAATATTTTATCTGTTTCCATCTTTCGGTTCTAAAAGTTTAATCACATTTTTCACAGTCTTTCGACTGAATTACAAGTGGTTCAGTATGATGTATATTACACATATCTGATAAATTGAACTGTAACAAACATTTGTTTCTGTTACTTAGAGTATATCAGAGTAAAAAACAATCGTGATTATGGTATATAGAGATTATTACATGTTAAGAGCTTGATATCGTTTTTATTCACGAGTTTTTCGAATCATATCGAGAACGAGCGAGGCTTTGCGAGCGAGTGAGCGATATGATTCGAAAAACGAGTGAATAATAACGATATCAGGCTCTTAACATGTTATAATTTGTTTATTACACATTGGGTTGATATCCATGTGATGAAGCCGTGAATAAAAGAATGTAGCCGTTATATTAAAATACATTTTACCAGTAGACTGATAAATGTAAATTAAAATATTACATCGAAAATACATCAATCATACTGTAAAAAGACAAGAAAATATTAAATGCTGAACGGAAATGACTTTGAGCCGAGTTTATTACGGACTAACCATAGTTCTTTTTCTGTAAAAGTCTCTCGATACTGCCTATAAAAACATCTTGTTTTCTTTCACCAAGAATGAATTCTTTCAAACGACAATTTAAATCCAATTTTTGCGAGGTATTCAGGTTCCATGTCACTTTTTTCGCTTAAGAAGGCTATCAGTAAGCAATTCTGTGCTGTCTCGTTTTACTCGACGTATTTTTCTGGTCGTTTTTCTCACCAAAACGGCAATATTTTCCTCAGAAAAACGAACAAATCTAAGCCTTATATCGTCCATTCATTGCAAAGCTATATCGTCCGTCCTACATAGCAACGTGACGTCACAAAATAGTACCGGTAATGTGATTGGTTAAAACAACTTTCTATCGGGTGATTTGATTGGACCCGTGCACTGTGAAGTGATATCGTATCATTTCACTAGTGAAATGATATCGTATCACTTCACGGCAGATATCGTTTTTATTCACGGCTTTATCACATGGATATCAACCCTTAATGTGTAATAAATACAAATATTTATGGCGTCTCATATCATAGTGCGTGCTCAAACGTCTGTTATTATCTTCATAATTATATCATTATCTGGTTACTCATTATTATTATCACTCAATAGACCGATGTCATAAAAATGGCCGCCACTAATTATCATATCTCTTAAAACTTGTTTTTAGCAAAAGGAAAACTAGAGTACAAACACTAAAAGTGTGCAATACTTTGTACTATTTACCACTAAATAGTGTTGATTAAACAATAGAGAACAAAATAATTTGCATAATTTAGCAGTATTTAGTGGTATTTATGTTGCACACTTTTAGTGTTTGTACTCTATCAAATGATAGAACCTTAAGTTATTAATAACATATTAAAGTTTGGAAAATATATATTAATTTCTGATGAAGTTATAAGGATTAAAATACTGAAAACACCAAAACGAGGCATTTTAGGACTCAGTAGAAAATTACATACAAATCTTTACATATTTATTCCACCATAACTTCGTTTACATTTTGTCCAGGGCTTATAAAACTTTCCAAAAATGTTTATTTTTGTTACGTTAGTTCTTAAATATGCCAGTGAAAAAATATTCATATCTGACTTAATTCCGAAAAACACTATGGCAGGCATTTATGACATCGGTGTATTGTCATCATAAATAAACCATAGTTAGATAGTTAGTTTTGGTTGTATAAGAGCCACCTAGTGGAACACCCAATAAACCATTATTATTATCATTATTATCATCATACTCGTTAATTATCAACACCATCATCAACACCACCACCATCATCTTCCTCATCAATAACAACAACTATCATCATGCAACATCAACTACTATCATGCATCATTGTGCAAACGGCAAACGGCTTCAACCTTTGCTTCAACATCCGTTCGACTTTGTTGAATGGCATTATTTAAACGGTTTTAAACTATTTCAACATCAATTCAACTCCGATTCAACACGTTTCAACAATGTTGAAAGAGTTTAAAAGCGTTTAAACATTGCCATTCAACCAAATCGAACGAGTGTTGAAGTAAATGTTGAAAACCGTTTGCCCGGGCCCTAACAATCATCATTTCATCAGCATCATAGTATCGATCATCATCATTATCATGATCATCACAGCATCTGCTCTATAGCTGTTTTCCGCCTCAGGTATATAAAAAATAATAGCGGTCTGAGTATTTAAGGCTAAATTGGTCTAAGTATTTCTGAGGGGAAATTGGTCTGCGCTGCAAGGTTAAATTGGTCTGCAATAAAACAGATAATTATTTAATCATTTTGTTATGATTTATCGTTCAGCTGCTGATATATTGGCATGGCAATTAACTGGATACACTACATATATTGTTATAAGTTCATTACCGTTTCTTCACCAACTAAGCTTAATAATATAGACTATTAAGATTTGTCACTACTCATTTTGGCCACTGTCGTCTCATGCAATATTTCAGGCTTATCTTTCTGTTGCTTTTTTCTTTCTTATTTTATTTTCCCCTTTTCCCCTGTTTTTTTTTTTTGCATTAATTTTTATTCCTTTTATTTCCTGATGTTTCCTTTTCTTTCCATTCCTTTTGTCTCATTCCGACTTTTTCTCTCTCATTCTCTTTTAATTTCCTGTCTTGTTTTCCTTCTCTAAAATTCCCTTACCTTCGGTTTGATTTGATTTCTTTTCTCGCTTCCTCTACTTCTCCTAGCCTCGCTTAAATCCGCCTACCCCCATTCAGCTATATGCTATCTTCGAACACATTTAGTTAATACATTTGGTAGAATTGTAATTGAATCGGTTTGATTTGATTTCTTTTTTCGCTTCTTCTTCTTCTTTTTTTTGCAATTGCCCCTTATAGCCTCGCTTAAATCCGCCCACCCCAACCCCTCTTTAATTGAACAGTTCTAGAACATTCAGCTGCTATCATCGAACACATTTAGTTAATACATTTGGTAGAATTATAAGTCAATCAATGAACATTAATCAATTACGCTACTTGTTTCCTAATAGTACATTAAGTTTACCTCGCCCATTGTTTGAGCCTATAAAAACACTAAAACAAACTACTACTAAAGCACAAAACACTGAGCAGCAAACATGAAGGCTATGTACATTGCCTTAGTTTTGGTTTCTCTTAGCGCTATAGTCATCAACGTAAACCATGCATTGGGTACAGGAATTTGCCAGGCATGTCAAGACGTTGAGTGTTGCATAGCTTCTATGGGAAGAAGTCTACAACGTCAAAGGAGACAAAATCAGGTATTTCTTATATTACTCAACCTCATGGGCTTCCTGTTTAGGAAAGAGGAAGAGGGGAGAAGGAGAATGAGGACGAGAACAATTGCGCTTGCCGCTATAGAAGAGAGGAAACATCAAGGAAAGCATATCTAGATTTCTTCATATTTGAGGAGGCCTTTCCTTAGTAAATGTTTGTCTATTCAAGGGCGCCAAAACGAAAAGTTCAGTGCATTGTGAAATGTTTGGACCTAGGAATATAAATTAAGTTTCACTCATCTCAAATATTGTCCAGAAAATGTGTAATTGTCCGCTTTTAATCACGATAATGTGCTGTATTCCACCACACCGACAATAATACCAACGGTCGTTTGAACGCTAAGATTGTGTGCCGCTGTACTAGCCGTTCAACGTAGTGCTGTCGCGAATATTCGTTATTCATTAGCCAACCACTAATTGGATTAAAATCGAATTCGCCTCTCCATTCACTTAAAGAGAGAGGGGTAGGAAACAACCCGCGGCCCCTTTGTGGACTCGTCTGCTCAACTAATCGGATTATTTTGGCAGTACATAGGGTAATTTGTTTACACAGCGATGACAGATCCTTCTCCGTCGGTTGGGAAATCGGACGCCGAAGCGGGCTTCGTAATACATCGGGTGCTTGCGTATAAAAATCTGTTATTTGGCCGTCTATATTTTGAATTCAACAATAGCCGTTAAATTCAATATCTAAAAACAATTACGATGACTATATCAAACACGGCAAATTACCTTTAATTTTGTGAATGTTGCTTGATGTTTCTTGTGCCGATCGCTTTATTCACGGGTCATTTAAAAAATACTCCATCACTGTCTATCGTCGGTTTAAGTACGTACAAATTGTACTATAAACTTGTTCTTTTTCAAAAAATACTACCCATCGTTACTATGATTGGTGCTCGAATAAAGCAACCGGCACAAGAGAACATATACGAGTATGCCTGTGCTGAGTACTAGTGCAAGACCGCCATTTTAAAACTTTGCTAATAGTCTTCAAGCACCCGATGTATTACGAAGCCCGCTTCGGCGTCCGATTTCCCAACCGACGGAGAAGGATCTGTCATCGCTGTGTAAACAAATTACCCTATGTACTGCCAAAATAATCCGATTAGTTGAGCAGACGAGTCCACAAAGGGGCCGCGGGTTGTTTCCTACCCCTCTCTCTTTAAGTGAATGGAGAGGCGAATTCGATTTTAATCCAATTAGTGGTTGGCTAATGAATAACGAATATTCGCGACAGCACTACGTTGAACGGCTAGTACAGCGGCACACAATCTTAGCGTTCAAACGACCGTTGGTATTATTGTCGGTGTGGTGGAATACAGCACATTATCGTGATTAAAAGCGGACAATTACACATTTTCTGGACAATATTTGAGATGAGTGAAACTTAATTTATATTCCTAGGTCCAAACATTTCACAATGCACTGAACTTTTCGTTTTGGCGCCCTTGGTCTATTGTAATATGATGATGAGTATTTTTAAATACTAAATAATTTTAATTTTAAAATTTAAATAAATTTTAATTTTAAAATGTATTTATAGAATATTATATTTGGGTTTAGTATTTTTATTATTCAATTATGGCGAAAGCGGAAAAAAATATATAAATTGCATCAAAGAGTAAAACATTGAATATAGACAAAGATATTAACTATATACCACATAGAAAGAGGGCTTTGTTCCCGGTGCATTCACCAGGGTCATTTTGCTCCCTCTTGCACTCCCTCGTGTGTACCAAAGTTTTCAACCAAGAATTGTTGTTGCGAGAGAAAAATACTCCATTTTCGTGTTCTCTGGCACCGCTGTACTGTTCCAAATTCCCCATTTGTACAGGGATAACCTCATTAATTCAGCGACATGCAATTCAAATGTAATTTCTATTGTTAAGCGATAGCATTTTTCCGTGCTTTAATTTGCTTGGAATTTGTGAATATTCAGCGGTGCTAGAGAATACAGCTCATGCTCCTTGATATTCAAAGGGGTAATATCCAACCTCGTACCCAGCGCCCACGTTACTTTTGGTCTGTGACAAAGAACGTGAGCCCTGGCATAACCCGTTTCTGAGCGAATTTGATTGGCCCATGCATTTTCAAACTGATGCGCACGCGCATTTTTCCGGGCGTAATTTAGCTAACGCATGCGCTGTAACACCGGAAGTCCAATAAATCCTGGACTTTGCTAGAAACGGTTTATGCCAGAGCTCACGTTCTTTGTCGCAGTCCAAAAGTAACGCGGGCGCTGGGTACGAGATTGGTTAATATCATGATTACCTGATCAGCCTACGGTCTTGAAGACTTAAACAAAACCTCGATCGGCTTTCGGGGACATTTAATCACCCTCAAGTCATGCTTTTACATATAATACCATGATCACCTCGGATTCTTTTGTCTTCCGAGGGGTTTACAAACCCGAATTTTCCTTATGCATACAACATGAGGGAATTACTAAATTTCCCTCTATTTAATTTATGCAAGGGAAATTTAGTAAAAGACAAAGGATTTCTTTGTCCTCTAAATTTCCCTCATGTTGTATGCATGAGGAAAATGTAGAAGACTATCCCTCAATGGTCCCTCATTATAACAATCATCGAGACCATTCCTGGATCGCTTGGACCCAGTTGAAAATTCTTAAAATAAAGGACCCTTTACTACACACAAGTCCATACTCTAACACTTGTGGGACTCATTAAGTAGCTATGCGCATGCGTTGACTACATTGAAGTATAGTATGTCATGCGTGTTTAACCAAAATAAACTATAATGAATGCAGGGTGGTATAATTCGGCATTGTCTCATTTAACAAAAGCAACTACTTCTAAAAGTATGCCGAAAATCAACAGCTTTGTAAAAGTTTATAATTTATGCTTCTATGAAAACTAACATGTATTTCCTTATTTCCTCGGTGATCATGGTATTACAAAGTAATACCATGGCACTCGGGAAATTAGTGGTTAAATTTCCCCGAATACCTCGGGAAAATTTATGAATGTCCCTTGGACTTCCCTCGGTATTCGGGGAAATTTAACCACTAATTTCCCTCGAGCCATGGTATTACTTATAATAATAGCCCTGTCACAGTTCCCTGTGCCATCTTGAAAGGTATAGCCGGGTTTTTGCAGTGAAGCTAGACGAACGTTGAGCTTGCAAAAGAGACACGTGAATAATTGGCCCGTTAGACTGTTTTTAAAAAGTTATCTATCATTGCAAGCTCAACGTTCGTCTCGCTACGATACAAATAAGACTCGATAACTTATTCGGCAAGAAATTTTAATTAAAATTACCATGGAGTGATATAAAAACTTAATACAGCAAAACACAACTTCATCTCATTTTATTAGTAAGATTCAAAACTAACATATATTAATTTTATATAACTCATGTTTTATTATTTCATTTCAGAAGAAACGCTTGAACTATGTGAACAGGCTCAAGAAGTAGGCTCCTGAGAAAAATAAAAACGAAAATATGAACTTAAAAGAGCTAGTGGTTAATTAAAAAAAACAAATGGAGAATTTAAAAAAGCTGTATTAAATATATAATAAAAAATCATAAGGTCGAAAAGAAGTTAGTGCATTTACTTGAATTACTTCCACCTCGAATAGTGTTGAATAGTGTTATTTTGTAATTGTAAGGGTAACAATTATAATAAAAGTTGTTATTTTTTTTCGGTCCGGTATCCTGTGATTCGCGCGCTGTGATTGGCTAGCGAGCGGGCCGGTTTTTCACGATCTGCCCGGTCCGCGGTATCCTGTTCGTTGGTACCATTTCTTCCTAGCGATATTAATTTTTGAAAAATCTTCTTTAATAGGTAATTGTTAATTATGGTAATTTATCGAACAAAATAGTAGGAGATCTAGAATTCTGAATTGACCAAAACACTGACAGAATGGACAGAATGTGATAACCGACTGAGAGAAAATTAAAAGCTACATGGCGAGCATTGGTTGTTTTTGCAAACATAAGTAAAAGTTGAGAAAATCAAATCAATATTGCAAAAACTCACGAGAGAATACACGAGAATACACAAAAGGTTGTGATAATACACCAGGTTTTTTTTAATTTTCTAAAGAATATAAAGCTCGTTTTACATACCTCGATAATAGTTGAAAAATATACTTGTAGTTTTTATCTTTCCTTGCATTGTAAACAACACGTCGGTGAATTGAGCTATCTTTCTTGATGAGATATGTCTTTGCTTTTCAGTCACTTTTAAAATGCTATAAATTCACGAGAAGTTTATGTACAAAGTCTACAACGTTTTTGAAGTAAGGAAGTGTTCTTGTCTTTCTTTTTCTGCACACAAAAGGATAAACAATCTTGAAAAAGGTCGATTTGCTTGATTCAAAGTCCTGTCAGCGATCCTAATGCTTTCAACTTTCATCTTCTTCATAAATTACAACACAGACAAATTAATTCCTTCAACAGTTGTCGGTGACTTCGACTAAATTTCTTATTTCTTATCATTTATCGAAAAATACTGAGCTTCAGTAGGCTTTTTTCTTGATGCAAACGTCCACAAGAACGACGAATTTCAACTCGTTTCAACATCCATCTTGGTTCACTCAGTGTTCGTGTCAGCTAAAATCCTTTGTAAAACTTGTTTTTTGTTTTTTGACTTTCTTTGATGTTGAGATATAAACAAAACCCTTTCTCTTTAAACGATATTTGATTTGGAATGATGGAGAAAGCTGCAGTAATTTAAAATATTTTGGCATTAAAATTTCTGTAAGTTTGTCGAGGCGCCGTCACACTGAATGAAAACCGGTTTCTGACAACCCGCTCTTTTTCAGTAAAACTACTGGGAAGCCATTTGAAAGCAACGCGCGTCGTACAAATATCAAAAACATTAATAGAGAGAGAATAAAAAAAATAAATAAGTTATTTACCGGCTAGAGGTCGGTCCGTATAGTGAAAAACTGCCCTCGGTCTTGGATGTACGGACCTCGGCGGACCTCGGTCCGCACATCCAAGACCTCGAGCAGTTTTTCACTATACGGACCTCCCAGCCGGTAAATAACATATATATATTGTTGAAAAATCCTTCGTTTTTAAAAATGCGCATAACGCCCTATTTCTATAATAGTTCAAAACATTCCGTTCTGGTCAACGAATTACCTTGTGGCTTAGTGGTAAGCAATAGGAATTAGTAAGTAAGGGGCTGTTTAGATGAAGGTGAGTTGTCCCTGCTAGCCGGGATAACTCTATTGTTTTGAGTCCTCCGGGGAATACAAAACAAAAGAGTTATCCCGGATAGCAGGGACAACTCGCTTTCAAATAAACAGCCCCTTAGTGGTTAGGAGTTCGAGTCTCGGTACTGGTTACCATGAAAATATTCCAAGAGTCATTAAATTCTTTAAAAAGTAAAGTTAAACATGATTTTCTAGGCCATCGAAGACAAGTGATTCATATCTCGAATGATCAGCCTTTCCATAATATATGTCATATATTTAAGTACAGGTGGTCAATCATTAAACAAAAATGCTCTAAAACGGTCAAAAACCAGCCAGAATGACACCAAACACATTTAACAACAACACAGGACTGAAATATGCTCAAATTTATTTCAACAATAAATACGAATTTTTACAATAAAAATGGATTGTTTGGGCCGCCTGTGGTTGAAGGGGCCGACTGGTCTCGGTAGCTTGTACTTTTTCACACTTTTACGAATATTAGACATTTGAAGAGACATGATTAGAGGGTTTACCAGAGACTGCAGATTGATGAAGGTAACGGAGATTGGCTGTGAGATCCACTTGAAATCATCTGTGACATCTTTTCCTTTGAACGATTCTATAATCACGCATATGATCATAGGAGAGTAGAATATGACAGTTGTGATTACTATCATAGCAGTGGTAAAAGCACATTTATATTCCCGAAACAACCTTTTCTTTTCTTGCTGTTCTTCTTCTTTGTTTCGATGTGCTGTAACGACCGGCATAGTAGCGCACTTTTTTCGACGATACGCTTTGATCTGTACCTTGATCGTGCAGAATGCAATATCAAGAACATTTCCACTTGCCATGATGAGGATCGGGACTTTTCGCATAACTGATATGAATCATCTGCCAAGACTCTTCCCAGAACCAGAGCTGCTGGCATGGACACCCAGGTGATGGCTGTAACGATTGTCACTCGCTCGCTCGTGACATGGACTCTGTGGAATAAACAGTGTTCGATTGCAAGGTACTTGCCATCATCAACGTGCAAAGGGTCATACAAGCACATATGACAATCGGTAGAGCAGCGATGGTGAAAAAGCAAGGTACCTCACAGCCTCGCAGAAGGCAAACAGCACGCCAAACGTATGTCGGTTCTACAACCAAACCAACTAGAAGATCGGCGAAAGCCATGACAGCTAGAAGGATGTTGTAGCTGTTTGATCGAAGATTTTGATTCTCTAGCACCGACCAGATGATTAGTAAGTTAGTGACGAACGTTGGTGGAGCGGCGATGCCATTAACAACGGCAAGAGTTATTTGTGTTGGTTCAATGAATCTGGCAAGTTTGGAATGTTCAAGCTTTCACCAAAATCTGATGTCAAGAAGCAAGCAGAAAAACTGCTGTTTGTTGAGTTTGTACTTACCATCTAAGACGACAACTACCTTACACTGTGTGCAATATGTATTTCTGTCTGGACCAGTTCCAGGATTTCTTATTGGATTCTCAGGACCATTACCATTGTCTTTTGTTCTAACCTTTTAGGTATATTTAAAGTTTCAGTTTTGTTGTCTAACTACGATGACGTTAACATTATTTTCTGTAGAACATTAAAGTTACTACTTTAATGTTCTACAGAAAATAATGTTACAACATTTATTTTTTACAAAAGACGCCACTTCCTGTGCGTGTTTTTTATCAGCTGAATAGACCACTTTCATAAATACCATAATATGTACTGGAAAATGATTTTTCAAGTAAACACATATTTCAATATTTTAGCACTGTCATATGAAAGAACCACCTAAAATAGGCATGTTTGGAAGGTTTTGATGCTCTGGCTAAAATACCAAAGAAGTTATGCTCAATGAAAAACGTAGAGATTTGTATTTAATTTTCTGCTAAGACCTTTGATGCCTCGTTTTGGTGTTTATTTAACTCTTATAGCTTCTTGCAAATTTAATCGTTTTTTCTCAACCTTTCACAAGTTATTGTTATGGTGAATGTCTATCATATGATAGCTTTCTTTTTCTTAAAACATCAATTTTAAAAATAATGATAATTAGTGGCGGCCATTTATGAAAGTCGTCTATATTGCGAAATTTCTTTGATAGCACATTTCATCTAGAGAGATTGAAACTTTTGGATGGATTTCTAATTGCCCTATGCCATAAAATAGATTTAATAGTGTTTTAAAATGATTCATGTGTAGTTAAATCTTTCATCCAATGAACAATACAACATTTTTTTCCCCATTAAGTACACTTGGGAGTAGTTTACAGCCCCGATATGGCGCCAGCTAGGGAGGGGTGGTCTATTGGACTTTGACCCCCAGAGGTTGGACAGTCCTAATCCGATTGGGGAGGGGAGGGTCAGATAGTAATAGGGGAGGGGAGGGTCAGATAATAACATAAGTAATAATAAAAGAGCGTAGTTCATGTAAGACGCGTGACCTTAGCTTTGCATGTGGACTTTTTACCGGGCCTATATAGCGCATCCCCCCTCCCCCTCTACTTTTTGGGGAGGGGGTGGTCAGAGATCTAGTATGCAAGGAGAATGTCTGTCATCATCAGATGGAATGTAATCAATGAACTAAGACTACCCCTCCTCATCAGATACGGAGGGGGTAGTCTTGACAGAGAAACGTAATCCGATGTTATTGTCTGTCCAGGCATGTAGGTAATCCGATTATTGAAAGTTGTGTAAGAATATTTTTGTACATGATATGTCGACTTCCTACATCCTATGACTCGAATGTTTACATGTCCAGGAACCTAATCCGATTACAGACAATTATCTATGGCCGACAAGAATGCTACTGAAAATTAAAATTTTAACGCATGTTCATCGAGGAGAAAGAAAAAAAAAATGATTGTTTTTTTTTAATTAATTTGATAAATCAGAATTTTGATGCAATGAACTGTTCATAGTTACGTTTTACTGTCTAGTAGGAAGCTCGTTTTCAAGCTATTTCTGTCCAGGGACGTAATCCGATTACTGGATATTATGTAAGACATTCAAGTGATCTAACAACGTTTATTAAGCCGAATGTCACGACAAAATATAAAATATATATATTCTATGTGCAGGGTTGTAATCCGATTACTGCTAGCTGTTATAAGTTAAACGTTTAAAAGAAACATTTCTGTCACTCAATTATTCATTTTACTTCGTTTATTGAAATTATAATAACAACATTCTTGATACACCAGATTTTACGATTTGACAAACATATATAAAAAAAAAAGAAATAAAAAAAACTTGTTAAAAAGGCTAGAGCAGTCTTTATATATCTATACATATATTCTAACAACTACTCCATTGGATCGTCTTCACTACTGATTTCACTTTCATTATCTTCTAAATATTGGGAAACTAAATCATTCAAAAGAAATTTTCTTTGATGGATAGCAAGTTTTGTGGCTTCAAGCCACTCATAATCTCCAGTGTCCAACAAATCTTTTCTGGTATTCATGAGCTTTTGAAAGCATGAGTCTTTTTTCAGTGCATGAATCCATTCCATTTTTTCAGCTAATATATTTGTCAATTCTTTTCTGACGATAGGAAGGATTTTCTCATTAGCAGTATGTCTCGCATCTGCTTCTGTTGCACCAACAGATACAAGTTTCTCAACCAGTTCTCTTCTTTCTTCCTCATGTTGTTCAACAGCTTCATTTACAAGAACTTGCCAGCACCACTCATAAAGCCTACAATTTATCAAATGGAAATATATGAGACAAAAACAAACAAACAAAAACTTTTACTTTAATGATAAATAAGCTCTGCTTTGTCGACTTACTTAACGTTTGATGTCTTCAAAGTTGCTTATATTGTCCATCGGACATCATCTTGTTCACATTTGGCAGAAATTTATCACTTCCGGTCCCCCCACGTTGCACTGCACATATTTTGAGTATTTGAGAGTTTCATCCCTTGTCACATATTAAAGCCGATTTACACGGCACGATTGTCGTGTGCGACTTGTAGTATACGACTCAAATGAGCTCCAAGTCGTGCCGTGTAAATGCCCCTACGACTTGCCTACGACTGACGCACGCGACGATTTTAGCAATGGCGTATACGAATCGTATACGACTAGTCGTTCGCGTGTGAATGGTACCTACTACATGTTGTAGGCAAATCGTATACTACAGTCGTAGGTCAAAATCGTATCGTGTAAATCGGCCTTTACTAAACTAGAGAGATTTGCCGAGAAAAGCTACACGAGAAAAGTTTTTGAATTTTGCCATTCGTCAGCCATTCGTCAGCAAGCAACGGCGGCCACAGGAAGCCCAGCATATATCACGAGCAGTAGTCGACACAGGAAGCCCAAGCGACGAACAATTGCATGCGCGCGCGTTTTTCATCTATTTTATTCATAATTATTGATTGATTAGGGGTCCCTGTGTAAATACAAAATCTTTTTAGCCCCACTACAAAGTTATAGAACAAATTATGGAAAATCTGCATTTATTTACACAGCCTCTGTTATATGGGAAAACATCGCATACCAACTTGGAGTTTTTACCTCCACTGAGTTACCATCGCAGAAATGTCTATCAAAAAAAACCCATGTTTGAAAAGTAGAACTGACATAAGATGTTGTAAGATTTATTGATATCGATGTGTTATAAAATAGCTAAATTTACAAAAAATAATGAAATGTTTATAGATATGCGTGAGGCAACCACGCGAAAAGAGTGGAAGTCAAGTTTGGTATTATTTACAAATTAAATGATACTTGTAGATATATGTGATATATATCTACATATATATCACATCTATAAAATGCGATTCTACTTGGAAAGTTCAACAATCGATGGCTGTATGATAAAGGTAAGCGGTGTTTATATTTGATTGATGGTTTCAGTTGCACCATTTGGTGAAAGACCTGAGTCTGTATCATCTACGACTTGGGTCTGATCCCTGTTGCTGTCATTGGTTGAAGACGCATACGGGTAGTATAACTATCATTACACCAATCTGGGGCTTCAGAACCAAGCTCTCGTCTAACAGCTAAAGCCTCATATGAGTTCTTCGGTTTCTTAAGCCCAAGAAGAACCTCAACATTAACAATGCTATCATTCCATTCATTTAGCAAATGAGATTCTTCTCGTTTATTGCTTTCGTTGTCTTTCGATGCAGCTTCTGTTTGATATTTTTTTGTAGAATCTTTAGTATTGGATTCGGTGCTAGTAGACATCCCTGAATTCAAAGCGCGTTTAATTAGACCGTATAAGTCGGGAATCGTTCCACCAGGAACTGCGTCTGATCCAGCCTTGTGTTCCAGTACGATATGTTTAGGTGTAGAGCTATTCAAAGATCTTTTAGATGGCACTTTAGCCGAATCTTTGAGTTTACCATTCTGAAAAATGAATGGTATTAAAAATGTAAGTGTTACTTGTATTATAATAATAATCATCATCACCATGACTACGTACGTTGACGATCTGTATCATCGTCATTATTCTCTATATGAGGAATCATTGTATTTTTTACACCATTGTAGTTTTTACGATCCTTTTAACATGTCATAGTCGTGGGTGACATGGGTGGCCTAGCGGTGAGTGCTTGCCTTTCACCACTGTGAACCTCATTACTAAAGACTAACCCGATAGCTTCATAGTATATTTTGTCTTTATCTCACTAAAACTATCTTTATACTTCAGCCTATTTAACTTAATTTTATGCTACTAATTTAATATGTAAATATCATGTAAAATGTGTGAATAAAATTGATTTGATTTGATTTGAATTTGATTTGAACTGGGTTCGATTCCCAGCTCAGGCGACAAATGAATAGAGTTTGTTTGATGTTATGCCCTCTCTCATTCCACGAGAGTTATCCTCGGTTTTCCTGCCTTCGCAAAAATTAACATGTGAGAAGTGATGTGTTCTAAAATATTCAATGTATAGGGTTAATGAGTGTGAGTGTGTCGAATACTTAAACATTAAGCACAAATATGCTAGGGAGATTCAGTCTGTATTTCGACGTAAATCACTGATTTATTTATTTATTTTATTCTCACCTCTTCAGCCGCGTCGATGTCGGTATTTCTTCTTTTCTTTGAATATTTTACCTTTTCCCTTTTCCCTGAAGATTTTCCATCTGACTTTTTATCTGACACTTCCAAGTCGTCAATGTATGAGCTGTTTTGAACAATTTCAGCTTTGTTCTGTGACTCTGAGCTTGACACGGGTGTAAGGCAAGAAGAACAGCTAGTAGCTTCGGATCTTCGGCTAGGTTCGTGGCCGAGCTCAAAGCTATCTGGTTTATACCTCGAATCTAAGCTAGAAACGGTTGTAAACGACGAACTATCAAGCAAAGAAGAAGGAGATTTCGCAATAACTGAACTATGATTGCTATTATTATTTTCAATTGCATTGTTTGCGTTTGTAATCTTGGGCAGCGCCAAGGATATCCAACTTGACGTCACTTTTGTGCTCGCCATAGCTAAGCTAGTCTTTTTCCCACTACTCAGCAAACATGGCTCTGATTGACTTTTTCTTATGTTAAAGTGACATGGCTCTTTGATACTTTTATTATGGAATACTTTATGATTAGGACTGTTCTTCTTAGTTGTCATGGTGATATTCGACGATTGTCGAGACTGCGCGCGCCATGATGCTTCATCAAGAACAGGTTCATATACATCTGGAATGAAAGAAAATATGCACGCGTCAGAACTACTTCTAGAACTTGACTGAAATGAACGTGCACAGACAGCAGGCAAGCAGGCAAGCAGGCAAGCAGGCAAGCAGGCAAGCAGGCAAGCAGGCAAGCAGGCAAGCAGGCAAGCAGGCAAGCAGGCAAGCAGGCAAGCAGGCAAGCAGGCAAGCAGGCAAGCAGGCAAGCAGGCAAGCAGGCAAGCAGGCAAGCAGGCAAGCAGGCAAGCAGGCAAGCAGGCAAGCAGGCAAGCAGGCAAGCAGGCAAGCAGGCAAGCAGGCAAGCAGGCAAGCAGGCAAGCAGGCAAGCAGCTTGACTTTTTAAATTGTTTTGTATGCGATTAATGCGGGAATATTATGGGACAAATGTAAGCAGTGTACAATTATGAGTGTGGTAAGTGAATGCCTGTTTATCCGATTAAACGTAAAGGTTTCGCCATTTGCAGATCTAATTACAAAGTTTGCACCGGCCTCTCCACCCTAGTCTCCCTCTCGAACGTCCAACGCAACGCTAATCAACTTACCCAAACACAAATTCAAACACAAATAAACAAACAACATTTGTTCAGATTTGTGATAGCTTACCTTGTGTGTCATCGCTGTCAGTTGCTGTGCTGCTCAAAATACAGAAGCAGAAAAAGTTCACGACCTTATGCCAGGCGTTTTTCAACCTACTGTCAGGGCGTGGTTTAGCTTTACGAGCTTTACGCCTCTGTCTTAGATATTCCATAATAATCTGCAAAAATAACGACCAGAAAATGATCACCTGATATCGTTATACCATCACTGAAATAATCGACCATTTTGACCCGTTTCTATTCCAAGCCCTCAAGTCTATATTGTGTTGCTAGCTGTATTTTTAGTACGATCAAAGTCTAATAGGATCCCCTTCATATTTCCCTGCGCCATCTTGAAAGGTAGCTGGGCCTTTTCATCGAAACAAGACAAACGTGAGATGCATTGTTAGAGACACATGAATAATTGTCCCTCAAGGTGTTTTAAAAAAGGTCTCTATCATTGCAAGCTCAACGTAAAGATGTGAAGGGGACTATTGACTATATAGCAACCTTTATACAAACACCAAGACAATGCAGTCTAAATGCTCGATCGAGTCCTGTTTACAATCCAGCAGCCCGATCCGTGCCCTACTCTTAGTCGAATTGCAGTGGACAGCGTGGCCGGTACTGTTACGTGTGAAGCCGAAATTGGCTCTGATGCATACCTTAAAATCTGTGATTCAAGCAACATTTCTTGAATCAACATGATCCACAGAACTCGCAATTGTTTTAAACTAGCTTCTAATTAGTGTAGCCTCAAGCTCACATTGAAACTAAGCTCATGTGTGGCTATTTATTTCAAACTGATAAAATAAATGAGCCAAACTTATATATATCCATAAAAACTGTCACTATAGTCATTTTATGATATTATTATTAGACTACCTATCGTTTATGATAACTTACCTTATGTAAAATATCACAGAATTTCCAAAGTATTCTTCGTACTTTTAAAAGTTACTGAATAATATTGTAGTTCTCTACACGTTTTTTGATAACTGTTGCAAATACTGCACTGTTGACGTTTCTATAATCAATCAACTGATTGGATAATTGCTAAGTGATTGTGACGTCATTTGTATAGTTGCCGAGTTGCGTATAATTATCTAATTAAAATTGTTGGCACAGGAAGCCCAAACTTGCAATAATTGAGAGTTTTCAAACGTTTCATGTTTATTCGAATTTAGAGGACATTTGAACAGCTCTAATTTCATAAAAATGAAACTCATTTGAATTATGATATCCTTTCAAGCCTTTCGAGATAGTGCAGGGAACTGTAAAGGGGACAATTTAAAGCGAAGGACAATTCTGTGTGGCCAAAAGATTGTGACGTTAAAAAAAGTGCATGAATGAAACAGAGAAGAGCTACCATAAAGCCGTGTAACCATGGTAATGATATTTTCTCATCGTATCAGAAATACCTTTTGCAAACTTAAAAACAATGCATCACCATATATGGTATTGTAGGTGAGAAGAAACCAAAGACTTTGATTAGCGCGCGATATTTGAATTTCTTCATTAGCAGGTTGAGATTTCAACAGGACAATAGGCATATCATATTTATAGCGGGAGGTCAGTACAGGAGAATCTTGACCGAGGTCGGAAAGTCGGAAAGTACCGAACGCAGTGAGGACTATACCCGACCAAGGTCAAGATTCTCCTGTACAGACCGACCAAGCTTTTTTCAATAAAAAAGTAATAATATTTTTTTCTATTTTACGACCGTCGGACGCGCGTTGCTTTCAAATGGCTTTCCAGTAGTTTTACTGAAAAAGAGCGGGTTGTCAGAAACCGGTTTTTATTCATCATGTGACGGCTGCCTCAACAAACCTATAAACGTTTTAAGGCCAAATTATTAAAATTACTACAGCTTTCTTCATCATTCCAAATCAAATATAGTTAAAAGACAATGCCCTCCAACTCAGTCAATAAGTACTTATTCTCAACTCAAATTCAAACGCTTGGCATCATGAAAGTAAAATTAAGTACCTGAAAAAAGCAAATTTGCAGTCCAAAGCAGTCCGCCATAACAAACACTGATTCAAAACTCGCTCTTTTCGCTCTTTGGGCGGGAAAGCCAATCAAGTACTTTTCTCGTTTTGGCTGGAACTCTCAGTTCTCAAATCTGATTGGTTATATGTGTACGCGACGCTGGTTGGACGTATCGCTTTTTTCACATGTGAAAATATAGCATATAGAATTTTATTCAGAAGCTATATTACATAAAATTATTGTTATATATGTAATAAAATATCGATTACAATAGCGATTTTCTCGCTGCACGAACTCGACTTCAGGCGAAAGAAACGTAGCAACTTGCACTAAATTTTAGAGTATGTTCAACATTGTAGCTACAATGCTGTGATGAACTGAAATCGTCATTGAAATTGCTCATACCCCGCGACAAAATTACTAGTGTTAACAGGCCTTAAAAGACGAACATTTATGCAACTCCATAAAAGAGAAAAAGAAAAGTATATACTATATATTAAAGGTTTTATTTGGACATATTATTCATGTATATCTGTAAGGTAACTAAGTGTTACCATCTTGGTATTACAACCAAGAGAGTTCTTTCCTCTTTTTTGACATAATGGATGGTAAACCCATATCTAGTGTTACCTCAACCAAATACTTAGGCATCAATATAAGTAATAATCTTAGTTAGAACCTGCACTGGGATTCCATTTGCAAAAAGGCTAATAGTACCCATGGCCTACTTCGCCGCATACTTAGTGAATGCAGTGTAGAGGTGAAATTCAGAGCTTATCCGGTACTAGCTTAGTGCGTCCTCAACTTGAATATGGTATTTCTGCATGGAATCCGCACACCAAACGTAACATAAATAACATCGAATCAGCTCGCTTCGTCTTAAACGACTATTCTAGATATAGCCATGTCACTCCCTTAATTAACCAGTTAGAAAAACGTAGATTATTGTCCCAAGTGTATATGTTTTTTAAAATCCATAAAGGGCTTGTTGGCATACAGCTTCCTGAGGAAGTTATCCCTATAACTAGAGCATCCAGGGTACCTAATTACTAGCTCTCCCTATTGTCACCTACAATGTTCTACAATTGTATATATAAATATTCTTTCTTCCCTTGGTCAATAGCAGTTTGGAATTATATTCCCCTGGCTAATAACCAGCCCTAAATTATTCTCACTAATTTATTAATATATATCTTGTTTAATTTAATTATCTATCTATTTATAAGCCTTACCATTATTTATTTATTTAGTCATATGTTCTATATTATTTATTTAGTAAGTTATCTAATTTGAATGTAATTTAGCCGTAGCAGCTACATATAGCCGCACCTCCTGGTATAGTGATTACAGAGTAAGGAGTATTAAAGCATTAAATATCGAGCTCTTCCTCTTTTTGTTTCTCTTGTGGCTGCAACACTTCAAGGATTGGTTGATTATTTGTTTCTTTAAGTGTCAGACAAAGAATGGCGGATATTAACGTGTTTACTCCCATAATGCTATAGGGTAGTAGAGGATGCACCCTTATCTATAACAAAAAACAATAAAATGGTATGATGATATGCTTATTTGAAGAATTCAAATTTTAAAACCTTTTAAGATTTAAGCATGGTTTTATCTATTTTGCAATAGAGAATATACTATTAACTAGCGAAGTGAAGATTATTTAGAGAGGGTAGTATTTTTAACTGAGTCAATTCTCATTTGTAAACATGCGGCCCTGAGTCATGACGCGCTGTTAGGCGCGCAGAAAATGTTTATTTTTCGTTGACGTGTTACAATAATGAGGGTTAGTACCTAGCTTTATAATAAACCTTTTTACAGTTCCGTTATGTAACCACGAATGATAGTTTTAAGTCGAAGTTGCAGCGTATGATAAATTATAGTTTTGCTATGTGTAGTAACTCCAAACTCGACTTGGAACTATTATTCGTGGTCACTAAACGGTCACTGAACTATAAAAAGGTTTATTAAATAGTTCCCTTCACATATCCGGCCTGCGCCATCTTGAAAGGTAGCCGGACAAACCTTCGCAGCAAAGCGAGACGAACGTTGATCTTGCAATGATAGAGACACATGAATAATTGTCCAGTAATGTGTTTAAAATGTTTCTATCATTGCAAGCTCAACGATCGTTCCGCTTCGATACCCGACTACCTTTTATCTCGCAATCAGAAATTACATTAACCTGAGTATCAGGCCCTCGGGGAGGGGGCGGGGAGGGACAGGGGGAGAGAGAGGAGGGAAAAGGAGGGCCTGACACAAAAGCCGTTTTTTCCTGTGTCAAACATTCAGAATATGAATGTTTTTCTGATTGGTCCATTGAACAATAGAACGGAAGTGAAACTCTAGACGCGAACTAATACGCGATCGAAGCGATCGAGGTTGCAATGTTATTTGGTTATTTATATGGTATATTTAGTATTCGTGTTCGAAAAAAAAAGCTTGTAATGAATCACAAAGAATTCGATAATGCTCTCGATCAAAGAAGCACTCGAGGTATTCCCTGGAATAACTCTCAAAAAGAAGCAGGAGTTATGCCTTAAAACATCACATCAAGAAGAAGGACGTCCTCGGTGTCCTTTCAACTGGGTATGGAATGAGCACATTTATCAGCTCTTGGCCAAAGTTTTGAGTAGCCATTGGTTTCAAAAGACAGGGGAAATTAACGAAGTCAATGAAAATCATTGTCGTGAACTGATTCGAAAACAACAGACTAAACGATTGTGTGGTAGCGGCATTAAAGCCGCTACACTAGAAGACATGGACGAGATGGAGGCTAAAAACATCGAGGAGCTAGAGATTGTCTTCGGTAGCGCAGAACGATGGTTATCGCACAAATAGAGTCAGGCTTTGAAGTCGGGAAGTCTTCAAGACGTAAATTTTCTAGTACTTGATTTGTTTGTGTATTAAAGTCAGCCTTCTGCCTGATTCTGAGTATATATTTCAGTGTAAAGTTAAGCTTGTAGATTTAATATTTCAGCCTTCAGTTGTATAACTGGTATGAGATTTAATATTTTATCCAGTAAATATTTGCATTAAAGCCGTGTTTAAATTCATAACATTGTTGTTTCATTAGCGACATTGCTGCTCGTGTTTTGACATGACGACATGACAACCGGAAGCGATTTTGATTGGCTCCTATGTAATATCATGCTGTGGGTCAAGCGAGGGGGCGGAACGGCTTAAATCGCGTTTCGTGTCAGGCTCTCCTTTTCTTCCCTCTCTCCCTTCTTTCTCTCCTTCCTCCCTCCCCTAGAGCCTGATACTCAGGTTAAAATTACATAGACAGGCCATCTTCAATTCTTCACAAAAATATTCGGTTGATTCTTCATATAAATATAATATTGGCTTACCAAATGTGTTACATAACCGGCAACAACTCCACCTATAGCTGAAGATGTGACTGATGTTCCATGTGCAACGTTCCTAAAGCAATAACAAAATAGACAAATATAATCCCTTCAACTGTAATGTGTTATCTTTGTTTATACACATTTTTATTCCACATCATATAAAATACAGCCAATCAGATTGCTTGAAAGCCGTTGTATTTTCGGAGGAATTCAACTGCCTCTTCACATGAGACATTGCGGGTTCTTTTTATTTTATATGACCAATGTTTTCTAGTGACAAAAGGTTAACATTTCATTCGTGATCGTCACTTGTATATTTTCTTTCCATACACACTCGCGTAAAGGCTTGTATGCATACTATACTATACTATACTATAAATACAATAGCACGTAACTCGTGGAATATTCTACGGTATGCCACTCGAAACCATTGTAAAAGTTCATTCATTACGAAGTCTTGTAAGATATCTTGGTGTTTTTCAGAGCAGTGTCTCCTCAAGATAGAATGTTTACTGTTATTTGAGTCAACCTTCTTTACATGTTCTTTCCCTCTTGTGAATGCACTTCTTGATGTTTCACCTATATACTTATCTCCGCAAGACTTACATCCTATGTCGTAGGTGGTATTTTGCGTCCTAGAAAGTCCAACACAATATTTATAATGACATTTACCTGATAATTGTAGGGTAGTATTCAGCTGTCAACAAATAAAGGGCATCATACGATATAGTGATGAAGAACTTTGCAAGTACCATGGACATTAAGATCTTACCAACCATGTATCCTAACATTACAAAATTTTAATTAAAAAAAGACTATGTTAATATGCAAAGTTAAAACTAAGGGATTTTGTTTCTTAAAATTTCAGATGAACTAGTTTCTCTTCTCTACTTCTACCTCGTCCGCCCTGTATGGCACTAAAATGTCCATCACCAAGATGTCTGAAAAGTTGCGATCGCCATTTTGTTTGTTTACGACCTCTGTCAATCCCACAATGCAAAAGTGTGACGTCATTTCGCAACAGGTCTATTGCTAGCAGATTTTGTGAGCCTTAATTACGCACCTTGGCTTCCTATGGTTACAAGGGCAATGCTATATACACCTATTCCAAAAGAGGTTGTCGGAGTTAACGGTGAATGGGGACTGCATGCACAACAAGACTCACGACCGAAAGGAACCATGTATCTTTAATATTGATTATTTATTCCTTGATGTGCCAGAAAGCGAATTCACTGCACAATTCCAGCCTCATTTATGAAAGAGGAGCTTATAATTTATGGAGCTGTAAATATGCAAACCAGAACAACACTCATATATATTGCATTTATAATTATGCATTGAGTATAATGAAGCCCAAGTAAAAGACAACCTATAGCTACATTCATTGGACCACAGAATACCAGCTTATAAAATATTTGTTTTGTCTTTAAGTTGAACTGGGAGAGCCCCGTTTACAACGTTACTCAAAAAGATCTGATAGAATCTGAGGCTTACAACAAGTAGTAACTACGAACAAAGTTTCTCAGAGCTTGTCATATTATGGATGATGTCGTAAAAATTAAAATAAATTTTGCCGTAAAATTACCAGTTAAAACTTATGCAAATCAGGATATACAACACTAGTGTTGTATCAGATATACAACACTAGTCGTCATGGTCATGATTTCTTTTGAAAATGTCTCATTAATTATTCATGAATTTTTTAATATTCATTAAAATGTGCTCATTTTGAACTGGCGACTAGTCCCCTTCACAGTTCCCTGTGCCATCGAAGACAGACGAATGGTGAGCTGGCAATGATAGAAACAGATGAATAATTGTCCTGCGAGGTGTTAAAAGTTCTTTATCATTACAAGCTCAACGTTCGTCTCGCGTCGAAGCAAAGGCCCGGCTTCCTTTCAATATGGCGCAGCGGTATACGAAAATTAATTTACTAATTCATTCACCAAAAACGCAATTTGCCATTATCCATCTACTACAACAACCTTTTTTGAAATAGTTAATCACAGAAGAAGAAAACATATGTCTTCTTCCGGAACTTTACAAGGCTAGCACATCCACTGTTCTAAAAAAATATAACCTCTTGATTTCATAAACCAAGAAAATTAAAATGATTTTGAAAGGCAATAGCATATCTTTTTGTGTAATGACTTTTGATTGCCTAACCTGTACTGCCATCATCGTAAATCGTAAGAATCATCGCTCCAAGTGCCGATAAAGCTGCCATAACTTCACAAACGATGATGCATTTCTTACGGCCAAACCTGATTTGATAAATTTTACCGAATTAAAAATCACATTATTAATTAAGAATTCTTACTGAGTCATGCCGCACGAATCATTTTAGTCACATTAATTAGACTTCATACCTTCATACCTGTTGGTCTGTTGGTCTGTTGGTCTGTTGGTCTGTTGGTCTGTTGGTCTGTTGGTCTGTTGGTCTGTTGGTCTGTTGGTCTGTTGGTCTGTTGGTCTGTTGGGTCTGTTGTTTTTGTTTGTTTGTTTATTTATTTATATATTTTTATTTCTAATCAAAATACCTGTTGTGAGCATAGATGCAGAAGAAGGTACTAACTAGCTCTGATATTCCCGATAGGCACCAGTTCAAATACATATTTCCTCCAACGGTTGGAGCACTCAGATGTACAGAATCGTAAACCAATGCGTTAACAAACCTATAAGAAAAGTTGCTCATTACAAGGGGAAAAAAACAAACCCATTTTTCTAATTAAACCGTTCTAAGGTACATAAAAGTACTGATACGTAAGGCACGGAAGGCAATTATCTTTGAAAACAAATCTTTAATTGAAACAAAAACTCAGCTATTATATTAGCTAATACAGTAAAAACCCGCATATAAGAACACCTAATTTTGGAGTTCAGGCTGATTTTGTTCTTATTTAACGGGTGTTTACTGAAAAATCAGCCTGAAGGTGTTCTTAAGGTGTTCTTAAAATAAATGTTTCTAAAATATATATTACTTTGTAGACTACCAATACATGTAGATGATATCAATGTGTAAGTTCAAAAATGTTATTAAAAAAAATCTTGTCTGCAATAATAATATCAAAACAGTAGAAAAATATTCATCTTATTTTTTTTAAGAACACTTTTTAATTTATCAGGCTGATGGTGTTCTTATTTACATGGTACTTAAAACGCCAAAATTCAGGCTGGGTGTTCTTAACCCACTTGTTCTTATATGCGGGTTTTAAATGTATTGCAACATGCTTGTAATAGTTCATCATTTTCAACCCCAAAGTAGCCCATCTATTCTTTGCCCTGGCGGGTTGAGTTATGAGAGAATCGAATTGTTGCATGCGATCTATGTTCTCGTACGTACTTAAAGTAACAAGGTGTCAAGTACCAAGTATTATTGTCTGATTTATGTACTCTTGGTTGCGGTGTCCCACAAGGAACAATCTTGGGGCCCCTTTTGTTCCTATTGTATATAAACGATCTGCCTAGTTGTCTGTCGACTTCACAACCTAGAATGTTTGCAGATGACACTCATATAACTTTTGCTGGCAGTGATCCAAACGTTATCCAAACTTCACTAAATAGGGATTTGGATAACGTTAGTCAATGGCTCACTGCCAACAAACTGACTCTTAACATGACCAAAACGGAATTCATGCTGATCGGATCTAGGCAAAAAGTAAACAATCTTGTTCCAATACCAGCTCTTGAGATCAACGGGACTCCAGTTAGAAAGGTATCTTCCTCCAAATCACTTGGTGTAACTATAGATCACCACCTTACTTGGAGTGAACATATCGATAACTTAGCAAAGAAAGTTTCTTCTGGAATAGGAGCACTAAAACGAATAAGACCATTTGTGCCTCCAGCGACTCTGCACCTTTTATTCAAAGTCTTGGTGCAGCCGCACTTCGATTACTGCAGTGTCGTTTGGGGTAACTGTGGTAAAACACTATGTAGCAAACTCCAAAAACTTCAAAATCGCGCAGCTAGGATATTGACTTTTTCTAAATACGACACTGATGCCGAACCTCTAATAGAGGCCTTAGGCTGGAAAAACCTTAGCGTCCAACGTCAATTTCAAACAAATAACCTAGTATACAAATCTCTTAATGGCCTAGCACCCAAATATTTAAGTTCTAAATTTGTACATAGGAGCGATACTACAAGCTATTCTTTGCGCGACTCCAACAACAAACTCGCTGTTCCACTACCGCACACGAACTACTTGAAAAATAGCTTCAGCTATCGTGGTGCTTTTATGTGGAACAGTTTACCTCCTAATATACGGAACTCGAAATCTCTAAATCAGTTTCGTCAACTCCTACACCGCCATTACTCTGACTAATATCCCCCGACACACGGCATTCATGGAAAACAGTTTTTATTTTGATTATTATTATTATTATTATTATATTCTTGTATTGTAAATATTTTATATCTCAATATTGTAACATTATTTGTATATTCCTATTTATATATAACTGATGAATTTACCGTGTATAAATAAAGTTATTCTATTCTATTCTATTCTATTCTATTCTAGTATCAATATCCAAACGCCTACTAAACAAACGCTCAACTTAATTCCAGGCTAATATTTTTCAGGATATGCAACATTGTTGGCTTTGCTAGTAGCATATTCTGATATTAGCAATCGTCTGTACGGCCGCACACTTTAAACTTACCAAGCATACCAAAGTACTACAGTAGACTTTGCATATCCTGAGGAGAACATCATTCTGATATCACCCGATGAAGCTTCGTTTTCAATGGTTGGGAGTTCGACGTCATCTAAAACCTTTTTGTTGACTTTAGCGATTCTTTTCAGGGTATTTACAGCTGCTTTGCTTCTTTTTGTAACGATCATCCATCGAATAGATTCTGGTGTCAAGCTGAAACGTGTCGAATGCTTATTTTAATGTCTAAAATATCTGTTACAAGTTTGGCGCCACAAAAAGTATTTATTCTTACAATGAATATCACATTTCTTACCTAACGCATATTGACTTACAAAGCCTAAGCTTGTCAACATCGAATATATAATCTTTTAATTCTATAAAAAAACCTAGGTTTATTTGCAGAGGTTTTTTGATCGACCAACTACCTCGAAAATCGGCATGATGACTCACACATAGCTCTAGTTTCAAAGTGGGCCTTTCGTCAGATATAGGTCATTTACTAAAGATGGTCATATGTAGGTCATTTAGGTTTTCAGAAAATGTATACTTTGTAGGGAAATTGATTTAAACTAAACGTGTTAAGAGCTTTTTTTTTAAAAAACATCCCAATTGTGTCCTGTATTATTATTGTATATTTATTATAGCTATTGAATATAGCAACGATGTATATATTACGGCGAATCTTATTTTGGCGCGCCTTCTTCAGCATGCGATTGTTCAGAACACAATAAACATACTATACCATAATTTTTAGCAGAAATGGGGGAACGTTCGGACGTTTTGAAAGGGGGTCTAACAAATTGTTTTGGTATATAAAACTCAGTATTCAACTCACACACCGGTATCCCCACCCAGCGATCCTCTTAATAATTATTGCACAGTTCCTAAGTCAACCGGGCGGCGCTCAAGTTATTAACTGTATTCATGTATTTACACCAATTAGATAATTACCAGTAAAGAGTGAACACAGGGGCAGAACTGAGCGATATGATAACCGTAAACATTCTCCATTCACGAACAAGATATCCAACACCAGGTAATATCATATACCCAAGGCCATAACAAAGCAGCACGCCATTCGCCATGAGTGAACGATACTTCATTCCTACATACTCAACCACCCAGACATATTCCGTGGAAAGTACGCTTGCTGAAAGAGCAAAAATAATTACTTGTTTCAAATCGACAAAGTCACTTTATGAACTCATGGATTGTTTGAATTGATCTTGGCTGCCTGTAATGGCATATGACTATTTTACGATTGCCGTTATTCATTTTGTGTCTAGTGGTTATTTTGTCATTGTTGAAAAGCCATTGAAAATCAAATTGAAATTGACAATCAGTTGCAAGTCGCAATGCAACGATTGTTGCTGTAAACCAATAGTCTATACTTCTGTTTACTTACAATGGGCAATGCCAACAAAAAACACCAGGATTGCGGCCATCGTGAAGGTTGACGAAAAGCTCATAAGCAGGAGAGCCCCGCTAAAAAGCAATCCAGACAAATAGACTACTTTCTTCCTGCCAAACCGATCTGAAGTAATGCCGCCAAGCAAAGGACCAATGCTGTATCCGACATATGAAATCGTGTTGATATGCTTCCCATATGTAGATTTAGCACATACCAGGTCAAACTGTTGAAAAAATGTTCGTTATTGCCCGAGTAGCTTCTATCTAATGCGAGAGACTCTATGTCCCATAGGACACGAGCATTCATCATCCAACTTTATTATATGGCATCAAAATTCCGCGCGCTCTGATTGGTTGCTGACACTCAATGACCGGTCATTATTTTCTTGTAATGACCGCTCATTATTTTTTCTCGGCTGGACGGTGGCTTTAGTTGAGTTTGTTTGTACGCGAGGTGAAAACAACAACAAAAACCTACTTATTTTTCGATAAACAATAATAAGAACTTTAATTCAAGGCTAAGTGACAAGCATTGGTTGTTTTTGCAAACATTTTGACAAGCAACAGTTGATAAAATCAAATCAAATCAAAACTCACGAGAGAATACACATATTTCATAGGTTATGAGAATACTCAAAAGCTTATTTTTTAATTCTCTAAAGAACATAAAGCTTTCATATACCTCAATTGCAGTTTAGTTTTTATCTTTCCTTTTAAACAATAATAAGAACTTTTATTCAAGGCTAAGTGACAAGCATTGGCTGTTTTTGCAAACATTTTAAAAATAAACTTATTTCTTTTTTTCCGGCTGAAAAAAGATCATTTTCGTAAATTGTGTCATTTTCCATAGCTCGAAGAGAAACCATTGAGTTCGCTGCGTGACAATATTCGTCATTTTTCGTCATTTAACTGACATTTTACTTTTTGTACATTTATTTTGGTTTGTGTTGTAAAAACAACTTGCACATGGATTTTTCGCTGTCTGTCCTCTTATTGACACACTCTTGAGGTCATAAAATCGCTACGCTCGAGGTTCCACTTGCGTTTTGAACATTTTATGACGTCAAGAGTGTGTCAATAAGAGGACAGACAACTCAAAACCATGTGCAATTTGTTAAATATCACATGACCCGATAGCAAAACAGCGTTTTATTTTATGGCTTACTATCTAGCACTTGTAATGCATTGTGAACTTCTATGCAGTATTCCACTGGCGAGGTGTCAAAACAATAAAAAAAAAGGCCACGCCAGTGGAATACAATATTTGCTGACGCAGCGAAGCGAGCCTGAGCGAGCTAGCAAGTCAGAAGTACTAATTTACGGCAAGAAAACCGGAAGTGAAAATACTCTACACCCACAATTCCATCTGTTGACCCACAATTCCTTTCGACTATAAATATAGACATGTGCTCGCTTCCGTCCAGTCTCTTCAACTTTGACAAGCAATCTGTTGTTGTATTGTTGTGGTCGATCTAATCCCTGTTTTGTGAATTCCTTGCCCTTCTCCCACCTAAGAACCTACTCTAATAACTTTAACACTGATTTTTCACGACGATTTCTACATTTATTACCGAAATAGGTAGGTTTGGCTTTGCATCTTCGACTGTCACCTTTGCCGTGTGCTTCTCTATGCCCGCTCTATGTTGCGTTCTTTATTGTGTGTTATCCTTTCTGCGATCTACAAACTTACTCCACTAGCTAAGATATATATGTTGGTCTGATCCGCGGTTATATTAAATTGAGTATGAGTATATGATCGTCGCGGAGTAAAGCAATCAAAGTAATTGTAATTGTAGAAGCCCTTTTTTCAAATACTCATACTCAATTTAATATAACCGGGGATCAGACCAACATATATATCTACATTGTACTCTGTGGTCGAATGAACTCAACAAAATGTCCTCCTACCAACATAATGTGGCTTCATAGAGCATTGCACCGTTTCTGCAAAGGTCATAGGTTCAAATTCTGTCCAAGTCCCGAATTTTTTTCGGGCTTCTATAATTGCAATTACTTTAATAATAATACTTTAATTGCTTTACTCCTCGACGATCATATTCTCATACTCAATTTACTCCACTAAGCGATTTTTATTTTTACATCATGACCAGATTGTATGATTTATAAATACAACAATTTTGATGATTTAAAGTAAAAATATTTAACACTTCAAAAATGTGTAGTTGCTTGACCATGGCATGCTTTCCGCTTCATGGAATTGTGAAAATCCTATAGTGCTTACACCAAATTCATGAGCATTATTTAATAGTAAATATTTGTTATTGTAAATGATCACTATTCGGTACAATTATTATTTGTTTCATGGATTTAGTGTACGCACTCTACCATTATTACTAATATTAGCATATAAACAGTATAATATGCAAAATTTAGCCATTCATTTCATATATATTTTGCACACTTGTAGTGTTTGTGCTAAAAAAACTAGTTCATGTAAATACATACCTCATATTGATAATTACTTTTTGCATGCATCAAATTATATTGTCATGTGATTTAAAGGGCTGCTTGGACCAAAACAATGAAAATTTAGAAAAATAACGATAATGTATACTTGGAACTGATTGTATATATAAAGCATTTGATTTAAAATTGTCTACTGAAGCTCATCAACATCAAGCAATTTTGTTTCAAAATCTTCTTGCTATTTTGTACGACTTAGTACTATTTCACTCATATACTAAAAGTATGAAACTTCAATACTGTTAAATTATCGGCTAATTACATTGTTTTTGTTATCAAGACTGTTTAGCAGTAAAATGCAAAAGTTACACATTTTTAGTGTTTATACTGTAAATTTTTCATGTGGATAAGATACTAGTTTGCAATTTCTGGAAACCATATTATTTGCCTAAATTACAACAATCATCACCTCAGTATCAGCCTCTCAGAATACCAATTTTGGGAGAAAACATCTGGTAGTACCATTCAGATAGTTATAAAATGACAATATTGAAAGTCAGCATTAACTACTGATAGGTAGGCTAGTCAGATACCATGGGATGTAGAACACGTCACTAAAATACAGTCATCTGATTGCCTGAGTGCATGTGATCATTTTCTAAAAGCAGTATATTCACATTTCCCTGCGCCATCTTGAAAGGTATCCTAGCCTTTGCATCGAATCGAGTTGAACTTGCAATGATACAGACACATGAAGAATTGTCCCGCAAACTGTTAAAACTTTTCTACCATAGCAAGCCCATCGTTCGTACGTTTAGCTTCGATGCAAAGGCCCAGCTACCTTTCAAGATGACACAGGGAATTGTAAAGGGGACCATTGTGAAATATCTACTAAAGCGTGATTATCCCTTACGAAAAAATATAGATTGCGGAACAACTAAACCCCTCCAATAATATTCATGTAGATAATCTCTTGGAATCAACACATGCAGGCAAAACAATAGATACAAAAGAAGTGAATATTGGGAATATCAGATTTCCAGAAAGCATTAGTTTGTACAGTGGAAACGTGTCAAATCTTTCAAAAACATCTACAAGATTTGGTTAATGACGTGATTTTTTTTGATTTTTTTTATTGTTATTAGAGCTTACTTATTTATATAATAAAACAATGTTACTGCCTGCAATAAAAAATCAATAATTGGCATATTTAAAGTCACAAAGTGAACATTTGCTTTCTACATAGGGTAGTCATAGGCGATAGGTCATTCCATGTTTTTTAAGTAAAAAAATTAATTCAATTAAACTCTTAAACGTTTTGAATGATAAATAGATAAGTTTATTATATGGATAGTAGTGTTTTACCGGAAACTAAAACACTCGTATTTTCCATATTTTCACTAGTGAAGATATGAAAAAGTTATGTACCAAAAAGTCCCGGATGTACGTACGCGTCAAATCAAAACAACTTTCCCGCCCATTTCTCGTCGCTTGTTCGCTGAATTAAAAATGGCGGCTCGATTTGTAGAAGTCTTAGAGGAAGACTTGGCTAATTTTCAAAAGAAAATGAGAACCAAAACACAATGAAGAAAACAGAATACGACCTTCGGATATTCAGGGAATACATGGCCTCCTTTTTATAAACGAAGACAGGGAGATAGAAACACTTATGTTTTCTGAGCTTCAAAATATTCTTATGAAGTTCATCTTGGCTGTCAAGAAAAAAAAAGAAAATTCATCGTGCAGCGAAAGCTCAGAGGCCAAAGTTATGAAAAGAAGAAGAAGAATCGTCGAATCTTCCAGCGAGGAGAGCCAAAGTCAGTAAGCTTAAATTAAAAAACATGTTTTTATTTTTTTTTTTCATTTTGATATCAATATTTGCTGAACTTTATTCAGTTCCCGGGTCAGTTGTGCGACTTTCATCACGTTCACTTGTAATGAATATTTCTTTACATTGAATTAAAATACAACATTTATTCTTAATTTTGTTTGCTTCACTTTGTCCATATAATAAAAAGAACATTACACGGTGGCTTGAAGATATGAATTTTATATAATTCATATCTTCGCGCCACCGTGTAATATCCTCTATATATTCAATGTCATATGTCTAGCTTATTAATTTTGTAGATGAGGCATGATCGTCCGGGATGGTGTAGTCTTGAGAAAGACTGATGGTTTTGATGTCTGACGTTTCGACAACCTGAGCGGAAGTCATCTTCAGAGTAAAGAAAATGAAAAGACAGCGGTGTTATTTATGTGTCTGGTTCGTCGGTAATGTTGTTGTTGATGCGTGGGTAGGTGTTAGTCATTGTGTTAGCGGAAAGTTTGAAGTCGTTAATGAGTCTATTGTAGGAAGCCGGTAGTGTTATGCAACGGTTAAGTGGCTTTTGTTCTAAGCCGGTGTACCAGCTTTCAAGTAGTCGGCGTTGGTGATAGTTGGTGCAATGTGTAATGGAGTGGCCAGTATGTTTGTGATGTTCCGCAATGTGGTTGTTAGGGTCTTTGTTTTTCGTGGCACGTTTTTGTTCAGTTAGTCTCGTGTTCAAATTTCTGCCGGTCTCACCAATGTAGGTAGCGTTACAGTCGGAACAAGCTATTTTGTAAATAGCTCCTTGTCTGTTAATGGGTTCGTCTTTGTCCTTAACGTTAGTCAATAAACATCTTAATGTCATAGTAGGCTTGTGAGCAACGCGAATGTTGTAGGGTTGTAATATGCGTTGAATGGTCTCAGAAGTACCTCTGATGTACGGTATGCTGGCAGTGGCTGTGGGTTGATTGTCGGTTCTGTCAGTAAGTGAAGTGTTTTTGTAAATGTTTCTGTAATGACGTAGCTATATCACGTGACTATGTTGAAGCACACGCTGGAGTGGTAGCTTGTACCTCGGTGTGTTTGTGATTAAATTCAGTTCAGCCGATCGTGTGGTTTCTGTATCTTTTAAGATATTACATTGGCGACGAGGATGAAGTAAAGATACGTCAACATTCTGTTAAATCAGGGAAGAGAATTATGGCGACAATTGCGAATTTTGGCGGAGAAATTGAGCATTTCGACATGGACGCCGATAAGTCAAGTTTAGCGGCAAGATGGCTTGAATGGAAATCGTCCGCTAGTTATATGATAAAGGCAAAAGGAATTACGACTCCAGCACAAAAAGAGGCGACACTGTTACACACAGCTGGAAGGAAGCTGCAAAAAGTCTACGAAACTCTACCAGAACCGACCGGATTGCCGGATGATGCAAATGTTTTCGATAAAGCAATAGCAAAGTTGGATCACTACTTCGCGGGAAACGTCAACCAGCCCTTCGAACGGCATAAATTTCGTTCAATGCGTCAAGAATCATCTGAGTCAATAGCCCATTTTGTGTCCAGATTGAGGAGACAGGCAGATTTTTGTGGTTTCGGCGATACAAGAAATACACATGTGCGAGACCAACTCATCGAAGGTTGTTTATCGCCGAAACTCAGATTAAAGCTTCTAGAGAAAGGCAACGAGTTATCATTAGATGTTGCTCTACAGATGTCTAGCTGTTATGAGGCCGTAACTCAGCAAGCCAACGAAATGCAAGCCGATAATGTCAACAAAATTGATGTGAAATTTAGTAGGAATCGTGCAAAGATGGCCGACCGACCACGTGACACAACTCACCACAGGCAACCCAACAAAAAGGAAAAAGAGAGAAAATGCTGGAAATGCGGAAGAGAAGGACATTTATCCAAAGATTATTGTTGCCCTGCAAAGAAGGAAAAGTGCAGAAAGTGTGGTCGCATTGGTCATTTTGCTAAAGTGTGCAGAAGTAAAGACAGCCAACAATCAAAGGTCTTCAGCCTAGAGAATAAAGAAAGCCCAGACGATGAAATCTTTGCGATAAATCTAACCCCTGAGGAAGAACCAGAAGTGAAAGTCATTGTGGGAGGTCAAGAAGTCCATGTGTTAATCGACTCGGGTGCTTCATGCAATGTTATTGATCATCAACTTTGGAGGCAACTCCAAACGAATGGAATTATTTGCAGAAGCCAGTCTGAAAACAAGTCACTAAGGTCTTATGCAACAGCTAACAAAGTTAAAGTTGAAACAAAGTTCTGGTCTACAGTTGAGCTTGGTGGCAAGTCTTTAACCGACGTTGAATTCCTGGTGATTGCAGACAAAGGCAGACCCATCCTCGGGAGAAAAACAGCAATGGAACTTGGAGTGCTAGAGATCAAGTTACCCGAATCTGAAGTGAATCTCGTAGAGAGTGAGTTCCCGGAACTGTTTAGCGACAAAGTTGGAAAGTTGACAAATTATTCTGTTGAACTGCATCTCAAACCTGATGCAAAGTTTGTAGCACAGCCGTGTAGACGTGTACCATATAGTCTTCGAGACAAAGTAGAGAAGAAACTGATGGAGTTGGAGGATATGGATATCATCGAGAAAGTGGAGGGCCCAACGCCATGCGTTAGCCCGATAGTTGTTGTTCCTAAGCAGAATGGAGACATCAGAATATGTGTCGATATGAGAATGGCTAATACAGCTATTGAGCGTTCAAGACACCCCATACCTACTATCGATGATGTGCTGAGTGAGCTCAGTGGCAACACTGTGTTTACTAAACTAGATCTAACCATGGGATTCCATCAACTAGAGCTGAAAGAAGGTATCTCAAGAGAAGTCACAACCTTCACAACACATGCAGGCCTTTTCAGATATAAACGTCTAATGTTTGGCATTTGCTCAGCGCCGGAATTGTACCAACATGTTATCAATCAAGTTCTTCATGGAGCGGGATGTGTGGGATGTCAAAACATATCTGACGATATTGTGGTCTATGGTAAAGATGTAGCAGAACATGATGAAAGGCTGAAAAAGGTCCTACACACCCTTAAAGAGAGAGGTTTGACCCTGAACAAGAAGAAATGTGTCTTCCGGATGAATGAGATTGAGTTTATGGGACATTTGCTGTCTGAGAAAGGCATAGGCCCTACAGAGTCCCGAGTGAAAGCACTACAAGAAGCAAGGGAGCCAAAGGACAGCTCAGAAGTCAGAAGTTTCCTAGGCTTAGTGAATTTCAGCGCACGATATATCAGCAACCTGTCCACAAAAGCAGAACCATTGAGGAGATTAACACAGAAGAATACACCCTTTGTGTGGGGAAGGGATCAAAAGAAAGCCTTCACTGAGTTGAAGAATAGCCTCACAGATGTGGATACACTTGCCTACTTTAACCCTGCAATGAAGACGAGAGTTGTTGCTGATGCCAGCCCTGTAGGACTAGGGGCATTGTTATTACAGGAACATGAGAAAGGAGTGTGGAAAACTGTTTGTTATGCAAGCAAGAGCTTATCTGATGTCGAAAGAAGGTACTCGCAAACCGAAAAGGAGGCGTTAGCTTTAGTCTGGTCAGTCGAGAGATTTCAAGTTTACCTCCTGGGTAGAGAGTTTGAGCTGGTCACCGACCATAAGCCTCTTAAATTATCTATTCGCCCAAGTCAAAGCCAAGTGCACGTATTGAGAGGTGGGTACTTCGATTACAGCCCTATCATTTCAATGTGGTCTACAAACCTGGTAAGGAGAACATTGCTGACACTCTATCAAGATTGCCTCACAGGAGTGAGGGAAAGGACTTTGATGATACTGTGAATTATGTGAATTTCATAACTGTGAAAGCTGTTCCTAAGGCAATGACCGCAGCAGAAATTGAGAAAGTGGCCCTGAATGACAAAGAAATGGAGCAGTTAAGACAAGCTATTCAAACTGGAAGATGGGAAGGAACTGGATGTTCAGAGTATCTACATGTAGCCAATGAATTGTGTGTCGTGGGTGGCATAGTTATGAGAGGAACCCGTATGCTGATCCCAAAGAGTCTCAGAGCGACAGTGTTGACCATTGGACATGAAGGACACCTAGGCGTAGTAAGCATGAAACAGAGACTGCGTACTAAGGTGTGGTGGCCGAAGATGGAGAAAGATGTTGAGAAGTTTGTAAAGCTCTGTGATGCATGTCAACTAGTGAGCAGACCTGATCCTCCAGAACCTCTGGCAAGCACAGAGCTACCAGAAGGACCTTGGCGTGCAGTTGCAATTGATTACCTGGGACCGTTACCCTCAGGTGAGAACATACTAGTAGCTGTAGACTACTATAGTAGATACTACGAGACAGCAGTTGTAAGGACGATTACATCTGAGAAGACAATAGAATGCTTGGAGGCCATATTTGCAAGGCATGGACTGCCCGAAGTAATCGTTAGTGATAATGGTCCAAACCTTGTCTCAGAGAAGTTTGAAGCATACATGACAGAAAATGGAATTAAGCATCGACGTGTAACCGCTCGATATGCCCAAGCAAATGGTGAAGTAGAAAGGCAGAATAGGTCAATTCTGAAACGATTGCAGTTGGCACAGGCAGAAGGGAAGGACTGGAGAAGAGAACTAGTCAGGTACATGGCTGCGTACAGAACAACGCCTCACCAGACAACTGGACAGCCACCAGCATTCCTTCTGATGGGCCGACATCCAAGAACAAAATTACCTGAACTGTCACAACCAGTGCTGGGTGATGAAGAAACAAGAGACAGAGACCAACTGATGAAATTCAAGAGCAAACAGTATGCAGATGCTGCAAGAAATGCCAAGATGAGTGAGGTAGAACAAGGTGATCTTGTACTCATGAAGCAAGATAAGAAAAACAAACTGACTACTACATTTGAACCTCATCTGTACAAGGTAAAGAATAAGAAAGGAAATCAAGTTGTTGTGTCTGATAGCGACAATCCCGCAAGGGTGTTATACAGAAACACAACTCAAGTTAAACGATATCAATCAGCTGATGAACAACCAAACAACCTAAGTGCTAAGCAAGAAGAAGATGTTACTCCTACTTCCATTGAGAATGACACAGCAGATAACTCAGGAAGTACTGATACCCAAACCGAAGATGTATCAAGGCGTTATCCGCAGAGGATTCGCAAGGCACCAGATAGACTGAACCTTTAAGGACTTTGAACATCAACGTTGATATTGAACATTTCAAAAAAAACTGTTTATATGAACTTGAGATATGTTATGTACCTTTATACTAAGGACTCTCAGGAACATTTTGTTTTGTATTCGTTAATAGTTATCCAGTAATTTAATTGCTTATGAGTATTCACTCTTTAGAAGGAAAAAAGGGATGTAATGACGTAGCTATATCACGTGACTATGTTGAAGCACACGCTGGAGTGGTAGCTTGTACCTCGGTGTGTTTGTGATTAAATTCAGTTCAGCCGATCGTGTGGTTTCTGTATCTTTTAAGATATTACAGTTTCGTTCGACGAAATCTACATTGTAATTGTTCTTATCGAACACACTTTGCAAATATTCGTACTCGTCATGAAGTTTGTCAGGTGAATCACAAACACGTTGTGCACGTCGAGTCAAAGTCTTAATAGTGGTAGCTTTGTGTGAGGTGGGATTGTAAGATGTCTAGTCGAGCAGTCTGTCAGTGTGAGTAGGTTTACGGTATACAGTTGTATGTAAGCGATTGTCAGAGTGAGTTACCAAACAGTCTAGAAAAGGTATAGCACCATTCTCTTCGATCTCTTTGGTAAACTGTATGTGAGTGTTTTGTTTGTTCAGGTGGTCGTGAAACTCGTTGATGTCGTCAGTAGGTAGTGCAGTGATAGTGTCGTCAACGTAACGTAACCAAAAAGGTAGTTGTTGTCTGAATGTAGCAAGAGCTTTCTTCTCGATGTTCTGCATGACAATTTCTGATACATGCAACAAAAGAAACTGGAGAGCCCATAGCTGTGCCGTGTAGTTGTTTGTAGTGTTTGCCGTTGTACTGAAAGTAAGTGGAAGTAAGGCAAAGTGAAAGTAAGTCCATGATGTCATTCGTAGGTATGGGTAACGGTGTGTCTTCCGCATGTTGTGTGATGGCAGTCTGGGTGCAGTCTAATGCCAGTTGAAGTGGAATACTGGTGAACAGTGACTTCACATCAAAAGACACAAGTTTGTGATTGTCTGGAATGTGTACGTTCTGAATGGCGTCGTTATTAATTTTAGGGCTTAATTTTTTGATTTGTCTATTGATTTCTTATTGCTCTGAAAGAAAGGTTTGTAAAAATATATTTATAACACTGATTTTCTACTCCTTTGCAGAAAACCCACAGTAAGTTTTATTTGACGGATATATATACTGTTTGAAATTAATAGGAATATATTAAAGGAACATAAGCACTAACATTCAGCGTTGGTTGTTCTCGTTCAGCTAGAAAATTAACGCTGTCTTTTCAGGAAGCCTGCCGTTTTTTACGCTTTTAACCTTCTCTCTACGTATATATCAACGATCCGTTTTACTGTTATTTGAAGCTACTAAAAGCTACACGGAATGGAAAATTGTCGAAACAAGTTTGAGTCCACATGAAATCGAACTCTAGCAATCTCGCTCCACTTCAGTGTTTCTATAATGATAGATTCTCTTTTGCATGCTTAACAATTACTGATCCAGACCATACCTGGGTTACAAGTGAGGTATATGCATCTACAAACTTCCATTCGTGTCGAGCAAGTCCACATCTGTATCCATAGTTCGCCTCTCCTGGACCTACCAATCCGGTAATGTTACAAACAGTACTGTTTTGGGCACATTCCCATCGAGGTTCGGCTATCAAGAAATAAGTAATGGAATAAAAGGGCCCCCAACATAACAAAGAATAGGTAGCAAATATCATAAAAAGCTTCTGGTAAAGACCAAAGCTTCCAACTTTCTGGAGAATGTCTTCAGTGGTGATGAGCTTCTTCTCTAACTTCATTTCATTCATTCTTCTTAAGCTTGAATAATACTCCTATTTACGTTTTAGCAAAGTTTGCAATGAATTTAATGATTTTTTTTTCATGAGTTGATTTGAACACTGCAACGTGGCGTTACTACTAAGGGTGCAGCTTTAAGGACATTTTCTTGAGCCCACGTACCCTCATGCGGTCAGTGGTAGGGGTGCTATTTTGAATCGAAGTTGCATCACTTAAAAAAAATGAATACTAATGTGGACTCAGTTTGCGGACTAATTATTGAATCCTTATTAAAAAACAAAAAACTAAAAACTCAGGGGCCGGTTGTACGTAGCCTGGATAGCGCTATCGACCGGATAAATCCCTATCCAGCGGATAAGATCTATAAAAAACCTATGAAGTGGATAACTTTTATTCGCGGATAGCGCTATCCATGCAGGCTACGTACAACCGGCCCCAGAAAATCAGCCAAGAGTAGGTATAAATAGATTTATTGGTAAAAACTGTGTCAAAGTACAAAACAATATATTTTTTCTACAAAAATGTACAAAATTAGTTTTACATGTGCAAAAATCATTACAATAAAACCACAAGTTATCAAACGATAAATATTAATGAAGATTGCAAACGATAATCCCTCGTTTATACTACAAAACCAAGTTATTAGCAAAACAACATATGTTTACTACAAAAAAAAATTACAAAGCTAGTTTTACATGTACAAAAGTATAACATGCTCAGTTTACGGTCTAATTATTGAATCCTAAAAAGACTAAAAAACTTAAAACTCAGAAAATTAGCCAAGAGGGGGGTTTAAACAGATTTATTGGTAAAAACAAGAGTACAAAACAACTTTTTTTTTCTACAAAAATGTACAAAATTAGTTTTACATGTGCAAAAGTAATTACAACAAAACCACAAGGTACTAAACGAGAAATGTACATTAAGAGAGCAAACAATAATCCCTATTTTATACTACAAAATCCAGTTATTGTTTATGGAGCAGGTTGTGCAAAACAAAATAATCTAAAGCATGTTCAGTTCAGAATAATCCTGTAGAAGATTATTTCAAGTTTGTAGGCCGTGTTTTTTCACGCTCGCTGTATCAAACAGTTTTTTTTTTTTTTTCAAAAAACTTGAAATAAATAATCCGTTTAACTTACTTTATCGGTGATTATTTTCCTGAGGTTTTCTTCTTTTCAATGACATCCATACTGAATATTTTGACGAATACATGTATGTACTTGAATCAGTTTCGATGAATTAAACATATAAGAAATCAATAGACAAGAAAGCTCAAAAAGCCTTAAAATTAATAAGCTAGATATATGACATTGAATATACATATCTATTTATCAATAAAAACGAATTATTTTAGAGCTTAATTGTGTTAAGTTTTAAATTCAACACTATGGAATAACCAATCGCCTATGACAACCCTTTGTAGACAGGCAAATGTTCACTTTGTGATTCTAGAAATGCTGATTATTGATTTTCAGACAGTAACATTGTTTTATTATAAAAATAAGTAAACTCTAATAACACAAAATAATAAATTATGGTATTAACCAACTCTTGTAGATGATTTTGCACTTCTTTCTTTTTTTCACCTGCATGTGTTTAATTCAAAAGATTATCTACATGAATATCATTGAAGGGGTTTAGTTGCTCCGCAATCTATATTTAATGAATATACAACGGCGCGCGTGTCTGTACTATCTCAAGTGGTTTAAAGTGCACCTGACGCCCTTCATGGTATTATGCAAATCTGTTTGACATGAGGTGTATAATAAGTGTACTTAATTTTTCTTGATGTCGACATCTCCTTTCTGAGATATAAGCATTTGAAATCTGAAAATGCAAATGAAGTGACGTCTACCCAGGCCTCATTAAATATACAAAAGTTGTCTGGAAATAATTATTGCAATTTTTTAAAGCTCAATATCTTTATTACTAATATTTACACTACCATTAACATTTTTACTTCTTTACAAAAACAAGCTTGCTGTCAGCTTTGAAACAAAACTTTGACAAATTCCTGGGATGACGTCACCTCATTTGCATTTTCAGATTTCAAATGTTTATATCACAGAAAGGAGAGGTCGACATCAAGAAATATTAAGTACACTTATTATACACCTCCTGTACAACAGATTTGCAAAATATCATGAAGGGTTTCAGGTGCACTTTAAGGCCTGGGGCAGATGCGAAAAATAGCAAAAATCCAACAACAACAACAAATATAAAAAAAGAAAAAGTCCGAAAAAATGTACCCTAAAGACTAAGGTTATGCATAATGGATAGATGCTTTACTTTACAATGTCTTTCGTATTCTGGAGTGATCACGTGACCAGTTGTATACGTAAAATCGCGCCATTTTTAGTACGTCTTCAGTAGTAATTGCCTTTGCATCATAACAAATTAAGGTATCATTGGACAAAATGTTTGAAGAAAATGGACATTTCTCTAAAAAGGCATGAAGTGATTATTCAATGTCTTGTCGATCGCTTAACAAAAACAAAATTGGCTTTGCTATTTTTCTTCGCGGGATATTCGTAAAAAAGATATTTTGAGTGACACACTAAACATGACAAAGCGATGACAGGACCTGATCAAACTTACCCATGGCGAGGTCAAACATTGATAACGCCGTTCAGCGTTGCTATGTAGTATTTCCTTTGAAAGGTATCTTTTAAACATCTTTTTGTACTTGATTCAACATATTCGATAATAGTTTATATTTATCCATGCCAGGTAAAAGAAAAACTTTTTCATTAACCCCAAAAAGCGAAGAAAGCGAACGTCAACAAAAGCTTTAGAGATCGAACGAAAGAAGCAATTGACCATTATCGAATTTCACTGTTTTGTCTTAGGCGTCGCTGTTAATCCGAATTAGTATACAGAAGCAAATTACACGGGAAACAAAATCGGCTTTATCTCGCGTTGAGATTTTAGAATATTCACCAACTTTCAAGGGTTCATTTACCAATCCGCATAAAAACTAGTCAAACTTGTACAAAAACTCATCAACTGCAAAACTGTGTCTGCGTATTATCAGTTTTTGCTTTATTCAAAAGATATTAAGGATAAACTACAAAACAACCGTAAATATTACTACCTATAGATACAAAAATCAATAAAAAAATAACAAAGCGCTTAATAAAAAAACGTAGACACCGTTTTGTAGTTGATGAGCTTTTTACAGGTCTAACTAAAGTTTTGTACCGATTGGTTAAATATTGCGGGACTATGATCGTGTTGATTTTGACTAGTCGGATTTCGGGAAAAGTACAATATCATTAGAACGAAATTCAATTTAGTCAAACTAATGATAAAAACGAAATCTTTATAGAAAAACAATAGATACAAAAGAAGTGAATATTGGGAATATCAGATTTCCAGAAAGCATTAGTTTGTACAGTGGAAACGTGTCAAATCTTTCAAAAACATCTACAAGATTTGGTTAATGACGTGATTTTTTTTGATTTTTTTTATTGTTATTAGAGCTCACTTATTTATATAATAAAACAATGTTACTGCCTGCAATAAAAAATCAATAATTGGCATATTTAAAGTCACAAAGTGAACATTTGCTTTCTACATAGGGTAGTCATAGGCGATAGGTCATTCCATGTTTTTTAAGTAAAAAAATTAATTCAATTAAACTCTTAAACGTTTTGAATGATAAATAGATAAGTTTATTATATGGATAGTAGTGTTTTACCGGAAACTAAAACACTCGTATTTTCCATATTTTCACTAGTGAAGATATGAAAAAGTTATGTACCAAAAAGTCCCGGATGTACGTACGCGTCAAATCAAAACAACTTTCCCGCCCATTTCTCGTCGCTTGTTCGCTGAATTAAAAATGGCGGCTCGATTTGTAGAAGTCTTAGAGGAAGACTTGGCTAATTTTCAAAAGAAAATGAGAACCAAAACACAATGAAGAAAACAGAATACGACCTTCGGATATTCAGGGAATACATGGCCTCCTTTTTATAAACGAAGGGAGGGAGGGAGATAAGAAACACTTATGTTTTCTGAGCTTCAAAATATTCTTATGAAGTTCATCTTGGCTGTCAAGAAAAAAAGAAAATTCATCGTGCAGCGAAAGCTCAGAGGCCAAAGTTATGAAAAGAAGAAGAAGAATCGTCGAATCTTCCAGCGAGGAGAGCCAAAGTCAGTAAGCTTAAATTAAAAAACATGTTTTTTTTTTTTTTTTTCATTTTGATATCAATATTTGCTGAACTTTATTCAGTTCCCGGGTCAGTTGTGCGACTTTCATCACGTTCACTTGTAATGAATATTTCTTTACATTGAATTAAAATTCAACATTTATTCTTAATTTTGTTTGCTTCACTTTGTCCATATAATAAAAAGAACATTACACGGTGGCTTGAAGATATGAATTTTATAAAATTCATATCTTCGCGCCACCGTGTAATATCCTCTATATATTCAATGTCATATGTCTAGCTTATTAATTTTGTAGATGAGTCATGATCGTCCGGGATGGTGTAGTCTTGAGAAAGACTGATGGTTTTGATGTCTGACGTTTCGACAACATGAGCGGAAGTCATCTTCAGAGTAAAGAAAATGAAAAGACAGCGGTGTTATTTATGTGTCTGGTTCGTCGGTAATGTTGTTGTTGATGACTGGGTAGGTGTTAGTCATTGTGTTAGCGGAAAGTTTGAAGTCGTTAATGAGTCTATTGTAGGAAGCCGGTAGTGTTATGCAACGGTTAAGTGGCTTTTGTTCTAAGCCGGTGTACCAGCTTTCAAGTAGTCGGCGTTGGTGATAGTTGGTGCAATGTGTAATGGAGTCCCAGTTAATGGAGTGGCCAGTATGTTTGTGATGTTCCGCAATGTGATTGTTAGGGTCTTTGTTTTTCGTGGCACGATTTTGTTCAGTTAGTCTCGTGTTCAAATTTCTGCCGGTCTCACCGATGTAGGTAGCGTTACAGTCGGAACAAGCTATTTTGTAAATAGCTCCTTGTCTGTTAATGGGTTCGTCTTTGTCCTTAACGTTAGTCAATAAACGTCTTAATGTCATAGTAGGCTTGTGAGCAACGCGAATGTTGTAGGGTTGTAATATGCGTTGAATGGTCTCAGAAGTACCTCTGATGTACGGTATGGTGGCAGTGGCTGTGGGTTGATTGTCGGTTCTGTCAGTAAGTGAAGTGTTTTTGTGAATGTTTCGTTCGACGAAATCTACATTGTAATTGTTCTTATCGAACACACTTTGCAAATATTCGTACTCGTCATGAAGTTTGTCAGGTGAATCACAAACACGTTGTGCACGTCGAGTCAAAGTCTTAATAGTGGTAGCTTTGTGTGAGGTGGGATTGTAAGATGTCTGGTCGAGCAGTCTGTCAGTGTGAGTAGGTTTACGGTATACAGTTGTATGTAAGCGATTGTCAGAGTGAGTTACCAAACAGTCTAGAAAAGGTATAGCACCATTCTCTTCGATCTCTTTGGTGAACTGTATGTGAGTGTTTTGTTTGTTCAGGTGGTCGTGAAACTCGTTGATGTCGTCAGTAGGTAGTGCAGTGATAGTGTCGTCAACGTAACGTAACCAAAAAGGTAGTTGTTGTCTGAATGTAGCAAGAGCTTTCTTCTCGATGTTCTGCATGACAATTTCTGATACATGCAACAAAAGAAACTGGAGAGCCCATAGCTGTGCCGTGTAGTTGTTTGTAGTGTTTGCCGTTGTACTGAAAGTAAGTGGAAGTAAGGCAAAGTGAAAGTAAGTCCATGATGTCATTCGTAGGTATGGGTAACGGTGTGTCTTCAGCATGTTGTGTGATGGCAGTCTGGATGCAGTCTAATGCCAGTTGAAGTGGAATACTGGTGAACAGTGACTTCACATCAAAAGACACAAGTTTGTGATTGTCTGGAATGTGTACGTTCTGAATGGCGTCGTTATTAATTTTAGGGCTTAATTTTTTGATTTGTCTATTGATTTCTTATTGCTCTGAAAGAAATGTTTGTAAAAATATATTTATAACACTGATTTTCTACTCCTTTGCAGAAAACCCACAGTAAGTTTTATTTGACGGATATATATACTGTTTGAAATTAATATGAAAATATTAAACGAACATAAGCACTAACATTCAGCGTTGGTTGTTCTCGTTCAGCTAGAAAATTAACGCTGTCTTTTCAGGAAGCCTGCCGTTTTTTACCCTTTTAACCTTCTCTCTACGTATATATCAACGATCCGTTTTACTGTTATTTAAAGCTACTAAAAGCTACACGGAATGGAAAAATGTCGAAACAAGTTTGAGTCCACATGAAATCGAACTCTAGCAATCTCGCTCCACTTCAGTGTTTCTATAATGATATATCAATTATCTAATTTAAACTTCATTCTCTGTTGCTTAACAATTACTGATCCAGACTATACCTGGGTTACAAGTGAAGTATATGCATCTACAAACTTCCATTCGTGTCGAGCAAGTCCACATCTGTATCCATAGTTCGCCTCTCCTGGACCTACCAATCCGGTAATGTTACAAACAGTACGGTTTTGGGCACATTCCCATCGAGGTTCGGCTATCAAGAAATAAGTAATGGAATAAAAGGGCCCCCAACATAACAAAGAATAGGTAGCAAATATCATAAAAAGCTTCTGGTAAAGACCAAAGCTTCCAACTTTCTGGAGAATGTCTTCAGTGGTGATGAGCTTCTTCTCTAACTTCATTTCATTCATTCTTCTTAAGCTTGAATAATACTCCTATTTACGTTTTAGCAAAGTTTGCAATGAATTTAATGAATTGTTTTTCATGAGTTGATTTGAACACTGCAACGTGGCGTTACTACTAAGGATGCAGCTTTAAGGACATTTTCTTGAGCCCACGTACCCTCATGCGGTCAGCGGTAGGGGTGCTATTTTGAATCGAAGTTGCATAACTTAAAAAAATGAATACTAATGTGGACTCAGTTTGCGGACTAATTATTGAATCCTTTTAAAAAAAAACAACTAAAAACTCAGGGGCCGGTTGTACGTAGCCTGGATAGCGCTATCGACCGGATAAATCCCTATCCAGCGGATAAGATCTATAAAAAACCTATGAAGTGGATAACTTTTATTCGCGGATAGCGCTATCCAGGCTACGTACAACCGGCCCCAGAAAATCAGCCAAGAGTAGGTTTAAATAGATGTATTGGTAAAAACTGTGTCAAAGTACAAAACAATATATTTTTTCTACAAAAATGTACAAAATTAGTTTTACATGTGCAAAAATCATTACAATAAAACCACAAGTTATCAACGAGAAATATTAATGAAGATTGCAAACGATAATCCCTCGTTTATACTACAAAACCAAGTTATTAGCAAAACAACATATGTTTACTACAAAAAAAAATTACAAAGCTAGTTTTACATGTACAAAAGTATAACATGCTCAGTTTACGGTCTAATTATTGAATCCTAAAAAGACTAAAAAACTTAAAACTCAGAAAATTAGCCAAGAGGGGGGGTTTAAACAGATTTATTGGTAAAAACAAGAGTACAAAACAACATATTTTTTCTACAAAAATGTACAAAATTAGTTTTACATGTGCAAAAGTAATTACAACAAAACCACAAGGTACTAAACGAGAAATGTACATTAAGAGAGCAAACAATAATCCCTATTTTATACTACAAAATCCAGTTATTGTTTATGGAGCAGGTTAATTGTGCAAAACAAAATAATCTAAAGCATGTTCAGTTCAGAATAATCCTGTAGAAGATTATTTCAAGTTTGTAGGCCGTGTTTTTTCACGCTCGCTGTATCAAACAGTTTTTTTTTTTTTCAAAAAACTTGAAATAAATAATCCGTTTAACTTACTTTATCGGTGATTATTTTCCTGAGGTTTTCTTCTTTTCAATGACATCCATACTGAATATTTTGACGAATACATGTATGTACTTGAATCAGTTTCGATGAATTAAACATATAAGAAATCAATAGACAAGAAAGCTCAAAAAGCCTTAAAATTAATAAGCTAGATATATGACATTGAATATACATATCTATTTATCAATAAAAACGAATTATTTTAGAGCTTAATTGTGTTAAGTTTTTAAATTCAACACTATGGAATAACCAATCGCCTATGACAACCCTTTGTAGACAGGCAAATGTTCACTTTGTGATTCTAGATATGCTGATTATTGATTTTCAGACAGTAACATTGTTTTATTATAAAAATAAGTAAACTCTAATAACACAAAATAATAAATTATGGTATTAACCAACTCTTGTAGATGATTTTGCACTTCTTTCTTTTTTTAACCTGCATGTGTTGATTTCAAGAGATTATCTATATGAATATCATTGAAGGGGTTTAGTTGCTCCGCAATCTGTATTTAATAAATATACAACGGCGCGCGTGTCTGTACTATCTCAAGTGGTTTAAAGTGCACCTGACGCCCTTCATGGTATTTTGCAAATCTGTTTGACATGAGGTGTATAATAAGTGTACTTAATTTTTCTTGATGTCGAAATCTCCTTTCTGAGATATAAGCATTTGAAATCTGAAAATGCAAATGAAGTGACGTCTACCCAGGCCTCATTAAATATACAAAAGTTGTCTGGAAATAATTATTGCAATTTTTTAAAGCTCAATATCTTTATTACTAATATTTACACTACCATTAACATTTTTACTTCTTTACAAAAACAAGCTTGCTGTCAGCTTTGAAACAAAACTTTGACAAATTCCTGGGATGACGTCACCTCATTTGCATTTTCAGATTTCAAATGTTTATATCACAGAAAGGAGAGGTCGACATCAAGAAATATTAAGTACACTTATTATACACCTCCTGTACAACAGATTTGCAAAATATCATGAAGGGCTTCAGGTGCGCGCACTTTAAGGCTTGGGGCAGATGCGAAAAATAGCAAAAATCCAACAACAACAAATATAAAAAAAGAAAAAGTCCGAAAAAATGTACCCTAAAGACTAAGGTTATGCATAATGGATAGATGCTTTACTTTACAATGTCTTTCGTATTCAATAAAGTATATGTATGTATTCTGGAGTGATCACGTGACCAGTTGTATACGTAAAATCGCGCCATTTTTAGTACGTCTTCAGTAGTAATTGCCTTTGCATCATAACAAATTAAGGTATCATTGGACAAAATGTTTGAAGAAAATGGACATTTCTCTAAAAAGGCATGAAGTGATTATTCAATGTCTTATCAGATCGCTTAACAAAAACAAAATTGGCTTTGCTTTTTTTCTTCGCGGGATATTCGTAAAAAAGATATTTTGAGTGACACACTAAACATGACCAAGCGATGACAGGACCTGATCAAACTTACCCATGGCGAAGTCAAACATTGATAACGCCGTTCAGCGTTGCTATGTAGTATTTCCTTTGAAAAGTATCTTTTAAACATCTTTTTGTACTTTGAAAAGTATCTTTTAAACATCTTTTTGTACTTGATTCAACATATTCGATAATAGTTTATATTTATCCATGCCAGGTAAAAGAAAAACTTTTTCATTAACCCCCAAAAAGCGAAGAAAGCGAACGTCAACAAAAGCTTTAGAGATCGAACGAAAGAAGCAATTGACCATTATCGAATTTCACTGTTTTGTCTTAGGCGTCGCTGTTAATCCGAATTAGTATACAGAAGCAAATTACACGGGAAACAAAATCGGCTTTATCTCGCGTTGAGATTTTAGAATATTCACCAACTTTCAAGGGTTCATTTACCAATCCGCATAAAAACTAGTCAAACTTGTACAAAAACTCATCAACTGCAAAACTGTGTCTGCGTATTATCAGTTTTTGCTTTATTCAAAAGATATTAAGGATAAACTACAAAACAACCGTAAATATTACTACCTATAGATACAAAAATCAATAAAAAAATAACAAAGCGCTTAATAAAAAAACGTAGACACCGTTTTGTAGTTGATGAGCTTTTTACAGGTCTAACTAAAGTTTTGTACCGATTGGTTAAATATTGCGGGACTATGATCGTGTTGATTTTGACTAGTCGGATTTCGGGAAAAGTACAATATCATTAGAACGAAATTCAATTTAGTCAAACTAATGATAAAAACGAAATCTTTATTTATTAAGCTTTCAGAATATATATAGTTTATTGGGAAAATATTTAAAGCTGTACGCACTATGCGACTTTCAAAAAGACACCTCGATTTTGTCCCATGATACCTTAAAACGTAAATGGATTCCTTTCATACAAACGTGAGTTATAGTTTAGTGGACATGGCATCCATTCACAACGAGGACCCATCATTAGACGCTTTCGTTGAGGGTCAAAAATATAAATTTGTCTTAAACGTACGAAATCCATGACAAAATGCACTGTAAAAGTTTAAAAACGTACTCTTGTCAACTTTCCTCGTTGTAAATGTGTAGATATATACTTTTTCTAATACATACTAGTTGTTCGATTCGATAGATTTGTAATTTGGTATGATGCGAGACCGAAATATAGAACAATTACATATCTATGAGACTCGACGGCCATGTTGACAACTGATCGTTGATGTAGAGAGACCAATTCAAATCAAATCAAATCAATTTTATTTCACACATTTTACATGATATTTACATAATTAGTAGTATAAAATTAAGTTAAATAGGCTAAAGTATAAAGATAGTTTTAGTGAGGTAGTGCCTAAAGACTAAATAAACTGTTAAGTTATCGAGTTAGTCTTTAGTAATGAGGTTCAGCTTTATGTTTGGGTGAATAATGAAAGGGAAGGAAGCAGATAACTATCAAAATGTTTTACAAATATAAGATATGTTAAAATTTGATTATGTAAATTACATCTTAAGTTGATTGAGTTGGAATGAGAGTAAGTGTTTTTTTTTTTATCTCCTTGGAGAAGGAGATAGACGGTAAAAAGCGCACGGTAAGCTTCCTGAAAAGACAGCCTTGTCTGGCTGAACGGGAACGACCGACGCTTAATATTAGTGCATATGTTCTTTAATATTTTCCTTTTTATTTCAATCAGCATAACCGTCAAATATAACCTACTGTGGCTTTTCTGCACAAGACTAGAAAATCAGTGTTTACTTACAAATATATTTTTACAAACGTTCTTTCAGAGCAATAAGAAATCAATAGACAAATCCTAGCCTCCTATGCAGCCGCTCCTTTGTATCGTCACGCAATACGAGTCTCCCCACGGAGCGTCTGCTTACTTGAGCAGAACATTCCTTTCCCATTGTTTTAGTGAGTGTTCAAAGAACCAATCAAAAGCTTTGATAGAAAATTGCACACTACTGTTAATAACATGTAAATTGATGCCAAGGGTGTTAGCCATGAGCGCAGCGTACAAGTCAATAAATCTAATTCTTGAGTGCATGAATTTAACTTCGAGAAAATTACCCAAAGAAAGTTATATTAAACGTACTGCCTCCTTTGTGTTTTAAAAGCGGAAAGAGTTCTGATGATATTTGAGGTTTAATTAACAATGCTCTGGAGTTAGATATTTCTATCTTATATATAAATAATGACTTTATAAAACAATAGACCGATCCAAGGTTATTGCCGCCATCTTGTAGGGGGTGCAGAACTACTGGGGCGAGCAGTAAATGTATGTGATTTTGGACTACTTTAAACGTACATATTTTTCTTCCAATTCATTGGATTTTCAAAGTTAAAATTGTATATCAAAGGTTTTGCATTTGTTTATAACATATCCAAAAAATAGCGCTGGGAAACGAGCAACAGGCTCTGTAATCAATATTTTAGATTTACATACAAACACTGTGTTTCAGCGATATAGAATTACACAGTAAATATAGGGAGATTTGAAATCGCCGTTTACATACGTTTCACATAATTTAACAACCTTAGTTTGATCTCAGGTATAGCCATGCATAGTATCTTTGATATGAAATGTTTATATTGAACATTCGGCAATTTCCAGTGGAGTTATATAAGTTCAAAGTTACATACATTTACTGCTCGCCCCAGTAGTTCTGCACCCCCTACAAGATGGCGGCAATAACCTTGGATCGGTCTATTGAATTACGTCTTTTTATTTGAATTAATATGTATGTAAGATATACAATATAAAACGATCAGTGTTTAAATATATTATATAATTAAGTATACAATTTTGTATGTCTTAAAATATCCGTCGAGTAAGATGAAGAATTATTACAAGCGATTGATTCAGATGATTCTTTATTAGAGGACTAGACTTTCTTGGGACAAAATCAAAACTGATATCAAGTTAAAAACAAAACGATTAAGGCGAGAAAACAAAGGAGATCAAGCTGATATAGACTAGCATCGCCAAAGAACTAGCGTTTTCAAACGATGTCAGCCTGCTAGTATTCTTCCTACCACTTGTACTTTTAATCAAGATAATGATTCATCATCGACACTGCTTGATTCTCTTCCATCGTTTAGTCCATTATAGAACTTGACTTCCACTTCAAACTAGCGCAATTCAACAAGATTTTCAAACGGAAATGGTATGTCGACTGTTGTTACTAATGTTACACTGGTTATAACTCAAAGTTCAAAGTCCAGGTTTAACGAATATGCAAGCCTCACGCTGATTGGCTAATTGATGGAAAGGAATGTTCTGCTCAAGTAAGCAGACGCTCCGTGGGGAGACTCGTATTGCGTGACGATACAAAGGAGCGGCTGCATAGGAGGCTAGACAAATCCCCGATGAAAAGAAAGCTCAAAAAGCCTTAAAATTAATAAGCTAGATATATTACATTGAATATACATATCTATTTATCAATAAAAACGAATTGTAGACTGCGAGCATTCCCTACTTTTCCCTCCGGATTCAGAAAATGTTAACTTTAATGAAACGATTTCCCTCCGGATTCAGAAAATTTTAACTTTAATGAAACGAGCGAGCGGGGATTGGGGGCGAGTTAGGGAGAGGAAGATGGGAGAGGAATAGACTGCGAACAGTCCCTTCTTTTCCCTCCAGATTCCGAGGAAAACGAGAGAAAAATTAGCATATAAATAAAACACGGACGAGCGGGGATTTGGGGCGAAAAGGGGGAGGAGCGATGGGAGAGGAAAAGTTGGGACTGCAGACAACACTGTAAGGGTTGAATTCACCGTTGACTACACAACGGAAAATTCCCATTGGTCAGAATTAACGATCACTCATCGTCCTGTCAATCACAACTTTCAAAGGACAAACACTTCGGTTGACTTATCGAGACTGGTCACAGTATGAAAATATAGCCGAAGGTCCATTGGAAGTTTAATAGTTTAGTGAATTTTCTAAATGTGAGATGTTTGAAGCCGGAGCAGAGAACTGCGGTTGAAAGTCTTCTGAATAGTCAGAAGTCTTCTGTTCGGCAGAATAGCCAAGACTTTTAAACAGGAATATAAGAGGAAGATTGCCTGCATCAGATCTTCCTGGAACGTTGAATATATTCTCTGTTGAAATCGTTGTACTCTTCAGTGACAAAATCACCGTAGAAGTTCTTAAATGAACAACTGCAAACTCTACAGAAGTCGTTTACAGTTGAAAGATTGGCCTTCCGAACTCTCTTGTTAGGGACTTTTTTCTTAGGCGTCTCCATGCATCATTCTTATTCGCGAAGTTTTAAATACTAGAAGTTTATGTAAAGTGTTTAAGCGAGAGAGTTGACCTTGCCAGTGACCCAGAAAGCATGCTTTTATAGTTATACTTTTTTATTGGATAGTTTTAATTGGATCTGATTTCATGTAGTCGATAATAACGAGCCGATGATAGTTTTGACAAGCTGCAAAAATGGGCGGTAATTCAACCTTTACAGTGTTGTCTGCAGTCCCTACTTTTCCTCTCCCATCTTCCTCTCCCTAACTCGCCCCCAATCCCCGCTCGCTCGTTTCATTAAAGTTAAAATTTTCTGAATCCGGAGGGAAATCGTTTCATTAAAGTTAACATTTTCTGAATCCAGAGGGAAAAGTAGGGAATGCTCGCAGTCTACAATTCGTTTTTATTGATAAATATATATGTATATTCAATGTAATATATCTAGCTTATTAATTTTAAGGCTTTTTGAGCTTTCTTTTCAGTTTCATCGGGGATTTGTCTATTGATTTCTTATTGCTCTGAAAGAACGTTTGTAAAAATATATTTGTAAGTAAACACTGATTTTCTAGTCTTGTGCAGAAAAGCCACAGTAGGTTATATTTGACGGTTATGCTGATTGAAATAAAAAGGAAAATATTAAAGAACATATGCACTAATATTAAGCGTCGGTCGTTCCCGTTCAGCCAGACAAGGCTGTCTTTTCAGGAAGCTTACCGTGCGCTTTTTACCGTCTATCTCCTTCTCCAAGGAGATAAAAAAAAAAACACTTACTCTCATTCCAACTCAATCAACTTAAGATGTAATTTACATAATCAAATTTTAACATATCTTATATTTGTAAAACATTTTGATAGTTATCTGCTTCCTTCCCTTTCATTATTCACCCAAACATAAAGCTGAACCTCATTACTAAAGACTAACTCGATAACTTAACAGTTTATTTAGTCTTTAGGCACTACCTCACTAAAACTATCTTTATACTTTAGCCTATTTAACTTAATTTTATACTACTAATTATGTAAATATCATGTAAAATGTGTGAAATAAAATTGATTTGATTTGATTTGAATTGGTCTCTCTACATCAACGATCAGTTGTCAACATGGCCGTCGAGTCTCATAGATATGTAATTGTTCTATATTTCGGTCTCGCATCATACCAAATTACAAATCTATCGAATCGAACAACTAGTATGTATTAGAAAAAGTATATATCTACACATTTACAACGAGGAAAGTTGACAAGAGTACGTTTTTAAACTTAATTTTACAGTGCATTTTGTCATGGATTTCGTACGTTTAAGACAAATTTATATTTTTGACCCTCAACGAAAGCGTCTAGTGATGGGTCCTCATTGTGAATGGATGCCATGTCAACTAAACTATAACTCACGTTTGTATGAAAGGAATCCATTTACGTTTTAAGAGAGCTCGTCCCTAATAACCGAACATCGTAGGAAGAGCTCAAAAATAAAAATCCTTTAAACTTTCCCAGATTATAGCGTTTAGGGTGCTATTACTTCAAAATAAATCCTAGACTCATTGGGTCTTTATTTTTCGAGAACGGGGACAATTTTGATTTTCGGGGTTTTTGAGTAATTTTTGAGCTCAAACCACTACCTCTATAAAGATATAAATTTGTCCACAAATTCCAAATAAAATGCTATTTGTAACATAACAAATGTAAAGTATAGGTAGTTAACTACATTTTCCTGTATTTTGGATTGATTTTAGAAAATTAGGAATATTTTACAGATTTTTCTTTATTCACAATTTTTTTGCAAATTTAGCGACAGTAAAAATTGTCTAACTTTACGCTAAAATATCTCCGCTGGTATGGTAATCCTGAACATTTAAATACTTGTAAAATAAAGACAAACATCCCTTCTTTCGATACATAAAATAAAATTTTGGGGCCACTCAAAAACAGTCTTCATAGAGTCGATAATTCATAGGCTCATAATGCCAAAATTTGACGAGTTGCGGTATTGTTTTGTCACGCAATCTTTATGGTCAGCGAAGGGAAAAAATTCTCAGTCCGTAAAAATAAGTTTGTTATTAAAAATATCTTGCATAATAATGACTTATGACTTTCATCAAACTCTGATTGTGTTAAGTGAGAAATTCAACTAAATTTTTCAAACTTTTAGGATAAATTACTTGACAGTCGATAAGTAAATTTTCGCAGTTCGGTCGCTTTGTGCAATACTTCGACATTTGAGCATAAATATGATAACAAACTGTCACTTGAATTATAACTCAACCTAAATGCAGGATATAATCCATTTTAAGAGCTTCTTTTAGGTAAGCGACCGAGATTTGGAACTGTTTCGGAAGAGCATCGTGTGAACGAAGTCAACTGACTCAGACTACAAGATGGCGTTACACACAGGAATCCCATGCGGCGAACTTTATTGTTATGTAGTCAATCACTTCATTAGATGGCTATCTGATTTGAGATGCCCGATAAAATTAAAGCTTTGTGTATATTGTTAAAAAATTAAAGACAATTTCAAGAAATTATCAGATATAATATCTAAATTATCCTATAAAATTATCAAAACAATAACTTGTTAACCATTCCATAAATGCCGCGTGAGATGAGGTTCGCTAAAGACAACAATGGTATGAGGTTGTTCACGATTGCTGAGTTCCTTACACCTCAGCAAATTCAGTCCTATTTCAGTAGAACCGCTGCCAAGCTAAAGACCCCCTCGGCTAACCTGATTGATGCAGAAGAGCAATTTGTGACAGCTACTGAAGCAGAAGTCTACCAATCTACGCGAACTGAAGTCCTTCATCATTGCGTCCTTCAACACCTAATTACCTATGCTACCTTTAATCTTTGTCAGTTAAACAAGTCTAATGGACTGAAACAGCTAAGTATCAAAATGCTTTCTACTGTATGTGAGTACTTTGACATTGATACCAGTAACATTACAAGTCACCGAAAGGCTCCCTACATCGATCTCTTAAGTACAACGCTGCAGTCCTGCCCTTGTAGACCCGCATAATTTTGCTTTTGTTTTGCTTTGGGGGGTTCTCCCTTTGTCCAAGTCGGGTAGGGGTGATCAACAAAGCAGTGTAAAAATGACCCTTACAGGTACGGAATCATGTTGCGTAACTTATTTTTGAGCCAGGACCCTAAAGGGTACGTACAGGAAATATTTTTAACCCTAAAAGGTAAGCCGATCACCTCTACCACCCCTACCACTTCGCAAAGGGAGTACACCCCGGGGTTATAATTAAAAGAAAAAAAACGTTTTACACAATGCAAAAACGGCTGAGTAGAACACAGTAAATTGCGCTAATCACTGATGCATTCAGGATAACACTTTGTAGTTAGTAAAACTCACTCCCTTATATTTACTATACGGGGACGTTCCGCCAAACAGGGTATGTTTTTTTGCCTTGGCGTCTTGAATAGGGTATACCATTTAGCCTAATTTGTCTTAAATACGGTCGCCTTTTTTAACTTTACTATGTCTTACACAGGGTGTAAATATGTGTAGGGTATACAATTTCTCCCTTGAGTCTTGGATAGGGTCTACGTTTTACCAATTTGTCTTGAATAGGGTACGTATTTTTAGGATTATGCTGTCTTAAATAGGGTCAGGGTTTAGAGGTACCAGCGGAACGTCCCCGTCAGAAACTGGGTCAAGTACCCCCCCCCCCCCCCCCCCATTAGTATACTAAACAAATAGGGTTGTTTTGTTGATGTTAGATCTTAAAATAGAATACTATATTCGCATAGAACCGATACCAAAATGATAGTTATTATAGTAAATGATGATGAAATGAAGCCAGTAATAAGACAACAAGCTGAACCCATAGATCTGACGACCTAAAGATATAAAGGAACGTGCATGTTGGCCTTTGATATCAGACGCCTTTTAATGTAATAGAAAACAATTTGCACACAGTACAAAAATACCTTTTCAAATACATTTTCATGAAGCTAGGTGCTTAGCAATCCAGACAAAAAAAACTCGTCTATTTGTTATAGACAATTACAACTTGTTACGATCGTGCAATCGCCGTTCGATGTTCTAAATTTCTTTTGTTTAATCGTATAATGCTGTTTTACTTCATTGCCAACATTAGAATATAGCATATCGGTTGTTGTAAGTTTGGCTTCTTTTTTTCTTAAAGATCCATGGTCATTTAGCGGCATGCACCGCGCGAAAGACTGAATTTCGTGTACTTATTAATATTACCAAATCAGACATTTTGATATATTTTACAGTGTGAGTGGGTATTTACGCTCTTACTAAATCGTTTAGCGTTTTATTTTATTTGTTTTCTTAATATAATACCACTTACTGCAAATGGATTATAACACTCAAAAATCGGGCCATGGGTCTTTAAATATTTTCGAAAAACTAAAGGTCGCAAAGATTGTAGCCTTTGCATTTTCAGTAACTTTTTCAGATAAAAGTTCTGTTTAACATATTGGTATATGCAGGAAAAATAAATACAGTATATGTATCATAAATTATGGATAATTTTTTTAAGACTAGTAACTGTGTAACCTGAGAAAACAGACTGTCTTAAATATTTTAGCAATATCATATTAAAGAACTATTTTGGTTAACAAGTTATTGTTTTGATAATTTTATAGGATAATTTAGATATTATATCTGATAATTTCTTGAAATTATCTTTAATTTTTTAACAATATATACAAAGCTTTAATTTTATCGGGCGTCTCAAATCAGATAGCCATCTAATGAAGTGATTGACTACATAACAATAAAGTTCGCCGCATGGGATTCCTGTGTGTAACGCCATCTTGTAGTCTGAGTCAGTTGACTTCGTTCACACGATGCTCTTCCGAAACAGTTCCAAATCTCGGTCGCTTACCTAAAAGAAGCTCTTAAAATGGATTATATCCTGCATTTAGGGTGAGTTATAATTCAAGTGACAGTTTGTTATCATATTTATGCTCAAATGTCGAAGTATTGCACAAAGCGACCGAACTGCGAAAATTTACTTATCGACTGTCAAGTAATTTATCCTAAAAGTTTGAAAAATTTAGTTGAATTTCTCACTTAACACAATCAGAGTTTGGTGAAAGTCATAAGTCATTATTATGCAAGATATTTTTAATAACAAACTTATTTTTACGGACTGAGAATTTTTTCCCTTCGCTGACCATAAAGATTGCGTGACAAAACAATACCGCAACTCGTCAAATTTTGGCATTATGAGCCTATGAATTATCGACTCTATGAAGACTGTTTTTGAGTGGCCCCAAAATTTTATTTTATGTATCGAAAGAAGGGATGTTTTTTTCTTTATTTTACAAGTATTTAAATGTTCAGGATCACCATACCAGCGGAGATATTTTAGCGTAAAGTTAGACAATTTTTACTGTCGCTAAATTTGCAAAAAAATTGTGAATAAAGAAAAATCTGTAAAATATTCCTAATTTTCTAAAATCAATCCAAAATACAGGAAAATGTAGTTAACTACCTATACTTTACATTTATTATGTTAAAAATAGCATTTTATTTGGAATTTGTGGACAAATTTATATCTTTATAGAGGTAGTGGTTTGAGCTCAAAAATTACTCAAAAACCCCGAAAATCAAAATTGTCCCCGTTCTCGAAAAATAAAGACCCAATGAGTCTAGGATTTATTTTGAAGTAATAGCACCCTAAACGCTATAATCTGGGAAAGTTTGAAGGATTTTTATTTTTGAGCTCTTCCTACGATGTTCGGTTTTTAGGGACGAGCTCTCTTAAGTTATCATGGGACAAAATCGAGGTGTCTTTTTGAAAGTCGCATAGTGCGTACAGCTTTAAATATTTTCCCAATAAACTGTATATATTCTGAAAGCTTAATAAATAAAGCTTTCGTTTTCATTATTAGTTTGACTAAATTAAATTTCATTTTAATGATATTGTACTTTTCCCGAAATCCGACTAGTCAAAATCAACACGATCACAGTCCCGCAATATTTAACCAATCGGTACAAAACTTTAGTTAGACCTGTAAAAAGCTCATCAATTAACTACAAAACGGTGTCTACGTTTTTTTATTAAGCGCTTTGTTATTTTTTTATTGATTTTTGTATCTATGGGTAGTAATATTTACGGTTGTTTTGTAGTTTATCCTTAATATCTTTTGAATAAAGCAAAAACTGATAAAACGCAGACACCGTTTTGCAGTTGATGAGTTTTTGTACAAGTCGATCTGACTAATTTTAATGCGGATTGGTTAAATATTGCGGGACTATTGCCCCATTCGCACTAGCCTGCCAAAGTTTGTTTGGCTCAATTCAACCAAAATTCATACCAAAATTTGTCTCAACCAAATTTTGGTTTGGAAACTGTATTTGCACTATAATATTAGGCCGATTGCCAACGTCAACCAAGTGTCACTTGATAGGTACATTTTTAAAAGTGTCTCATTTTGGAGCAGATTCAGCTAGCTATTTGACTACAGTATTAATTGTTATTGAAAAATAGAACATTTCCCCGTACAAATCACGATAATACCACGGTTTCATCTCTGTTCGATTGATCGAGTTTGTGGTTTTTGTTGACTTTGAAAACACACGTTGAAGTGATAATTACCAAACCTGTCAAAATTGACATTTTTACAAAGTTTGGAGGGCATGTTGTAAAACCTTGACTGGACTGGACTGAGAAAACCAGGACTGGACTGAGAAAACCAGGACTGGACTGAGAAAACCAGGACTGGACTGAGAAAACCTGGACTGTTGTAAAACCTGGACTGAGAAAACCTGGACTGAGAAAACCTGGACTGTTGTAAAACCTGGACTGAGAAAACCTGGACTGAGAAAACCTGGACTGTTGTAAAACCTGGACTATTGTAAAACCTGGACTGAGAAAACCTGGACTGAGAAAATAATAATAATAAATATAGGTTATTTACCGGCCGGGAGGTCCGGATAGGGAAAAACTGTGCCCGAGGTCTTGAATTTACGGCTCGAGGCCTTCGGGCCGAGAGCCGTAAATTCAAGACCAAGGGCACAGTTTTTCCCTATCCGGACCGACCTAGGCCGGTAAATAACCTATTTATTTTTTTTTGCATTAGTTTTGGTTTAATAACATGGAGTTAAAAAATATTATTATTCAGTGAAAAAAAATGTAGCGCGCGAGCTCATTTGATTTCTCTATTCGGATACAAGGAGCACAGTATTATAATGAGAAATATATAGAGATCGCCATTGATAAATGTTAATTTCGATCGTAAACAAAACATAATCATACAACAGAGATAATTTAATTTTTGGGTTATTTTTCTGTCTTTCATAATAGTAATGTGTTTACGGGTTGCCTGTGAAATTTTACATCGGCAAACACGTGATCAAGAAAGGAGTCAAACGTACCATGATTTCAATCAACATCGTGGTGAGAAAATAACTTGTTTTTCGATGACCAATTGAAGTCTGTTAGGGAGCACATATATACAAATCTAAACAGAGTTCTCTACTAAAGCTATCAATGAAGAAGTAAGGACATTACACGTGAAATTCGGCAATGGATCGGCAATGGATTCATCGACGAAGGAAAAAACAACAACTGAAGATGTTGTTTATGAAAGTTAAACCGCCAAAATATCATCTCAAAAGCCTACTCTTAACTACAAGTCATGGTTAGGTATGTGTTTTTTCTTTTAAACGGTGTCAGTTAAAAGAAGAAAAGGCTAAAAAAAGACAAATCTATTTTAGTAAAGTTTTCGCTTAATTTCAATCAAAATCGCCGAAGATTAATAAAAATCTCAAACTTTTAACTTCTATTTTTTTGAAGGACGAAGAAATACACTGACACTACAACGAACATGTTCAAAGCTGAGAATTTTTGAATCACAAACCATTAGCTATTAGTTTTTTTCCGGTTTATGTTTGTATTTAATTTTTAGGCTGAAGTTTGCAAAATACCCGTGAAATTGAAAATAAAGCTCATTAATACCTGTTTTGAAATTGTCTGGCTATTTAGTTTATGTTCCAAGACTCTAGAAAAGTAATTTGATAATTAAAAATGTTGTCTTTGATTGAAAACTTGCCGTTAAGTCGTTAAAACAGTCGTTAAAATTTTGCCGGCTATTTGGATACCTGTGGATACCGTGACCGTGGTCAAGATATAGAAAAAAGCCGCCCGCTCGCGGAGCCAATCAAATTGCAGGATTTGGTAGGATACCGCCCGCTCACAAACGAAAAAAAAATAAACAATAATAAATAATAACAATAACAATAATAAACATCACAAAAAGCCTTTTATAAACTCAAACATGTAACTTCTCGTCATCGGCAAGAAGAATCTACCCTATCTTTAATTTCTTGGTCGAAGGCGGCTTCAAGATGGCTGATTCTCGTGTAGTAAGTGTTGAATTATTCATTATTGAATCCTGCCTAATTTAAACGCCAACTCTTTCATCCGTTTCAAGATTAGCAGTGAATTAAAGTAGTACATGCTTTCTCTTCATTGAAGTAAATATTTGAATCAAATGCCAAGTTCATCGTGAAATATAATAGCTAGAAGACGATTCAAGGACAATTTCCAGTCGTACTTAGCTAGAATCAACTTACATTTTTTTCGTTTCATATAAGAATTGCATACTTATTATAGTATTGAGCCGTATTGTACGAAACGGTTTTTTTCACAAATTTCGGATAGACATTAAACCATTGTAGAACTCCTAGCTTCTTCCAATAGACCAGTCTAGCGAACTTATTTGCGCTCTGCTAGTTTCAATAGTGCGTAAAATATGCCGACATTTGTATAAAACTCGTGGGATTTTAAAGTATTTTATAATTCCGGCCTTACTTTTTCACGGGTTAACACAGAATAAGTGAATATACTAATTTGAATTTGAATCAAGGCTGGGAAATTACATGTAAAATCAACCTTTTAAGCTTTGTTATTCAACACCTTTAAGTTTATCTTACGAAATACTTGAATGGTGCAGGGAATACTCGAGATATTTTTATGCCGTATTAGCCTCGAAACCGCTTAGTATATTCACTTATTCTGTGTTAGCCCGTGAAAAAGTAAGGCCGGAATTATAAAATACTTTGAAATCCCACGAGTTTTATACAAATGTCGGCATATTTTACGCACTATTGAAACTAGCAGAGCGCAAATAAGTTCGCTAGACTGGTCTATTGGAAGAAGCTAGGAGTTCTACAATGGTAGAAATTTGTGAAAAAATCGGTTTCGTACAATACGGCTCAATACTATAATAAGTATGCAATTCTTATATGAAACGAAAAAAATGTAAGTTGATTCTAGCTAAGTACGACTGGAAATAGTCCTTGAATCGTCTTCTAGCTATTATATTTCACGATGAACTTGGCATTTGATTCAAATATTTACTTCAATGAAGAGAAAGCATGTACTACCTTAATTCACTGCTAATCTTGAAAACGGATGAAAGAGCTGGCGTTTAAATTAGGCACGATTCAATAATGAATAATTCAACACTTACTACACGAGAATCAGCCATCTTGAAGCCGCCTTCGACCAAGAAATTAAAGATAGGGTAGATTCTTCTTGCCGATGACGAGAAGTTACATGTTTGAGTTTATAAAAGGCTTTTTGCGATGTTTATTATTGTTATTGTTATTATTTATTATTGTTTATTATTATTATTTTCTCAGTCCAGGTTTTCTCAGTCCAGGTTTTACAATAGTCCAGGTTTTACAACAGTCCAGGTTTTCTCAGTCCAGGTTTTCTCAGTCCAGGTTTTACAACAGTCCAGGTTTTCTCAGTCCAGTCCAGGTTTTCTCAGTCCAGTCCAGTCAAGGTTTTACAACATGCCAGTTTGGAGGCCTTTAGAGCAGGACAGCGGCGTATTGGTTGGCAGCGACAAATTTTGTCCCAACACAAAAATATCATTCGCACTGTTCCTACCTCGTCGATGACAGATTTTTTTGGTAAAACAAACAAAATTTGGTCTAGTGCAAATGGGGCCTATGAACCCTTCAAAGTTAGTGAATATTCTAAAATCTCAACGCGAGATAAAGCCGGTTTTGTTTCCCGTGTAATTTGCTTCTGTATACTAATCCGGATTAACAGCGATGCCTATACAAAACAGTGAAATTCGATTAATAGTCAATTGCTTCTTTCGTTCGATCTCTAAAGCTTTTGTTGACGTTCGCTTTCTTCGCTTTTTGGGGGTTAATGAAAAAGTTTTTCTTTTACCTGGCATGGATAAATATAAACTATTATCGAATATGTTGAATAATTAAGTACAAAAAGATGTTTACAGTCAAACAAGCTCACGCGTTGACCCCTAGAGTCGATTAATCAAATCATTAGTCGATTATTCGTTTTATTTGTGCGAATGGGATTAACCGAATATTGCAATATTCAAACAAAGAATCAGTTCGAAATTGGACTTGTGATTTGATAAAATAAATCAGATATAACAAAGGTGGGTAAAATCCTTGGAGAAGAAGTCTATCTCAAATTTCATGACCATGAACGCTGGAGTTTTTGAGCTTCAATTTCAATCACTTGACGAATGTTATCGTTAGTAAACTACTTGTATTTTCTTCTTCAAGTGTCTTCTAGACTCCCAGTTAGATATTGTCGATTGAAGGACTCAAATATCTTTGTTAGATAAACAACTATTGCTTAGTTAAACCACAGGTAGCCCAAGCTCACTATTTGTGTTGATTTACTATAGAATATATTGGGATTTTTCAGCGTACAATTTTTTTGCCTTAATTCTGAATAAAATAAAATGAAACTACTACAGTGTCTTTTTGTTGCTCTCATCAACCGTCTGACTGACTTTCAGCGATTTTCGTTGGAATTTAGCTGCCTTTCCCTAACGTGTAGTAAGAGAGAGAAAGGTAGGAGGCGAAGGCCCCAAAACGGCCTTCGAACTGCTGAACTAATCGCCAAATAATTCGTCGAAAAACGCTTCTAGTCCAAATCTTTCTACACAGCAGTTCGAAGGGATAAATATTCCACGCAAAAATCCCAATGGATTAGAATCAACGACTTTTTTGAAGCAGCCAGCCTCCACGAAGTTCGAATAAAACCGCTCGACGAACAACCAAAATGCCCGTGTCTGAAAGAGTTGGGACAGCCGAAGCCGTTAAAAAAACAGAGAGAGACTGGACCGAGGAAAAATAACCACTATCCATGGGGTGCAAGGGTCGAAAACTGTACGACAAAACTAGGAACCGCCCCCGCTCCCAGGGGCGAATTTCTTGTGATTAAACTCCACACTGAAAGAGAGAAACGGTCGTTTTTTCCCCCTAACATTACAGCGATATTCGTTGTATCGCGACCTGCTGTTTGAAAACTTCGGTTTGATTTGGTCTTTTGTGGACCGTCAATCAACTAGGGGGCGGAGTTATGTAATGGTTAGCCGCTGATCATGGGCTATATATAGGACACATGACATTTCCGAGGGAAACATAGATCGTTGTATAATTTACTAACAAATGAAAATTACTCATTAATAAACCACAATAAAGACCAATAAAAGTTTGTAATGTCTGCTTTATTACCTCATGTGTTGTATTACGCTTTGCGAAGTCCAAAACCCCCAGTAAATAGACAAAACATTTGAAAACCCCAACGATAACATTAACAACCTGCTGTATCAAACGAACGTTGGCAATTTAGCTTAGGTACCTAGCCTTTAGAGGCAAAAAGCTTAGCTGCCGAGCCTGGGTCAAAGTAAATCAACGTTCGTTTGATAACCAGCGGGTTGTTTAATATCGTTGGGGTTTTCAAATGTTTTGTCTATTTATTGGGGGTTTTGGACTTCGCTAAGCGTAATACAACACATGAGGTAATAAAGCAGACATTACAAACTTTTATTGGACTTTATTGTGGTTTATTAATGATTAATTTTCATTTGTTTGTAAATTATACAACGATCTATGTTTCCCTCGGAAATGTCATGTGTCCTATATATAGCTCATGATCAGCGGCTAACCATTACATAACTCCGCCCCCTAGTTGATTGACGGTCCACAAAAGACCAAATCAAACCGAAGTTTTCAAACAGCAGGTCGCGATACAACGAATATCGCTGTAATTTTGAATGTCAACGTGTTCAGCGCGGTCAGTGATAGACCGACGAAGTACAATAGCTGTCAAGAAATTCGCCCCTGGGAGCGGGGGCGGTTCCTAGTTTTGTCGTACAATTTTCGACCCTTGCACCCCATGGATAGTGGTTGTTTTTCCTCGGTCCAGTCTCTCTCTGTTTTTTAACGGCTTCGGCTGTCCCAACTCTTTCAGACACGGGCATTTTGGTTGTTCGTCGAGCGGTTTTATTCGAACTTCGTGGAGGCTGGCTGCTTCAAAAAAGCCGTTGATTCTAATCCATTGGGATTTTTGCGTGGCATATTTATCCCTTCGAACTGCTGTGTAGAAAGATTTGGACTAGAAGCGTTTTTCGACGAATTATTTGGCGTTTAGTTCAGCAGTTCGAAGGCCGTTTTGGGGCCTTCGCCTCCTACCTTTCTCTCTCTTACTACACGTTAGGGAAAGGCAGCTAAATTCCAACGAAAATCGCTGAAAGTCAGTCAGACGGTTGATGAGAGCAACAAAAAGACACTGTAGTAGTTTCATTTTATTTTATTAAGAATTAAGGCAAAAAATTGTACGCTGAAAAATCCCAATATATTCTATAGTAAATCAACACAAATAGTGAGCTTGGGCTACCTGTGGTTAAACGATATCTTGTCGAATAGTATTCGATAATTGCCTTCCTGGCACGTAAACACGGAAACAATTCCTTAGCCGCCAAGCTTTCTTGGTCTTCCTGTGTTAATCATTAACCAATCAAAATTCGAATATTGAATTTAAATTTGATTTGAATTTTGCACTCTTCGTTTTCGACGATGCAAAATTCAACTGAAAAATGAAATCGACAATTAAACATTCAAATCATTAATCGGCTCTAGGGGTCAACGCGTGAGCTTGTTTGACTATAAAAGATATTTTTCAAAGGAAAGACTACATAGCAACGCTGAACGGCGTTATCAATGTTTGACCTCGCCATGGGTAAGTTTGATCAGGTCCTGTCATCGCTTTGTCATGTTTAGTGTGCCACGCAAAATATCTGTTTTACGAATATCCCGCGAAGAAAAAAAACAAAGCCAGTTTTGTTTTTGTTAAACGATCGACAAGACATTGAATAATCACTTCATGCCTTTTTAGAGAAATGTCCATTTTCTTCAAACATTTTGTCCAATGATACCTTAATTTGTTATGATGCAAAGGCAATTACTACTGAAGACGTACTAAAAATGGCGCGATTTTACGTATACAACTGGTCACGTGATCACTCCAGAATACGAAAGACATTGTAAAGTAAAGCATCTATCCATTATGCATAACCTCTTTCTTTCTTTATATTTGTTGTTGTTGGAGTTTTGCTATTTTTCGCATCTGCCCCAGTCCTTAAACCACTTGAGATAGTACAGACACGCGCGCCGTTGTATATTCATTAAATATAGATTGCGGAGCAACTAAACCCCTCCAATAATATTCATGTAGATAATCTCTTGAAAACAACACATGCAGGCAAAAAAAAAAAGAAAGAAGTGCAAAATCATCTACATGAGTTGGTTAATAGCGTAATTTATTATTTTTTGTTATTAGAGTTTACTTATTTTTATAATAAAACAATGTTACTGTCTCCAATGAAAATCAATAATTAGCATATCTAGAGTCACAAAGTGAACATTTGCTTGTCTACATAGGGTTGTCATAGGCGATAGGTTATTCCATAGTGTTGAAATTAAACATTTAATACAATTAAGCTCTAAAACAATTCGTTTTTATTGATAAATACATATGTATATTCAATGTCATATATCTAGCTTATTAATTTTAAGGCTTTTTGAGCTTTCTTGTCTATTGATTTCTTATATGTTTAATTCATCGAAACTGATTCAAGTACATACATGTATTCGTCAAAATATTCAGTATTGATGTCATTGAAAAGAAGAAAACCTCAGGAAAATAATCACCGATAAAGTAAGTTAAACGGATTATTTATTTCAAGTTTTTTTAGAAAAAACTGTTTGATACAGCGAGCGTGAAAAAACACGGCCTACAAACTTGAAATAATCTTCTACAGGATTATTCTGAACTGAACATGCTTTAGATTATTTTGTTTTGCACAATTAACCTGCTCCATAAACAATAACTGGATTTTGTAGTATAAAAGAGGGATTATTGTTTGCTCTCTTAATGTACATTTCTCGTTTAGTAACTTGTGGTTTTGTTGTAATTACTTTTGCACATGTAAAACTAATTTTGTACATTTTTGTAGAAAAAATATGTTGTTTTGTACTCTTGTTTTTACCAATAAATCTGTTTAAACCCCCCTCTTGGCTAATTTTCTGAGTTTTAAGTTTTTTAGTTTTTAGTCTTTTTAGGATTCAATAATTAGACCGTAAACTGAGCATGTTATACTTTTGTACATGTAAAACTAGCTTTGTAATTTTTTTTTGTAGAAAATATATGTTGTTTTGCTAATAACTTGCTTTTGTAGTATAAACGAGGGATTATCGTTTGCTCTCTTCATTAATATTTCTCGTTTGATAACTTGTGGTTTCATTGTAATGATTTTTGCACATGTAAAACTAATTTTGTACTTTTTTGTAGAAAAAATATATTGTTTTGTACTTTGACACAGTTTTTACCAATAAATCTATTTAAACCTACTCTTGGCTGATTTTCTGAGTTTTTAGATTTTTGTTTTTTTTATAAGGATTCAATAATTAGTCCGCAAACTGTGTCCACATTAGTATTCATTTTTTTAAGTTATGCAACTTCGATTCAAAATAGCACCCCTACCGCTGACCGCATGAGGGTACGTGGGCTCAAGAAAATGTCCTTAAAGCTGCATCCTTAGTAGTAACGCCACGTTGCAGTGTTCAAATCAACTCATGAAAAACAATTCATTAAATTCATTGCAAACTTTGCTAAAACGTAAATAGGAGTATTATTCAAGCTTAAGAAGAATGAATGAAATGAAGTTAGAGAAGAAGCTCATCACCACTGAAGACATTCTCCAGAAAGTTGGAAGCTTTGGTCTTTACCAGAAGCTTTTTATGATATTTGCTACCTATTCTTTGTTATGTTGGGGGCCCTTTTATTCCATTACTTATTTCTTGATAGCCGAACCTCGATGGGAATGTGCCCAAAACAGTACTGTTTGTAACATTACCGGATTGGTAGGTCCAGGAGAGGCGAACTATGGATACAGATGTGGACTTGCTCGACACGAATGGAAGTTTGTAGATGCATATACTTCACTTGTAACCCAGGTATGATCTGGATCAGTAATTGTTAAGCAACAGAGAATGAAGTTTAAATTAGATAATTGATATATCATTTTAGTATAAACCTACTAGTGGTCTATCACGTATCCTGCATTATGATTGGCTACTCTACTAATGGTCTATTGAGTGATAGACCACTAGTAGCGAAAAGGGCCGGTTTTGTAAACTTTGAAAACGTTTCTTGTTTCTTCTATTTCTTGTAATAGCTTAGTACTAAATGTAATGCTTTTCATTAAATCGTAAATTGCAAATATGAGCAAGAAAATGACAAAAAAGCACATAATTTTGATGTTTTGTGAATGCATTTTGACTTGAAGAGCGCGCGCTACTGACGCCATCACACGATTCTTCAGTTTGATTGAGAAAGCCAGATTAAAAAACTTTTCTTGGACTTTTCTTTATTCCTCCGTTGTTCAAATATGTATAGTAGTTTTAGCAGTAAAAATATGCTATTTTCAGCCGTTAAAACAAAAGTCTTGAGGAAGAAAATGACTAAAACTGTGGAGAATTTCGATGTGTTTTGAATACATTTTCACTTGCCGTCACGCGTCATTGAGCGCGCGCTCGGTATTTTCACTTTCGATTATCTGTCATTTTTTTCAAAATAAAACGATTGAAATGTTATTTTTCTTTCAAAATATGGCAAAGTTTGACCTACTAGTTGGTTTATACTAAAACAATTAGACCTCTCGCCCTCATGGTCCACGAGTCAATAGCCCACTTGGTCTCGAAGACTCGGCCTCGTGGGCTATTGACTCGTAGAGCATGTAGGCATTCTGTCTGCGCACGCTCAGAAAAATCCAATTTTGATTTTATTAACCGCTGACATGCGCCTGCACTTCGCAAAAACATAAACAAGCTATCGGCAATGGCGAAATATAACAAGCGTTTTATTTACTTTCCTCTTGTTTATCAGCATTTTTAGTGTGAGCCATAGGTCTCGAACTGGTTGTGTAGTGTGTGGAAAAAAAACCAGTGTGAAAATTAGGAGTTTTAGGCAGATTTTCGGACGTGTTTTGGGACAGAAATTACGAAAATAAATTGAATCATGAAGATCACAGAAACCTGCAAACATGTCTCGGAAAAACCTTTCACCACGTTAATACTATTTAAAATGAATTACAAAATTCATGGATTTATTCATTTGCGAAATTTTTGCGAAAATGTTTTTTTTTTTTTAATTTATTAGTTGGCAATTATGCAAACAAATAGTTATATCTACATCCAGAATGGGTTGGTAACTCAGCACATGCATTGTACTTGACAACACTTGTTCAAGGAAAACTGCACACAAAATCCTTACAGACCTTTCGAATAACCTGCAACATAGCTCTTTTGATTCCTTTATTGGCAATGAAATTTAAAGAAATCAATGGCTGTTATTGTTAATCAAAACAAAAGACCAGAAAAAATGAATTCACACAAGTTAAGACATTGTACACAATTGTAGTGAGCAGTATTCAAAAATATACAAGCCATACCAATCAAGTAGACGTATAAAATGCAAGAGCATAATGGGCTAAACATAAATGAATGTCAAAATATAGTCACTTCTTCTTCTTCACATCTAAGCATGCATACTCTTAGTGAAACATGCTATGAGCATGCTCAATTGGTTGACTTGTGCCTTTTCCAACCAAGAACATGACCGACAAATAATAAATATTCTTCAGTTTAGTCAAAATGACAAGTGAGAACAATGATATTTTAACTTGCTTGATTTTATTGAGTTAAAACTAAAGTCAAGAGAAGATTTCAATGCCACATATGACATTGTCTACTTGAATACATGACAAACTGTGTTGTTATACAGCCTGGTGATTAGCCATAACAATTTGGTTGTAGAAAAAATGCTTATGAATCTAAAGATTATTTGATAGCAATAACCCTGGCATTATGTGTGACCTCCACAACCTAAGTACAGTCAATAATTCCTATGATCACTCGACGTATACATATCCACTGACAACAAATTATATAATTGAGAATTCCAGCAAAGCCTTGGTGCCACAACCATCCCTCTTGTCTGTTGTTCTAGTAATTGGTCCATTGCATATTTCCCTGAATAGTAGAGAACATATAATCAGTTTCTTTCATCCTTTTTATAAATTTATTAATTTCTCTAAAAGCAAATTTGCTGCACTCCCTAAGCCTTGCAGGGCAAGTTTACTTTTAGAGGTTTTGTATCGAGGCTAGACACAGCTATTGCTAAGTTTGTGAAAGATGTAGTGATATGGCACATTTTTTAATTTACTGGATGACTATAAATGCATGACTATAATTGCTTATAGTGTCACTGGAAGAGTCAGTAATTTTAACATAACCTTCAGATCATGGTCATGCAGGATTGCTTGGCTATCCTATAACTGAAATAATTGAATTATGGTTATGGTATTAGGTATTATACAGTGTTATATGGGACACAAGTTAGTTTATTACAGCAATTTAGAGCACAATAGTCTATTTGAAACATATAGGTGTTATATTAAATAGTGTAATTTTTATACTTATATAATTTCATACCAAAACTATATTTTGCATGAACATTACTCTGGTTGAGAGCCATGGTAAATAGAAAAAATATATATATACAGTGAAAGAGAATGATTTGTGGTTGCATGGAACAAGAATGTGCAAAAATTAATCTATAAACATTTATGTACAAAAATGATTAAGTGTGAAAAAACAGTAATTTTGGAAACATAAAACGTCGTCTTCAATCATAAACATTCAACAATGAGTTCGAATGCTCACGTGATCACAAATACATATCGAGACGTTTTCAAAGTGGTCAATTTGGATTGCCCGTACAAGAGCTGTGCAATTTTTTATGACCAATAAATAACACAAGTTATTCTTTGATTTATTAGCATCAAAATGATGACAAAAAGAAAGCTGGGGGACGGTAAAAATTTCAACTTATTTCATGTTTTTTGATTCGAGGTAGTACTGAGTGAATGCAATTTTCAGCGTATAAATGTCTTCGAGCTAAAAATATGACTGCGTGAATTTAGAAGAGGTGACTAAAAATCAGAAAATAGACAACAATATTTAAACACTTAAGTTACCTTGTGCAATGCAATTTGACGATCAATAACTTGACGATCTTCGTAAACCATGGCAGAGAAAAATACTCCTTGTCTGACAAATATGCAAGATAGTTTGGGTGGTCTTCAGTATTCCTTTAAAACCACATAGCTATGCACTTTTAAGAAGCAAAAAAGCTATACCCCTGCAAAGATAAAGTAAAAAGGTTTGTTATAAAGGCCATTTCCAACGTGGGGGACGGTAAAAATTTTGAGTAAATTGGTATTGCAAATGAGTGAAAATTGGCCAATCCTCAAATTTCTCGTTTAAACAACAATATATTTTAGATCATCGGCTTCAAGACAAGACTAGTGTTTGGGCAATTTTAAAACACCATTACATAATTACTCACCTCTAATTGAGATTTCTTCAAAATAATAGCTGGATGTAGGAAAACGACAACAGCAAAGAAAGTCCTCTCTCGAGGTTTTTGCTTTTTGAGCACATTTTGACGACTTATTTCTATCCAAATAAATACATGATCGCATTGTTGATATCCTGAAGCGCTTGCTCTATGTAAGTAGATTGGATTTCCAATCAAACTCTTCCATCGAAAGCCCTATGGTTCTTAGATCGTTCCATAGAAAACCCAAAGAACGCTTTCTGCAAACAAAATGGCGACCGCATTCCTTTTCGTTCCATTTACACGAGCATGCGCAGACAAAATGCCCATATGCTGACTCGTAGACCATTCGGGCTGCGGGTCTAATTGTTAAAAGCATATGGGCATTTTGTCTGCGCATGCTCGTGTAAATGGAACGAAAAGGAATGCGGTCGCCATTTTGTTTGCAGAAAGCGTTCTTTGGGTTTTCTATGGAACGATCTAAGAACCATAGGGCTTTCGATGGAAGAGTTTGAATGGAAATCCAATCTACTTACATAGAGCAAGCCCTTAAGCATATCAACAATGCGATCATGTACTTATTTGGATAGAAATAAGTCGTCAAAATGAGCTCAAAAAGCAAAAACCTCGAGAGAGGACTTTCTTTGCTGTTGTCATTTCCCTACATCCAGCTATTATTTTGAAGAAATCTCAATTGGAGGTGAGTAATTATGTAATGGTGTTTTAAAATTGCCCAAACATTAGTCTTGTCTTGAAGCCGATGATCTAAAATGTATTGTTGTTTAACCGAGAAATTTGAGGATTGGCCAATTTTTACTCATTTGCAATACCAATTTACTCAAAATTTTTACCGTCCCCCACGTTGGAAATGGCCTTTATAACAAACCTTTTTACTTTATCTTTGCAGGGGTATAGTTTTTTTGCTTCTTAAAAGTGCATAGCTATGTGGTTTTAAAGGAATACTGAAGACCACCCAAACTATTTTGCATATTTGTCAAACAAGGAGTATTTTTCTCTGCCATGGTTTACGAACATCGTCAAGTTGTTGATCGTCAAATTGCATTGCACAAGGTAACTTAAGTGTCTAAATATTGTTGTCTATTTTCTGATTTTTAGTCACCTCTTCTAAATTCACGCAGTCATTTTTTTAGCTCGAAGACATTTATACGCCGAAAATTGCATTCACTCAGTACTACCTCGAATCAAAAAACATGAAGAACATAAGTTGAAATTTTTACCGTCCCCCAGCTTTCTTTTTGTCATCATTTTGATGCTAATAAATCAAAGAATAACTTGTGTTATTTATTGGTCATAAAACATTGCACAGCTCTTGTACGGGCAATCCTAATTGACCACTTTGAAAACGTCTCGATATGTATTTGTGATCACGTGAGCATTCGAACTAATTGTTGAATGTTTATGATTGAAGACGACGTTTTGTGTATCTTTTTCGCACTGTATAATTTTTGTATATAAACGTTTATAGATTAATTTTTGCACATTCTTGTTCCATATGTATCCACAAATCATTCTCTTTCACTGTATGTATACTTTTTTCTATTTACCATGGCTCTCAACCGGAGTAATGTTCATGCAAAATATAGTTTTGGTACTAGTATTTTGGTATGAAATTATATAAGTATAAAATTACACTATTTAATATAACACTTATATGTTTCAAATAGACTATTGTGCTCTAAATTGCTGTAATAATAAACTAACTTGTGTCCCTCTTTAAATATAACACTGTATAATACCTATAAATACCATAACCATAATTTAATTATTTCAGTTATAGGATAGCCAAGCAATCCTGCATGACCATGATCTGAAGGTTATGTTAAAATTACTGACTCTTCCAGTGACACTATAAGCAATTACAGTCATTTATAGTCATCCAGTAAATTAACAAAATGTGCCATATCACTACATCTTTCACAAACTTAGCAATAGCTGTGTATGTCTCTCAATAATGTTAAGCCTTGATACAAAACCTCTAAAAGTAAACTTGCTCTGCAAGGCTAAGGGTGTGCAGCAAATTTGCTTTTAGAGAAATTAATAAATTTATAAAAAGGATGAAAGAAACTGATTATATGTTCTCTACTATTCAGGGAAATATGCAATGGACCAATTACTAGAACAACAGACAAGAGGGATGGTTGTAGCACCAAGGCTTTGCTGGAATTCTCAATAATATAATTTGTTGTCAGTGGATATGTATACGTCGAGTGATCATAGGAATTATTGACTGTACTTAGGTTGTGGAGATCACACATAATGTCAGGGTTATTGCTATCAAATCATCTTTAGATTCATAAGCATTTTGTCTACCAACAAATTGCTATGGCTAATCACCAGGCTGTATAACAACACAGTTTGTCATGTATTCAAGTAGACAATGTCATATGTGGCATTGAAATCTTCTCTTGACTTTAGTTTTAACTCAATAAAATCAAGCAAGTTAAAGTATCATTGTTCTCACTTGTCATTTTGACTAAACTGATGAGTATTTATTATTTGTCGGTCATGTTCTTGGTTGAAAAAGGCACAAGTCAACCAATTGAGCATGCTCATAGCATGTTTCACTAAGAGTATGCATGCTAGATGCAGAAGTGACTATATTTTGACATTCTTTTATGTTTAGCCCATTATGCTCTTGCATTTTATACGTCTACTTGATTGGTATGGCTCGTATGTTTTTGAATGCTGCTCACTACAATTGTGTACAATGTCTTAACTTGTGTGAATTAATTTTTTCTGGTCTTTTGTTTTGATTAACAATAACAGCCATTGATTTCTTTAAATTTCTTTGCCAATAAAGGAATCAAAAGAGCTATGTTGGTTATTCGAAAGGTTTGTAAGGATTATGTGTGCAGTTTTCCTTGAACAAGTGTTGTCAAGTACAATGCATGTGCTGAGTTTCCAACCCTTCCTGGATGTAGATAATTATTCCCCTCTATTAACTCTGGCATTACCAACTAATAAATAAATTAAAAAAAAAAGATTTTCGCAAACATTTCGCAAATGAATAAATCCATGAATTTTGTAATTCATTTTAAATAATATTAACGTGGTGAAAGTTTTTTCCGAGACGTCTTTAATTACAGGCCGTTTCTGTGATCTTCATGATTCAAATTATTTCCGTAATTTCTATCCAAAACACGTCCGAAAATCTGCTTAAAACTCCGGATTTTGGAAAACCCCACCCTGGTTTTTCTTTCCACACACTACACAACCAGTTCGAGACCTATGGCTCACACTAAAAATGCTGATAAACAAGAGGAAAGTAAATAAAACGCTTGTTATATTTCGCATACATTGCCGATAGCTTGTTTATGTTTTTGCGAAGTGCAGGCGCATGTCAGCGGTTAATAAAATCAAAATTGGATTTTTCTGAGCGTGCGCAGACAGAATGCCTACATGCTATTGTTAAATAGAAACACTGAAGTGGAGCGAGAATGCTAGAGTTCGATTTCATGTGGACTCAAACTTGTTTCGACATTTTTCCATTCCGTGTAGCTTTTAGTAGCTTCAAATAACAGTAAAACGGATCGTTGATATATACGTAGAGAGAAGGTTAAAAGCGTAAAAAACGGCAGGCTTCCTGAAAAGACAGCGTTTTCTAGCTGAACGAGAACAACCAACGCTGAATGTTAGTGCTTATGTTGCTTTAATATTTTCCTATTAATTTCAAACAGTATATATATCCGTCAAATAAAACTTACTGTGGGTTTTCTGCAAAGGAGTAGAAAATCATTGTTATAAATATATTTTTACAAACCGTTCTTTCAGAGCAATAAGAAATCAATAGACAAATCAAAAAATTAAGCCCTAAAATTTATAAGCTAGACATATGACATTGAATATATAGAGGATATTACACGGTGGCGCGAAGATATGAATTTTATTTTCGAGTAAAATGTTGTTTTTACCACGAGAAAATAAAATTCATATCTTCAAGCCACCGTGTAATGTTCTTTTTATTATATGGACAAAGTGAAGCAAACAAAATTAAGAATAAATGTTGAATTTTAATTCAATGTAAAGAAATATTCATTACAAGTGAACGTGATGAAAGTCGCACAACTGACCCGGGAACTGAATAAAGTTCAGCAAATATTGATATCAAAATAAAAAAAATAAAAAATAAAAACATGTTTTTTAATTTAAGCTTACTGACTTTGGCTCTCCTCGCTGGAAGATTCGACGATTCTTCTTCTTCTTTTCATAACTTTGGCCTCTGAGCTTTCGCTGCACGATGAATTTTCTTTTTTTCTTGACAGCCAAGATGAACTTCATAAGAATATTTTAAAGCTCAGAAAACATAAGTGTTTCTATCTCCCTGTCATCGTTTATAAAAAGGAGGCCATGTATTCCCTGAATATCCGAAGGTCGTATTCTGTTTTCTTCATTGTGTTTTGGTTCTCATTTTCTTTTGAAAATTTAGCCAAGTCTTCCTCTAAGACTTCTACAAATCGAGCCGCCATGTTTAATTCAGCGAACAAGCGACGAGAAATGGGCGGCAAAGTTGCTTTGATTTGACGCGTAATTACATCCGGGACTTTTTGGTACATAACTTTTTCATATCTTCACTAGTGAAAATATGGAAAATACGAGTGTTTTAGTTTCCGGTAAAACACTACTATCCATATAATAAACTTATCTATTTATCATTCAAAACGTTTAAGAGTTTAATTGAATTAATTTTTTTACTTTTTAAAAAACATGGAATGACCTATCGCCTATGACTACCCTATGTAGAAAGCAAATGTTCACTTTGTGACTTTAAATATGCCAATTATTGATTTTTTATTGCAGGCAGTAACATTGTTTTATTATATAATAAGTAAGCTCTAATAACAATAAAAAAAAATAAAAAAAAATCACGTCATTAACCAAATCTTGTAGATGTTTTTGAAGATTTGACACGTTTCCACTGTACAAACTAATGCTTTCTGGAAATCTGATATTCCCAATATTCACTTCTTTTGTATCTATTGTTTTGCCTGCATGTGTTGATTTCAAGAGATTATCTACATGAATATCATTGAAGGGGTTTAGTTGCTCCGCAATCTATATTTAATGAAGATAAAACGGCGTGCTTGTCTATGTATTGTACTATTATAGGCGCACTTTTAGTAACATTTTTTCTCCCTCAATTTCATGTGGTCAGCGTCGAAAAACAAGTTGTATTAAATATGATCTAAACTGTACAAATTATAAAAATGATATTTTTTCGTAAGGGATAATCACGCTTTAGTAGATATTTCACAATAGTCCCCTTTACAATTCCCTGTGTCATCTTGAAAGGTAGCTGGGCCTTTGCATCGAAGCGAAACGAACGTTGAGCTTGCTATGGTAGAAAAGTTTTAACAGTTTTTGGGACAAAAACACGTGTCTGTATCATTGCAAGTTCAACTCGATTCGATGCAGAGGCTAGGATACCTTTCAAGATGGCGCAGGGAAATGTGAATATACTGCTTTTAGAAAATGATCACATGCACTCAGGCAATCAGATGACTGTATTTTAGTGTTCTACATCCCATAGTATCTAACTAGCCTACCTATCAGTAGTTAATGCTGACTTTCAATATTGTCATTTTGTAACTATCTGAATGGTACTACCAGATGTTTTCTCCCAAAATTGGTATTCTGAGAAGCTGATACTGAGGTGACGATTGTTGTAATTTAGGCAAATAATATGGTTTCCAGAAATTGCAAACTAGTATCTTATCCACATGAAAAATTTACAGTATAAACACTAAAAATGTGGAACTTTTGCATTTTACTGCTAAACAGTCTTGATAACAAAAACAATGTAATTAGCCGGTAATTTAACAGTATTGAAGTTTCATACTTTTAGTATATGAGTGAAATAGTACTAAGTCGTACAAAATAGCAAGGAGATTTTAAAACAAAATTGCTTGATGTTGATGAGCTTCAGTGGACAATTTTAAATTAAATGCTTTATATATACAATCAGTTCCAAGTATACATTATCGTTATTATTTCTAAATTTTCATGGATGCAAAAAGTAATTATCAATATGAGATATGCATTTACATGAACTAGTTATTTGAATACAAACACTACAAGTGTGCAAAATAAATATGAAATGAATGGCTAAATTTTGCATATTATACTGTTTATATGCTAATATTAGTAATAGTGGTAGAGTGCGTACACCAAATCCATCAAACAAATAACAATTGTACCGAATTGTGATCATTTACAATATAGAAAATATTTACTATTAAATAATGCTCATGAATTTGGTTTAAGCACTATAGGATTTTCACAATTCCATGAAGCCGAAAGTATGCCATGGTCAAGCAACTACCCATTTTTGAAGTGTTAAATATTTTTACTTTAAATCATCAAAATTGTTGTATTTATAAATCATACAATCTGGTCATGATGTAAAAATAAAAATCGCTTAGTGGAGTAAATTGAGTATGAGTATATGATTGTCGAGGAGTAAAGCAATTAAAGTATTATTATTAAAGTAATTGCAATTATAGAAGCCCGAAAAAAATTCGGGACTTGGACAGAATTTGAACCTATGACCTTTGCAGAAACGGTGCAATGCTCTATGAAGCCACATTATGTTGGTAGGAGGTCATTTTGTTGAGTTCATTCGACCACAGAGTACAATGTAGATATATATGTTGGTCTGATTCCCGGTTATATTAAATTGAGTATAAGTATATGAAAAAAGGGCTTCTACAATTACAATTACTTTAATTGCTTTACTCCGCGACGATCATATACTCATACTCAATTTAATATAACCGCGGATCAGACCAAAATAGTGGAGTAAGTTTGTAGATCGCAGAAAGGATAACCTACAATAAAGAACGCAACATAGAGCGGGCATAGAGAAGCACACGGCAAAGGTGACAAGTCGAAGATGCAAAGCCAAACCTACCTATTTCGGTAATAAAATGTAGAAATCGTCGTGAAAAATCAGTGTTTAAGTTATTAGAGTAGGTTTTTAGGTGGGAAAAGGGCAAGGAATTCACAAAACAGGGATTAGATCGACCACAACAATATAACAACAGTTTGCTTGTCAAAGTTGAAGAGACCGGACGGAAGCGAGCACATGGCTATATTTATAGTCGAAAGAAATTGTGGGTCAACAGATAGAATTGTGGGTCTAGAATATTTTCACTTCCGGTTTTCTTGCCGTAAATTAGTACTTCTGACTTGCTAGCTCGCTCAGGCTCGCTTCGCTGCGTCAGCAAATATTGTATTCCACTGGCGTGGCCTTTTTTTTTATTGTTTTGACACCTCGCCAGTGGAATACTGCATAGAAGTTCACAATGCATTACAAGTGCTAGATAGTAAGCCATAAAATAAAACGCTGTTTTGCTATCGGGTCATGTGATATTTAACAAATTGCACATGGTTTTGAGTTGTCTGTCCTCAGTATTGACACACTCTTGACGTCATAAAATGTTCAAAACACAAGTGGAACCTCGAGCGAAGCGATTTTATGACCTCAAGAGTGTGTCAATAAGAGGACAGACAACGAAAAATCCATGTGCAAGTTGTTTTTACAACACAAACCAAAATAAATGTACAAAAAGTAAAATGTCAGTTAAATGACGAAAAATGACTAATATTGTCACGCAGCGAACTCAATGGTTTCTCTTCGAGCTATGGAAAATGACACAATTTACGAAAATGATTTTTTTTCAGCCGGAAAAAAAGAAATTAGTTTATTTTTATACATAAAATACAGTGTACTGTTTGTTGTGAGAGACTGCTAAGTGAAATTAGAAAAGTACAAGTACAAGAACGTCAAACACGGTCAATAAGCTGGTTTCAGGTTTCACCCTTTTGCATTTTAAATACATAAAAACTGATCATATAGAAGTTTACACAATACTTGATATGTCTAAAACCCTTGTACAACAATTTGAGCTTTTCAAATCAGTCCTGAACGAATGGTATTGTTCGTCAAAAATGTAATTTGGAGCACGTTTTTGTTGGAAAGACTACCGAATTGATTGTAAGTGAAGATTTATCAAAAAGACTGAAAAAACGCATAAAATTAAAATGACAACAACTCCGGCCATGACAGCATAGTTATATTTATTACAATTTGCTACTTACAGAAAAGTAATACCCATTGATAGTTTATCCATAAACTTGTTTTTAAAATCCTTTTTTGATGAAAAAACTTTGTGATCGATGACAAACTTGCCCTTAATTCCGCACGAGTGTTGTGTGACATGATGACGTGAGCACCGTTGTCTGTACTCTTATTTACAACAGTAAATCAACCAATCAGCGCGCGAGAATTCACACAAGTGTTGTAAAATTAATTTTGACAACATTCTTCGTGGGTGTGATCATATTCTAAGACAGTTAGATAATGAATGCTCGTGTCCTATGGGACATAGAGTCTCTCGCATTAGATAGAAGCTACTCGGGCAATAACGAACATTTTTTCAACAGTTTGACCTGGTATGTGCTAAATCTACATATGGGAAGCATATCAACACGATTTCATATGTCGGATACAGCATTGGTCCTTTGCTTGGCGGCATTACTTCAGATCGGTTTGGCAGGAAGAAAGTAGTCTATATGTCTGGATTACTTTTTAGCGGGGCTCTCTTGCTTTTGAGCTTTTCGTCAACCTTCACGATGGCCGCAATTGTGATGTTTTTTACTGGCATTTCCCATTGTAAGTAAACAGAAGTATAGACTATTGATTACAGCGCAAATCTTTGCATCGCGACTTGAAAATTGTCAATTTCAATTTGATTTTCAATGGCTTTTCAACAATGAAAAAATAACCACTGGACAAAAAATGAATAAGGACAATCGTAAAATAGTCACATGCCATTACAGGCAGCCAAGATCAACTCAAACAATCCATGAGTTCAATAGGGTGGCATTGCTGATTTCAAACAAGTAATTATTTTTGCACTTTCAGCAAGCGTAATTTCCACGGAATATGTCTGGGTGGTTGAGTACGTAGGAATCAAGTATCGTTCACTCATGGGGAATGGCGTGCTGCTTTGTTATGGCCTTGGGTATATGATATTACCTGGTGTTGGATATCTTGTTCGTGAATGGAGAATGTTTACGGTTATCATATCGCTCAGTGCTGCCCCTGTGTTCACTCTTTACTGGTAATTATCTAACTGTAGTATATACATGAATACAGTTAATAACTTGAGCGCCGCCTGGTTGGCTTAGGAACTGTGCAATAATTATTAAGAGGAGGGCTGGGTGGGGATACCGGTGTAGTTGGGGTATAGATTGAATACTGAGTTTTATATAGCAAAACAATTTGTAAGACCCCCTTTCAAAACGTCCGAACTTTCCCCAGTTCTGCTAAAACTTATGGTATAGTATGTTTACTGTGTTCTGAACAATCACAATCAATTCGCCGTAATATATACATCGTTGCTATATTCAATAGCTATAATAAATATACAATAATTTTGTTTAATTTTCGATAATGTTTTCAATATAAATATTATTATGATAAATATTAATTAATGTCAACATTGTTGACTGTCTAATTTATATTCATAATCACTCGTTTATACTTTGTTTTCATTTCGTTCTTGAAAATGACGCTCGATGCATCGAAACTTCGAATCGCTATCATCATAATAATATTTATATTGAAATTATATAATAGTTTAAGGATATACAGGACACAATTGGGATATTTTTAAAAAAAGCTCTTAATGCGTTTAGTTTAAATCAATTTCCCTACAAAGTATAGATTTTCTGAAAGCCTAAATGACCTACATATTTTTCAGTGCATTCTTAGGTAAATGACTAAAGGCACACTTTGAAACTAGAGCTATGTGTGAGTCATCATGTTGATTTTCGCGGTAATATATTGGTCGAAAATCTCTGCAAATAAACCTTTTAAAGTTGTATATTTTATCAAGTGTTACTGCTGAGAAATACATAGGTTTTTTGATAGAATTAAAAGATTATATATTCGATGTTGACAAGCTAGCTTAGGCTTTGTAAGTCAATATGCGTTGCGTAAGAAATGATTATGATAAATATTAATTAATGTCAACATTGTTGACTGTCTAATTTATATTCATAATCACTCGTTTATACTTTGTTTTCATTTCGTTCTTGAAAATGACGCTCGATGCATCGAAACTTCGAATCGCTATCATCATAATAATATTTATATTGAAATTATATAATAGTTTAAGGATATACAGGACACAATTGGGATATTTTTAAAAAAAGCTCTTAATGCGTTTAGTTTAAATCAATTTCCCTACAAAGTATAGATTTTCTGAAAGCCTAAATGACCTACATATTTTTCAGTGCATTCTTAGGTAAATGACTAAAGGCACACTTTGAAACTAGAGCTATGTGTGAGTCATCATGTTGATTTTCGCGGTAATATATTGGTCGAAAATCTCTGCAAATAAACCTTTTAAAGTTGTATATTTTATCAAGTGTTACTGCTGAGAAATACATAGGTTTTTTGATAGAATTAAAAGATTATATATTCGATGTTGACAAGCTAGCTTAGGCTTTGTAAGTCAATATGCGTTGCGTAAGAAATGTGATATTCATTGTAAGAATAAATACTTTTTGTGGCGCCAAACTTGTAATAGATATTTTAGACATTAAAATAAGCATTTGACACGTTTCAGTTTGACACCAGAATCTATTCGATGGATGATCGTTACAAAAAGAAGCAAAGAAGCTGTAAATACCCTGAAAAGAATCGCTCAAATCAACAAAAAGGTTTTAGATGACGACGTACTTCCAACCATTGAAAACGAAGCGTCATCGGGTGATATCAGACTGATGTTCTCCTCAGGATATGCAAAGTCTACTTTGGTTCTTTGGTATGCTTGGTAAGTTTAAAGTGTGCGGCCGTACAAACGATTGCTAATATCAGAGTATGCTACAAGCAGAGCCAACAATTTTGCATATCATGAATTAAAAGCATTACCCTGGAAATCAGAGCTAGTATTTATCATTTATACGTCTGCATGCGTTAGTGATGGTAAACACTGCTGTGGGCTGTGTTTGGACTGGAGATAGAGGAGTTCTGTTTTGTCCGTATTCAATTCTAATTTATTAATAGATATCCATGTATTAAGATTATCTCAATTTTAGTAATGGTTGTAGCCATTTCCAAGTCGTTGTTAGTTGAAAAGGAGATGTATAGCTGTGTATCATCAGCGTAGAGGTGGAATTTCATCTTATGGTATCATAAAACCTCGCTATTGGTGCAGTGTATAACAAGTACAACATAGGGCCAGGGACTTAGTCTTGCGGTATACCACTGCTGAGTACTCGAGGATCTGATTTAATTTAGTAGAGTTGATAGTACTGCAGTTTTTAGATAGCGGGGAAAATAAAGGTCGAAGATAGTCGATATCGGGACCAGGATTACACTGAATATCCATGCATATTGTGAGATCCATAAAGAAGAAGAGTGTGGTAGAGCCAGTGTGATAAATCCATGTTTTGCTGCCTTGAAAATAGGAATCGAGAGTTTGTTGTCATGTTCTGCCATTTCACGCTTGAAATAAAAGAAAATACTGAAGCAATCCAAAGAATGTATTTTAGAGAGCTCGAATCGAACCGTAGCCTATTATATACGTAAACTAGTAGAAACAATCCTGTGCTGTCTATCTATACAGAGAAGAATAAAGAGCAGCCAATATCCAAAAAATAGACGGAGAACTAAATCATATCTGGCAACCATGTTAGCATACATCAATATTGGCGCATACATTAGAATGTTATTCGTTTGTCTCACAAATGTAAAAGGTTTTTATAACGCATTGTTTCGACATGTACTGCTGCTGCTAGTCTTCATCAGGCGATTGGTAGACTGCGATGAGGGCAGTTGATATAATATACCTGTCGTCAGATTCTTTTGAGAATGATTTCGCGTTCTAATTGGCTTGGCGAAGTGCTTGCGACACAGCATCCACACTCAAGGGATTTCAATCCCGATGTCTCTATTGAGGTGTCAATTGATCTGAATGGCTTCCTTGACCGTTATTGATGGCTATAAAATGTTATCCACATCCACTGAATATGCGCAATCGCGCGCTCTGATTGGTTCTTGTACTACTATCAACTCATAAAACATGAGCAGAGAAATAAACAAATTGGTGGTGAGTTTGCCGAACGTACTGACTATCAGGAATATTTGCTAAATGTCTAGATCAAGGGCGCCGAAACGAAAATTCAGTGCATTTTTAAATGTTTGGACCTAGGAATATAAATTAACTTATAAATTTACTTATCTCAAATGTTGTCCCGAAAATGTGTAATTGTCCGCTTTTAAACCACACCAACAATATCACTAACGGTCGCTTGAACGCAAAGATTGTGTGCCGCTGTACTAGCCGTTAAACATAGTGCTGTCGCGAATATTCGTTATTTATTAGCCAAACACTAATTGGATTAAAATCGAATTCGCCCCTCCATTTACCTAAAGAGACAGGGGTAGGAAACAACACGCAGCCCCTTTGTGGACTCGTCTGCTCAACTAATTGGATTATTTTGGCAGTACACTAGTGTAATTTGTTTACACAGCGATGACAGATTCTTCTGCCAGACCTCCTCCCTTCGAACTGTTTAATTATAAAAATGGGTTTGTTTTTTTTCCACTTGTAATGAGCAACTTTTCTTGTAGGTTTGTTAACGCATTGGTTTACGATTCTGTACATCTGAGTGCTCCAACCGTTGGAGGAAATATGTATTTGAACTGGTGTCTATCGGGAATATCAGAGCTAGTTAGTACCCTCTTCTGCATCTATGCTCACAACAGGTATTTTGATTAGAAATAGCAGCAAAACAAACAAACAGACCCACAGACCCACAGACCCACAGACCTACAGACCCACAGACAGGTATGAAGTCTAATACATGTGACCAAAATGGTTCGTGCGGCATGACTCAGTAAGAATCCTTAATTAATGATGTGATTTTTAATTCGGTAAAATTTATCAAATCAGGTTTGGCCGTAAGAAATGCATCATCGTTTGTGAAGTTATGGCAGCTTTATCGGCACTTGGTGCGATGATTCTTACGATTTACGATGATGGCAGTACAGGTTAGACAATCAAAAGGCATTACACAAAAAATATGCTTTTGCCTTTCAAAATCATTTTAATTTTCTTGGTTTATGAAATCAAGAGGTTATATTTTTTTAGAACAGTGGATGTACTAGCCTTGTAAAGTTCCGGAAGAAGACATGTGTTTTCTTCTTCTGTGATTAACTATTTCAAAAAAGGTTGATGTAGTAGACGGACAATGGCAAATTGCTTTTGCACGATTTATACTAACTGATAGGAATTTTGGTGAATGAATTAATAAATCAATGTTCGTATTTCACCGCGCCATATTGAAAGGTAGCCGGGCCTTTGCTTCGACGCGAGACGAACGTTGAGCTTGTAATGACAGAGACCTTTTAATACCTCATTCATACCTTATTCATGTGTTTCTATCATTGCAAGCTCAACATTCGTCTCGCTTCGATGGCACAGGGAACTGCGAAGGAAACTAGTCGCCAGTTCAAAATGAGCACATTTTAATGAATAATAACATCGTACAATTACGACGTCATCCATAAATATGACAAGTCCTGAGAAACATTTTTCGTAGTTACTAAATCTACTTGTTGTAAGCCTCAGATTTTTTTCAGATCTTATTGAGTAACGTTGTAAACGGGGCTCTCCCAGTTCAACTTAAGGACAAAACAAATTATTTTACAAGCTGGTATTCTGCGGTAGAATAAATGTAGCTAGGTTGGCTTGTACTTGGGTTTCTGGAGTTGCATATTTACAGCTCCATAAATTATAAGCTCCTCTTTCAGAAATGAGCCTGGAATTGTGCAGTGAATTCGCTTTCTGGCACATCAAGGAATAAATAATCAATATTAGAGATACATGGTTCCTTTCGGTCGTGCATGCATTCGCCATTCACCGTTCACTCCGACGACCTCTTTTGAAATAGGTGTATATAGCATTGCCCTTGTAACCATTGGAAGCCCATTAAGGCTCACAAAATCTGCTAGCAATTGAAACTAGTTCCTCTGAAATTTTAAGAAAAAAAATCCCTTAGTTTCAACTTTGCATGTTAACATAGTCTTTAACAGTATAACATCCTCATACGTAGAGAAGCATGTTTTTAATTAAAATTTTGTAATGTTAGGATACATGGTTGGTAAGATCTTAATGTCCATGGTACTTGCAAAGTTCTTCATCACTATATCGTATGGTGCCCTCTATTTATTGACAGCTGAATACTACCCTACAATTATCAGGTAAATGTCATTGTAAATATTCTCTCAATCATTTCTAAAGAAGCTGATAGGATATTATACAAGATCACAACGATCAAGGTGCATGTTAATTGTAAAGTCTATTGCTGATGGAATGCATCCCTCTATAAAGGTAGAAGTTGATTAACCTTTTAACAAGACGACAGACACATACCCATACTAGACATCGCCAACTATTTCGGCCATGCGCCCACTCACAAGGTCAGCGGTGCAACATAAAAGCGGTAGATAATTTTATCAGATTTTACAAAGAAATGTATAGAGGATCAAAGTTATTTTCGAGTTATAAAATTCTCGGTAAGGATTTGTCAATTTACCTAACTGGAAATATATTATATGACATTAAAGCATTTGATTTTTACCAAACATAGCTTTATTTATTGAATAGAAACCTTTCCTTTCGATAGTTGAGTTTTCTTTCCCTATATGCTCTGTATTCAGAAATATTCAGATTGTAAAATTGAAAGAAATACACAAAAAGTGTGTTATTCAGAGCATCATTTTTCAAAATCAAAGCTTGTTACCTCATTTACCGTGGCTGTTCCATAAACTAAATACATCATCAATTGCTTGTGTGAAATTTGTTGTCGATCGAACAAGGTTTTACCTTTCCTTTTTAACTTTGAAAAAGCTCCAAATTGAATTGACGTTCGTAAGACGCCATATCCTTTGCAATCCTTCCTTCAAGTAGAGGTACTTTGTGATGCGATAACTTTGGACATTCTTCGCAAACTAAGGCATGTTTGATACCAAAATGAAGCTAATTTACCCAACTAATATATACAATAGCGTTTAATGGGATAGTTGTTAAAGAAAAGGCAAACCGTAGCAAGAAAGTTGGGTTTCACCGAGTGCGGGCCTGAGCGAGCTTGGGCTCCCTGTGGCTTTGCTCAGATCGTCGGCATGTCGTTGTTATTTCGCTTGTAAATTACCAATTTTATAACATTGAACTCTACAAATGTTCAAGAGTTACGGTTTGATAGTTGCCTCAATATCCTTTGGTGTTAAATTGACTAAAAGAATCGTATTTAACTTAGTTTTGTACAATCGATTTTGATTCTATCTTGGATTCCCGAATCGGTGTTTACTTTCAATTTTACACATGGTATCCGCTGGCCTCGATGACTGGCGGAAGTCCGGAATAGTTGGCGATGTGTTAAAGTTTTGGTTGAAAAGAGGAATGTTGAACTAATAAACGGATCCTGCAAGAGGCAAACGTAATCCTGGCCGAGTTCTATGCCAAAGAGATATCTTCTGAATTGATAATCCATCCACGCTCAGCCATACCATCACGAGCTAAACTTACCATCATGACACAGGAAATTCTTAGAGTACTACTTAAGGTTACAGTAAATCTTCGCGGTGTGTCTGGATTAGATGTTATTGCAAAGTATTATACATCATTTTAAAGCACAATAACCACAGGGAGCCCAAGCTCATCACTTGTGATCTTTTACAGTAAATGTATGGAGTCGAGAGATATCCTTTCGCTGTGCCTCAAATATACAATAATACAAACTTTTTTTACATAGATAGTTGTGTATAATTGTTTTCTAGTCTGTGACCGAGTTTTAGCTCAATTAGAGCGATTTTGACGAAAATACCCCAGAAAGACAAAGAAGAAGACAAGGGTGGAAACAAATCGAGCAGAGCCGAGCCTTTCGATCTTACTTCTCACCTAAATTCGAGTGCTAAATGAAACTCTACACTAATTCGAACCACATAATGAGAAAGACTGATAAATTTCCTAAATATATATGTAGGTTGAGTCAAAATAGGTTATGGTTAGCCGGAGTAAGGATTCGACAAACACGAAAAGTTTGAACGAAAACCACCGAAAACATCCGTTCGACTAGTACCTTGGACACCAAACAGCTCCCGGGTCCCCTAAGTCAAGTTTTTGACATGTTAAAAAAAAATTCATCAGCTTCATCTTCAATATGAAGTAGTTCTTTACTTGTGTACTGTCTGTCTTCTGTTGCTCCTAGGCAGTACAGAAGCAAAGGACTACTTCATATTGAAGATGAAGTTGATGAATTTTTTTTGAACATGTCAAAAACTTGACTTAGGGGACCCGGGAGCTGTTTGGTGTCCAAGGTACTAGTCGAACGGATGTTTTCGGTGGTTTTCGTTCGAACTTTTCGTGTTTTTCGAATCCTTACTCCGGCTAACCATAACCGATTTTGACTCAACCTACATATATATTTAGGAAATTTATCAGTCTTTCTCATGATGTGGTTCGAATTAGTGTAGAGTTTCATTTAGCACTCGAATTTAGGTGAGAAGTAAGATCGATCGGCTCGGCTCGGCTCGATTTGTTTCCACCCTTGTCTTCTTCTTTGTCTTTCTGGGGTATTTTCGTCAAAATCGCTCTAATTGAGCTAAAACTCGGTCACAGACTAGAAAACAGTTATACACAACTATCTATGTAAAAAAAGTTTTTATTATTGTATATTTGAGGCACAGCGAAAGGATATCTCTCGACTCCATACATTTACTGTAAAAGATCACAAGTGATGAGCTTGGGCTCCCTGTGCAATAACTATAGAATATGTCTCAGTGTGTAATTTGTTTTTATAAAATATTTATGCATAAATATAAACGACAGTCTGTGTTTGAGCGACTTGATCTGCATAACGTTTAATTGTCTTGTCAACTTTTCTGCTTAATGTCAATCAGTGCACACGTGTCTCTAAAACTGTGTCAGGCTTTGTCAATATTTTACTTAGTTTAGATATAATTTAGAGATGAAGATGATGATTCGACTATTTTTGTAAAATTTAAAACTTTTTGCTGTAGATCAAAACCTATGCTGTTATTCAACAAAGCCTGACACAGTTTTAGAGACACATGTGTACTAATTGACATTAAGAAGAAAAGTTAACAATACATTTAAAAATGTTTGAGATCAATTCGCTCAAACACATACGGTCATCTTGAGTTTGAAAAATCAAAACTCTTTATACATAAATATTTCTTAAAAACAAATTACACAGGCATATTCTGTGGTTATAATGCTTTAAAATGATATATAATTCCAAACGCTCAAATGCGCTCAAATGATTTTTTACGGAGACACCCCGAGACCCCGTGAATGTTTACTGTAACCTTAATTGTAGCACCTTGTTACCATAATTAAATGGTTTTAAGAATACAATACACTTCATAAAAAGAGGAATTCTGTTATGATGTAGTGAAATCAGCGTTGATTGCTTACCAAAAGACCAGCAAGGAGTAAGACCTTAAGACCTATGTACAGACTGAAGGAGTGGAAAAAAAAAACTGAACGCAATGAAAAGAAGAGAGAAAAAAGGGCAAATTGGTACAAGAAAGGGATATACTCGAGTGTTATATTTATACCAGCAACACCTAACTCAGGGCATGGGCAGCAGAGTATCGTTCGCGTTTGTATACGGTCGATTCTACTCCTGCTGTTTATCGGTTTAACGAATGACCGTTTCGGCGGTATCGGATATCAAACGAAGGCTGGATGATCTGGCATATCTATCATCACTGTCCACAGCAGTGACGTTTACCTAGTACGGATTTGGGCAGATAGAGAACAATAGGATTAAGGCTTGTTTCATACCCTGGTATCTTATATACCTTCGGGGGCTGTTAAAGAAGTTACCGATTACTAACCGAGTGACATACGATCGCTTTTAATACCAGATAGACTAACATCACGAGATTGAAATAGGAGCTAGAAGCGGTTGGTAACTATAAATACACGGAGATTACAAGCAAATACAAACGCGAACGATACTCTGCTGCCCATGCTAAGGGTTGAGAAAGATTCTGGAGAGAGATGTGAAAATTAAAAGTCGGAGAAAAATCGTGGAAAAAGCGGAGACTACTATCAAGAGAGGACTACGAAGATCAAATACAATATATTTAGAGAAAAAGAGTGTGAGGAAGAAGAATGCCTAGTGTGCCGGACAGGAGGTATTGGACCTTGTAGGACGCAAAATACCACCTACCACATAGGATGTAAGTCCTGCGGAGATAAGTATATAGGTGAAACATCAAGAAGTGCATTCACAAGAGGGAAAGAACATGTAAATAAGGTTGACTCAAATAACAGTGAACATTCTGTCTTGAGGAGACACTGCTCTGAAAAACTTAAACACCAAAATATCTTACAAGACTTCGTAATGAATGTTGCAGAGCATACAACAAAGACACTATGTTACGGCAAATGATGCGGTAAGAATAAGGAGAGAAAGAAGAGCGCAATGAACACCAAGATCGAGTGGAGCACTGTTTTAATACCGCAAATATTGAACTATCATAATTGTAATCTTACCTAGTCATAGCCACCAATGTAAGCGCGCGCTTTATAGCTAAAAGAGCGCGCGTGAGTCAATTCAAGATATTGTAAACGAAACTAACGTACGAATTGTAAGCATAAGGTTACTAAGACGAAACTAGTTTTCCTTATGAATAAATAAAAAAACTTGGCTTCAGGTGTGTAAAAAGACTTTTAAGTCTTAAAATACTTTGGTTTGTTCCCTCCTACAAGATGAGTATTCTATTTAATGTTTAAAGGCCGATCGACAATGAGGACTGGACGGGGGTTTCAAGTCCGAGGCGAAGAACTACTTCTAAAACGAATTAATTATTCATGAGGAATCTTTGAATAAAAATAAACAATATATTTGATATGGTAAAAAATAATTTTAAAGCCGAGGAGGGTTTAGAATGTAGCAAGTAAAAGCACACCTAAAAGATATCAATAATCTGTTCATAATTTAATGTTCATTGTCAATGAATTCCCACAAGGAAATATTATTCAATTTTATTCAGAGGAATGCTAACGAACTTGAACGCTAATGACCTGATGACATTAAACGTACTTTTGTTTCGAACTTTTCATCGAATGACTGAGTAGTATAATGGTTTAAAGCGAGGGTACATGCGGAAGGTCTCGGTTCGAATCCTGGCGTTGGTACGCAAAGAATTCGACAAAATATCGCCATCAAATAAATTATTTCTAAGTCTGATGATGTTTATAAGTAGAGGGGAAGGGTAACTAATGTTTAAAGGTTTGGATTGAATTATATGTACTACAAATAAGTATAATGCTATATGACTTGAACTGAATATTTCAAGTATTCGGACTTGAAAATTTCAGTTCAAGTCCTCTTGGAAGTACTCGGACTTGAAAATTTCAGTTCAAGTCCGCTTGGACGTACTTACGCTAGTATCAAGTATCTGCATGTGATCAAAATCGCGCCATCGGGTTGGCCAATTACCTCATGAATAATTAATGAGTTTTTGAATGTATCTTATTCTATGCTATGTATTAATTACATCATTTAGAGTACAAACACTAAAAGTGTGCAACATAAATACCACTAAATACTGCTAAATCATGCAAATTCTTTTGTTCTCTATTGTTTAATTTAGTGGTAAATAGTACAAAGTATTGCACACTTTTAGTGTTTATACTCTATTATACATGCACATATTTCATATTATCATGTGAATAACTACTACTTTAACAATGGTTTCGAGTTGCATACCGTGGAATATTCCACGAGCTACTTGCTATTGTATTTGTAGTATGCACACAGGCCTTTAGGCGAGTGTGTATGGAAAGAAAATACACCTAATCCAAAAAACGTTGTCGGGTCCGCCGCACAGTCCTCGCGCCAAGACCGTGAAGGAAAACACAGTGAATATTTTGATGAGAGTGATAAAACAAGAAAATAAAAGTAGGCACAACATTATTTCGTTGAAAAAAGTACCACACTAGAGTGTGAACATGCAAATAAATTAATTACTGATTAGATATAACCAATATCTTTCACGGTCTTGGCGCGAGGACTGTGCGGCGGACCAGACAACGTTTTTTGGATTAGGTGTATACAAGTGACGAGAGGGATGTTCACCTTTTGTCACGAGAAAACATTGTTCATATAAAATAAAGAAAGCCCGCAATGTCTCATGGGAAGAGGCAGTTGAATGCCACTTCAATATACAATGGCTTTCAAGCAATTTGATTGGCTGTATTTTATATGATGTGGGATAAAAATGTGTATAAACAAAGATAACAGTTGAAGGGATTATATTTGTCTATTTTGTTATTGCTTTAGGAACGTTGCACATGGAACATCAGTCACATCTGCTGCTATAGGTGGAGTTGTTGCCGGTTATGTAACACATTTGGTAAGCCCTTATTATATTTATATGAAGAATCAAACGATTATATATTTTTTTGAAGAATTAAACATGGCCTGTCTTTGTAATTTCTGATTGCGAGATAAAAGGTAGCCGGGCATCGAAACGAGATGAACGTTGAGCTTGCAATTATTGAAACCTTTGAACACCTTACCGGACAATTATTCATGTGTCTCTATCTTTGGAAGCTCAACGGTCGTCTCGCTTCGCTGCGAAGGTTTGCCCGGGTACCTTTTAAGATGGCGCAGGGATCGGCGAAATATTTAATAAACCTTTTAAGTTCAGTGACCGTTCAGTGACCAAGTCAAGGTTGGATTGCCACAAATAGCAAAACCGGCTATAATTTATCATACGCAGCAACTCCAATCTCATTATTAATTTATTGTAACACATCAACGAAAAATAAACATTTACTTCGCGCCTAACAGCGCGTCATGTCTCAGGGCTACATGTTAAAAAATGAGAATTGACTCAGTTAAAAGTACTACCCTCTCTAAATAAAAGTTTCACTTTGCTAATTAATAGTACATTTATTTATCTATTGCAAAATAAATATTAATTTTAAAGGATGTTAAAATCTGAATTCTTCAAATAAGCATATCATCATACCATGTCATCATACCATGTTATTGTTTTTTTTTTATAGATACGGGTGCATCCTCTACTACCCTATGGTATTATGGGAGTAAACACGTTAATATCCGCCATTCTTTGTCTGACTCTTAAAGAAACAAATAATCAGCCTATCCTTGAAGTGTTGCAGCCACGAGAGAAACAAAAAGAGGAAGAGCTCCTCACAGCTATACATCAATAATATGTCCAAATAAAACCCTTTTTCCCAGCTTAGTATACCAGGCAATAACCCGTCCCTTCATGACGAAGTTTGGTATGTGTTTTCATGCCTTTTATTGTATAAACATTTTTTAAAGTATTTTTTCACTTCTCATAAGAGTTTTAAGTTTTCTTCCCTTTTTTCATAGTTTAACATGTACTAAAAGAACGCCGTGTAGCCTTGGGCTTCCTGTGTTGTATGGTCTAATCCTACAGGTACCTGTGTACATTGATCGTCAAAATAGGCTTTGAACATCTTTTTCTCGGGTAATAATATAACTTTTTTAAACTTTATGATGTCAAAATAAGGAGCTGTCTTTAGTTTCATTGAGTATGTGTGTTCTTGATCAGTCAAATGCGACTTTTGGAATGCTTTTAAACTCGGTTTGCCGTTGGGTAAGTCAACTGAACTCACTTTTCAAGCTTATTTCAACTCGATTGTGAACTCGTTTGCTATGTTGTTTCTTTGCAGGACTCAAATCATTTTCTTATTCTAAGTTTTTTCGATTAAAATCCATAGTATTGTCTATCTGAAGTAATAATAGAGTATTGTAAATCGTGGATAAATGCATTCCTAGCTGTCGTCGTCAAATGCCGAACTGATCTTGAACTGTTTTTCATTTTTAAAATCATGACTAAAAGTGCTAGACCCTGTTAGACTCTCTTAACTTATATCTAAGTGAAGTTAGTCATCTTTAGAATGAAATCTCATCTTATATTAAATATGAATGTGAAAATAAAGTTTTTTTGTTTTAATAGTTCTATGGAATACCGACTGTTGTTTGTTTAATATATCTTCAGCGAAAATATCCATCACTCTTGTATTTGCTTTCGGACACTGTAATATTTCAACAGCAATCTTGGCTGACTTGAGCTATGTAGCCTGCGTGCAGCCCCTTTGTTTACCCGTAATAAGGGTCTGCGAATTATTGCAAGATTCCGTGTTCTGGACCCCCAGCCGAGTTGCACGATTATATATAACAGGCTTTGATTGGCTGCTACGCCAGCTCATTCTTACATACTCTCTGATTGGCTCGAAAGCTCGTACTCGCATGCGCAGTAGAGACTAGTGTCATGATCGAGCAAAACAAGATGGCCGCTCAAAGGCGGCGAAAAGTTGTCTCTTCTAAAATGGCTCGGAAATGCCAAAAAACCGCAGTAACTGCACTAAAACTTACTTATGGAAGTAACAAATTTATCAGAGCCCCTGTATGGGTTGATAGTTCTCAAGTTTATCGTCGACTTATCGCCGAAATATTGAATTCTACTACTCGATGTAGATGAACTTTTTTTTAAAGTGTTATTCATATCATAATTATTATTATACTTCATCACCTATACCATACCCTATTATATTATTCACTGTTCACATATCAACCACTATGCCATTCATGTTTACAAATATTTTTCAGATGCATTTTGATATGTATTACATCAATCAATAATTGTTCTTTTACCGAAGTATGAAGCTTATATATCCATGTCAGTCCTTATATTTGACGATTTTCGACGTGACATCGAGTACGAGCTTTCGAGCCAATCAGAGAGTATGTAAGAATGAGCTGGTGTAGCAGCCAATCAGAGCCTGTTATATATAATCGTGCAACTCGGCTGGGGGTCCAGAACAAGGAATCTTGCAATAATTCGCAGACCCTTATTACGGGTAAACAAAGGGGCTGCACGCAGGCTAGAGCTATGTTGTTCTCGCAAAAATATTGTTGTTTGACGAAATGGTGTTTAAAAAAATGAATTTCTCGGCGAGGCGTGTCTAGCTTACTGCATGTGTGTATTTTTAGTAGAAAATGCATCAAATTTGAAGTGAAGTCGATGACAAACCTGAAAAATATTCCTAACTGACAAACACCGTTTAGCCATAAGTTATTACTCGGGCTACCTGTGGTAGCTCGAGTCTAAAAATGCAAACGGTTCTTTTTCGTTTTGTTGGTCCTCAAATTGGAGGGTCAGGTCCCAGGCGTCCCTAGTAGTACATGACAGCGCATGAGCAACGATCACTGACCGAAGCCTCATACGAACGAATAAATATCGATTGAAATGAAAACACTTATTTGTGATGTGATTGACGAGAATGACCATGATTGGCGTTGTCATTATTTTGGATAACATGTGAAGACGAGTTATTGTGAAAACGACGAATTAATTGTTCGATCGAATATCCACTCGCGTTTACTCGTTTAACTCTGAAAAAGTAATGGCTATATTTTTTGGACTGATAATCGGCAAGACATTCTCTATTGTTAGTTTAGGACGAAGATATCTTGGCCAGAATGACCCGCCGTTAACGAAGTCCTTTCTAGCACAAAATAGAAGATGTGCAACGCTATTAAAATTGCATTCGCTACGGCATATTATCAAGCACTTCCAAACAGAAATCTTGAGTTTATATTGATTAATGTGCTATTTTTGTTCTTCATAATGTCAGAGAACGTGACTTCCTTCACGAAGCCTACAAAGCGAACACAGTCAACACGGCATGAAAACATTCAAATCGGCCTGTCTGAAAACCACTCTCAACAGCCCAAATCGCCTCAAAAATTACACAAATGGCTTTAGTAACTATCTATCTTTCTTGTTCTGACGTTCAATTTTCAAGAACAACTTCAAGTTTTCGAAGCTTTCAAGTTTTCGAACTCTATATCGCATACTCAAATCTGAACCGTCGTAGCGGCGCTTTGGGGGGAGGGGACGGGTGAAATGTCACCACTTTGTAACACAGGCATCCCGGTACATAGAAATATATGTCGAGCAGATTCATACAGCCCCCAAAAATGCCTCAATAACTATCAATCTATATTTTCGTGACGTTTATTTCTCAAAAGGTTAATCTTGATAATAATGTTTCTGAGACTTAGTTTTGATTTTCTCAATAAAAACATGATGAAATTTGGGATATTACGATAAGGACATTTCTTATTAAAATAACCTAAAATTAGTCATACATGATTATTTGTTTATTTTTGTGCACATTTTAAACATTTTGTTAACATTAATCAGCCAATTTAGTTCTTCTTCACATTTTCCTATTAGTGCCTCAGAATAGCTTTGAATTTATGAAACATTTTAAATGCTGTTTTAAAATACCAACCAATGCATCAAAACACCAAGCGGGCTAAAATGCCTAAAATAAAACACAACTTTGGCTCTGTCATCTCCTTGGATATATTAACATTTTTCCTATTTGTGTTTCAGGATATAGGTTTCTATACGTATATGCCTGTATTAGAGCTTTAAATATCAGTTTGCTCATGACTAACCGGAAATTGCTTCAGTTAGTGTCTATGTATACAGTAGTACCTTTATTAAGCGGTCACCCTCGGGACTTCCCATAGTGGTCGCTTAATAAAGGCTGGCCGCATAATAGAGGTATAGAATAGGTATAGCAATAGATTTGGGACTTTTTATTGTGACCGCCTAATAGAGGGTGACCACTTAATGGGTGACCGCTTAATAGAGGTACCACTGTATATGTATTGTGTATGATCTATGTATGATACATTATGAATTTCAATCCCTCAGAATCCCTTCGGTTCAGTAGCCCGAGTAATCGCTCATAGAGCGTCTAGTTATGGTATGGTTCTGAGTTAAATCCACATTTTTAATTGCTTTTAATTCAATTTTGAATGGTTTTCGCCGTCTCCCCCTTTCTTCGCAGATTTTTGTCAATGATTTTGTCCTTGCCATCAACTAAACTGCGCATGCGTGATGATTCTTAACCAAGCATATTGCGAGTAGGGACACACAACGATTTTAACATAATAGATACTTTTCTTTTTTCTCTTTTATGGAGTTGCATAAATGTTCGTCTGTTAAGGCCTGTTAACACTACCAATTTTGTCGCGGGGTGTGAGCGATTCATCACAGCTTTGTAGCTACAGTAGTGTTGAACATGCTCATGTTGAAATTTAGTGGAACTTGCTACGATTTTCTGCGAGAAAATCGCTATTGTAATTGCTATCTTATTACATATACAACTAGACGCTCTAGGAGCGTGAAGTCGGGCTAGTCATAAAATCAACACAGGAGGCCAAAACAATTCTAAGTTGTGCTTCCTGTGGTCGTTCCCAAAGCATCATGGGGGACTATACGCGACATGACAGATATATATATATATAAATGTTTAGCTCATGGCTGCATTCACAGTCTTTGAGTGATATCTTCAAGATCGTATCTCATAACTTCCTCTCAAGAGCCCTTCTGTAGAAGCAATCAGCTGTTAGTCTCTGGGCAGCCATCACTCTCTGTTCCAATGTCTCTGTAGGCCGGCCCGTCTTTGTATGTTTGTTGCTGTTAAAAAGTAGTTGTTTAGCTGTATTAAGGTTTTGTCGTCGAGCAACATGGGCAAGGTATCTTGCCTGTAATACAGCCGTGAAGTCAGTCACTGACGTCGTCTTACATATGCGGACAAGATCTGTGTTTGAATATCGATAACGAAAGTCAATGTCACCATCATCGTCCGCATTCTCGTTATTGGTTTCCCCTAGGTACTTTCCATCTTTCCTGATGTAGCCGTTCTTAATCATTGCACGTAGCATACCGTAATAGCAGCTGTTAGTTTTGTTTGTTTGGGTGGTAGTTAAGTTCCATGGGTAGTTAAGTTCCATGTTTGTGCCGAAAAAGTTAGGCGACTTCTGACGAAAGCATTTAAGAGACTGTCTCTGTAAGAACCTCATGACCCCTGGAGATTGAAAAATAGAATTCTTTTAAACTTTGTGTGTAGAATGCCTTTCATATGAGTACTTTGAAAAACGGGTTCATAATGAGTCTCGTTAAATTTTCGCTTAGTTTCAGGGGGGTCAAGTTGAAGGCCAAAATTAGGCTTTTGGCCACTTCTCATTATTGAAATTTGACTGATGTTTGAACCTCTGTATCTCTATAAACATTTCGTGTAAAACTTATTCCTTTCAGATATTAATAGATGTATATCTCGCCAATAATGGAGCACTCTCAAAATTGTGAAAACATTTATTTAATTAGAAAAAAAATAACTTTACGACACGCAAAAAATGAGGTTTCGCAGTTAGCTAAAATATGATCAAATCTAAAAAATCACAACTCAAAAGTAGATCATTGCACGGCTATAAAATTATTATGGTAGAAAGATGAAAGATTGGTCTTTCGTGAAATACAAAAACATTTTGCGGCCAGCAGGTTTTTGGCATACTATAGGTCGACGAAAATTTCATATTTTCGAGTTTTGACATATTAAGTCAAAATACGAATGTCGACATTTCGGTATAAATTTTGCATGAAATGGTCATTATTTCATAGTTTAACTTGACTCTGGACAATCTAAGACTTTATTTTCACTTTAAATGCTATCTAGCATGTTTTTGAGAAGAGTTTAGCAATCTCACACGCATGCTGTTAAAGATCGATTTGTCACTCGATGATCAGTAAAAATACAACAATCCGTTAGCTCACTATACATCATGATAGACTAATTTTAGCAAGTAAAACCATCATTTTATGGGTAAGTTACTCTAGATGCATTCATTTGAATGATGTGATGTTTTTCCGAACAAAATAAACTAAAGAAAACTGACCTTTGTGTTGACTCACTGAACTGTCAGCCGTCAGCAAAAAGTGCATCGTTTTGTCAATATTCTTTGGTTTCAGTCTATAGTTTTTCTCCTATTATAGGCTTTGAACGGTGTTTTATGGTAAAAGGTCACTTTTGTAAATGTATTTAGGAACAGCTCAATAAAAAGCAACATTATTTGCTCCACGAATGTCTCGTACAGTATATATTCTAACACCAAAAGCCGCTGACCAGCAAAACAAATTGAGCTGTCAAACACACGTGCAAAATGTCGGCTTTGAACGCTGTTAGTTTTCATGCCGACGAGAATTGTGTAAATCATCTTTTGGGCTTAACCTACTAATATGTACAGATGACATAAAAAGCCATCTGCTTACCTCCCATCTTTCATGGGAAGAGTTATTCGGAATATCAGCTGAACTTGGCTAGGACAGGAAAGTTTAATGTATCGGAGGATGTTTCAAGTTGGTGGGTTTGTCCTCGACATAGACACAGTCTTGGCGAATTGTGGAAACCTAGCAAAAGGCCTTGCAATTTGCTGAACCACAGTGGTAGTTTTTTTTTCTGTTCTAAGGTTGGGATTTCAGCGTCAACGAAATTTCGCCCGGAATCATTGTTTAGCTGGTCAGCGGCTTTTGATGTTAAAATATAACTGACGGAGACATTCTTCGAGCAAATATTGTTGCTTTTTATTGAACTTACCCTACGTGAATGAGCAAGAATGACTTTCTACCATAAAATACTGTTCAAAGCCTATAATAGGAGAAAAACTATAGACTGAAACCAAAGAATATTGACGAAATCATGCACGTTTTGCTGACGGCTATCAGTTCAGTGAGTCAACACAAAGGTCAGTTTTCTTTAGTTTATTTTGTTCGGAAAAACATAACATCATCCAATTGAATGCATCTAGAGTAACTTACCCATAAAATGATGGTTTTACTTGCTAAAATTAGTCTATCATGATGTATAGTGAGCGAACGGATTGTTGTATCTTTACTGATCATCGAGTGACAAATCGATCTTTAACAGCATGCGTGTGAGATTGCTAAACTCTTCTCAAAAACATGCTAGATAGCATTTAAAGTGAAAATAAAGTCTTAGATTGTCCAGAGTCAAGTTAAACTATGAAATAATGACCATTTCATGCAAAATTTATACCGAAATGTCGACATTCGTATTTTGACTTAATATGTCAAAACTCGAAAATATGAAATTTTCGTCGACCTATAGTATGCCAAAAACCTGCTGGCCGCAAAATGTTTTTGTATTTCATGAAAGACCAATCTTTCATCTTTCTACCATAATAATTTTATAGCCGTGCAATGATCTACTTTTGAGTTGTGATTTTTTAGATTTGATCATATTTTAGCTAACTGCGAAACCTCGTTTTTTGCGTGTCATAAAGTTATTTTTTTTCTAATTAAATAAATGTTTTCACAATTTTGAGAGTGCCCCATTATTGGCGAGATATACATCTAATAATATCTGAAAGGAATAAGTTTTAAACGAAATGTTCATAGAGATACAGAGGTTCAAACATCAGTCAAATTTCAATAACGAGAAGTGGCCAAAAGCCTAATTTTCCCCTGAAACTAAGCGAAAATTTAACGAGACTCATTATGAACCCGTTTTTCAAAGTAACCATATGAGAGGCATTCTACACACAAAGTTTGAAAGAATTCTATTTTTCAATCTCCAGGGGTCATGAGGTTCTTACAGAGACAGTCTCTTAAGAACAGCATTCGTATTGGTAGGCTGATGTTAAAATTCCGTAGTTTTGGCTTCAGTTCTTGAAATTTAGCTTTTGCCAGGTTGATGCAGAGTGTTATTTCAGTATCGCCCGTGGATGGCTCGTATCTCAATAAGTCTGTCAGACAGACAGACAGACAGACAGACAGACAGACAGACAGACAGACAGACAGACAGACAGACAGACAGACAGACAGACAGACAGACAGACAGACAGACAGATAGAACAATAAACTTTATTGGCATGACCTGCTTAATTTACAAGTATTGCTAAAGTTATAAACTAGAACATTTAAATAATAAGGAGTATAATTAAATTTAGATACAATGATTTAAACAACTATTATTCGTATAGTAAAATAAAAAATAAAAAATTTACAATCATAGCTATGTTAAGCATCACATGAGTTTTGTCTACGTTCAAAACATTTGTGAATAAATTTTGATAAATGAAATATTACTGATTGGTTGGTTGAATTAAGTAGATCATAAGTAATTTTATCAGTATCTAAATTAGGAGTAGAAACATTATAATGAATCTTGTCAAATAATGTATTGCGTAAATCATTATATAATGAACATTGAAATAATAAATGTGTTTCAGATTCTACCGCTTTAGCGTTACAAAAGACACAAAGTCTTTGATCAACTTGTATCACTGTGTTACAGTCCGATTCCATCAAGGCTAAATTATTTACATAAATTAGTTTATAAGCGAACTTCTGCATTTTGTAATTAGTATTATCTGATAATGGAGCGTGATGGCTCCGAAACGTCAAAAAACAATTATTTCTTTACTAAGTCTCATTTTTACATCATTATGTCATTACTTATAAGAATTCTGGTTATATATATGTAATAAACAGATCACATCATAGAAAGTATTTTGTACAGATTTATACTGTTGCTTTTTCTTGTTTTGTTATATAAGTCTAAAAGCATGCGTATACGGCTGGCGTGAATAAAGTCACGTTTCATTTGCAAACGTTTTTTATAAAAATGTTTAAAATGTCTTATGTCAGTTATGTGTTTGTCTTTGTTTAAAAAGACCGTGATTTATAAAATCATAAAAAGTACCTCCTAATCGATTTCATTTTATAACTATTTCTTTACTGTCACTCAATAAAAAAAAACAAATCATGGAAGCGAAACGTTATTCATTTAAATCACCAATGTGATTGACGAGTCAGTGAGGCAAAACCAACATCAAAGTATGCATAAATTCAAACATTGCTGCTCACACGAACAAGTTTCAAGAAGACTTGTGGTTTGACGAAGGTAAATCAATCGTCGCTTTCTTCTTGTCACAATCCTTTATAACATTTTATATTTAATTAAGTAGAGTTTTTTTCTCTTGTGTCTAGAGAATGTGGAAGGTTTTGCTTTATTTTCATCAGGGGGTATTAAAGGCCGTTCAAAACCTTCGCCATTCGCCATGAAACAAACGAATTACATTCTACTTATCTCATCCACGACTTCAGTTATGGTCTTATATTTTGAAATGAGCCACGTCAGTTGCACTTTTACATTGGCAGACCACTGTCTTATGTGATTCCTTCTTTTATATTATAAGCACTTTATAAGTATGAATTATTATCAGGATAATCTTTAATCAAATACAATTGTATAAAACACGAAAGTCACTAAACAGACCCAATGGCAACGTACGTTTTTATGTGAAAATCGGTTACTGATTAGAAAGAACCATGTACAAATTATTTGAATGTTGTGACGCAAATCAATCCGTAATCAAACATTTTATACACTATACGTGTCACTTAGACATTAGGAACGGACCATTAGATATTCAAGATGAGGGTGAGGGGAGTCTTGGGCATTTTTTTGGTACTTGATATTTTTTTGTCCTGGAAGCTGTATACGTACAGGATTTTTTTAAGTCCGTTCTTTCTCTAAAATACCTAAAATATGATTGATTTAGTCCCCCCTTTTAGAAGTTTTTGGAAACATATTTGGTAGTACATTATAGAGAATATGTACTCTAATGTCAAACAGTTATTAACTCTTATTCCCAAATCAATTTCAAGTTCAATTTTAATAATACTCTGATCATAAACATTACAGTAATAGTTTTGAAACATTAATACTGCGCCGCCAAGCTGTGACGTAGCAATTACAAGGTGCTCAAATTTGACTACTTTCCCGGACTGACAAGATTATAATAACTACTTTTACAGCACAAAAAATAATTAAGTAGTCAGCATCGTTACGTGAGTAATTAATTATAAAAGCTAAGAATAAATAAAAAAAAGCAGCCAAAATTGTATTATCAGTAATTATGTTGACTTCATTCTATTTTTTATTTTCAGTTTTCATTTAAAAAATAATTTTCCCAAATTCAAATGACTGCTGACGGCATCAAGAAAACCGGCCTGTCGTTTTCTGGTGGCGGGGTTCGTTCCACAGCTTTCTGCTCTGGTGTTTTACGAAGATTGCTTCAAAAAGGAGTCTCCATCGATTACCTGAGTAACGTCTCAGGAGGTGGGTATGTTGGTGCTTCGTACATGGATTGGAAATTCAGGAACGGTGGAAAGGACGACCCAGCCTGGCATAAAGTCTACTTCGAAAACCTGCGGGACAACATCAACTTCCTGTGTGACTGTTCCAATCCAGTACGTGGGATCTTCGATGGATTGGTTGTGCTTATTGTTCTTTTGTTTCTGTCAATCGGTATCTCATTCCTGAGAGCGTTCGCATTTGTAATGCCAACAACATTGATAGCAGATTACTTGTGGGGAGGTGTTCTAAATGACCAATTCGATTGCAATGCAACAGGCAGTGATTTGAACGGACTGGACGAGCTGACGTCGAGAACCTGTCGCCCTAAATTTGGGCCGGGAAATAACAAATTCATGGTCATGATCATACAAATGTTTGGTGCATTTGTGTTTTCATTTTTCATGAGTTCTTTGTTAAAGCATCGAACACTGCAATACCTATTCACGTATGTTTATCGTTTATCAGGATTTTGCTTTGCTATGGTATTTCTACCCTGGTTTCTCGAAGTCTACCAACAATTTAGCTCTCCATGGACGAGATATTTGTTATTAGGACTTGTTCTGATATTATGGCTATTTTTTCCTTCTTTGAGAGAAAAGGCTTTCATCGCGCTTGTCATCCTGATGTACGCGTATTGTGTCAAGTGGACCGTCTTCAAAACTCCTATAGCCGGGGTTGAGTACTCAGAATTGTTGTTCTGGAAACTGATTATTATTGCAAGTGTCCTGTTTTGGTTTCATCCATTCTTAGCAGCATTGCAAATGTATGGGATAAAAAGTTTTATTGAGTAAGTTATATGAAAAACATTACATTACTTAAACTTTCGGGCCAGTTGTACAAAGCATGAATAAGTTATCTTCTGAATAATCGCAACCCAGTGTATAGAATTTGTATGTTTTTTTATCACTTGGATAGGGATTTATCCGGTGGATAGTTCTATTCAGGCTTCGTAGAACCGTCTCAAACATTACACTTCTTATTTGAAGAGGTTTGTTCCAAACTACCACCATGTTTTATCGATTTTGATGTTAAAATTCCGTACTGGGGTTCAGGTTTCATGTAGAACAACATTAGCATTGAGGCAAGTTTTCCCATCTCGTTATCATGTTATATGCGTTACTACATAATAATAATAATAATAATAATAATAATAATAATAATAATAATAATAATAATAATAATAATAATAATAATAATAATAATAATAATAATAATAATAATAATAATAATAATAATAATAATAATAATAATAATAATAATAATAATAATAATAATAATAATAATAATAATAATAATAATAATAATAATTTAAATATATAATTTATTTCTTTATGGAACGCATTATACAAAGTCTCAATGCGTTTTACATAAAAAATATATAAAACTAGGAAAATTATACTGGAAATTACATTAAAATAGCAATTTACAAAAAATAATATAATATATAAATATTAAAAAAAAGTTTTAAACAATGTCTAAAGTCTAAAGTTAAAATAAAAAAACCGGAATAGAAAATAATAAAATATTACATATTTTTGAATAGGAATGTCTTAAATCTAGCTTTAAAAATACCAAGAGTCTCAGCACTACGTATATGTGTAGGTAAAGTGTTCCACAGTTTAGGACCAGCGACAGAGTAAGCTCTATCCCCGTAACTTTTGGTATTGGACCTTGGCACAAGTAGATCATTCCTAGCCATAGATCTTAGACAGCGGGTGGTAGGTTTTATTTGTAGGAGATCTCTGAGATATGCAGGAGCCAGACCATTCTGCGATTTGTATGTTAGTAGAAGCAACTTAAAGGTGATACGCTGTTTAACTGGAAGCCAATGAAGTTTGTGTAGCAGATCAGAAGAGTGAGTGTCGGCCTTTGGTCTCAATACAACTCTTGCTGCTGCATTTTGTACCCTTTGGATCTTCTTAATTTCGTACTCGGGGAGACCAAAAAGGAGGCTGTTGTACTGATCCAAGCGAGATGTCACAAAGGCATGGATCATTATCGAGCTATAATTATAACTGGTTTCAGTAATTTTCCAATGAATCACGCTTCGTAATTATTTTAGTCCTGCATGAATGACAGGGGAAATTGCCACACTATATATAATTAGGAATTTGTTGAGAAATTTCGCGCGCTCTGCATGATTGGCTGGCTACCATGTTTGTATAGAGAAATGCTCATCACTCGAGAAGTATATGAAACGTGCGACTTATGACGTCTCTCTATCTCTCTCTCTACAGTCCCAAGCGTGTTTATACTGATCACAGTGTATAACAGTTTTGATAAATTGCGTTCTCTGATCTGCTGAGAAGCGTTCTCTATAACTCAACAGAGCACGGAACGTCTATCCGTTTGATTTTTACAACTGAATATTTCATAAAAGAAATATAAAACCCAACAGCAGTGCTCTGTCGAGTTGTGGAGCACTTGGAAATATTAACAAGACTCGAGAAGCGCTAAGAAGAACTTCGCTACGCGTAGTGCTTCTCCTAACGCTTCTCTCGTCTTCTTAAAATTCCCGAGTGCTCTATAACTACGTAACTTAAAGAATCATAGTGAGCTAGAAGTTATTTATAATTTATATATTTACTATATTCAATGATTTCCTCTATCAAAGGTGGAGATATGCCAGGTCGTTCTTCTCTCCTGTAAGTAAGATGGCGGCTTGTAGTTCTTGCTGTAACTCCAAGGTAAAACCTGTCTATCTGGCTGACTTAGCTGACACCAAACCGGTATACCAATGCAATGTTACCGTTAGCGATTGGTACAAAACAAACGCACAGTCCGAGAAAGGTTTTGAAGTATTGACTTTTTCTCCCCGAATCATTGAACGCATAGATCGTAGCGAAGAAGACATAGAGTTTGGACAAGAAGGGTTCATTCAGCCAAAAGATATCCAACTGTGCACCGTTATGAATACATCTGCTACTGCTTTGGCATATAATAAGGGAAATCATCAAGATGCAAATAAATCTTTCCGAGAAATTCAAGTTCTTCTTGGCCTAGGATTTGAGAATAATTTGGTGGCACAGATAGGACTCACCAAAACTTGGATGGCATGGGTAAGGCTAGCTCGTAGTATAATAATAATAATAGTAATTCTAATTTATTTAATATTGTTAATCTTCGTTTCTGATTGGTCAAAACCCACTGAGGAATTATTGCTGTTCTTCTATCAAAAGCATTATTGGAAAGTTGACGTCACAGCGATCAATAATTGAAAAATTATTGAACATGTGATGTTCGGTTTTGTTATAGTTTAGTGTTTTTGTCACAATGCATATATTACAATTACAAAAATACTAATAAAGAGTATATGCTTGCGACAGGAGAAGAAAAAACAGAACTTTCGTCCCAATTGAATATCCTATTCCTACTTAAATATAACTATTAATATAATTATACGTACAATGCAAAAAATACTAACAATTACAGTATCTAGTGAAATTAATTTTTCCTTGTTGCCTTCCTTAAGTTGCATATTATAGCAGTTTGGTCTTCGACTCGCATAATAGTTCTTTTGTTGGCTTGAAATCTGGCCCTTTTGACGTCATTCAACAAAGCTTCAATTTTGCACGCTGGCCGTTGAAAACAACTAGTCAATGGTTACTTTTTAAAAAAAAAACAATAAAAATCGTTTGTGAGCGGTAAAATGGCTGCAAAACTTTAAAAAACTGAACATAAACAACCATTCAATAAATTACTTTTTGACAAATTTTCAGTCCTCATTTGTAAATTATGATAATATTCAGAAAGAAGATCAAATTAATAATTAGTGAATTCGACTTTCTTATCATGAAGAATTATTGTGATCTCGAAGAGTGCATCCTATGCGCCTCGGTTTTGGCCTCGGCAAAAAAAACCGCAAAAAACATCTTCGTTTCGTTTGACTTTTCAAGGATTTTTTTTCCTCCATCGTTAATTTCTTTGCAACTTTTGTAGTCTTTATCTTCCAGTAATTGACTTTTTTCTTTCTCTCTTGAAGAAGCAAAGCGAGCAGCCATCTTTATTGGTTGTATGCAAAGCTGTCATAATTGAACTTCAATTTTGGCGCCTTTGGTCAACAATGCATTGCGAGCGCAACCTACAGTTTAGTGAGAAATAATTGGCTAGCCAATAGTCCCATTCACAGTTCCTGTGCCATCTTGACAGGTGGCCGGGCCTTTAATTTGCATTGAAGCAAGACGAACTTGAGCTTACAATGATGGAGACATTTTAACACCTCGCGGGACAATTATTCACGTCTCTATCATTGCAAGCTCTACTCGTTCGTCTCGCTTCGATTCAAAGGCCCGGCTTCCTTTAAAGATGGCACAGGGAACTGTGAAGGGGACAGCTATTTTTCATTTATCTCAGTGTAGGTTGTCACTAAAGCCTTTTTACTTTCATCATTAGATTGTGACGTTTTTCTTCCAACTGTTCTATGGCGCTATTGTTTTTACCATTCCTGGATTGGTCTACCTCGGGATTTTCCATGACTGGTTCTTTTGGGAGAAGATCCCTTTGATTATACTTTTGGTCCTTTTTGTGATTCTGAGTTTAATTGCTATAATGCCGACAGGGAATTCAAGTAAAGGTTGTTATGATAAATTCATCAGGTACATCCAAAAAATATTCATTCCTCTCTCTCTCTCTCTCTCTCTCTTAGATCTTCGATAGGGTATTTGCTACGTGTTCTCGCTATAGAAATGTTCAACTTTAAATATGTTTCTCTTTTATATTTAACAATTATAATATTGAAATGTTTGACTTAGACTACAAATACGCATACAAGTTTTCGTTTTTGCGCTTTGTATTTGGTGTGCTTTTAAGCTTTGAAAATCACAAACGTAGCAAATACCCATTTGGTGGTACATCGACCGTATTTTTTACAAAATTCTAAAACTTTTCCGGTTTTCAAAGGTCACCTAAAAGTTGTTTTATGCGGCAAAAACCCTCTGAGTTCTGCATTATTTTAAGTTTCTCTATTTACTCAATTTTTTTACAAAAAATGAGTACTTAAGTATGTAGTTCAACAATACTTGAGATTTTGAGATTGTCCAAATTTGCTGATTTTTATTTTGTAAAGAACTTCCTTTCTTTTGTATCTAACGCTTGGATTTTCATAGAACAGTCGACGCTTGTCCACAAGAACCTACTACTGGCCAAATTTAGCCATTTTACTACTTTTTATTGAATTTAGAGAATAAAATGCAATAAGGTAGCAAATACCCATTTTAGTAGCAAATACCCATTTTGGTAGCAAATACCCATTTTAAATAATTTGCAATATTTTGCAGTATTTAAGCAAAAATAAGATAAATTATTAAAATTCAGTAGTATATATTACAAACGCATCATTAGATATATGCAGCCTATAAATTGTCATACGTTTTTCATGAAAATGTTTGAATTTAAAAGCTTTTCTTGAATAACTTCATTTCTTTTTGTATCTAAGGCTTGGATTTTCATAGTCGACGCTTGTTCACAAGAACCTACTACTGGCCAAATTTAGTCATTTTACTGTTTTTTATTGAGTTTAGAGAAAAAATTCCATAACGTAGCAAATACCCATTTTTAGTAGCAAATACCCATTTTGGTAGCAAATACCCATTTTTATAATTTGCAATATTTTGTAGTATTTAAACCAAAAATAAGATACATTATTTAGATACAGTAACATATATTACAAACGCATCATTAGATAAAGGCAGAGTATTCATTTTTATACGTTTTTCATGAAAATTTTTGAATTGTGTTGGTCTTTAATTTCTTGTTGTAAGATGTGTTGCATTCTGGTTAAGAGATCGTTATATTGGAGGGAATTGTTTTTTTAAAACACGTTATTTGTTCTCAACAAGGTTTTCGTTGTCTTAATGCCTCAAATACCCTGCAGCAGCACACGAGAGCAGTAAATTATAGCAAAATATGCTTGAGTTAGCGCTTGTAAATGTCCATGCATTGAACATCCTAACTATACATTACGGCACTTTTTGTACTATAATTTGAATTACTGCGTTAAATAACTATTCAGGAATTAATTGAATGCTTTAAATTGATTCTGCTTTTATCAAAATGGTAAATAGCAACGACAAGGGTTTGTTACGCCCTCATAGGTTTTTTTACACTCCCCACAATGCAGGCCATTGAGCGTCGGTATAGTGTGGAGAGACCTGATGAGCCTTTCACTGATTTTTTCAGTGTATTTCGTTCTTACACTCTTTTGTTCTAGATGCGACACCTCTTCTACTCTTGTTATAGGGATTAATCGCCCTTTCTTGTTCACTAAAACAAATTTGCGCACAGCTCAGCGACCAAGGTCATTCACTTTGTTGTTGTAACAGTTACCAGTCATCTCTCTTGTTATTCTGACATGTGCACATGGAAACTTTAGATTTCTTTATTGTTGTTGCTGAGATGCGTACGACTTATAATATCAACTTCTTCTCTTTAAAATGTTCGTTTGGCGTAGGTTGCTTTCATCAGCAACTTTTTAACTCTTTAATGATGTTAATACGCGGCCGGATCACCATAACACACTTAGATAAGTTGTTCGCTTGAAATCAACTTCAGATAGTTTGCATCATGTTTGTAAGGGGTTTCTTGTTGAAGTATTTTATCAGAATCTTTTTCTTGGTCTTCATTATTCTCCATTTCTCCAGATGGTGTTCTTTACCTGGACCATCTCTATTTTTTCCGCTTGCTTTCCCTGAGGTTCAGACCTTCTCTTGATACATTCACGCGCAAGCGATATTCCCACTCACTGAGCATCATTGAATGCTGTTATCTATTTGCTAAAATGTTTCGTATGTTTATATGGTAAAAAAGGACAAAAAAAATTAACCAGTATCCAGTTCATATCGTCTTATCTTTGCGTCGACTTACATTTCTGACACTCTTGCCACACTAGGTACAGACTTTGGATTTAGGTAAATAAGTTGCGAGATTTAATGTCAAGACATCCATCATTTCTATCCACAACAAAAGTCTTATAGACACTCAAATAAAAACGACTAAAAACGACACTGTTTTTGGAATAAAAGACTATCATTAAAATCATCTTTACCATCATCATCATGGATCATCATCATTAGGACCGTCGTCATCCGCCATCATCATCATTTTCGTGATCGTATCATATCATCCATACCAAAATCATCCTCATTACTATCGTTATAGCCATCATCTGATTATTGTCATCATCATCATATACACCATCTTTGTCATCACCATGATATGATCATGATCATGCTCATCATCTTCATCACAATAGTATTCGTCATCATCATCATCACCATCATTACCAAATCATCATCATTATCATCGTTATCATTACCATTATTATTACCGTTATCATTACCATTAACATGATTATTATAATCATCATATATGGCATCTTCGTCACCATCATCATCATGATGATGGCATCATTATCATAATATCATCATCATCATCATCCTCTTCTTCGTCATTATCATTATCAAAATCAATATATATTATCATCATCATCATATACCTGCGTCATCATCATCTTCGTCATCATGGTCATTGTGATCATTACTAAAATCATGAGATGCATGATCAATGTCGCGGTAAAATCATTAACATATCATTATAATAGTTGTCGTTATCATAGGTATCATTATCACTGTTATCATTATAATAGTTGTCATTATCATAGGTATCATTATCACTGTTATCATTATAATAGTTGTCATTATCATAGGTATCATTATCACTGTTATCATTATAATAGTTGTCATTATCATAGGTATCATTATCACTGTTATCATTATAATAGTTGTCATTATCATAGGTATCATTATCACTGTTATCATTATAATAGTTATCATTATCATAGGTATCATTATCACTGTTATCATTATAATAGTTGTCGTTATCATAGGTATCATTATCACTGTTATCATTATAATAGTTGTCATTATCATAGGTATCATTATCACTGTTATCATTATAATAGTTGTCATTATCATAGGTATCATTATCACTGTTATCATTATAATAGTTGTCGTTATCATAGGTATCATTATCACTGTTTTAAAAAACTCATTAATAATTCATGACCATTTTGTCCAATCCGATGCTCCTCTCTGGTCACGAGGAAAGCATTGTATATCGCATAATCTACGGCTGAAACGCGGAGGGATTTGAATGTGACCCAGGGGAATGATGATGTACAATAGAAGAACAATGGAATGCAAATGAACATGAAGCATTATATAATGGCACATGTGTCATTATATAATGCTTCATGTCCATAATTCAGATATTACCCTCCCCCCCATCTCTACTGACGAGGGAACATCAGACTTAGAAATAATTTACTTTTAAATTTTTGGCGAAAAAAAGTCTTTGATCATGAGTGCCAATGCCAAGATTCGAACCGAGATCTTCTGCTTGGTTGTATCCGAGCTTTAAGCCATTATGCCACTGAGGCAATCGATGAAAAGTTTGCAACGAATCGAAAAGTCATCAATTTCATTAGCATTCAAGTTGGTTAGCATTCCTCTATTATTAGTGTAGATCAATTCCCAAATGCAAACAACCTTCCGTTTTCTTTTGTTTCATCGATATTGGACAAAATGGTCATGAATTACTAATGAGTTTTTTAAGCCGTTCAATAAACTCGCAGAACGTGTTTTATCAGGTTTAAAATCCCTTGAGCTTCGCCCTCAAGATTTTAAACCTGCTAAAACACTCCTGCTCGTTTATTAAACTATACATCATTATAATAGTTGTCATTATCATAGGTATCATTATCACTGTTATCATTATAATAGTTGTCATTATCATAGGTATCATTATCACTGTTATCATTATAATAGTTGTCGTTATCATAGGTATCATTATCACTGTTATCATTATAATAGTTGTCGTTATCATAGGTATCATCACTGTTATCATTATAATAGTTGTCGTTATCATAGGTATCATTATCACTGTTATCATTATAATAGTTGTCGTTATCATAGGTATCATTATCATTGTTATCATTATAATAGTTGTAATTATCATAGGTATCATTATCATAGGTATCATTATAATAGTTGTCGTTATCATAGGTATCATTATCACTGTTATCATTATAATAGTTGTCGTTTTCATAGATATCATTATCATTGTTATCATTACAATAGTTGTCGTTATCATAGGTATCATTATCACTGTTATCATTACAATAGTTGTCGTTATCATAGTTGTCGTTATCATAGGTATCATTATCACTGTTATCATTATAATAGTTGTCGTTATCATAGGTATCATTATCACTGTTATCATTATAATAGTTGTCGTTATCATAGGTATCATTATCATTGTTATCATTATAATAGTTGTCATTATCATAGGTATCATTATCATAGTTATCATTATAATAGTTATCATTATAATAGTTGTCATTATCATAGGTATCATTATCACTGTTATCATTATAATAGTTGTCGTTATCATAGGTATCATTATCACTGTTATCATTACAATAGTTGTCGTTATCATAGGTATCATTATCACTGTTATCATTACAATAGTTGTCGTTATCATAGGTATCATTATCACTGTTATCATTATAATAGTTGTCGTTATCATAGGTATCATTATCATTGTTATCATTATAATAGTTGTCGTTATCATAGGTATCATTATCACTGTTATCATTATAATAGTTGTCATTATCATAGGTATCATTATCACTGTTATCATTATAATAGTTGTCGTTATCATAGGTATCATTATCACTGTTATCATTATAATAGTTGTCGTTATCATAGGTATCATTATCATTGTTATCATTACAATAGTTGTCGTTATCATAGTTGTCGTTATCATAGGTATCATTATCACTGTTATCATTATAATAGTTGTCGTTATCATAGGTATCATCACTGTTATCATTATAATAGTTGTCGTTATCATAGGTATCATTATCACTGTTATCATTATAATAGTTGTCGTTATCATAGGTATCATTATCATTGTTATCATTATAATAGTTGTAATTATCATAGGTATCATTATCATAGGTATCATTATAATAGTTGTCGTTATCATAGGTATCATTATCACTGTTATCATTATAATAGTTGTCATTATCATAGGTATCATTATCACTGTTATCATTATAATAGTTGTCGTTATCATAGGTATCATTATCATTGTTATCATTATAATAGTTGTCATTATCATAGGTATCATTATCATAGTTATCATTATAATAGTTGTCGTTATCATAGGTATCATTATCATTGTTATCATTATAATAGTTGTAATTATCATAGGTATCATTATCATAGGTATCATTATAATAGTTGTCGTTATCATAGGTATCATTATCACTGTTATCATTATAATAGTTGTCATTATCATAGGTATCATTATCACTGTTATCATTATAATAGTTGTCGTTATCATAGGTATCATTATCATTGTTATCATTATAATAGTTGTCATTATCATAGGTATCATTATCATAGTTATCATTATAATAGTTATCATTATAATAGTTGTCATTATCATAGGTATCATTATCACTGTTATCATTATAATAGTTGTCGTTATCATAGGTATCATTATCACTGTTATCATTATAATAGTTGTCGTTATCATAGGTATCATTATCACTGTTATCATTATAATAGTTGTCGTTATCATAGGTATCATTATCACTGTTATCATTATAATAGTTGTCGTTATCATAGGTATCATTATCACTGTTATCATTATAATAGTTGTCGTTATCATAGGTATCATTATCAATGTTATCATTATAATAGTTGTCATTATCATAGGTATCATTATCACTGTTATCATTATAATAGTTGTCGTTATCATAGGTATCATTATCACTGTTATCATTATAATAGTTGTCGTTATCATAGGTATCATTATCATTGTTATCATTATAATAGTTGTCGTTATCATAGGTATCATTATCACTGTTATCATTATAATAGTTGTCATTATCATAGGTATCATTATCATTGTTATCATTATAATAGTTGTCATTATCATAGGTATCATTATCACTGTTATCATTATAATAGTTGTCGTTATCATAGGTATCATTATCATTGTTATCATTATAATAGTTGTCATTATCATAGGTATCATTATCATAGTTATCATTACAATAGTTGTCGTTATCATAGTTGTCGTTATCATAGGTATCATTATCACTGTTATCATTATAATAGTTGTCGTTATCATAGGTATCATCACTGTTATCATTATAATAGTTGTCGTTATCATAGGTATCATTATCACTGTTATCATTATAATAGTTGTCGTTATCATAGGTATCATTATCATTGTTATCATTATAATAGTTGTAATTATCATAGGTATCATTATCATATTTATCATTATAATAGTTGTCGTTATCATAGGTATCATTATCACTGTTATCATTATAATAGTTGTCATTATCATAGGTATCATTATCACTGTTATCATTATAATAGTTGTCGTTATCATAGGTATCATTATCATTGTTATCATTATAATAGTTGTCATTATCATAGGTATCATTATCATAGTTATCATTATAATAGTTGTCGTTATCATAGGTATCATTATCATTGTTATCATTATAATAGTTGTAATTATCATAGGTATCATTATCATAGGTATCATTATAATAGTTGTCGTTATCATAGGTATCATTATCACTGTTATCATTATAATAGTTGTCATTATCATAGGTATCATTATCACTGTTATCATTATAATAGTTGTCGTTATCATAGGTATCATTATCATTGTTATCATTATAATAGTTGTCATTATCATAGGTATTATTATCATTGTTATCATTATAATAGTTATCATTATAATAGTTGTCGTTATCATAGGTATCATTATCACTGTTATCATTATAATAGTTGTCGTTATCATAGGTATCATTATCATTGTTATCATTATAATAGTTGTCGTTATCATAGGTATCATTATCACTGTTATCATTATAATAGTTGTCATTATCATAGGTATCATTATCATTGTTATCATTATAATAGTTGTCATTATCATAGGTATCATTATCACTGTTATCATTATAATAGTTGTCGTTATCATAGGTATCATTATCATTGTTATCATTATAATAGTTGTCATTATCATAGGTATCATTATCACTGTTATCATTACAATAGTTGTCGTTATCATAGGTATCATTATCACTGTTATCATTATAATAGTTGTCGTTATCATAGGTATCATTATCATTGTTATCATTATAATAGTTGTCATTATCATAGGTATCATTATCATAGTTATCATTATAATAGTTGTCGTTATCATAGGTATCATTATCATTGTTATCATTATAATAGTTGTCGTTATCATAGGTATCATTATCACTGTTATCATTATAATAGTTGTCATTATCATAGGTATCATTATCATTGTTATCATTATAATAGTTGTCATTATCATAGGTATCATTATCATAGTTATCATTATAATAGTTATCATTATAATAGTTGTCATTATCATAGGTATCATTATCACTGTTATCATTATAATAGTTGTCGTTATCATAGGTATCATTATCACTGTTATCATTATAATAGTTGTCGTTATCATAGGTATCATTATCACTGTTATCATTATAATAGTTGTCGTTATCATAGGTATCATTATCACTGTTATCATTATAATAGTTGTCGTTATCATAGGTATCATTATCATTGTTATCATTACAATAGTTGTCGTTATCATAGTTGTCGTTATCAATGTTATCATTATAATAGTTGTCGTTATCATAGGTATCATTATCACTGTTATCATTATAATAGTTGTCATTATCATAGGTATCATTATCACTGTTATCATTATAATAGTTGTCGTTATCATAGGTATCATTATCATTGTTATCATTATAATAGTTGTCGTTATCATAGGTATCATTATCACTGTTATCATTATAATAGTTGTCATTATCATAGGTATCATTATCATTGTTATCATTATAATAGTTGTCATTATCATAGGTATCATTATCATAGTTATCATTATAATAGTTATCATTATAATAGTTGTCATTATCATAGGTATCATTATCACTGTTATCATTATAATAGTTGTCGTTATCATAGGTATCATTATCACTGTTATCATTATAATAGTTGTCGTTATCATAGGTATCATTATCACTGTTATCATTATAATAGTTGTCGTTATCATAGGTATCATTATCACTGTTATCATTATAATAGTTGTCGTTATCATAGGTATCATTATCATTGTTATCATTACAATAGTTGTCGTTATCATAGTTGTCGTTATCAATGTTATCATTATAATAGTTGTCGTTATCATAGGTATCATTATCACTGTTATCATTATAATAGTTGTCATTATCATAGGTATCATTATCACTGTTATCATTATAATAGTTGTCATTATCATAGGTATCATTATCACTGTTATCATTATAATAGTTGTCGTTATCATAGGTATCATTATCACTGTTATCATTATAATAGTTGTCGTTATCATAGGTATCATTATCATTGTTATCATTACAATAGTTGTCGTTATCATAGTTGTCGTTATCATAGGTATCATTATCACTGTTATCATTATAATAGTTGTCGTTATCATAGGTATCATCACTGTTATCATTATAATAGTTGTCGTTATCATAGGTATCATTATCACTGTTATCATTATAATAGTTGTCGTTATCATAGGTATCATTATCATTGTTATCATTATAATAGTTGTAATTATCATAGGTATCATTATCATAGGTATCATTATAATAGTTGTCGTTATCATAGGTATCATTATCACTGTTATCATTATAATAGTTGTCATTATCATAGGTATCATTATCACTGTTATCATTATAATAGTTGTCGTTATCATAGGTATCATTATCATTGTTATCATTATAATAGTTGTCATTATCATAGGTATCATTATCATAGTTATCATTATAATAGTTGTCGTTATCATAGGTATCATTATCATTGTTATCATTATAATAGTTGTCGTTATCATAGGTATCATTATCATTGTTATCATTATAATAGTTGTCATTATCATAGGTATCATTATCATAGTTATCATTATAATAGTTATCATTATAATAGTTGTCATTATCATAGGTATCATTATCACTGTTATCATTATAATAGTTGTCGTTATCATAGGTATCATTATCACTGTTATCATTATAATAGTTGTCGTTATCATAGGTATCACTATCACTGTTATCATTATAATAGTTGTCGTTATCATAGGTATCATTATCAATGTTATCATTATAATAGTTGTCGTTATCATAGGTATCATTATCACTGTTATCATTATAATAGTTGTCATTATCATAGGTATCATTATCACTGTTATCATTATAATAGTTGTCGTTATCATAGGTATCATTATCACTGTTATCATTATAATAGTTGTCGTTATCATAGGTATCATTATCATTGTTATCATTATAATAGTTGTCGTTATCATAGGTATCATTATCACTGTTATCATTATAATAGTTGTCATTATCATAGGTATCATTATCACTGTTATCATTATAATAGTTGTCGTTATCATAGGTATCATTATCACTGTTATCATTATAATAGTTGTCGTTATCATAGGTATCATTATCATTGTTATCATTACAATAGTTGTCGTTATCATAGTTGTCGTTATCATAGGTATCATTATCACTGTTATCATTATAATAGTTGTCGTTATCATAGGTATCATCACTGTTATCATTATAATAGTTGTCGTTATCATAGGTATCATTATCACTGTTATCATTATAATAGTTGTCGTTATCATAGGTATCATTATCATTGTTATCATTATAATAGTTGTAATTATCATAGGTATCATTATCATAGGTATCATTATAATAGTTGTCGTTATCATAGGTATCATTATCACTGTTATCATTATAATAGTTGTCATTATCATAGGTATCATTATCACTGTTATCATTATAATAGTTGTCGTTATCATAGGTATCATTATCATTGTTATCATTATAATAGTTGTCATTATCATAGGTATCATTATCATAGTTATCATTATAATAGTTGTCGTTATCATAGGTATCATTATCATTGTTATCATTATAATAGTTGTCGTTATCATAGGTATTATTATCATTGTTATCATTATAATAGTTGTCATTATCATAGGTATCATTATCATAGTTATCATTATCATAGGTATCATTATAATAGTTGTCGTTATCATAGGTATCATTATCACTGTTATCATTATAATAGTTGTCATTATCATAGGTATCATTATCACTGTTATCATTATAATAGTTGTCGTTATCATAGGTATCATTATCATTGTTATCATTATAATAGTTGTCATTATCATAGGTATCATTATCATAGTTATCATTATAATAGTTATCATTATAATAGTTGTCATTATCATAGGTATCATTATCACTGTTATCATTATAATAGTTGTCGTTATCATAGGTATCATTATCACTGTTATCATTATAATAGTTGTCGTTATCATAGGTATCATTATCATTGTTATCATTATAATAGTTGTCATTATCATAGGTATCATTATCACTGTTATCATTATAATAGTTGTCGTTATCATAGGTATCATTATCATTGTTATCATTATAATAGTTGTCATTATCATAGGTATCATTATCACTGTTATCATTACAATAGTTGTCGTTATCATAGGTATCATTATCACTGTTATCATTATAATAGTTGTCGTTATCATAGGTATCATTATCATTGTTATCATTATAATAGTTGTCATTATCATAGGTATCATTATCATAGTTATCATTATAATAGTTGTCGTTATCATAGGTATCATTATCATTGTTATCATTATAATAGTTGTCGTTATCATAGGTATCATTATCACTGTTATCATTATAATAGTTGTCATTATCATAGGTATCATTATCATTGTTATCATTATAATAGTTGTCATTATCATAGGTATCATTATCATAGTTATCATTATAATAGTTATCATTATAATAGTTGTCATTATCATAGGTATCATTATCACTGTTATCATTATAATAGTTGTCGTTATCATAGGTATCATTATCACTGTTATCATTATAATAGTTGTCGTTATCATAGGTATCATTATCACTGTTATCATTATAATAGTTGTCGTTATCATAGGTATCATTATCACTGTTATCATTATAATAGTTGTCGTTATCATAGGTATCATTATCATTGTTATCATTACAATAGTTGTCGTTATCATAGTTGTCGTTATCAATGTTATCATTATAATAGTTGTCGTTATCATAGGTATCATTATCACTGTTATCATTATAATAGTTGTCATTATCATAGGTATCATTATCACTGTTATCATTATAATAGTTGTCGTTATCATAGGTATCATTATCATTGTTATCATTATAATAGTTGTCGTTATCATAGGTATCATTATCACTGTTATCATTATAATAGTTGTCATTATCATAGGTATCATTATCATAGTTATCATTATAATAGTTATCATTATAATAGTTGTCATTATCATAGGTATCATTATCACTGTTATCATTATAATAGTTGTCGTTATCATAGGTATCATTATCACTGTTATCATTATAATAGTTGTCGTTATCATAGGTATCATTATCACTGTTATCATTATAATAGTTGTCGTTATCATAGGTATCATTATCACTGTTATCATTATAATAGTTGTCGTTATCATAGGTATCATTATCATTGTTATCATTACAATAGTTGTCGTTATCATAGTTGTCGTTATCAATGTTATCATTATAATAGTTGTCGTTATCATAGGTATCATTATCACTGTTATCATTATAATAGTTGTCATTATCATAGGTATCATTATCACTGTTATCATTATAATAGTTGTCGTTATCATAGGTATCATTATCACTGTTATCATTATAATAGTTGTCGTTATCATAGGTATCATTATCATTGTTATCATTATAATAGTTGTCGTTATCATAGGTATCATTATCACTGTTATCATTATAATAGTTGTCATTATCATAGGTATCATTATCACTGTTATCATTATAATAGTTGTCGTTATCATAGGTATCATTATCATTGTTATCATTACAATAGTTGTCGTTATCATAGTTGTCGTTATCATAGGTATCATTATCACTGTTATCATTATAATAGTTGTCGTTATCATAGGTATCATCACTGTTATCATTATAATAGTTGTCGTTATCATAGGTATCATTATCACTGTTATCATTATAATAGTTGTCGTTATCATAGGTATCATTATCATTGTTATCATTATAATAGTTGTAATTATCATAGGTATCATTATCATAGGTATCATTATAATAGTTGTCGTTATCATAGGTATCATTATCACTGTTATCATTATAATAGTTGTCATTATCATAGGTATCATTATCACTGTTATCATTATAATAGTTGTCGTTATCATAGGTATCATTATCATTGTTATCATTATAATAGTTGTCATTATCATAGGTATCATTATCATAGTTATCATTATAATAGTTGTCGTTATCATAGGTATCATTATCATTGTTATCATTATAATAGTTGTCGTTATCATAGGTATTATTATCATTGTTATCATTATAATAGTTGTCATTATCATAGGTATCATTATCATAGTTATCATTATAATAGTTATCATTATAATAGTTGTCATTATCATAGGTATCATTATCACTGTTATCATTATAATAGTTGTCGTTATCATAGGTATCATTATCACTATTATCATTATAATAGTTGTCGTTATCATAGGTATCATTATCACTGTTATCATTATAATAGTTGTCGTTATCATAGGTATCATTATCACTGTTATCATTATAATAGTTGTCGTTATCATAGGTATCATTATCACTGTTATCATTATAATAGTTGTCGTTATCATAGGTATCATTATCAATGTTATCATTATAATAGTTGTCGTTATCATAGGTATCATTATCACTGTTATCATTATAATAGTTGTCATTATCATAGGTATCATTATCACTGTTATCATTATAATAGTTGTCGTTATCATAGGTATCATTATCACTGTTATCATTATAATAGTTGTCGTTATCATAGGTATCATTATCATTGTTATCATTATAATAGTTGTCGTTATCATAGGTATCATTATCACTGTTATCATTATAATAGTTGTCGTTATCATAGGTATCATTATCACTGTTATCATTATAATAGTTGTCGTTATCATAGGTATCATTATCACTGTTATCATTATAATAGTTGTCGTTATCATAGGTATCATTATCATTGTTATTCTTACAATAGTTGTCGTTATCATAGTTGTCGTTATCATAGGTATCATTATCACTGTTATCATTATAATAGTTGTCATTATCATAGGTATCATTATCACTGTTATCATTATAATAGTTGTCGTTATCATAGGTATCATTATCACTGTTATCATTATAATAGTTGTCGTTATCATAGGTATCATTATCACTGTTATCATTACAATAGTTGTCGTTATCATAGGTATCATTATCACTGTTATCATTACAATAGTTGTCGTTATCATAGGTATCATTATCACTGTTATCATTATAATAGTTGTCGTTATCATAGGTATCATTATCACTGTTATCATTATAATAGTTGTCATTATCATAGGTATCATTATCACTGTTATCATTATAATAGTTGTCGTTATCATAGGTATCATTATCATTGTTATCATTATAATAGTTGTCATTATCATAGGTATCATTATCATAGTTATCATTATAATAGTTGTCGTTATCATAGGTATCATTATCACTGTTATCATTATAATAGTTGTCATTATCATAGGTATCATTATCACTGTTATCATTATAATAGTTGTCGTTATCATAGGTATCATTATCACTGTTATCATTATAATAGTTGTCGTTATCATAGGTATCATTATCATTGTTATCATTACAATAGTTGTCGTTATCATAGTTGTCGTTATCATAGGTATCATTATCACTGTTATCATTATAATAGTTGTCGTTATCATAGGTATCATCACTGTTATCATTATAATAGTTGTCGTTATCATAGGTATCATTATCACTGTTATCATTATAATAGTTGTCGTTATCATAGGTATCATTATCATTGTTATCATTATAATAGTTGTAATTATCATAGGTATCATTATCATAGGTATCATTATAATAGTTGTCGTTATCATAGGTATCATTATCACTGTTATCATTATAATAGTTGTCATTATCATAGGTATCATTATCACTGTTATCATTATAATAGTTGTCGTTATCATAGGTATCATTATCATTGTTATTCTTACAATAGTTGTCGTTATCATAGTTGTCGTTATCATAGGTATCATTATCACTGTTATCATTATAATAGTTGTCATTATCATAGGTATCATTATCACTGTTATCATTATAATAGTTGTCGTTATCATAGGTATCATTATCACTGTTATCATTATAATAGTTGTCGTTATCATAGGTATCATTATCACTGTTATCATTACAATAGTTGTCGTTATCATAGGTATCATTATCACTGTTATCATTACAATAGTTGTCGTTATCATAGGTATCATTATCACTGTTATCATTATAATAGTTGTCGTTATCATAGGTATCATTATCACTGTTATCATTATAATAGTTGTCATTATCATAGGTATCATTATCACTGTTATCATTATAATAGTTGTCGTTATCATAGGTATCATTATCATTGTTATCATTATAATAGTTGTCATTATCATAGGTATCATTATCATAGTTATCATTATAATAGTTGTCGTTATCATAGGTATCATTATCACTGTTATCATTATAATAGTTGTCATTATCATAGGTATCATTATCACTGTTATCATTATAATAGTTGTCGTTATCATAGGTATCATTATCACTGTTATCATTATAATAGTTGTCGTTATCATAGGTATCATTATCATTGTTATCATTACAATAGTTGTCGTTATCATAGTTGTCGTTATCATAGGTATCATTATCACTGTTATCATTATAATAGTTGTCGTTATCATAGGTATCATCACTGTTATCATTATAATAGTTGTCGTTATCATAGGTATCATTATCACTGTTATCATTATAATAGTTGTCGTTATCATAGGTATCATTATCATTGTTATCATTATAATAGTTGTAATTATCATAGGTATCATTATCATAGGTATCATTATAATAGTTGTCGTTATCATAGGTATCATTATCACTGTTATCATTATAATAGTTGTCATTATCATAGGTATCATTATCACTGTTATCATTATAATAGTTGTCGTTATCATAGGTATCATTATCATTGTTATCATTATAATAGTTGTCATTATCATAGGTATCATTATCATAGTTATCATTATAATAGTTGTCGTTATCATAGGTATCATTATCATTGTTATCATTATAATAGTTGTCGTTATCATAGGTATTATTATCATTGTTATCATTATAATAGTTGTCATTATCATAGGTATCATTATCATAGTTATCATTATCATAGGTATCATTATAATAGTTGTCGTTATCATAGGTATCATTATCACTGTTATCATTATAATAGTTGTCATTATCATAGGTATCATTATCACTGTTATCATTATAATAGTTGTCGTTATCATAGGTATCATTATCATTGTTATCATTATAATAGTTGTCATTATCATAGGTATCATTATCATAGTTATCATTATAATAGTTATCATTATAATAGTTGTCATTATCATAGGTATCATTATCACTGTTATCATTATAATAGTTGTCGTTATCATAGGTATCATTATCACTGTTATCATTATAATAGTTGTCGTTATCATAGGTATCATTATCATTGTTATCATTATAATAGTTGTCATTATCATAGGTATCATTATCACTGTTATCATTATAATAGTTGTCGTTATCATAGGTATCATTATCATTGTTATCATTATAATAGTTGTCATTATCATAGGTATCATTATCACTGTTATCATTACAATAGTTGTCGTTATCATAGGTATCATTATCACTGTTATCATTATAATAGTTGTCGTTATCATAGGTATCATTATCATTGTTATCATTATAATAGTTGTCATTATCATAGGTATCATTATCATAGTTATCATTATAATAGTTGTCGTTATCATAGGTATCATTATCATTGTTATCATTATAATAGTTGTCGTTATCATAGGTATCATTATCACTGTTATCATTATAATAGTTGTCATTATCATAGGTATCATTATCATTGTTATCATTATAATAGTTGTCATTATCATAGGTATCATTATCATAGTTATCATTATAATAGTTATCATTATAATAGTTGTCATTATCATAGGTATCATTATCACTGTTATCATTATAATAGTTGTCGTTATCATAGGTATCATTATCACTGTTATCATTATAATAGTTGTCGTTATCATAGGTATCATTATCACTGTTATCATTATAATAGTTGTCGTTATCATAGGTATCATTATCACTGTTATCATTATAATAGTTGTCGTTATCATAGGTATCATTATCATTGTTATCATTACAATAGTTGTCGTTATCATAGTTGTCGTTATCAATGTTATCATTATAATAGTTGTCGTTATCATAGGTATCATTATCACTGTTATCATTATAATAGTTGTCATTATCATAGGTATCATTATCACTGTTATCATTATAATAGTTGTCGTTATCATAGGTATCATTATCATTGTTATCATTATAATAGTTGTCGTTATCATAGGTATCATTATCACTGTTATCATTATAATAGTTGTCATTATCATAGGTATCATTATCATAGTTATCATTATAATAGTTATCATTATAATAGTTGTCATTATCATAGGTATCATTATCACTGTTATCATTATAATAGTTGTCGTTATCATAGGTATCATTATCACTGTTATCATTATAATAGTTGTCGTTATCATAGGTATCATTATCACTGTTATCATTATAATAGTTGTCGTTATCATAGGTATCATTATCACTGTTATCATTATAATAGTTGTCGTTATCATAGGTATCATTATCATTGTTATCATTACAATAGTTGTCGTTATCATAGTTGTCGTTATCAATGTTATCATTATAATAGTTGTCGTTATCATAGGTATCATTATCACTGTTATCATTATAATAGTTGTCATTATCATAGGTATCATTATCACTGTTATCATTATAATAGTTGTCGTTATCATAGGTATCATTATCACTGTTATCATTATAATAGTTGTCGTTATCATAGGTATCATTATCATTGTTATCATTATAATAGTTGTCGTTATCATAGGTATCATTATCACTGTTATCATTATAATAGTTGTCATTATCATAGGTATCATTATCACTGTTATCATTATAATAGTTGTCGTTATCATAGGTATCATTATCATTGTTATCATTACAATAGTTGTCGTTATCATAGTTGTCGTTATCATAGGTATCATTATCACTGTTATCATTATAATAGTTGTCGTTATCATAGGTATCATCACTGTTATCATTATAATAGTTGTCGTTATCATAGGTATCATTATCACTGTTATCATTATAATAGTTGTCGTTATCATAGGTATCATTATCATTGTTATCATTATAATAGTTGTAATTATCATAGGTATCATTATCATAGGTATCATTATAATAGTTGTCGTTATCATAGGTATCATTATCACTGTTATCATTATAATAGTTGTCATTATCATAGGTATCATTATCACTGTTATCATTATAATAGTTGTCGTTATCATAGGTATCATTATCATTGTTATCATTATAATAGTTGTCATTATCATAGGTATCATTATCATAGTTATCATTATAATAGTTGTCGTTATCATAGGTATCATTATCATTGTTATCATTATAATAGTTGTCGTTATCATAGGTATTATTATCATTGTTATCATTATAATAGTTGTCATTATCATAGGTATCATTATCATAGTTATCATTATAATAGTTATCATTATAATAGTTGTCATTATCATAGGTATCATTATCACTGTTATCATTATAATAGTTGTCGTTATCATAGGTATCATTATCACTATTATCATTATAATAGTTGTCGTTATCATAGGTATCATTATCACTGTTATCATTATAATAGTTGTCGTTATCATAGGTATCATTATCACTGTTATCATTATAATAGTTGTCGTTATCATAGGTATCATTATCACTGTTATCATTATAATAGTTGTCGTTATCATAGGTATCATTATCAATGTTATCATTATAATAGTTGTCGTTATCATAGGTATCATTATCACTGTTATCATTATAATAGTTGTCATTATCATAGGTATCATTATCACTGTTATCATTATAATAGTTGTCGTTATCATAGGTATCATTATCACTGTTATCATTATAATAGTTGTCGTTATCATAGGTATCATTATCATTGTTATCATTATAATAGTTGTCGTTATCATAGGTATCATTATCACTGTTATCATTATAATAGTTGTCGTTATCATAGGTATCATTATCACTGTTATCATTATAATAGTTGTCGTTATCATAGGTATCATTATCACTGTTATCATTATAATAGTTGTCGTTATCATAGGTATCATTATCATTGTTATTCTTACAATAGTTGTCGTTATCATAGTTGTCGTTATCATAGGTATCATTATCACTGTTATCATTATAATAGTTGTCATTATCATAGGTATCATTATCACTGTTATCATTATAATAGTTGTCGTTATCATAGGTATCATTATCACTGTTATCATTATAATAGTTGTCGTTATCATAGGTATCATTATCACTGTTATCATTACAATAGTTGTCGTTATCATAGGTATCATTATCACTGTTATCATTACAATAGTTGTCGTTATCATAGGTATCATTATCACTGTTATCATTATAATAGTTGTCGTTATCATAGGTATCATTATCACTGTTATCATTATAATAGTTGTCATTATCATAGGTATCATTATCACTGTTATCATTATAATAGTTGTCGTTATCATAGGTATCATTATCATTGTTATCATTATAATAGTTGTCATTATCATAGGTATCATTATCATAGTTATCATTATAATAGTTGTCGTTATCATAGGTATCATTATCATTGTTATCATTATAATAGTTGTCGTTATCATAGGTATTATTATCATTGTTATCATTATAATAGTTGTCATTATCATAGGTATCATTATCATAGTTATCATTATAATAGTTATCATTATAATAGTTGTCATTATCATAGGTATCATTATCACTGTTATCATTATAATAGTTGTCGTTATCATAGGTATCATTATCACTATTATCATTATAATAGTTGTCGTTATCATAGGTATCATTATCACTGTTATCATTATAATAGTTGTCGTTATCATAGGTATCATTATCACTGTTATCATTATAATAGTTGTCGTTATCATAGGTATCATTATCACTGTTATCATTATAATAGTTGTCGTTATCATAGGTATCATTATCAATGTTATCATTATAATAGTTGTCGTTATCATAGGTATCATTATCACTGTTATCATTATAATAGTTGTCATTATCATAGGTATCATTATCACTGTTATCATTATAATAGTTGTCGTTATCATAGGTATCATTATCACTGTTATCATTATAATAGTTGTCGTTATCATAGGTATCATTATCATTGTTATCATTATAATAGTTGTCGTTATCATAGGTATCATTATCACTGTTATCATTATAATAGTTGTCGTTATCATAGGTATCATTATCACTGTTATCATTATAATAGTTGTCGTTATCATAGGTATCATTATCACTGTTATCATTATAATAGTTGTCGTTATCATAGGTATCATTATCATTGTTATCATTATAATAGTTGTCATTATCATAGGTATCATTATCATAGTTATCATTATAATAGTTGTCGTTATCATAGGTATCATTATCATTGTTATCATTATAATAGTTGTCGTTATCATAGGTATTATTATCATTGTTATCATTATAATAGTTGTCATTATCATAGGTATCATTATCATAGTTATCATTATAATAGTTATCATTATAATAGTTGTCATTATCATAGGTATCATTATCACTGTTATCATTATAATAGTTGTCGTTATCATAGGTATCATTATCACTATTATCATTATAATAGTTGTCGTTATCATAGGTATCATTATCACTGTTATCATTATAATAGTTGTCGTTATCATAGGTATCATTATCACTGTTATCATTATAATAGTTGTCGTTATCATAGGTATCATTATCACTGTTATCATTATAATAGTTGTCGTTATCATAGGTATCATTATCAATGTTATCATTATAATAGTTGTCGTTATCATAGGTATCATTATCACTGTTATCATTATAATAGTTGTCATTATCATAGGTATCATTATCACTGTTATCATTATAATAGTTGTCGTTATCATAGGTATCATTATCACTGTTATCATTATAATAGTTGTCGTTATCATAGGTATCATTATCATTGTTATCATTATAATAGTTGTCGTTATCATAGGTATCATTATCACTGTTATCATTATAATAGTTGTCGTTATCATAGGTATCATTATCACTGTTATCATTATAATAGTTGTCGTTATCATAGGTATCATTATCACTGTTATCATTATAATAGTTGTCGTTATCATAGGTATCATTATCATTGTTATTCTTACAATAGTTGTCGTTATCATAGTTGTCGTTATCATAGGTATCATTATCACTGTTATCATTATAATAGTTGTCATTATCATAGGTATCATTATCACTGTTATCATTATAATAGTTGTCGTTATCATAGGTATCATTATCACTGTTATCATTATAATAGTTGTCGTTATCATAGGTATCATTATCACTGTTATCATTACAATAGTTGTCGTTATCATAGGTATCATTATCACTGTTATCATTACAATAGTTGTCGTTATCATAGGTATCATTATCACTGTTATCATTATAATAGTTGTCGTTATCATAGGTATCATTATCACTGTTATCATTATAATAGTTGTCATTATCATAGGTATCATTATCACTGTTATCATTATAATAGTTGTCGTTATCATAGGTATCATTATCATTGTTATCATTATAATAGTTGTCATTATCATAGGTATCATTATCATAGTTATCATTATAATAGTTGTCGTTATCATAGGTATCATTATCATTGTTATCATTATAATAGTTGTCGTTATCATAGGTATTATTATCATTGTTATCATTATAATAGTTGTCATTATCATAGGTATCATTATCATAGTTATCATTATAATAGTTATCATTATAATAGTTGTCATTATCATAGGTATCATTATCACTGTTATCATTATAATAGTTGTCGTTATCATAGGTATCATTATCACTATTATCATTATAATAGTTGTCGTTATCATAGGTATCATTATCACTGTTATCATTATAATAGTTGTCGTTATCATAGGTATCATTATCACTGTTATCATTATAATAGTTGTCGTTATCATAGGTATCATTATCACTGTTATCATTATAATAGTTGTCGTTATCATAGGTATCATTATCAATGTTATCATTATAATAGTTGTCGTTATCATAGGTATCATTATCACTGTTATCATTATAATAGTTGTCATTATCATAGGTATCATTATCACTGTTATCATTATAATAGTTGTCGTTATCATAGGTATCATTATCACTGTTATCATTATAATAGTTGTCGTTATCATAGGTATCATTATCATTGTTATCATTATAATAGTTGTCGTTATCATAGGTATCATTATCACTGTTATCATTATAATAGTTGTCGTTATCATAGGTATCATTATCACTGTTATCATTATAATAGTTGTCGTTATCATAGGTATCATTATCACTGTTATCATTATAATAGTTGTCGTTATCATAGGTATCATTATCATTGTTATTCTTACAATAGTTGTCGTTATCATAGTTGTCGTTATCATAGGTATCATTATCACTGTTATCATTATAATAGTTGTCATTATCATAGGTATCATTATCACTGTTATCATTATAATAGTTGTCGTTATCATAGGTATCATTATCACTGTTATCATTATAATAGTTGTCGTTATCATAGGTATCATTATCACTGTTATCATTACAATAGTTGTCGTTATCATAGGTATCATTATCACTGTTATCATTACAATAGTTGTCGTTATCATAGGTATCATTATCACTGTTATCATTATAATAGTTGTCGTTATCATAGGTATCATTATCACTGTTATCATTATAATAGTTGTCGTTATCATAGGTATCATTATCACTGTTATCATTATAATAGTTGTCATTATCATAGGTATCATTATCACTGTTATCATTATAATAGTTGTCGTTATCATAGGTATCATTATCACTGTTATCATTATAATAGTTGTCGTTATCATAGGTATCATTATCATTGTTATCATTACAATAGTTGTCGTTATCATAGTTGTCGTTATCATAGGTATCATTATCACTGTTATCATTATAATAGTTGTCGTTATCATAGGTATCATCACTGTTATCATTATAATAGTTGTCGTTATCATAGGTATCATTATCACTGTTATCATTATAATAGTTGTCGTTATCATAGGTATCATTATCATTGTTATCATTATAATAGTTGTAATTATCATAGGTATCATTATCATAGGTATCATTATAATAGTTGTCGTTATCATAGGTATCATTATCACTGTTATCATTATAATAGTTGTCGTTTTCATAGATATCATTATCATTGTTATCATTACAATAGTTGTCGTTATCATAGGTATCATTATCACTGTTATCATTACAATAGTTGTCGTTATCATAGTTGTCGTTATCATAGGTATCATTATCACTGTTATCATTATAATAGTTGTCGTTATCATAGGTATCATTATCACTGTTATCATTATAATAGTTGTCGTTATCATAGGTATCATTATCATTGTTATCATTATAATAGTTGTCATTATCATAGGTATCATTATCATAGTTATCATTATAATAGTTATCATTATAATAGTTGTCATTATCATAGGTATCATTATCACTGTTATCATTATAATAGTTGTCGTTATCATAGGTATCATTATCACTGTTATCATTACAATAGTTGTCGTTATCATAGGTATCATTATCACTGTTATCATTACAATAGTTGTCGTTATCATAGGTATCATTATCACTGTTATCATTATAATAGTTGTCGTTATCATAGGTATCATTATCATTGTTATCATTATAATAGTTGTCGTTATCATAGGTATCATTATCACTGTTATCATTATAATAGTTGTCGTTATCATAGGTATCATTATCACTGTTATCATTATAATAGTTGTCATTATCATAGGTATCATTATCACTGTTATCATTATAATAGTTGTCATTATCATAGGTATCATTATCACTGTTATCATTATAATAGTTGTCGTTATCATAGGTATCATTATCACTGTTATCATTATAATAGTTGTCGTTATCATAGGTATCATTATCATTGTTATCATTACAATAGTTGTCGTTATCATAGTTGTCGTTATCATAGGTATCATTATCACTGTTATCATTATAATAGTTGTCGTTATCATAGGTATCATCACTGTTATCATTATAATAGTTGTCGTTATCATAGGTATCATTATCACTGTTATCATTATAATAGTTGTCGTTATCATAGGTATCATTATCATTGTTATCATTATAATAGTTGTAATTATCATAGGTATCATTATCATAGGTATCATTATAATAGTTGTCGTTATCATAGGTATCATTATCACTGTTATCATTATAATAGTTGTCATTATCATAGGTATCATTATCACTGTTATCATTATAATAGTTGTCGTTATCATAGGTATCATTATCATTGTTATCATTATAATAGTTGTCATTATCATAGGTATCATTATCATAGTTATCATTATAATAGTTGTCGTTATCATAGGTATCATTATCATTGTTATCATTATAATAGTTGTCGTTATCATAGGTATCATTATCATTGTTATCATTATAATAGTTGTCATTATCATAGGTATCATTATCATAGTTATCATTATAATAGTTATCATTATAATAGTTGTCATTATCATAGGTATCATTATCACTGTTATCATTATAATAGTTGTCGTTATCATAGGTATCATTATCACTGTTATCATTATAATAGTTGTCGTTATCATAGGTATCACTATCACTGTTATCATTATAATAGTTGTCGTTATCATAGGTATCATTATCAATGTTATCATTATAATAGTTGTCGTTATCATAGGTATCATTATCACTGTTATCATTATAATAGTTGTCGTTATCATAGGTATCATTATCACTGTTATCATTATAATAGTTGTCGTTATCATAGGTATCATTATCACTGTTATCATTATAATAGTTGTCGTTATCATAGGTATCATTATCATTGTTATCATTATAATAGTTGTCGTTATCATAGGTATCATTATCACTGTTATCATTATAATAGTTGTCATTATCATAGGTATCATTATCACTGTTATCATTATAATAGTTGTCGTTATCATAGGTATCATTATCACTGTTATCATTATAATAGTTGTCGTTATCATAGGTATCATTATCATTGTTATCATTACAATAGTTGTCGTTATCATAGTTGTCGTTATCATAGGTATCATTATCACTGTTATCATTATAATAGTTGTCGTTATCATAGGTATCATCACTGTTATCATTATAATAGTTGTCGTTATCATAGGTATCATTATCACTGTTATCATTATAATAGTTGTCGTTATCATAGGTATCATTATCATTGTTATCATTATAATAGTTGTAATTATCATAGGTATCATTATCATAGGTATCATTATAATAGTTGTCGTTATCATAGGTATCATTATCACTGTTATCATTATAATAGTTGTCATTATCATAGGTATCATTATCACTGTTATCATTATAATAGTTGTCGTTATCATAGGTATCATTATCATTGTTATCATTATAATAGTTGTCATTATCATAGGTATCATTATCATAGTTATCATTATAATAGTTGTCGTTATCATAGGTATCATTATCATTGTTATCATTATAATAGTTGTCGTTATCATAGGTATTATTATCATTGTTATCATTATAATAGTTGTCATTATCATAGGTATCATTATCATAGTTATCATTATAATAGTTATCATTATAATAGTTGTCATTATCATAGGTATCATTATCACTGTTATCATTATAATAGTTGTCGTTATCATAGGTATCATTATCACTATTATCATTATAATAGTTGTCGTTATCATAGGTATCATTATCACTGTTATCATTATAATAGTTGTCGTTATCATAGGTATCATTATCACTGTTATCATTATAATAGTTGTCGTTATCATAGGTATCATTATCACTGTTATCATTATAATAGTTGTCGTTATCATAGGTATCATTATCAATGTTATCATTATAATAGTTGTCGTTATCATAGGTATCATTATCACTATTATCATTATAATAGTTGTCGTTATCATAGGTATCATTATCACTGTTATCATTATAATAGTTGTCGTTATCATAGGTATCATTATCATTGTTATCATTATAATAGTTGTCGTTATCATAGGTATCATTATCATTGTTATCATTATAATAGTTGTCGTTATCATAGGTATCATTATCACTGTTATCATTATAATAGTTGTCGTTATCATAGGTATCATTATCACTGTTATCATTATAATAGTTGTCGTTATCATAGGTATCATTATCAATGTTATCATTATAATAGTTGTCGTTATCATAGTTATCATTATCATTGTTATCATTATAATAGTTATCGTTATCATAGGTATCATTATCACTGTTATCATTATAATAGTTGTCATTATCATAGGTATCATTATCACTGTTATCATTATAATAGTTGTCGTTATCATAGGTATCATTATCACTGTTATCATTATAATAGTTGTCGTTATCATAGGTATCATTATCATTGTTATCATTATAATAGTTGTCGTTATCATAGGTATCATTATCACTGTTATCATTATAATAGTTGTCGTTATCATAGGTATCATTATCACTGTTATCATTATAATAGTTGTCGTTATCATAGGTATCATTATCACTGTTATCATTATAATAGTTGTCGTTATCATAGGTATCATTATCACTGTTATCATTATAATAGTTGTCGTTATCATAGGTATCATTATCATTGTTATTCTTACAATAGTTGTCGTTATCATAGTTGTCGTTATCATAGGTATCATTATCACTGTTATCATTATAATAGTTGTCGTTATCATAGGTATCATCACTGTTATCATTATAATAGTTGTCGTTATCATAGGTATCATTATCACTGTTATCATTATAATAGTTGTCGTTATCATAGGTATCATTATCATTGTTATCATTATAATAGTTGTAATTATCATAGGTATCATTATCATAGGTATCATTATAATAGTTGTCGTTATCATAGGTATCATTATCACTGTTATCATTATAATAGTTGTCATTATCATAGGTATCATTATCACTTTTATCATTATAATAGTTGTCGTTATCATAGGTATCATTATCATTGTTATCATTATAATAGTTGTCATTATCATAGGTATCATTATCATAGTTATCATTATAATAGTTGTCGTTATCATAGGTATCATTATCATTGTTATCATTATAATAGTTGTCGTTATCATAGGTATCATTATCATTGTTATCATTATAATAGTTGTCATTATCATAGGTATCATAATATCATAGTTATCATTATAATAGTTGTCATTATCATAGGTATCATTATCACTGTTATCATTATAATAGTTGTCGTTATCATAGGTATCATTATCACTGTTATCATTATAATAGTTGTCGTTATCATAGGTATCATTATCATTGTTATCATTACAATAGTTGTCGTTATCATAGTTGTCGTTATCATAGGTATCATTATCACTGTTATCATTATAATAGTTGTCGTTATCATAGGTATCATTATCACTGTTATCATTATAATAGTTGTCGTTATCATAGGTATCATTATCACTGTTATCATTATAATAGTTGTCGTTATCATAGGTATCATTATCACTGTTATCATTATAATAGTTGTCGTTATCATAGGTATCATTATCAATGTTATCATTATAATAGTTGTCGTTATCATAGGTATCATTATCACTGTTATCATTATAATAGTTGTCATTATCATAGGTATCATTATCACTGTTATCATTATAATAGTTGTCGTTATCATAGGTATCATTATCACTGTTATCATTATAATAGTTGTCGTTATCATAGGTATCATTATCATTGTTATCATTATAATAGTTGTCGTTATCATAGGTATCATTATCACTGTTATCATTATAATAGTTGTCATTATCATAGGTATCATTATCACTGTTATCATTATAATAGTTGTCGTTATCATAGGTATCATTATCACTGTTATCATTATAATAGTTGTCGTTATCATAGGTATCATTATCATTGTTATTCTTACAATAGTTGTCGTTATCATAGTTGTCGTTATCATAGGTATCATTATCACTGTTATCATTATAATAGTGGTCGTTATCATAGGTATCATCACTGTTATCATTATAATAGTTGTCGTTATCATAGGTATCATTATCACTGTTATCATTATAATAGTTGTCGTTATCATAGGTATCATTATCATTGTTATCATTATAATAGTTGTAATTATCATAGGTATCATTATCATAGTTATCATTATAATAGTTGTCGTTATCATAGGTATCATTATCATTGTTATCATTATAATAGTTGTCGTTATCATAGGTATCATTATCATTGTTATCATTATAATAGTTGTCATTATCATAGGTATCATTATCATAGTTATCATTATAATAGTTGTCATTATCATAGGTATCATTATCACTGTTATCATTATAATAGTTGTCGTTATCATAGGTATCATTATCACTGTTATCATTATAATAGTTGTCGTTATCATAGGTATCATTATCATTGTTATCATTACAATAGTTGTCGTTATCATAGTTGTCGTTATCATAGGTATCATTATCACTGTTATCATTATAATAGTTGTCGTTATCATAGGTATCATTATCACTGTTATCATTATAATAGTTGTCGTTATCATAGGTATCATTATCATTGTTATCATTATAATAGTTGTCGTTATCATAGGTATCATTATCACTGTTATCATTATAATAGTTGTCGTTATCATAGGTATCATTATCATTGTTATCATTACAATAGTTGTGGTTATCATAGTTGTCGTTATCATAGGTATCATTATCACTGTTATCATTATAATAGTTGTCATTATCATAGGTATCATTATCACTGTTATCATTATAATAGTTGTCGTTATCATAGGTATCATTATCACTGTTATCATTATAATAGTTGTCGTTATCATAGGTATCATTATCACTGTTATCATTATAAAAGTTGTCGTTATCATAGGTATCATTATCACTGTTATCATTACAATAGTTGTCGTTATCATAGGTATCATTATCACTGTTATCATTACAATAGTTGTCGTTATCATAGGTATCATTATCACTGTTATCATTATAATAGTTATCGTTATCATAGGTATCATTATCACTGTTATCATTATAATAGTTGTCATTATCATAGGTATCATTATCACTGTTATCATTATAATAGTTGTCGTTATCATAGGTATCATTATCACTGTTATCATTATAATAGTTGTCGTTATCATAGGTATCATTATCACTGTTATCATTATAATAGTTGTCGTTATCATAGGTATCATTATCACTGTTATCATTATAAAAGTTGTCGTTATCATAGGTATCATTATCACTGTTATCATTATAATAGTGGTCGTTATCATAGGTATCATCACTGTTATCATTATAATAGTTGTCGTTATCATAGGTATCATTATCACTGTTATCATTATAATAGTTGTCGTTATCATAGGTATCATTATCATTGTTATCATTATAATAGTTGTAATTATCATAGGTATCATTATCATAGTTATCATTATAATAGTTGTCGTTATCATAGGTATCATTATCATTGTTATCATTATAATAGTTGTCGTTATCATAGGTATCATTATCATTGTTATCATTATAATAGTTGTCATTATCATAGGTATCATTATCATAGTTATCATTATAATAGTTGTCATTATCATAGGTATCATTATCACTGTTATCATTATAATAGTTGTCGTTATCATAGGTATCATTATCACTGTTATCATTATAATAGTTGTCGTTATCATAGGTATCATTATCATTGTTATCATTACAATAGTTGTCGTTATCATAGTTGTCGTTATCATAGGTATCATTATCACTGTTATCATTATAATAGTTGTCGTTATCATAGGTATCATTATCACTGTTATCATTATAATAGTTGTCGTTATCATAGGTATCATTATCATTGTTATCATTATAATAGTTGTCGTTATCATAGGTATCATTATCACTGTTATCATTATAATAGTTGTCGTTATCATAGGTATCATTATCATTGTTATCATTACAATAGTTGTGGTTATCATAGTTGTCGTTATCATAGGTATCATTATCACTGTTATCATTATAATAGTTGTCATTATCATAGGTATCATTATCACTGTTATCATTATAATAGTTGTCGTTATCATAGGTATCATTATCACTGTTATCATTATAATAGTTGTCGTTATCATAGGTATCATTATCACTGTTATCATTATAAAAGTTGTCGTTATCATAGGTATCATTATCACTGTTATCATTATAATAGTTGTCGTTATCATAGGTATCATTATCACTGTTATCATTACAATAGTTGTCGTTATCATAGGTATCATTATCACTGTTATCATTACAATAGTTGTCGTTATCATAGGTATCATTATCACTGTTATCATTATAATAGTTATCGTTATCATAGGTATCATTATCACTGTTATCATTATAATAGTTGTCATTATCATAGGTATCATTATCACTGTTATCATTATAATAGTTGTCGTTATCATAGGTATCATTATCACTGTTATCATTATAATAGTTGTCGTTATCATAGGTATCATTATCACTGTTATCATTATAATAGTTGTCGTTATCATAGGTATCATTATCACTGTTATCATTATAAAAGTTGTCGTTATCATAGGTATCATTATCACTGTTATCATTATAATAGTTGTCGTTATCATAGGTATCATTATCACTGTTATCATTACAATAGTTGTCGTTATCATAGGTATCATTATCACTGTTATGATTACAATAGTTGTCGTTATCATAGGTATCATTATCACTGTTATCATTATAATAGTTATCGTTATCATAGGTATCATTATCACTGTTATCATTATAATAGTTGTCATTATCATAGGTATCATTATCACTGTTATCATTATAATAGTTGTCGTTATCATAGGTATCATTATCACTGTTATCATTATAATAGTTGTCGTTATCATAGGTATCATTATCACTGTTATCATTATAATAGTTGTCGTTATCATAGGTATCATTAATAATGGTAATAGAACTGAGTGGAGTGCAATTTGGTCTGAAATCATACGAGTGATTACAAAATTGCACGACCGCGTAGCGGGAGTGCAATTTGTTAATCACAAGTATGATTTCAGACCAAAATTGCACGACACAAAGTTATATTACCACTTAATCATATCCATTTTGTAATCTTTTTGAATAAACACAAACTGGAGTATTTTGTTGAAAAGACAAACATGCAACATGAACATGCAATCATTATGAGTCAAGCGATTTACAAATTCACACAAATAAAGCTAAAAGATACCACAAAAATCACAGAATAATTTATTTTATTTTATGAAATTCTGATTCTGTTACTTAATACAAAAATATTTAGTGAGGATCTCAACAAACTTCAAACAAATTACGCTGGAAAATTGAACGCACAAATTCTCAATCTTTTTTTTTCATTTTGAGTTGACAATTTTCTGAAAAACTTTACAAAATTGAGAATAAACAATAGTTTTTACTTACATTTACTAGCAAATTGTGGTGTCCAAATAGTCTTGTTAAATAATATTGATAATTTCTTCTCCGTTTTTATCATGCAGTCATCACATTCATTGTATGTAGATTTCAATCAAAAACATCCAAAAATGCGAACAATTATGCTTTGATAAATCCTGTGGTTGTCTTGAAATAGAGAAAATAAGTTCACCAAATCTTCTGACATTTCCTAAATGTTCTTGATAATGGCAATTCCTTTGAATTCACAGTAAAACAAGAAGCCAAGTGTCCATGAACAGTCTCTAATAAATAAATATGCGATTTGAGTCTTTTTCCGCTGTTTTTCAGTGAAATATTGTTGTTCTGCTGAAGCAGGTCCTTCAAAGAGATACTCTGAACAATTTCACAACAGTAGAACGTCTTGTTAATTGTGTTTGACAACTTTTCCTCTCCAAAAATGCTTCAAAAAAACCCAGAAAAACCTTTTTCCTTCAAAATGGCGGTTTTTTCTCCAATAGTAACATCCAAATGGTTTCTTTGATTCTTTGTTGTGATTGGTTAAAAAATGACATGTCTGTCTTGTGATTGGCTGTTTTTAAAAATGATGCAAGATTTCAAAAATGATGCTATTAATGATCCAAAATAGTGCAATTAATGCTTTAATCGCACACTTTTTAGCCAATCAGATTGCAGGATTTGCTAGTGATTACAAAATGGATATGATTATCACTGTTATCATTATAATAGTTGTCGTTATCATAGGTATCATTATCATTGTTATCATTATAATAGTTGTCATTATCATAGGTATCATTATCACTGTTATCATTATAATAGTTGTCGTTATCATAGGTATCATTATCATTGTTATCATTATAATAGTTGTCGTTATCATAGGTATCATTATCACTGTTATCATTATAATAGTTGTCGTTAGCATAGGTATCATTATCATTGTTATCATTATAATAGTTGTCATTATCATAGGTATCATTATCACTGTTATCATTATAATAGTTGTCGTTATCATAGGTATCATTATCATTGTTATCATTATAATAGTTGTCATTATCATAGGTATCATTATCACTGTTATCATTATAATAGTTGTCGTTATCATAGGTATCATTATCATTGTTATCATTATAATAGTTGTCGTTATCATAGGTATCATTATCACTGTTATCATTATAATAGTTGTCGTTAGCATAGGTATCATTATCATTGTTATCATTATAATAGTTGTCATTATCATAGGTATCATTATCACTGTTATCATTATAATAGTTGTCGTTATCATAGGTATCATTATCATTGTTATCATTATAATAGTTGTCATTATCATAGGTATCATTATCACTGTTATCATTATAATAGTTGTCGTTATCATAGGTATCATTATCACTGTTATCATTATAATAGTTGTCGTTATCATAGGTATCATTATCACTGTTATCATTATAATAGTTGTCGTTATCATAGGTATCATTATCATTGTTATCATTATAATAGTTGTCGTTATCATAGGTATCATTATCACTGTTATCATTATAATAGTTGTCGTTATCATAGGTATCATTATCACTGTTATCATTACAATAGTTGTCATTATCATAGGTATCATTATCACTGTTATCATTACAATAGTTGTCGTTATCATAGGTATCATTATCATTGTTATCATTACAATAGTTGTCGTTATCATAGGTATCATTATCACTGTTATCATTATAATAGTTGTCGTTATCATAGGTATCATTATCACTGTTATCATTATAATAGTTGTCGTTATCATAGGTATCATTATCACTGTTATCATTATAATAGTTGTCGTTATCATAGGTATCATTATCACTGTTATCATTATAATAGTTATCGTTATCATAGGTATCATTATCACTGTTATCATTATAATAGTTGTCGTTATCATAGGTATCATTATCACTGTTATCATTATAATAGTTGTCGTTATCATAGGTATCATTATCACTGTTATCATTATAATAGTTGTCGTTATCATAGGTATCATTATCACTGTTATCATTATAATAGTTGTCGTTATCATAGGTATCATTATCATTGTTATCATTATAATAGTTGTCATTATCGATCATAGGTATCATTATCACTGTTATCATTATAATAGTTGTCGTTATCATAGGTATCATTATCATTGTTATCATTATAATAGTTGTCATTATCATAGGTATCATTATCACTGTTATCATTATAATAGTTGTCGTTAGCATAGGTATCATTATCATTGTTATCATTATAATAGTTGTCATTATCATAGGTATCATTATCACTGTTATCATTATAATAGTTGTCGTTATCATAGGTATCATTATCACTGTTATCATTATAATAGTTGTCGTTATCATAGGTATCATTATCATTGTTATCATTATAATAGTTGTCATTATCATAGGTATCATTATCACTGTTATCATTATAATAGTTGTCGTTATCATAGGTATCATTATCACTGTTATCATTATAATAGTTGTCGTTATCATAGGTATCATTATCACTGTTATCATTATAATAGTTGTCGTTATCATAGGTATCATTATCATTGTTATCATTATAATAGTTGTCGTTATCATAGGTATCATTATCACTGTTATCATTATAATAGTTGTCGTTATCATAGGTATCATTATCACTGTTATCATTATAATAGTTGTCGTTATCATAGGTATCATCACTGTTATCATTATAATAGTTGTCGTTATCATAGGTATCATTATCACTGTTATCATTACAATAGTTGTCATTATCATAGGTATCATTATCACTGTTATCATTACAATAGTTGTCATTATCATAGGTATCATTATCACTGTTATCATTATAATAGTTGTCATTATCATAGGTATCATTATCACTGTTATCATTATAATAGTTGTCGTTATCATAGGTATCATTATCATTGTTATCATTACAATAGTTGTCGTTATCATAGGTATCATTATCACTGTTATCATTATAATAGTTGTCGTTATCATAGGTATCATTATCACTGTTATTATTATAATAGTTGTCGTTATCATAGGTATCATTATCATTGTTATCATTATAATAGTTGTCATTATCATAGGTATCATTATCATAGTTATCATTATAATAGTTATCATTATAATAGTTGTCATTATCATAGGTATCATTATCACTGTTATCATTATAATAGTTGTCGTTATCATAGGTATCATTATCACTGTTATCATTATAATAGTTGTCGTTATCATAGGTATCATTATCACTGTTATCATTATAAAAGTTGTCGTTATCATAGGTATCATTATCACTGTTATCATTATAATAGTTGTCGTTATCATAGGTATCATTATCACTGTTATCATTATAATAGTTGTCGTTATCATAGGTATCATTATCACTGTTATCATTACAATAGTTGTCGTTATCATAGGTATCATTATCACTGTTATCATTACAATAGTTGTCGTTATCATAGGTATCATTATCACTGTTATCATTATAATAGTTCTCGTTATCATAGGTATCATTATCACTGTTATCATTATAATAGTTGTCGTTATCATAGGTATCATTATCACTGTTATCATTATAATAGTTGTCGTTATCATAGGTATCATTATCACTGTTATCATTATAATAGTTGTCGTTATCATAGGTATCATTATCATTGTTATCATTATAATAGTTGTCATTATCATAGGTATCATTATCACTGTTATCATTATAATAGTTGTCGTTATCATAGGTATCATTATCACTGTTATCATTATAATAGTTGTCGTTATCATAGGTATCATTATCACTGTTATCATTATAATAGTTGTCGTTATCATAGGTATCATTATCATTGTTATCATTATAATAGTTGTCGTTATCATAGGTATCATTATCACTGTTATCATTATAATAGTTGTCGTTATCATAGGTATCATTATCACTGTTATCATTATAATAGTTGTCGTTATCATAGGTATCATCACTGTTATCATTATAATAGTTGTCGTTATCATAGGTATCATTATCACTGTTATCATTATAATAGTTGTCGTTATCATAGGTATCATTATCATAGTTATCATTATAATAGTTGTCATTATCATAGGTATCATTATCACTGTTATCATTATAATAGTTGTCGTTATCATAGGTATCATTATCACTGTTATCATTACAATAGTTGTCGTTATCATAGGTATCATTATCATTGTTATCATTATAATAGTTGTCATTATCATAGGTATCATTATCACTGTTATCATTATAATAGTTGTCGTTAGCATAGGTATCATTATCATTGTTATCATTATAATAGTTGTCATTATCATAGGTATCATTATCACTGTTATCATTATAATAGTTGTCGTTATCATAGGTATCATTATCACTGTTATCATTATAATAGTTGTCGTTATCATAGGTATCATTATCATTGTTATCATTATAATAGTTGTCATTATCATAGGTATCATTATCACTGTTATCATTATAATAGTTGTCGTTATCATAGGTATCATTATCACTGTTATCATTATAATAGTTGTCGTTATCATAGGTATCATTATCACTGTTATCATTATAATAGTTGTCGTTATCATAGGTATCATTATCATTGTTATCATTATAATAGTTGTCGTTATCATAGGTATCATTATCACTGTTATCATTATAATAGTTGTCGTTATCATAGGTATCATTATCACTGTTATCATTATAATAGTTGTCGTTATCATAGGTATCATTATCACTGTTATCATTATAATAGTTGTCGTTATCATAGGTATCATTATCACTGTTATCATTACAATAGTTGTCGTTATCATAGGTATCATTATCACTGTTATCATTACAATAGTTGTCGTTATCATAGGTATCATTATCACTGTTATCATTATAATAGTTATCGTTATCATAGGTATCATTATCACTGTTATCATTATAATAGTTGTCGTTATCATAGGTATCATTATCACTGTTATCATTATAATAGTTGTCGTTATCATAGGTATCATTATCACTGTTATCATTATAATAGTTGTCGTTATCATAGGTATCATTATCATTGTTATCATTATAATAGTTGTCATTATCATAGGTATCATTATCACTGTTATCATTATAATAGTTGTCGTTATCATAGGTATCATTATCACTGTTATCATTATAATAGTTGTCGTTATCATAGGTATCATTATCACTGTTATCATTATAATAGTTGTCGTTATCATAGGTATCATTATCATTGTTATCATTATAATAGTTGTCGTTATCATAGGTATCATTATCACTGTTATCATTATAATAGTTGTCGTTATCATAGGTATCATTATCACTGTTATCATTATAATAGTTGTCGTTATCATAGGTATCATCACTGTTATCATTATAATAGTTGTCGTTATCATAGGTATCATTATCACTGTTATCATTATAATAGTTGTCGTTATCATAGGTATCATTATCATAGTTATCATTATAATAGTTGTCATTATCATAGGTATCATTATCACTGTTATCATTATAATAGTTGTCGTTATCATAGGTATCATTATCACTGTTATCATTATAATAGTTGTCGTTATCATAGGTATCATCACTGTTATCATTATAATAGTTGTCGTTATCATAGGTATCATTATCACTGTTATCATTATAATAGTTGTCGTTATCATAGGTATCATTATCATAGTTATCATTATAATAGTTGTCATTATCATAGGTATCATTATCACTGTTATCATTATAATAGTTGTCGTTATCATAGGTATCATTATCATTGTTATCATTATAATAGTTGTCGTTATCATAGGTATCATTATCACTGTTATCATTATAATAGTTGTCGTTATCATAGGTATCATTATCACTGTTATCATTATAATAGTTGTCGTTATCATAGGTATCATCACTGTTATCATTATAATAGTTGTCGTTATCATAGGTATCATTATCACTGTTATCATTATAATAGTTGTCGTTATCATAGGTATCATTATCACTGTTATCATTATAATAGTTGTCGTTATCATAGGTATCATTATCACTGTTATCATTATAATAGTTGTCGTTATCATAGGTATCATTATCATTGTTATCATTATAATAGTTGTCATTATCATAGGTATCATTATCACTGTTATCATTATAATAGTTGTCGTTATCATAGGTATCATTATCACTGTTATCATTATAATAGTTGTCGTTATCATAGGTATCATTATCACTGTTATCATTATAATAGTTGTCGTTATCATAGGTATCATTATCATTGTTATCATTATAATAGTTGTCGTTATCATAGGTATCATTATCACTGTTATCATTATAATAGTTGTCGTTATCATAGGTATCATTATCACTGTTATCATTATAATAGTTGTCGTTATCATAGGTATCATCACTGTTATCATTATAATAGTTGTCGTTATCATAGGTATCATTATCACTGTTATCATTATAATAGTTGTCGTTATCATAGGTATCATTATCATAGTTATCATTATAATAGTTGTCATTATCATAGGTATCATTATCACTGTTATCATTATAATAGTTGTCGTTATCATAGGTATCATTATCACTGTTATCATTACAATAGTTGTCGTTATCATAGGTATCATTATCATTGTTATCATTATAATAGTTGTCATTATCATAGGTATCATTATCACTGTTATCATTATAATAGTTGTCGTTAGCATAGGTATCATTATCATTGTTATCATTATAATAGTTGTCATTATCATAGGTATCATTATCACTGTTATCATTATAATAGTTGTCGTTATCATAGGTATCATTATCACTGTTATCATTATAATAGTTGTCGTTATCATAGGTATCATTATCATTGTTATCATTATAATAGTTGTCATTATCATAGGTATCATTATCACTGTTATCATTATAATAGTTGTCGTTATCATAGGTATCATTATCACTGTTATCATTATAATAGTTGTCGTTATCATAGGTATCATTATCACTGTTATCATTATAATAGTTGTCGTTATCATAGGTATCATTATCATTGTTATCATTATAATAGTTGTCGTTATCATAGGTATCATTATCACTGTTATCATTATAATAGTTGTCGTTATCATAGGTATCATTATCACTGTTATCATTATAATAGTTGTCGTTATCATAGGTATCATCACTGTTATCATTATAATAGTTGTCGTTATCATAGGTATCATTATCACTGTTATCATTACAATAGTTGTCATTATCATAGGTATCATTATCACTGTTATCATTACAATAGTTGTCATTATCATAGGTATCATTATCACTGTTATCATTATAATAGTTGTCATTATCATAGGTATCATTATCACTGTTATCATTATAATAGTTGTCGTTATCATAGGTATCATTATCATTGTTATCATTACAATAGTTGTCGTTATCATAGGTATCATTATCACTGTTATCATTATAATAGTTGTCGTTATCATAGGTATCATTATCACTGTTATTATTATAATAGTTGTCGTTATCATAGGTATCATTATCATTGTTATCATTATAATAGTTGTCATTATCATAGGTATCATTATCATAGTTATCATTATAATAGTTATCATTATAATAGTTGTCATTATCATAGGTATCATTATCACTGTTATCATTATAATAGTTGTCGTTATCATAGGTATCATTATCACTGTTATCATTATAATAGTTGTCGTTATCATAGGTATCATTATCACTGTTATCATTATAAAAGTTGTCGTTATCATAGGTATCATTATCACTGTTATCATTATAATAGTTGTCGTTATCATAGGTATCATTATCACTGTTATCATTATAATAGTTGTCGTTATCATAGGTATCATTATCACTGTTATCATTACAATAGTTGTCGTTATCATAGGTATCATTATCACTGTTATCATTACAATAGTTGTCGTTATCATAGGTATCATTATCACTGTTATCATTATAATAGTTATCGTTATCATAGGTATCATTATCACTGTTATCATTATAATAGTTGTCGTTATCATAGGTATCATTATCACTGTTATCATTATAATAGTTGTCATTATCATAGGTATCATTATCACTGTTATCATTATAATAGTTGTCGTTATCATAGGTATCATTATCACTGTTATCATTATAATAGTTGTCGTTATCATAGGTATCATTATCACTGTTATCATTATAATAGTTGTCGTTATCATAGGTATCATTATCATTGTTATCATTATAATAGTTGTCGTTATCATAGGTATCATTATCACTGTTATCATTATAATAGTTGTCGTTATCATAGGTATCATTATCACTGTTATCATTATAATAGTTGTCGTTATCATAGGTATCATCACTGTTATCATTATAATAGTTGTCGTTATCATAGGTATCATTATCACTGTTATCATTATAATAGTTGTCGTTATCATAGGTATCATTATCATAGTTATCATTATAATAGTTGTCATTATCATAGGTATCATTATCACTGTTATCATTATAATAGTTGTCGTTATCATAGGTATCATTATCACTGTTATCATTACAATAGTTGTCGTTATCATAGGTATCATTATCACTGTTATCATTACAATAGTTGTCGTTATCATAGGTATCATTATCACTGTTATCATTATAATAGTTGTCGTTATCATAGGTATCATTATCACTGTTATCATTATAATAGTTGTCGTTATCATAGGTATCATTATCACTGTTATCATTATAATAGTTGTCGTTATCATAGGTATCATTATCATTGTTATCATTATAATAGTTGTCGTTATCATAGGTATCATTATCACTGTTATCATTATAATAGTTGTCGTTATCATAGGTATCATTATCACTGTTATCATTATAATAGTTGTCGTTATCATAGGTATCATCACTGTTATCATTATAATAGTTGTCGTTATCATAGGTATCATTATCACTGTTATCATTACAATAGTTGTCATTATCATAGGTATCATTATCACTGTTATCATTACAATAGTTGTCATTATCATAGGTATCATTATCACTGTTATCATTATAATAGTTGTCATTATCATAGGTATCATTATCACTGTTATCATTATAATAGTTGTCGTTATCATAGGTATCATTATCATTGTTATCATTATAATAGTTGTCATTATCATAGGTATCATTATCATAGTTATCATTATAATAGTTATCATTATAATAGTTGTCATTATCATAGGTATGATTATCACTGTTATCATTATAATAGTTGTCGTTATCATAGGTATCATTATCACTGTTATCATTATAATAGTTGTCGTTATCATAGGTATCATTATCACTGTTATCATTATAATAGTTGTCGTTATCATAGGTATCATTATCACTGTTATCATTATAATAGTTGTCGTTATCATAGGTATCATTATCATTGTTATCATTATAATAGTTGTCATTATCATAGGTATCATTATCACTGTTATCATTATAATAGTTGTCGTTATCATAGGTATCATTATCATTGTTATCATTATAATAGTTGTCGTTATCATAGGTATCATTATCACTGTTATCATTATAATAGTTGTCGTTAGCATAGGTATCATTATCATTGTTATCATTATAATAGTTGTCGTTATCATAGGTATCATTATCACTGTTATCATTATAATAGTTGTCGTTATCATAGGTATCATTATCACTGTTATCATTATAATAGTTGTCGTTATCATAGGTATCATTATCATTGTTATCATTATAATAGTTGTCATTATCATAGGTATCATTATCACTGTTATCATTATAATAGTTGTCGTTATCATAGGTATCATTATCACTGTTATCATTATAATAGTTGTCGTTATCATAGGTATCATTATCACTGTTATCATTATAATAGTTGTCGTTATCATAGGTATCATTATCATTGTTATCATTATAATAGTTGTCGTTATCATAGGTATCATTATCACTGTTATCATTATAATAGTTCTCGTTATCATAGGTATCATTATCACTGTTATCATTATAATAGTTGTCGTTATCATAGGTATCATCACTGTTATCATTATAATAGTTGTCGTTATCATAGGTATCATTATCACTGTTATCATTACAATAGTTGTCATTATCATAGGTATCATTATCACTGTTATCATTACAATAGTTGTCATTATCATAGGTATCATTATCACTGTTATCATTATAATAGTTGTCATTATCATAGGTATCATTATCACTGTTATCATTATAATAGTTGTCGTTATCATAGGTATCATTATCATTGTTATCATTATAATAGTTGTCATTATCATAGGTATCATTATCATAGTTATCATTATAATAGTTATCATTATAATAGTTGTCATTATCATAGGTATCATTATCACTGTTATCATTATAATAGTTGTCGTTATCATAGGTATCATTATCACTGTTATCATTATAATAGTTGTCGTTATCATAGGTATCATTATCACTGTTATAATTATAATAGTTGTCATTATCATAGGTATCATTATCACTGTTATCATTATAATAGTTGTCGTTATCATAGGTATCATTATCATTGTTATCATTATAATAGTTGTCATTATCATAGGTATCATTATCATAGTTATCATTATAATAGTTGTCTTTATCATAGGTATCATTATCATTGTTATCATTATAATAGTTGTCGTTATCATAGGTATCATTATCACTGTTATCATTATAATAGTTGTCATTATCATAGGTATCATTATCACTGTTATCATTATAATAGTTGTCATTATCATAGGTATCATTATCACTGTTATCATTATAATAGTTGTCGTTATCATAGGTATCATTATCACTGTTATCATTATAATAGTTGTCGTTATCATAGGTATCATTATCATAGTTATCATTATAATAGTTGTCGTTATCATAGGTATCATTATCACTGTTATCATTATAATAGTTGTCGTTATCATAGGTATCATTATCATAGTTATCATTATAATAGTTGTCATTATCATAGGTATCATTATCACTGTTATCATTATAATAGTTGTCGTTATCATAGGTATCATTATCACTGTTATCATTACAATAGTTGTCATTATCATAGGTATCATTATCACTGTTATCATTACAATAGTTGTCGTTATCATAGGTATCATTATCATTGTTATCATTATAATAGTTGTCATTATCATAGGTATCATTATCATAGTTATCATTATAATAGTTATCATTATAATAGTTGTCATTATCATAGGTATCATTATCACTGTTATCATTATAATAGTTGTCGTTATCATAGGTATCATTATCACTGTTATCATTATAATAGTTGTCGTTATCATAGGTATCATTATCACTGTTATCATTATAATAGTTGTCGTTATCATAGGTATCATTATCACTGTTATCATTATAATAGTTGTCGTTATCATAGGTATCATTATCACTGTTATCATTACAATAGTTGTCGTTATCATAGGTATCATTATCACTGTTATCATTATAATAGTTGTCGTTATCATAGGTATCATTATCATAGTTATCATTATAATAGTTATCATTATAATAGTTGTCATTATCATAGGTATCATTATCACTGTTATCATTATAATAGTTGTCGTTATCATAGATATCATTATCACTGTTATCATTATAATAGTTGTCGTTATCATAGGTATCATTATCACTGTTATCATTATAATAGTTGTCGTTATCATAGGTATCATTATCACTGTTATCATTATAATAGTTGTCGTTATCATAGGTATCATTATCATTGTTATCATTATAATAGTTGTCGTTATCATAGGTATCATTATCACTGTTATCATTACAATAGTTGTCGTTATCATAGGTATCATTATCACTGTTATCATTACAATAGTTGTCGTTATCATAGGTATCATTATCACTGTTATCATTACAATAGTTGTCGTTATCATAGGTATCATTATCACTGTTATCATTATAATAGTTGTCGTTATCATAGGTATCATTATCATTGTTATCATTATAATAGTTGTCGTTATCATAGGTATCATTATCACTGTTATCATTATAATAGTTGTCGTTATCATAGGTATCATTATCACTGTTATCATTATAATAGTTGTCGTTATCATAGGTATCATCACTGTTATCATTATAATAGTTGTCGTTATCATAGGTATCATTATCACTGTTATCATTACAATAGTTGTCATTATCATAGGTATCATTATCACTGTTATCATTACAATAGTTGTCATTATCATAGGTATCATTATCACTGTTATCATTATAATAGTTGTCATTATCATAGGTATCATTATCACTGTTATCATTATAATAGTTGTCGTTATCATAGGTATCATTATCATTGTTATCATTATAATAGTTGTCATTATCATAGGTATCATTATCATAGTTATCATTATAATAGTTATCATTATAATAGTTATCATTATAATAGTTGTCATTATCATAGGTATCATTATCACTGTTATCATTATAATAGTTGTCGTTATCATAGGTATCATTATCACTGTTATCATTATAATAGTTGTCGTTATCATAGGTATCATTATCACTGTTATCATTATAATAGTTGTCGTTATCATAGGTATCATTATCACTGTTATCATTATAATAGTTGTCGTTATCATAGGTATCATTATCATTGTTATCATTATAATAGTTGTCATTATCATAGGTATCATTATCACTGTTATCATTATAATAGTTGTCGTTATCATAGGTATCATTATCATTGTTATCATTATAATAGTTGTCGTTATCATAGGTATCATTATCACTGTTATCATTATAATAGTTGTCGTTAGCATAGGTATCATTATCATTGTTATCATTATAATAGTTGTCATTATCATAGGTATCATTATCACTGTTATCATTATAATAGTTGTCGTTATCATAGGTATCATTATCACTGTTATCATTATAATAGTTGTCGTTATCATAGGTATCATTATCACTGTTATCATTATAATAGTTGTCGTTATCATAGGTATCATTATCATTGTTATCATTATAATAGTTGTCGTTATCATAGGTATCATTATCACTGTTATCATTATAATAGTTGTCGTTATCATAGGTATCATTATCACTGTTATCATTATAATAGTTGTCGTTATCATAGGTATCATCACTGTTATCATTATAATAGTTGTCGTTATCATAGGTATCATTATCACTGTTATCATTATAATAGTTGTCGTTATCATAGATATCATTATCACTGTTATCATTATAATAGTTGTCGTTATCATAGGTATCATCACTGTTATCATTATAATAGTTGTCGTTATCATAGGTATCATTATCACTGTTATCATTACAATAGTTGTCATTATCATAGGTATCATTATCACTGTTATCATTACAATAGTTGTCATTATCATAGGTATCATTATCACTGTTATCATTATAATAGTTGTCATTATCATAGGTATCATTATCACTGTTATCATTATAATAGTTGTCGTTATCATAGGTATCATTATCATTGTTATCATTATAATAGTTGTCATTATCATAGGTATCATTATCATAGTTATCATTATAATAGTTATCATTATAATAGTTGTCATTATCATAGGTATCATTATCACTGTTATCATTATAATAGTTGTCGTTAGCATAGGTATCATTATCATTGTTATCATTATAATAGTTGTCATTATCATAGGTATCATTATCACTGTTATCATTATAATAGTTGTCGTTATCATAGGTATCATTATCACTGTTATCATTATAATAGTTGTCGTTATCATAGGTATCATTATCATTGTTATCATTATAATAGTTGTCATTATCATAGGTATCATTATCACTGTTATCATTATAATAGTTGTCGTTATCATAGGTATCATCACTGTTATCATTATAATAGTTGTCGTTATCATAGGTATCATTATCACTGTTATCATTATAATAGTTGTCATTATCATAGGTATCATTATCATAGTTATCATTATAATAGTTGTCTTTATCATAGGTATCATTATCATTGTTATCATTATAATAGTTGTCGTTATCATAGGTATCATTATCACTGTTATCATTATAATAGTTGTCATTATCATAGGTATCATTATCACTGTTATCATTATAATAGTTGTCGTTATCATAGTTATCATTATCACTGTTATTATTATAATGATCACATACGTCATCATCCTATACTTCATTATCAAATGATCATCATCATATAAATCATGTCTTATCTTTACCATCACTATAATATTATTATCATCACTCCAAGAATCTTTGTCATCATAATTACTAAAACCATCGTTATCATCAGCACTATTATTACTCAGAATAACACATTTTGAATATAATATGTTATCTTTGTAAAGGTGGTGTACCATTAACATCGTCCACACCAGGGTCTTGCGCCATTTATTCGGTATCGCTCATATTGGTAAATCACCTCCTCCAATCGTTTCATTGGGTGACGGCGGCCATACAGAAAACTTGGGTCTGTTACCATTGTTCAAGCTTCGTTTACCACGTATTGTGGTGGTGAATGGAGGAGGTAGTGAAACATATGCAACAGATCTTCTCAATGCACTACAGCAGGCGAGAGAGAAACTTCGATGCTCTTTCACCGGGGTTACTGGTCGAGACTTAAATGAAGACATTCGAGATAATTTACTGGAAAAAGAGCAAGGAGAGCAACCAAGAGGTTATCGATTTAAAGTGCAGTACTATGAAAAAGATGTGTTTGAAAAGAAAATGGTTGGTGAAGGAGAAGTATTGATGCTAGTACCAAGACATCCCAACGATGGATTACGTCAATTTCAAGATTACAAATGGAGTGAATTTGATGGTGATATTAAGCTGGATTTGGACGAGTCTATCTGGGGACCTGGACCAACACTGAAGCCTTCAGAGGTTGATCGACTGACAGGGTGTATCTTGGAATGCTGCCATTCTAAACCATGCAATTACATTCTAAATCCTCTGATGGATGGCTTCCCCTTGCACTCAATAGGGAACCAGGTGTTTACTAAATCTCAGTTTGCCGCATACCACAGAGAGGGCTATCACGCATGTCTGGAAACGGAAGCTGATATGTTTCTTGACAGTACGGCACAAAGCACACCCGTGATAACCCAGCCAACAAGCTCTGGCACTCCCACAATGATACAAGTAGAAGTACTTTAAGAAAACATATATTCTTAAGGTAGTACCGGATACTTGCTACTACGCATCCATTTCGCGCATCTCGTTTTCCATCATTTATTTGCGTTTTTTTGAAAATTTATCTAAATAATATTTTAATTTGAATCCTTATCTATAACTTAAGAAAGTATTATGTCATTTCATGCAACTTTGGAGGTAAAATGGGACATTTTTCGAAACATGCTCAGATTTTCACTACCTGACAAGGTCGCTGTTTTGTCTCAAAACAACAAATTTACAACTTTGTAAAAATGAATAGATAAAATATGATTTTGACGTCTTTAGTCGTAAAACTAATACAAAATAGGTTTTAGGGTTTCTGGAGATGACAAGGATAATTTTACAAGTTTCAAGCAGATGTTTAAAGTACTAGAACCCAGTCCCGCGCGGACCGTTGCCGTGTTTTTTTAACAAAAAAATGGATTTGGTCGCTTATAACTCGCCTATTAGTACGGGGACCCCCATTTTTTTTCTTTTTATTCAAGTCTGCATTTACTACTCTTACGATTTAGAATAAAAAATAAAATATTCATTGATTGGATTTTCTGAAATTTTACAAATGGTACAACTCTATATACACATGTAGTGTGCGTAATTGGCGTATAAATATTGTGCTTCTATGGCTCACTTATACCCATATTTGGAAATGATTCAATGATTTTTATGACAGGAAATGTTAGATAACCCTTAGATCTATCGTTTGATATAATATTATGCTTTTCCTAGCAGAATACGTTCGCATTCTCTTGATCTGCTTTGAATAGGTACTTTTGAGCAAATCACCGCAAATTATTGCAAAAACCTACTTTTACTATATCTTATAACTCTATAACCAATACGGTGACCCCAATTTTGTTTCACGTTTTTTGATAAGTCGTGTGTATGCATATTTTGCGGTTGAACAGATATTTCATTTACATATCTTATAGGTTTTTACATGTCGAGCAGGGGGAGGGGAGAGTCAGTGTTAAATACGTTTATGGCGTGGACGATTTTAACCCCTAAGATAACTTTTACTATGATCAATCATGATATGATAATAATAATTATTATTATTGTTATAAAATTAAAAAATTAAGATGTTTCTTGTTTGTAATATTAATAATAAAATCTCAAAAACAAAAATTTGAATATAGTGTAAATCAAGATTTTGCTTAAAATCCACCCATGAAAGCAACAACAACAACTGTAACAAAGCAAAGGATGGTCAATGTTCATCATCATCATGGGGACAAACAAACAAACAAACAAACAAACAAACAAACAAACAAACAAACAAACAAACAAACAAACAAACAAACAAACAAACAAACAAACAAACAAACAAACAAACAAACAAACAAACAAACAAACAAACAAACAAACAAACAAACAAACAAACAAACAAACAAACAAACAAACAAACAAACAAACAAACAAACAAACAAACAAACAAACAAACAAACAAACAAACAAACATTAAAGTATATGCGCCTTCAGTTTAACATTTTTATTCGTGATATATTTGAGACGGTAATTGAGTAATTTTACATAAACATATATGAAATAAATGTTGAATTCTATAGATACCCAGCTGATAGACATATAAAACATTCCCTGCAAATTAAAAATAAAATAATTTTACATGGTGTTCATGTAATAATGCCTCACACTTTTAATTTGGAAAAGTGCTATAATTAAACTGTAAAAATAGAAAGAATCGTTAAATTTAGAAATGTATGTAGGAGTTTTTAGAATTAAGTGGAGATATTTAAGATATTGGACCGCGAGACAGGATATTTTAATTTATTCCTTTGAGAGTTCCAAAAAAATTGAATATTCTAGAACATAAGAAATTGATGGTGGTTTCTGATTCAACTGAAAATTGCTTTCCTTAGCAATAATATGCTTTTTAAAGCCAGGTTTCAAAATGGATCTTCTTGCTACTTAATATGTTTAACTATATAAAAGAATATTTGATTACAATATACCTCTTTACTGATTTATCTCGTAAAACAAAAACGTGTTTGCAGACCATACGGAACAGCAAAATATTATCTGCTGAAGTGGAGCTTTCAACATGGATCTTATAATCTTTTTTAGAAATTCCAGTAAATGTTAGTAAGTTGTGTTGATATCCATTTTAATCGACACCTTTCATCAACCTGTATTAAATTTTATTCAAAACCAAGCTTTTGGGTTACTAGCCCATCGTCAGGGTAAATTAAACAATGTGAAGATTTTGTCATTACAACTGAAATTATTTTAAGAAGAAATACAGTGAATTATAGAGGAAGGGCTGGATAGGTTGTTTGCTTTCTGTGGGTACGTTACATCACCTTTCTATAATACCACATGACACTGGTATTCCTTAAGCCTGGTTTTCACTAGCGACGCAACGCAAGCGCAAACGCAAGCGCAAGCACAAGCATGTGAAAACGAGACGTGAATAAGCGCAAGCGCAAACAAACTATTCACTAGTGCCACGCGCAAGCGCAAACGCAAGGAAAAAGGAAAATTTTTAATACCTTGCGCTTGCGCTTGCGTGGGCGGTTTTCACTACGAAATAAGGCCTCTTGTGCTTGCGCTTGCGTCGCTAGTGAAAACCAGGCTTTAGTTATTAAATATAATTGTAATCTTTGTAATCATTAGGAAGAAAGACACAAAAAAAACAAGGCTGGAACTGGTGATCGAATGGGTTTTTTGTTTTGTGAGGACTACATGTAAACCTCTTCGATAGTCGATTGAGATTTAGATTTGTGATTTGGGCTTAATATATTTACTCCGGGTCCAAAATTGCTCTATGTTTCCTAAGGTCGCCCCTCCCCAACTCGTTACAAAAATTGTGTTGACTTAAGTCGCCTTAAACTCCCTAGGTCCCTATATTTACACAACATTTCAGTTAGTTGCCTGAAGTTGCCTGAAGTTGGCTTTAGACGCTGCGCGTTAAGGTGACTTTTGGACCTGAAGTACGTGCACCTTCATTGCACTCGTAATATCACAGGTAGCCCAAGCATAGAACACGGGCGCCAGGTGTCCTTCCCGTTTATATTTGCCTGTAATATACTCTCCGTGTATTTATACTTATCAACGGCCATAGTTACCAAATCAAAGTAATAATGATAATGACATGTACAGTTGATAACTATAAATACACGGAGCCGATTACAAGCAAATACAAACGCGAAGGAGACTCTGGCACCCGTACGTAGACTGTGTTTAAACTGAATATATGAGAATTCTAATTTCCACAGAAATATGTAGTGGAATGTAGTAGATTGGATTGGAAGGGAGTTCGTGCTAGTTAATTGCGTCCAACCTTGTCATTATATTAGCAAAGGGATGTGCATTAGCTTATATTTTCCTAGCCTCCTCCGCATGCAACTCTTGACTCTGGGCTTCCTTTGTTGACTCTGGGTTTCCTGTGGCGGAACAAATAGTGGGGGGAGGGGGTGAGCATTCCTCTCCGGTTCGCATGATAAAGGAAACCCAGCAGGGGACAAAGGAAACCCAGCAGGGTTGCATGCGGAGGAGGCTAATATTTTCCAAAAATTCGTAAAGGTATATTTCGAAAGGTAAATATTATTTACTCATGTTCCTGTTGAAATTTCACCATATGTGAAATATAACTCTAGGCTTTTGCTACCTGTGGTAATATGGGAATGATGTTCCCATTTGAGCCGAGACCCCATTTGGTATTTGTTATTTTAATTTATTAATGGCTAATAGGCATGGTCTATTAATGTTATTGAACTATATATTACTAAGTGTTATTGAAGTAGTTGATTTTTGGCAAGATCTCCATTAATTCTTACTTTTATCATTTGATCATAGAGTTCAGCTCTTTCACATATTATTTTTTTAGATTTGATTATTTTTTATAACTTTAACCTAATTATATGAAACTTACCAATGCAAAAAAAAAAAAACAGGCAAATGAAATTAAAAAAATTATGAAATCTTTTTTTCTTCTTCTTTTTTTCATTCATGAGTATTTTATGAAAAGCTTGTAGTTCTATAGGTTTATTGGAAGTTTCTAGTTACTTGTGCTGTTTTTTATTGAGCCTTTACTTTTATTCTCATGTGCTGCTGATTCACATTAACTTCGCCACGGGCTACTTACTAAGCTGTACTTTCACCTGTTTTTAAAAGTCCTTAACACTTTTGACAAAGGACTATTTTGATAATTACCTTTGAAAATAATTAAAGGAAACTGAAGTCAATATTCGATTCAGTTCAGTAAATAGTCAGTCAAATTTATTTGAATATTTCTCAAAAAGAAAATCTTGCGTCAAGAGTTTCGAACTGAGCGGCATATTTTGAATTATATGCTAGCACAAAATCGAATGAATGCTAAACAGCTGGGAAATAACGAACCGACATATTTTGGAATTAAAAATAACAACATGATTGCACAATTGTGAACGAAAATATTTAGAATTTAAAAATATCCGGATACGCCTACTTTCAGTGTCGCTTTATGTTGCGTAATAACGTTTTATGAAGCCTACTAACCGTAATAATATAATGCTCATTTTATTAATATACTATCTTTGACAAAAGTGTTGGCACGAATGTGATAAAGTCATTTTAGCGCATTAAAATCGTGCCAGCTACTTTCGACAAAGATTGTAGTTAGTTGCCTTCTGTCATCGAAAACTGCATAATATGATGGTGGTGTCAATTCTTATATTTTCCCGCTTTTCACAAAAGCTGATGTGGCCAAATTACACACACTGTTGAACATAATGCAACACTTTGGCCATCGCTTATATGCTGACACCATGCCAGAGGCAATGCAGTTTAATAAAATAAATCTGCAGATTCCCAAAAAACCCTATTGATATCATTATATATTACAGGTTAAAAAAAAACATTCGGACTTAAAAATCTACAATCTGCGTTAAAATATCTACATATGAAAAAATATGAAAATGAAAGAAAATGAAATAACATGCAGCCACAATGTTTTTAGATAGATGCAGACTGCATTGTTCTTATTCTGGTGGCTTGTTATAGCAGACTGAAGGAGTTTTATTACGTGCGAAGTCAACATTGGTTTTAATAACATTACTGGATATTATGTACCCCTTGAAGCCGCCTCATCACCACTTAATTACAATTCTTTGTTATATTTTAATCAAATCTTTTACGAATGGGTTGGAGATGCTAAATACAGGTAATGACAAAAATAACGAATATGATGATCTTATGATGTATTTCAAAAATTGTTGTCGCAATCCACAGTCCTCAATCTGAAAACTTGCAAGGGATGTCGGTAAATTTCATTCTATTGCCTATATCGTTTATATCAAACACCGACGCAGCCTATACTAGTATATACACCTATTTCAAAAATTGTTGTCGCAATCACTGACGATACAGTCCACACTCTGAAGCCTGCAAGGCATGTCGGTATTTCTTCTCTTGCTATCGATTTATTAATAATATATTTTAATTTTCGATAGTACGTATTCATGTTGTTGCAGTGGTAGATGATGAAACAAATATTTGTTTAAAAAACGTGTAATAAATCACATTTTATGTTCATATTACCGACATCCTTTGTAGGCTTCAGAGTGTGGACTGTGGCTTTAATTGCGACAAAGATTTTTGAAATAGGTGTATATATATATAGTGTATATAAGGTGTTTCAAATTTCATTCTGTTGCCTATCGTTAATATTTAATTCTCGCCCCCAATCTCCTTCATAAAAAGCTAGTTTTCGGAATCCGGAGGGAAATTTTGGACTGCGTTTTCAGCTTACAATACATTCCTTACAATATATTCCAGCCCTCACATACTCTATTCATATGCAAACAAACCATTATAAAAACATATTATATTTGAAGTATTTCATAACTACTGTTAAATGCAACATGCAGGTGAAAAAGATGAACCCGTAAACAAAACAAAAAAACAATGTGAGTGGGCTTGCTTGAATTGAGAGTTAGACTCTGTAAGTACATGGTGGGATGAGCAAAACACTGACAGTTAACTTCATTACAGTACGTTCTCGCGTACACCTGCCTGGATTCCTGTTTCTCAAAGCTAACATTTTCTAATACAAAAATATTCGTCTTTCTATGATTTCTTCAGAGATAACGTTCTATTTGCAATCCCCCTATCAGAATGTTTAATGCCATTCATTTTTACTTCTTTTTCAAGACATTGATTAAGGTTTTTTTCCTTGGTTGTGAAACTACTCTTATGGTCCTTTATAAAACGACTGTGCATTCTTAGCTTTCTGATGCTAATTTTATTAACTTTCAATAAAAGGGCCCCTTGGCTCTTTAGAGGCTGTATTGTAAAGAACGCTATTTAAAGAGAACGTTTTTGGGAGTGAGCATCATAGTCAACAACTTCGAGCCTTGCATTTGATACCAAAATTCGAGCAGAGTTATTGTACAACCAGATAACTACCATGAATATCAAAGTAATTGCTTTTGTGATGCTCGTACTTGTAATCCTCATAAGCAGTCTACCGCAAACAGAGTCTGTTTTTACTGGCGTGTTACGACGAAAGGGGAAAAAGGTATTTAAAGTCAAGTAATGCAATGATTGATGCATTTGTTTTCAAAATTATGAAAGCAATTAAGCGGGAAGTCGAGGTAATACATATTTTAAGTATATTTGGTTAGTTATCACCCTGAAGTAATATTGACAACCTGGCACTGAGAATGATTGATTTATTTTAAGTGATTGGCTTATTTGGCTTATTATCAAATATTTTTAAAGCTTGTTTGAAAGTAGTTTGAAAATTGATATGTTAGTTTTAGCAGATTATTAGTTTTTACTAAATGCTCCAATAGTTTGAAATGATAAAACAAGTTCAATAAATTATTATAAAACTAACTCGTTTGACACATTCATATTGTCAAGTTCTGTGAGGCGTACTCCAACACTGAATTATAGAATTGATTTGATTGCATATTGTCAGTGTTATTTTTCGTCTTTTTTTCGTTTCGTTTTTGTTTGATGATGTTGTTATTATTATTTGGTTGTCTGGCATTGACAATGATAGACGATATTCATAGACAGTTCATACTTTGTATATAATTTTACTTTTAAACGTATTATCAAGTCATGAAAAATGAAAAATGAATAGTCAGCCAAAATCTAATTATGGATCAAATGCGATAAAATGTTAAAACCATATATGTAACTGAAATCGGCTAGCTGCTGCGGCGCGCGGAGTCAGAATAAGACTACTGTAAAATCTCTTCTTTTAGGCACAGAAAACTTCAAGTAAATTGTATATTTGCTATCACTTTGGATCAAACTTTGCAATTGGAAAAGAAATCATTACGTCGTTAAAGAGGAACACACTTCCAAAATAATATATCTCTTCTCCATGTTTTTCAAAGCTTTTTCTTTCCTATTTTTCTAAATTTCTTTGAGCCTTTCTCCCTCCTTTCTATTTTTTTCCAATCACCCAGTCTTAAGCTTGACCTCTTTTTTTTTGCATCGGAAAAAAACATTTCAGCTATAATTTCACGCTTCACGGCCTACATGTCAGCCCATACAGACCAACCTCGTTCCCAGGGCCCTCTCCCTTCGCTTTCCGTTTCCTGCCCCACCCAAAAGCGAAGGGAGAGGGCCCTGGGAACGAGGTTGCATACAAACAAGCAGAAATAAGGCCTCAAAATCGTGGATCTTTTCTCGAAATAATTGCAGAAAAGTAAAAAAACGTAGCAGTCGCTACAGCTAATTCAAACTTTTATTGACCTTATTAAATGATTTTGATCTAATTTCCGTGCAAAACGTATAAGTACTTTCTGATTTGAAAGCGAACGGTTTGATCACTTTTACAAGAACGGAGACTATTTTCATTTCAAGTTACAATATGGACTATATTTGAAATAAAACAGACCCTATCAAAAAAGTTGCAGTGGATTCAAAACCACCATGCTATTACGGACATTTTGATGTGTAATACATGGTTTTGCGTAAACTGAGAAAAACATAAGAACTTTGCAAAATTGTATATATTATATTTTTTTATATTCTATAATCGTTATCGATGTATTCTCTCGGTCATTCTCTTATGAAAACTCTCTGACTGTAGAGCCTCGAAAGCTCTTTGAATGATATATGTTTTCTTGTCGCCGGTTATATATGTCGTCTGAATATATACAATGCTTGACAAAGATCAAATGCTCAAAATCGCATAACTATGTTTTCCGATGGTCTTGAATTAACCTCTTTTGTTTTTTCCTCCTACCTGATCCACTCCTCTCCCTTTAGAACAATTGACAGTACTAATGAATCAAGCTTTTCTTTCCTCTTTTCTTGTCTCTTGTTCTGGAAAAATGTGTGTGGGATATGGTGGAGCAAAGTCAATGTCATCGAACGCGTCAGTTTCCAGACGAAACTTAATAAATATCTAAAACATGTTTTGACTCACAATCAAGGTGTTATTCCTCTATTTCTATAGCTCATTTACAAAATGCGCACTTTTTCAGACGGACAGGGTATCGCCACCCTTTAATGCGATAGGGTGTATTACATCATTATTACTTGGGGTGGCATGGGTGGCTTGGTAGTGATCTCGAGCGCTAGCCTTTCACCATTGTGACCTTGGTTCGATTCCCATCTCGCGCGACAAGTGAACAGAGTCTGTTTGATATATGGTTTTCTCTCATGCCACAAGGGTATTCTCTGAGTTATCCTGATTTCCTCTCTCTAAAAAATCAACATGTGAGCAAAGTCATGTGTTGTAAGAAGTGAATGTAGTGGTAGTGAGTGTGAGTGCGAGCGAATCTCACAGAAGAGAACCGATGGGTAGTAAGGGTTATAGCTAAACATATACTTTGCGTTTCCAGACATTTACTTCGAAATCATTAGCTAGATAACAAATAAGTTTGTTGTAATTGGTAAATTTTCTTATCGAGAGAACAAAATTAATAAATTTGCAAAAATAATGAATTAATAAATTAAAATAAATTATTTCGAATCAATCCGATCTGGTAAAAATCCTAATCGTTCAATATACAACTAATTGCAAGAATGTCACATGAAAAAAATTGCATTAGTATATATTCACAAAAGAATGATTAACAAAAGAAAGAGTTGGGTGATCTTCTTGTTTGGCCATTTAATTTATTTATTTTTCACTAACTGAAATTAAAAAAGTCAGGACAACGTTTTTGCAATTAGGTATAACTAAACGTACACTGAATCGACAGTTATTGACTTAGGCTGTTTTACCTTCCTCACCTTAGCTTTGCGTGAACAATAACACAATGAATTAAACAAATAGATTGGGACGTTGAAAAGGGACAGTTAAATCATTATAAATGCAAGTTTATTAGAGTTTATAGTCGTGCAGCTGCGTAGAAGGCACCCCGAAGTTGTCAGATGTTGTTATTGTCAGAAGCTGTTAAGTGTAGGTTCTAAAACCGCCACATACACAAAATGAGTAATCGAAATCTTCTGGTTTTATTCGGCGGTTGTAGCGAGTTTCATTGTTCTTTTAAGTATGACTAGTAACACGCATTTATGATGTTAACGTTAATTAGACTTATTTGTTAATTAAAAAAGCCCCTTGGCATTAGTTTATTGTGTTTTTAGTTTATTGTGAAAAGTACTATTTAAAGCGATCTTATTCTGAATATGACCCTCATAACAAGATAACGCCGAGTAGGAATTACAGCCATATAGCAACCATGAATTTCAAAGTGATTGCTTTTGGAATCCTTGTGCTTGTAATCTTTATAAGCAGTCTACCACAGACGGATTCAGTTTTTACAGGAACTATGAGGCGGAAGGGAAAAAAGGTATTTGAAATTTGTTTCAAGTTTCTCGCTAGTTTAACGGGTGAAAAAAAAAACCTTTTCAATGCGTGTAATTTAAAGTTTTACACTGAGATAAAGACTAATCTGGTCTTTTGATAATTAAATGCCTTAAACAGCATTAGTAACTGACCCATTATAGTGTATAATTTGTGATTGGATTTTTTCCCTTTTTTGAAACATTCACATTCACAATTATAATTTCACGCATCCCATGTTATATAGTTAACTGATCTGTTTGTACTAGAAAGTTTGACAAGTACGACCAATAGCTAGATTCGGTCATTTAATTAATGTCTGTTCTGTTTGAATTAAACGGTCTTAATTAGTAACACCCATTTTGGTGTACATTTTGTATTTTAATTAAAATTGTAAGTTGGAGGGTTTTTTAGTTAATTTTGGAAATAACAATAACTCCCATGCTTGCTATCGATAACTATGTCACGATAACTGTTGGTTTTTTGTAAACTTTGAATTAAGTGTTGAATGAGTTAAAACTTTTTGAGAAAAAAAAAAAACATCAAATGTAGCATTGCTGTTGAAAATTTAGAACGAATAACACAAACATTAAGCAAATTCAAGTTAATTTTTACAAAAAAAAAAAACAATTTATAATTTTTGTTTGTCTCAGTTTTCTCATCTTTTTCTTTTCTTTTTTGTTTTATATATATTCCCAACAGAAAAAAATATATAATGATAGACGAAATCAAATAAAACTCATTACATTTTAGCCGACAGCTTGTTTTCTAAGCTAACTAAATATTTAGCAATTATTTCACGAAACTCGAGTCGTGAATGAGCTCATAGCCGATGAGGCAGCGCTTCTTCGTATTTTTGTTGCTTCTTTTGTAGTTTTGAAGTTTTGTTTGCTAGCAAAGATTTTATTTCATCCAGACAAAGCCCGGCAAAAAGCGCCGCCATCTTGTTTTCTTCACTACTCGCGATATATGAGCTGATAGCCTATTAGTAGAGGAACCAATCAGGGCACACGATTGCTCAAATCCAGTGGATGTAGAAATTATAAAAAGTAATATTTGTTTTTCAAAAAAGGAACAATTGCTACTGAATAAAAGTGATATCATTGCTTACGTCATTTAAGCGCCGGATTTCCTCTTCGACTCCCATGACCATCCCACATCCCGGCATGCAGCCCGTTCAGTTGGAGGGACACAATTCCAATGGGCGCGGAATACAATATCACGAAACCTTACAAGTTTACTTGAGGGGGGAGGGCTGGGGTGCAAAGTCAAAAATTGCTGATTCATCAAAAAGTGGAAGTTACGCGATATTGTTCTCAAGTATTATTTTTTTTAATTTTATTTGCTTCGCCTAAATAAATTTTACGTTTCTACAATAAATACACAAAATAACTAATAAGTAAATTAGCACTGAAGACAATAGGCAGGGACACCACAACAGCATCGGCCAATTACTGTGGGCCTAAGAATAAAATTAATACTAGCGGTTCTTATCAGAAGTGAAGTGCTGCGATGTGTATTTGTATGCACTTAAAGTAAGCTATTGTCGACATTCATGCGCTTCAAAGCATTTTCGTATTGTTAAGACTGTGAAACAATAGAAATACGCTTCAAAACTCATTACTTTTGACGGTGCCTAAACTTTTGTATTCTTTGTAGAGTTTCAGGTTGTAGCTTATGGTTCAATAAAAAGTTGTTATTATTGAAGTTGTTTTTGTTAAAAACGTGAGTTTATTTTCCAATCTAGTTTGTTTTTGAAAATGAGTTTCTTCGATGATTCTTTTCTTAAAGTAGGCTTTTTGTGCATCTAAACTATTTTGCGATTGAGTTTCGGTTTGTTCAGATGTTTTTTTCTTGAAGTATGCTTTTTGTGCATCTAATCTTTTTTGCCTTTCAATTGCAGTTTGTGTTAATTTGCTATTTTTTTGATATGTTCTCATCTTTTCTAGCCTGGTTTCTCTATGATGTGGCGTTTCTTCTGGGAGTTTTCTTTTTTTTGTTTTTTCAATATTTTTTTCCTCTTTACATTCAGAAAATTCAACAACTTTTCTCGTACACAAATTTTTATTGTTAGTCGACATTAGTTGGTGAGTTGGTGATTTACTAGTGTTACTAACAAATTGAACAGGCATAATTTCAAAGAATTCACTACTTAATTCAATGGAAAGTGAACGTAAATATTGTTCTAATGTGGTTAGATCACAGCATTTCATAACAACAGCAGTGCCATTATCATCAAGCATACCATAATCGTTACGTGCATGAGAATCAAAAACATAAATAACATTGTCAGTATGTTTAATCAATGCCATCGTATAACCATCTAGTATCATAAATGCATAATTATCATTCGAGAAAGTATTCATCAAGGCAGAATGTAAATCAAGATCGTTTGCCTCGTCGGGCGATTGATTTGGATCGTTTGCCTCGTTGGGCGATTGATTCTGTGTCATCGTAAACCAAAGGACTCGATCTTGCAGATAATTCAGAGAAATCGTCTCTTCATCAGGTACAGAGCGTTCTTCGAAAGCTTTTAAAAACATGGAATCTCCTTCGGCTAAAAGACGATCCACCGTCTGTGTTGTCCATTTCGAAATATTACCACAATTTGCACATAACAGAGCTGAAAGAGTCATAAAAGCACATTGTCTTCCTCTTGAAATGTTGCTAAAACGACCATCACCTTGATGAATACTTCCTCGAGTAAATAAAGTCGCATTTAACATACATACCTTCGCCAAGAGACCATGTGGTTTACGGCGCATTAATTATTTGATAATAACCGCTGATTACGATTACGGCAGGCGCAAAAATTGTCAATCGCTACCTAGCCCACGAAATTGACTTTCGACTTGGGTATTGATCGTGTTACACAGGGATCCTAATGGAAAATCTGCGAGATTAGTGTCGCTGCTCACTTCGTTCGCAGCAATAAATATATAAACGACAACAATATTACAATAATATACAAATTAGGTAATACCTAATAGCGGAGCTCACAGTTTTTAAAAAAATTAAAAATTAATTTAAATTAATTTAAAAATTGTTCTTACAACATGAATATGTGAATGTAAATAGTTTTTGTGAATGGGCCATGCCCAATCTAAAACTGTAATTATTTTAGTCATGTAACCGCAAAAGAAAACTACAAAATCATAGATATAGGTAGAACGGACTTTTAATTTTATTTACTTTATGAGCAAATAATAATATGCGATATATATTTTTTCGATAAAAATTCAAAAATCTTATATATCACGAATACAACTTACTATATTTTTCAATAATTTTATGCTCAAATTATGAAAAAGGTATTTTGTGTGCATAATGAATTATTGACTAAAAATCCAACCCAAACCATTTATATTTTTAAAATATGAACCTAGAAAAAAAGTTCGATATCACTATAACGTTTCAAGAGAAACAAAATTAGGGGTATTCACGCGTTTTTGAAAGATATGAATTTTTAGATTTTACTTTTTGAGGTCAAATCACACACAAATTCGTGACAGCGTGACTTTGTGTCACGACACGGCGTACATGGTAAGTTTGCGAACGGCAAGGTACCCTCAAGTTCGCTTCAAACACAAGACAAAACGCTGAGAAAAATGAAGATTTTGAGCTTCATATTGACAAAAACGTTACTTGAACAAGTACTTAATAGAATGGTAACTATGTATTAAAAGGGAAAAAGGGAATTCTAGAACATTTCTTTATAAAAAAAACCTTTTCATCGTATTAGAAAAGTATTCATTGCAAATCTTCAAAATTCAAACAAAACACAAACGACCTGAAAGTTCTTTTGAAGTGGAATTAAAGACCTCAAGTATCAACCAACACAGGATCGATTTGAAAAGACAAGGATGTTAAAACAAGGTATTTTATTATGAAAAAGTTTGTGTAAAACATAATTTTGTTCTGTAAAAAAACAGGCTCGTTTAGTAACCATACAATTGTCCATATCGCCAAATAAACAAAAGTTATTCAACCAATTTTGAAATATGTTTGTATTTTAATTCATCTTTAATGTTTTCCGTTTATGAGTTTGTAAAAAGTACGTTATGAATAAATCCCTTTTTGAATTGCCAAAAGTACAATCACAAATATCGTGTTAGTGTACGGTTTTTATCTCGAAAAGTAAATCAAAAGCTAAGAGATAAACCTTTCTCTTTTCTTTCTATAATAAAACGTTAACAGAGAAAGGATTTTTCCTTTTTTGAAGCTTAATTATTTCAAGTTTTTAGGTGTTTTTTTTTCACGCTCGTTATCAAACAATTTTTCTCTCAAAAAACTGACTTGAAAAAATAATTCGTTGAACTTACTTTATCGGTGATTATTTTCCTGAGGTTTTCTTCTTCTCAATAAAATCGATAATATTTTGACGAATACATGTATGTACTTGAATCAGTTTTGATGAATTAAACATGGGTCATAGTTAAACTGCCAAGCTTGAAAATCCATAAATAAACTGTGCTGAAGGAAGCATTTTGAAGATAGTTTTCATAACGAATAAAGTCGCTTCTTTTTCAAATCTTTTACGTTGCTATATTCTTATTCTTCTACGAAGTTGTATCCACAGACATGTGTTCTTGGCCTTTCATTATTTTCCTTTTCTTTAGTTAAATTTCCTCATTTTTGTCTCCTTCAAGTTTATTTTCTTCTTTGGTACTAAGTCTTTATTCATCCAAGAAGCTACAGACACGTTTTCTTGGCCTTTCAGTCGTTTTCTTTTCTACTGTTAAATTTCTTCATTTTTGTATCCGGCCCAAGTTTATTTTCTTCTTCGGCCAAAGCTATCTTTGTTTTCTTCGATGTTCATCTTTCTCATCTTTCTCAATTGATATTTTAAATGTTGTATTTTGTTGTTGTTTGTTTGACTTTTTTTGTCGATAAAAGAACAACCTGCTTTCGATTGGGCTCTGCTATTCGCATCACTTTCCCGCCGAAATGTATCAGCCAATCAGTATCGCGATGGGCACGGACGCCGTTGTACGGACGTGCGCGCCCGCGATCCTATGTGGTGTCCATGAAAAATCAACTCGATGGGTTACCATTTTTTCTTAATTATGGTGCTCCGCTTGCGCGGGCCTTCGGCCCGCGCGGAGCTCCGCTATTAAATAGCAAATATTAAAAACAACACTTTTAAAATATCAAGATATAAGTTACGAGATGAATTATACAGGAGGGACAAATTATTTTCCAGTTTTTTGGGATCGTCTGAATCATATTTACATAAAGCGGATTTATAATAGTTGTAAAGAATAGATTTAAATTTATCGAGACTGATGTTAACGGAAAGGTGTAGATCTGCAATTAAAGTGTTCCAGATTCGAACAGTACGATTAGAATATGAGTATGATTATTCTACGCACCCAAGCTTTAAGGTTTCATGGAACACAAATGGGTCATCTAATTTGAGCTGCATAACTCGCTACTATTTACTCCAAATGGTAATTAACTATATATTTTCTGAAAGGATATCTCAAAAGGATTACATATATTATCGTGTTTTTATCTTTCATTGTTTAATTTTTGAATTAACTAATGTTGAATTAACTAATGTCCCTCATTTTTACGACGACAGATCTAACTTTTGATTCATTGCATTATGCGAATGCTGAACTACAAAACGGTGCCTGCGTTTTTTATTTTATTGCTTTTTTATTTTTTTATCGATTTTTAAAGTTTAAGATACGTTATTTTACTTAATTTTACGGGATTGCTGTACAAAACAATTGATATCTCACGAATGACAAAAAAGATCGCAAAAAATAGACACCGTTTTAGAGTTGAATAAATTTGTAGTTTACTAGCCGAGTTTGGTTAATTTTGCTTTTATATTGAGGGACATTAACTCAGTTAAAGTTTGTATATTTCTCAAATATTTCTTTCGAGATAAAGCAACTTTTAGTTTAAACGGATTAGCGCTGATCACTCAAGAGGGATTAACTTATCAATCAAGACTGACTCTCTTTACGCCAATGAGAATAAAGCATATTAAGTTAATCCCTGACCCTAGGTCATGGTGTATACACGATACCTTGTCTCATGTTGTGTAATGAAGCATTCTCGTAAACAAGCAACATTTGCCCTCGTATTATGCACGTAAATTAAAGGAAAGATCAGCAAGAAAAGTTTAAAGAAGAAAGGTGGAGAGCCATAGGCAAATTTATAGCAAGAGGCAGGTCAAAGAGATAGGTAGAACCCGTAAAACGCTGAGAGCATACTGTAAATAATGCTGAGGGAAATGCCCACATTCCGAGGTATTTATGAAGATTGCAAATATATCACTATTATAGAGATTAATCTGTAGGAATATAAAGGTTTCTTGTAATAAACTGAAAAACTATGATACTCTTGTAAATCGTGATCAAATTTTTCGCTTTTTAGAATGCTTCTAATCGCTCAATACGGCTTTCAATGAGACACGGTTGTTGTGTGACATGATATTATCATATGCCCGCTGATAGATCCCTGTCAATTTCAAGCAGGAAAAATAGTTTTTCCAAAATATCTACTGCAGAAAAATACTTTTCACAAAAATTATTTCCTAAGACTATAGTCTTTAATAAAACGAACACCAGAAAAAGGTTTTTGAAATTTACATATTTTGGAAGATGATTGTGTTCCATGATACCTTAACTTCATACTGTTTTAATAAATATGCATACTTCTGTAATAATATACATGAAAAAATTACTCGAATTTGATTGGCTGAGAGCAGTGCAGTTCAAGTGTAACACAGTGCAGAAAAGTGTAACACAGTGCAAATTACATTCCGTACAGTGCAAATTACAAAAAAATAAATCGCTTATGATAGGCTTTATTCCTAAATCATTTTAGTCACTAATGCTTGGCAGTAATTTAAAAAACACTTTAAGTGGCAATTCTTTCAAAAATCGTCGAAAATTTGTAAGAAAAATACAAAAAACTGACCAAGTTTTGAGTGGAAAGTTTTGAATTTTCCGCTTGAGCTCGAGCGCGCGCTTGCTTACGACATCAACACGTCATTTTTGGCGCGAGCTACTAGCCGGAAAATGACCCAAAAAAATGAAAAAGAGCTTGAGTTTTTTCATGTATATTATTAATAAGTAATCATATGGTTTCTCGTTCAATTTGGGATAATTCGCACTCGTGTGTTTTTCAAAGAGCCAAATTGCACTTGACCTACGGTCTCGTGCAATTTGTACTCTTTGAAAAACACACTCGTGCAAATTAATCCCAAATTGAACTCGAAACCATATGATTACCTATACTAATAACATACTTGATAATAAACTAATATTGCAAAAACATTTATGTAATACCTACTAAAAAGGGGGACCACTTAACTATGTTGTAATTTAATTTCACTGAATTGTAATTTGCACGTGTGGTTGTCGTTGAGATTAAATGTGAGTGTATAATGCAGTGCTTATACTTTAGAAATACAAAACGGCGCACGTGTCTATGTACTGTGATATAAACACCGCGCTGGGAGATGTAGAGCACGAGAGAAGCAAGCTTAGAAACACGAGCACAGCGAGTGTTTCTCTTGCTTCTTGAGTGCTCTACATCTCCCAGCGTGTTTATATCACAGTACATAGACACAAGCGGCCGTTTTATATTTCTTTTATGAAATTGTTTCGCAAAAATAATGCAGAGAAAACTTTTCTACCGAATGTTAAGTTCGTAAACACGTTAGAATCAGTCCATTTTCAGGCTTTTGCGGACAGTATTGCGACAGCATTTGTCATTTTCATTCTCTGTTCTCTCATATAGACATGGCCATCAACCAATCCGAGCGCGCGTTAGATACCAAAAATTTTATAAACCTATTTCAAAAATCCTTGTCACAATCAAAGCAGCTATAATCTGAAGCCTGCTAAGGATGTCGGTATTTCTCTTGTTATTGATCTATTCAGAGCATATTTTGGTTCTACGTTTAGTTGTTCTGTATAACCATAGCAAATTGTTGTAGTGCTAGGTTAAAAAACAAACAGAATTCTTTAAAAAATGATTAATTAATACTGATCATAAATTATGTTCATATTACCGACATCCTTTGCAAGCTTCGGTAGTTTCAGCTGCGACAGTGATAGTTCTTTTAAAAAATGTGGGTCACCGACATATTTTTTGAGATATTGTGCTGCAAACACTGAAACTTAGCTTGGATTCGCCGCAGCTTTGAGCAATCTCGAGATTTAGTGCAACTTGCCCTGTGATTTTCTGTAATCTAAATTTCGAGCGTATTCGAAGCTATATAAGATCGCAGTTGAGATCGCCGCCTCTGTCGTGCGATAAAATAGTAGTAGGTATAGTATGAAAACTAATGAATTGCAACTTTTAAACCACATCTTTTGCTTTTTTTTTCAGAGATCTTTTAATCAACGATCAAGCAGGAATAACGAAGTTAATGAAATTGTAGCCCAGCAAATATGCCAACTATCCAAATATCTACAATGTTCAGATGCTAAAGATAGCCCAGTTACACAAAAAGATCACATTATCTATCAATGAAGAGCCTTACAGCAAAGAATGGATGGAAATGGAAAAATATCTATTTAAATATGTCTGAATAAATTGAAAATAAATTTAATATGAACTGTGAACTATGAACTGAACTATGAACCTCGAGCTCTTTTTTATATAGTTTTACAGCTTATTTACAAAATTATTAAATCCCAGAAAATATAGGAATACATGTATTACTCAAACAATAATGTATTAGTCGATTAAACATGAAATCACAGTATTTGTATTTGCATGTTCATTTTAGCTTTTGGTATTATTATATGTTAAACAATTAAGGCCAGCAAACCTTTACTGCAATTTTCACAAACATGCGAACTCCAACGCTAAAATATACCAAACTCGTTTTATGAGTTTTCGCTTCCATCAATCAAACTTCCGACATTTCCCGGATGCTTTCCGTAATAACGACATTCAATATGGTGGAATTTGAAAGATTTTGCGACGATTTTGAAGACTTTTTTAGAGGAAATAATAGCTGCGAAACGACTCCCAAATTTAGAGGAGACTCAAATCGTTTGAAGTTCGATTGAAGTGAAGTGTAAATTCCACCACAAAAGCAATGATCGAACACGTTTGTTTTAGACATTCCACTCACTTATAAGTATTGGATACTTACTTGCTCTCCCTCTTCATCGACGATTAAAGTCTCCTCTAAATGTAGGAGTTTCACGGCTTTTATTTCCTCTGATTCTTCAACATCATGAACAAACCTTTCAAACTCGGCCATACTCGCGGTCAATAATATGAGCACGATGTCTTGTTTCAAGACGATTATTTGCTTCAAACCATTAATTTAATATGTAAACACATACTGGTCTATCAAAATGTGTCTTCGATTTGTCTTTTGCGCTTCATCTTTTATATAGTTTATAATTTAGACTATGTTAGAGGTTTTTTTAGCTGGGGTCCTGAAGTCGCCGTAATTTTTAAAATGCAATTGAGATTGATGGAGATTTAAAGTGTTTGGCAAGGCGTTTTAATAAAAAAAATGAGGAAATGAGACACAACGTAGGCGAGCTGAGGCGAATTTAAGCAACTTAGGACGACTTTACGCTATTTGAGAAAAAACGTTTTCTAATATATTGCCTATGTATTACTACTTTGAAACTTATAGTCCCCTTCACAGTTCCCTGCTTTTGTCTTGAAAGGTAGCCGGGCCTTTGCATCGGAGCAAGACGACATTGAGCCTGCAATAATAGAGGCACATGTATAATTGTCCCGTAAGGTGTTAAAAGGTCTATATCATTGCAAGCTCAACGTTCGTCTTACTTCGATGCAAAGGCTCGGCTTCCTTTCAAAATGGCTCAGAAATCTGTGAAGGGGGCTATTACCGCAGTGCAAATTTATTTGTCTAAAGATTGTCATCTGAAGCACACAGACACTCAACAAAACGATCAACTAGCAATATATGCCACATCATAGCTCAGATGGAAGATCATTGAACCGGTACTGGGTTTAATTTGAATAACGTTGACCTGCTAAATAATGGATCAGCGACCAAAATTTCAAATTGCTCTTATTTTCACTAGACACTCGTATATCACAGTGTGGTGATCGTGAATATTTTATAGAGAATGTCTAGGAAAAGGTTTCTGCAGGTGACATATTGTTGACAGCACTTTGGTTTATGGCCGGTAACATTATTATAACTATTATTTAGCAATATTTCATCTACTCTAGTAACAATTTTTGAGATTGACTGCATCACAGACTAGAGTGTAGAACCTCGCGGTACAGCGAAAAAATTAAAACTACCATTTCTTTCATTCGAGTAAGTTGATTGTTTGTTTCAAAAGGTTACCTAATATATATTTTTATGGATTTTCATTAATTGTGAATTCCTTTGTATTATTCTTTATCAAATTTTCGGATGTGCGCACAAAGGACAACTTTAATTTATTTAGGAGAAACATTCATGTGTTTCATATTGTTTATATTTTACCTAAATGATGATGTGACGATGATCTGTCCTGTCAATGATATGAGGACGATGTCTTGTTTCAAGACGATTATTTGCTTCAAACCGTTAATGTGTAAACACATACTGGTCTATCAAATTGTGTCTGCGATTTGTCTATGGTGCTTTATTATATTTTATTGTGTTTTTAATTAAGACTATGTCATGATCAGAGAGTCGCCGTAATTATTTTTAAAATGTTATTTATGGTGCTTTAAGGTGACTGGCTACTTTTGGAAAGAATGTTAAACTTTTCTTAAATCTACGATTTTTTTAATGTGACATTTAATGCTGATTCCAAATATGAAAAGAAAAATGGGGTGTCCTGAGCTTTTTTTCGAGATAATCAGCATATAATGAACGCCTACGCGCGAGATTTTGAAGAAAAACATATAAAAAAACGATATGAAAAAACGATATGAAAAAAATCATAAGAAAATATTTTTTTTTTCATACTATATCGAGCATAAATGCCGGGTAATGAATCATTCTAAAATACAACATGGATGGTTTTGAATAAAAGACAAAGAAATATCTTGATCTGTCATATTTTCTTCTTAGAGTGCTTAGTGAATCCTACGAAAATCGATTTTTTTGTACCTTAGAAAAATTAACTTTTTGAAAAACTTTGATATAACGTAGATTTTATTAGGTTCTTTCAACTAAGCATAACGAAAGTATGGAGACCCGTGCAAAATTCGAGGTTTTTGCCCTGTTGAAGCTCAAAACGTGTATGGTTCCTAAATAACATTTTGTATTTTATTCAGGGTTTTTGTGCGCGCCACATCGAACGTTCAAAGGCGTTTAAAAGTAGCCAGTCACCTTAAGACGTTCTAAGGGGGGAAAAAAGAATAGAAAATGAGACACAACTTGAGGCTAGTGGCTGAGGCGATTTTAAGCAACGTAGGACGACTTTACGTTATTTTAAAACGTTTTCTAAAATATGACCTGTTCGTGGCAGGTTATATGAGGGTGTTAATGGGGATACCCGAATCTCAGTTAGCTACTAATTATTGGGTCAAACTTCAGCTTTTTTTAGTCGAATATCAGTTAACTGCTAATTATACATTTGCCGAATATCAGTTTACTACTAATTTTTGGGCCAAATCTCAGTTAACTATTAACCCAATAGCAAACTCTTGTATCACCACGCCAATTTACGCGTTAATTGATCTGAAAACATTTGCAAATACACCTTTTGAATACTTATGAATTCAAATATCATATGCCCTTGGCGGTAATTGAGCCCCACGGTTTAGGGTTTCTAGTCCGACGTGTTACCACTACACCGCAATGACCAACCACGCTGGATACGCAGCCGGACAATGTACATAGTATAGAGCAACCGTGTGGGGGTCCCAGGGCGATATTTAACACCGTAAATGGAAACGCAGAAGTGAAGTGAATAAAGAATTAAAATGTGTTCGGTGTATAAGTGAAATACACAATACTAAATAGTTCAATCGTATGCTAGAGGTTCTATTGTTTAATTGGAACTATTCTGCACTGATTTAGTATTTGTATTTAGCCGATAGATTATTTGTTTCATTTATAGTGTCTTTTTAAAAGACGTCCATTTCATATACTTAGATTATTGTTACTACTACTATAGGATAGGTTAAGGACGTTCGCGGGCATTGTTTCTGCGCATCCTTTCCACACTCCGTGGAACGCCTCGGGGATTTATTTTCAATAATGAAATCATCCAGGCCACGAAACAAGATGGCTAGCGATTTTTCGGAGTTTGCAGCACAACATCTGATCATATCTTGAAAACGAAAACGGTGACCCCCATTTTTTATTTGCGCATTCAACTTGTATGATGATCGTTCTTTACCATGCGAGGTTTGAAGAAAAATCTATGGTTAATTTATTTAGCTAATAGTTAGCCACAAAAAGCATTACAATATTTTAAATGCCAAAAAAAATATTAAAATATTTATATTAACGGGCAAAACCTTTTAAGTTGAACAATATGGTACCTGTGAAACTTAAAAGGCTTTGGCCGGTAATAATTTTTTTTTGGCATTTAAAATATGTTAAAGGTTTTTGTGTACTTACAAAGTGTACGTACGTCTTTGCTAAAATATTCATGATAATTCCCCTAATGTGATTATATATAAGAACAAGTATCATCTCATGAATACATCGACGGAGCAATCAACAAGTTGCAAGTTCTACTTCACAACTGAGGTAAGTTAATTTAGTCTGCTGTTATGTATCATAAGAAAGTCGTTTTTAGTTTAACAAGGTTTGTTGCTTTACAATTTCTACCTTTGTAAAGAAACGTCAGAAGAAACCGCCACCCGGTTGAATTAGTTGGTTGAGCACCGGTCTTTTGTGCCGGAGATGCGGGGTTCGTATCCAGGCCGGACCATGCTGGCCAATACTCAGGGTATTAAAAATAATTGAGAAGAAGTTGCTGCCTTTGTAATTACATCAACAAATGGTTAGAACTTGGAGTCTTCTTGGATAAGGACGTTAAACCGGAGGTCCTGTCTCTCCAAACTCATGATCACCTCCGTACAACTCCATTATTGACTACACACATGCGCATTTAGTTGTCTTTCAAATACGTAACACGTTTTAACAATGTTGGGTGGCAAACCGTTTCAACATTATCATTTAACAAAATCGAACAGATGTTGAAGTAAATGTTGAAACCGTTTGCCCACCTATGTACAACATCGTTCAACTACCATTATACTGCGTTAATTAAGTTCAACAAAATCGAACGAATGTTGAAGCAAATATTGAAGCTGTTTGCCAGAACCCTAACAAGGATTGTTTTCCTTAAGTTGTAAAATTCAAGTATTCCCACATCATAAGTATTGTATTCTATTCTATTGATCCCCCGCCTTTTCTTGAAAATCAAATCCTCCGCCCTTACCCTTACCCATCACCACTAAAATAACGACACATTTTACCGCTGAAATAACAACTTAAGAGAGCATGTCAGTAATTATCGAACAAATTCGATCTTTCGCGGCCATGGATAAAAAATGGATTTTGCTCAAATTTTGCCCAAATGTACTTCATTATATTACGAAATGAACTGCATTGTTTTTTAAGAAAAATAGATTTTTATTTTTGAGAAAATGCGTTTTTAAAATGTCCTCCCGAATTCGCCATTTTAGCATCCAAATTTTGAGTTGAATTTAACGACCGAGTTCAGTACGAAAATCGATTCTAGTGAACTTAAAACTGCTAAAACCCTGCTCCATGCTATCTAAACATCCGGTTACGTGACTTAGAAGAAATTTGAGTTACTTTTTGTGACAGAAATAATCTTACTTTTAGGACACGTGATTCTACTTGATTGACGATATCCTCTAAACAAAATCGATTTTCACCATGCGATAAAGTTCCAAATCTAACAAGCTTCAGTTGGTTAGTTCTTTAAACAATAAGCTTTCATATGATGTAAAAATTTCGCTTGGCAAATAAATATGTGTTGCGCTACAGCTCATTGAAATCTTCAATTTTTGACCTTTTGAGGTCATACGCGATAATTTCCCACACGTGCATAATCGAAGAATATTATCTCTTATTATTACTGATTTGCCTTCCAATTACAAGAAATACACTTAAATATCATTTCTTACCTTGTTAAAGCTGATATCTGCTGTAGTAATCTCGGTATTCGTTATAATGGTATCCGTAAGACTTCATAGTTAGTCATCAGTAATAACGGCTATTTACACACTGATTATTATCAAATATGTCAATTGTCCAGCGCTTACTAAACGGAGTTCAAATCCCTTTCACATGCAGCCAAGCTATATTTTCTTTTTGAACTGAAGTCCTGCCACATTATTATATATCATTATGATTTCGAAGTGTGGTTTGTGGTACAGCTGAGTACGTAAACAAATGGCCTGGAATGATGCTAATTATAAACTACGACTTACTAGGGGAGGGACGGTACGTTTCAAATAATGGTTTTTCTCTGACATCCCAACAATTTGGTGTTTAAGACTTCTGATGAACTGTTAGATAAATCATCTCTAGTGATGTATGCCAATGATTAGTTGCTTTATGATCTTTGTCATAATCATGATCTGCAAAATAATATGATTTGCCTAAGTTTCTAAAATTACACAGGGAACCCAATTCTCGGGGGATGTTAGCCGTGCTAATCTGAACAGGAATACTAGGAGTACCCAAGGACCAACTTTTAACAAAATGAAATAAATGTTGTGTACAACACATAACAAGTGATCCCACGTTAATTATAGTTAATAATTAACACCCCTGGGAAAAAAGTATCCGCTGCTCAACATCCAGTCATGTATTTTACATCTGAATTCCCAGCCAGCATTTACGATAATTTGTTTCCCCACCCACGAGACTGTGTTGACAAGTTTCCCCTATAGGAAACAAAGATGGAAAAAATCCTTTATAAATCAAAACTTATTAAATATCTGGTTGCATATGCCTGGAATAAAAGCTATCCAGTGCAACAAAAGTGTTATTCAGCGCAAAATAGAAACTGAACTAGCCAATCAAGTAACATGTTGTCATGTTTGTAAAATGACTATCACTTACCTTGAGATGATGTAGGTATGACATAGACACTTTTTGCAAATTAAAAAAATGCATTATTTTTTCCACGTTTGTCACAATATGGGAAACAATAGCTCCGTACACTCGGTAGATGTCAGCCTCATTATGAAAATAAAGGCAAGTTCATTCAAATATCCGACTTATATATTGGACATCTTAAATGTATAGTCATTGACTTCAGTGTTGTAGACCATATATGAGACGATCCAAGTGCGGCAAGCCCGGGGGGGGGGGGGGGGGGGGGTGGGGGTTCTCCCTTAATCCAAGTGGTAGGGGTGATCGACGTACCTTTTAGGGTTAAAATATTTCCAGTGCGTACCTTTTAGGGTCCATTTAGAGATTTGGCTCAAAAATCAGTTGTAAGGGTCGTTTTTACTCTGCTTTATGTGTATCTGAGCGTACCTTTTAGGGGTCATTTTCAAAATCTCCGCCGATCACCCCTACCACTTGGACAAAGGGAGTACCCCCCCCCCCCCCCCCCGGGGGCGGCAAGATTTGTGTAGGAATGCATATACTATTGGTCATATACTATATGCAGAGTTTATTGATTTGATTTTGACTGCCAGTAAGACAGAGGTTGTATGGCGCTTTCGATCTTTGGCATCAGCACCACAAGAACTACTATACCAACGAGAGACTTAAACGAACAACACGCTTCCATTTCTTTACAGCAACTGCGTTAAACTAGTGCTAATAGATTAAACAGCTGTGTTTATCTTTCGTAATGACGATACAAAAATACAATTCCTTGCTGCATAAGGGATTAATTAATTAAGATATCCAACTCGATAGAATACTTATGGTCTTATTCCTAGAGTAAAATCCAATAGTGGACTTTATTATGACTGCGCAGAGAAAACACAGAGAGAAAAAATACATATTCAAATTCCGGCGTTCTTTTACATAGTCGCGAATCCCAGGAAATTGGGCTCCCTGTGTAACTTTAGAAACTTAGGCATTATTTTGCAGATCATGATTATGACAAAGATCATAAAGCAACTAATCATTGGCATACATCACTAGAGATGATTTATCTAACAGTTCATCAGAAGTCTTAAACACCAAATTGTTGGGATATCAGAGAAAAACCATTATTTGAAACGTACCGTCCCTCCCCTAGTAAGTCGTAGTTTATAATTAGCATCATTCCAGGCCATTTGTTTACGTACTCACAATTCGATTTCAGCTGTACCACAAACCACACTTCGAAATCATAATGATATATAATAATGTGGCAGGACTTCAGTTCAAAAAGAAAATATAGCTTGGCTGCATGTGAAAGGGATTTGAACTCCGTTTAGTAAGCGCTGGACAATTGACATATTTGATAATAATCAGTGTGTAAATAGCCGTTATTACTGATGACTAACTATGAAGTCTTACGGATACCATTATAACGAATACCGAGATTACTACAGCAGATATCAGCTTTAACAAGGTAAGAAATGATATTTAAGTGTATTTCTTGTAATTGGAAGGCAAATCAGTAATAATAAGAGATAATATTCTTCGATTATGCACGTGTGGGAAATTATCGCGTATGACCTCAAAAGGTCAAAAATTGAAGATTTCAATGAGCTGTAGCGCAACACATATTTATTTGCCAAGCGAAATTTTTACATCATATGAAAGCTTATTGTTTAAAGAACTAACCAACTGAAGCTTGTTAGATTTGGAACTTTATCGCATGGTGAAAATCGATTTTGTTTAGAGGATATCGTCAATCAAGTAGAATCACGTGTCCTAAAAGTAAGATTATTTCTGTCACAAAAAGTAACTCAAATTTCTTCTAAGTCACGTAACCGGATGTTTAGATAGCATGGAGCAGGGTTTTAGCAGTTTTAAGTTCACTAGAATCGATTTTCGTACTGAACTCGGTCGTTAAATTCAACTCAAAATTTGGATGCTAAAATGGCGAATTCGGGAGGACATTTTAAAAACGCATTTTCTCAAAAATAAAAATCTATTTTTCTTAAAAAACAATGCAGTTCATTTCGTAATATAATGAAGTACATTTGGGCAAAATTTGAGCAAAATCCATTTTTTATCCATGGCCGCGACTTGTTCGATTTTAATGGACATGCTCTCTTAAACATATTTTACTAAAAAACAATTTTCTCAAAAAGGAAAAAAAAAAAAATTGCCTTAAAATTTTTATAGTACTTAATTTTTAAAAATGTATGTAATATACAACATGTGAACGAAATTGATTTGATGATTGTTGTTTGATGTTTATATAGAGATCGCATTTTGGACTAAACGTCAGTTAAGGGACGGACCATTAGATTTTGGGGGGGGGGGGGGGGGGGGTGGGCAATATTTTTTTGCACGATATGCTTTTGCACGATATTTTTTTCCCACTCTAAGTATGTGCACGAATTTTTTTTTCATCTTGCACGATCTTTTTTCTCAGAATATTTGCAGACATAACTACCATATATCAAAGTAATTGCTTTTGTGATGCTCGTACTTGTAATCCTGATAAGCAGTCTACCGCAAACAGAGTCTGTTTTTTACTGGCGTGTTACGACGAAAGGGGAGAAAGGTATTTAAACTAAAGTAATTCACTGATTGGTGTGTTTGTTTTCCGTACTAGCAGTGTCTCTCTCATGGCGCTCATTTTAGTTTTTATCTTTTAGTATATTGGAAAAGAGGTACTCTTCTCAAGGTTCTGAAAATTTTAAGTAACTCTATATTGCTTTTTCGAGAAAATCGAGTTTGACAATTTTCAAAATAAACGTTTGGGAAAACAAAACTTAGCTCTTCAATAAAGAACAGAATTTGTTTATAATGAAACTCAAAGAGTCACTTGAGTGGTGCGAGGGATGTATATATAAAACAATTTGGTTTATTTTCTTGTTCTACTTGTAGGAGTTAATGTTGTATGTGTAATATCGTTTGTATTCGGGAGCATTCCTTTTTTGGAAGGGGGGAGGGCCGGTAGTAAAATGACGTCATAATTATCACAGGCAGCCCGGAGCAATAAAACCTCGTGGCATGAGACTGAGAACAACACACCAAACAAACTCTATTCACTTGTCACTCGAACGAGGAATTGAACCCAGGTTACAGTGGTGAAATGTCAGCGCCCTCAACTCTAGGCATGGTATATATCACCCACGATTCCATATCATCAAAATCCCAGGGCCGACTTGGTGGGGACGTGCATGTGAAAGTATGGGGACGAGAGAAAAGTAAGAGGCCATATTACCTCTCTCCAAGCCTTCACGTCCCATTTCCGATCGAGGTTCCAGTCAACAACTAACTGTTGTTTCAGTCTGTTGTTCTTGTTTTCAGAGGTCTCTTCTACGTTCAAGCTCGAGTGCAGACGTTAATGAAATTGCAGCCAAGCCGATAAAAGATAGCCCAGTTATAGAAAAAGACCACATTAAAAATCAATGAGTCGAAGGGTCTATATAATATATAGCTTTGCAGCTCAATAGGCCTAGCTTGTTAGTACAATCAATAATTTATTGAATATATATCAATACGGCAATGAATGCTTAAAAGACTAGTAATGATTAAAATTGAAATCACAAAAACTATATCTATAGTTGTATATATTTACATGTTTATTTGAGCTTTTTGTAACTGATCACAGATCTACCTCTTCCACTGACTCAGTTTGTTTCAATACCTGTATCGGGGGGAGGTAACCACAAACACCCCTGGTCGTAGTCAATGTCAATGGTTTGTACTACTACATACCAACTACTAATTCTTCTTGATTGTAAGCCACGTGTTTGTAAAAATAACTTAAAGATAGTGATTATATCACCATGCAGGATTACTTGAAAAGTCTAGTGATAAGATGCACGTGAAATGCAGTGTGCGCACAATAGGCCCCATGCACACTACACCACACTACACTACACTACACTACACTACACTACACTACACTACACTACACTACACTACACTACACTACACTACACTACACTACACTACACTACACTACACTACACTACACTACACTACACTACACTACACTACACTACACTACACTACACTACACTACACTACACTACACTACACTACACTACACTACACTACACTACACTACACTACACTACACTACACTACACTACACTACACTTGAATACTATTTTAAACCTTTTTGGACAGGTTTTCACATTATACCAACTTTGTATCTGTAAGTACATTTTCAGTTTAGTTTTGTCGTAGGGATTTTAAAGGATTTTAAACCCTAAACACTACGACGTGCAAGCCGGTTCCCGCCCTTTCTGGATCCAAATCCCCTTCCTGCCGGGTTTGATTGAGAATGAATTTATAGTGTAGGCTTATTTGTATCTACTGTACAGACTTTTTCTCCTTTATTAGATTTTTTTTTGATGTTGATTCAGATATTTTAATTTTGTTGAAATTCAATTTTGTCCACACTGGCGACCATGATCGTTAGCTTTAAAAGTATAGTTTGATATGATGTCATATTTTTATTATATATGGACAAAAAAGGAAAATCATTTTTTTGGGACGCGCGCCTACATACGGGACATTTTGTACATAACTTTTTCATATCTTCACTAGTGAAAATATGCCGGAAATACCAGTGTTTTAGTTTGCGGTAAAACAATATTATTCTTATAATAATATATTTTATTTTGATTTCATATATTTTTACTGCAACTCAATTCTGTCCACTCTGCCGACCATGATCCTTACTTAGAATTAGTATTAAAACAATAGTTTGATGTCATATTGAAACAGTATAGGTCGTTTGATTAGTCACATAACGACAAAACGATCACCGTTTTTTATCATTTTCACAATCTTGGTATAATATTTTCAGACTTGTTTACTTTTCATAAAGCTGAAGTAAAACGGTCAGTCTGACGTTAATAGTTAACTATGTTAGAATGCGTTTGAGATGAATCGCCTGAGAAATTAGCTGCTTTAGACGAGCCAAATAATCCCAGTTCACACATACAATGGGATATACTTCTTTAATACAGATACCAAAATAATAGTATTTTATATTATAATTTCTGACACTGTCTTTTATAAAATAATTGTGATAGTACGCGCGCGTTGATTAGTCAAACAGCCGTTTTTCATGATCGAGACTCATGAAACACTGTACAGGCCCGCAAATGAACCCAGGCCCGCAAATGAACCCATATATAGCCGGCCCGCAAAATTAATGAGCCTAGGCCCGCAAATGAACCTACTAGCTGGCCTGCAAATGAACCCAGGGCAGGTACAAGGAAAAAAAGGAATCTGGCACCGAACTAAATGATAAAAAATTCATGACACTAAATCATTATTTTGATAATATATAAAAATAAATTGTCAATATTCATGAAATACATTTAAGTAATACAAAAAGAAACAGCTTGGGTTTTCCATACGCTATAGCTTTAGATTGTTGGTTTATATTCTACGAGTTTCATTCACTAGCTCTACACGATGTGCTAAAACAACGAACAGGAACTAGTGACGTCTTTTGTACTGACAAACTTTAATTTTCTACAGATATTAGAGCGATTTCACATAACGCATTTTAGTATGCTAATGAGTAAAATAAGATGCTAATGAGCTTCGCGTTGGGGCATGCACAGCACAAATAAATATGGCAATCTCGTTTCTCGTTCTATATAATAAATATTCATTATAATACAACAGCCATTTCTGATACTTTGTCCCTTAATTTTTGTTATATTTATATGCAAGCAATTTGTAATAGATATGTATGGTTACCCTTGCAAAGCTCATTAGCATGTTATTTTAATCATTAGCATACTAAAATGTTTTGTGAAATCGCTCTTATAATGCTAATATGTTTTATTTACCAAAATGACGATAGTTATAATAAACAATTACGTTAAATAGGTACGTACATATAATTTCAGTAAAGTATAACGAACCAAGTCCTTTTTGATACAGTTAAATACATTAACTAACGGAATTTAAAATGATATAATATAGCACATATGGCTATATCGGTCATTAATTACATTGAGATTATTACATGTTTAGAGCCTGATATCATTTTTATTCACTCGTTTTCTGTATCATATCGCGAACGAGCGATGCCCAGCCTGTAGAGCTTCGGAACCTTCGGCTGCGACAACGATTTTTGAAATAGATGTATATAAATTATATTAAAAGTGAACACTTTTAATATATTTCCACACTCTAAAGCCTGCAAAGGATGTCGGTTGCATGGACTTAATTTGTGATTTATTCAGTGCACGTTTTTTAAAATTTATATCTATTATAGTAGCAGTATAGATAATTTCATTGTCATGATTTTTCATCATTTAGTTCGGTGCCAGATTCCGTCAGTTTTTACCTGCCCTGGGATCATTTACGGGCCGGCTAGTGGGTTCATTTGCGGGCCTGTATTCATTTGCGGGCCGGCTATGGGTTCAATCCACCTTTTCTTACTAAAATTTCATACAGATCACGTGGTATAAATGTCGCTTTGTGATTGGTTCAAACGAAAGTTAGGACAACTCTACTTGGTTTGGAAGTCGCTCATATAGAGAAATCTGTAAAGCTCGGATTGTCTCGTTATTAAAATGGTTAAATATTGCTCTGTTAGGAAGCACATATATACAAATCTAAACAAATATTTAGTAGAGACCAGTTAGCTATCATATGAATGAAGAAGTAAGGACTTTACACGTGAAATTCGGCAATGGATCGACGTCAATGGATTCAGCTACGATGCAACGACGAAGGAAAAAAAAAAAAACTAAAGATGTTGTTTTATGAAAGTTAAACCGACAAAAAATCCTCTCAAAAGCCGACTGTTGGCTGCAAATCATCTTTAGGTATTATTGTTTCTTTTAAATGGTGTCAGTCAAACTAAGTTTTTAAGAAACGGCTAAAAAATTACAAATCTATTTTAGTCAAGTTTTCGCTTATAATTTCAATCAAAAACGCCAAAGATGAGTAAAAATTTCAAACTTTTAACTTCTACTTTTTAAAGGAAGAAGAAATACACTGAAACTAGTACTGCAATGAACATGTTCAAAGCTGCAAGTTTTCCAATGAATCACAAACCATTAGCTATTAGTTTTTCTTATTATTATTATGTTTGTATTTTAATTTAATGAGTTTAGTTTGAAGCGTGCAAACTACCCGTGAAACTGAAAATATAGCTCATTAATACCTATTTTGAAATTGTCTGGCTGTTAAGTTTATGTTCCACAACTCTAGAACAGTAACTTGATGATTAAAAATGTTATCTTTGATTGCCGTTCAAGCCGTGAAAACAGCGACTATAATAAAACTAAGCAAGCGAATCGAAGCGAAAGAAAATGATCGCTTTTCCCGCCGAGTCTCAGGATAAAAATTGCTCTTTTTTCAGTAAAGCAAAACTCGTGTATTAGCAAGTTAATCATTTGCTTTTAAACTCTTTGAAGTTAAAATTACTTGCTTTGGTCGATTTATCTTTGTAATACTCGGAAAATATTGAGAAAACCTACCAAAAGTTATCATTGACAAGTGGGCGGTATTCAGCTTTCTGTAGCTGAATCCATTGACGTCGATCCATTGCCGAATTTCACGTGTAAAGTCCTTACTTCTTCATTGATAGCTTTTAGCCTCTAACTATTGTTTAGATTTGTATATATGTGCTTACTAACAGAGCAATATTTAACCATTTTAATAACGAGACAATCCGAGCTTTACAGATTTCTCTATATGAGCGACTTCCAAACCAAGTAGAGTTGTCCTAACTTTCGTTTGAACCAATCACAAAGCGACATTTATACCACGTGATCTTAGTAAGAAAAGGTGGATTGCGGTAATCATTTGCGGGCCTAAGCGCCGCAGCGCTGATTCGGATAAAGATGACCTTAATTGATTGTTTATAATAATAATAATATTAAAAAAATGAAACAAATAAAAGAAAGTGTATACAAAACAGTTTTATAATAAGCTGCACCCTTTGGTAGGCGGTCACCAAAACATTCCACAAATCATGTGATCATTATATAACAAGCCAATTTACTTTGATTAGCCGCTGACTCGACATACCGCATCATCAACTGAGCAAGGAAAACACAACAAGATGGCGATCATAGCGAACGATGCCGCTTCGATGCTAGCCGAAGCACTGGAAAAAATGGACGGCCTTATTTCAGACGATGCTATAATGATGGAAGGCATTAGGAGTCACGTAACATCAAATTCACCGAATGAACAAGTATTAGGCCTTTCGGAGGATTTACAAAATGCCGTGATTCACGTTGCTCCGGCGAACCGTCCAAACATCAGAATCCCAATAACAACCGCGGATTTTCTTCTAGAATGGCTGAAATCTTTATCGGTGGGAACAATTAACCTAAATCTGTAGTCTTTGATATGTTAGTGGATTGTTTGTATTGATGTGGTATTTGATTTCTCCACAGTATTTAAACAGTAATAACCAGAAGTCAATCTTGAGCAATAATAATGGCGAAATCAGTCGTGCACAGATTGACCGACTTGAGGACGAAAAAGATAGTCTTATTCTACAAGTTAGTGTTTTAACTGATCAAGTCGAAGCACAAGGAGAGAAAATAAGAGATTTGGAGTTTACACTGGAGGAGCAAAATATTAAATCCGAGGAATTGGAGCAAGAATTAGAGTCGGTAAGTGGTAGTCAAGCGATTGCTCTTTTCTGCGTTACTACACTTCTACACATTTCCGGTTCTTCGCAAATCCATTCGATCGATTGTTGGCAGTAATTCAATTATCTTATCCAGAATTTCCTCAGATGTAGATTCAAATCACACCTAAAATAAATACAATACTGTTAAAACGACAGTGTTGTTTATATAAGCCTCCTGGTATATAATTTTATTTCATAAAAACCCTCAGAAACTCTCAAAATCAAAACTGTCGTTTGACATCTGTCAAGTTTTATCGTTCTTGTAATTGTCACAATATTTACTCAGCGTGTCATTTCTAAATGCATCCTTTTTTCTATTAATCAAATAACTATACGAGCATTTGCTATAGCAATACCACGATACAAGCTATACAAACTATATTTTCGTCTTTATATTTATTTACAACAAAATATAGTACTTGAATGCATTGATGCAACACTCGTTCAATTCTAAAACAGATACTTTACTAATTAATTAATTAATTAATTAATTAATCGTTAAATAACCCTGCATACAAATGCCTTAATACAGTAAGGAATGTACAACATATGTAATGTTTCAACATGAGCAGCCATGTTGTATTGGCAGATACAATCACAAGCCAAAGGTGCATGATTGTATAGCCGATACAACATGGATGCGAAGGTTGAAAATAACTTAAAAAATATCTAGGTTACCTCTTTCATATTTTATCCAAATTTTCAAGATAAAAGTAAATCTCGCCAATAAATTTGTTGCGGGGTTCCTGTGGAGCACGCCAGAAATAGATCCAGTGAGTAGGGAGAGGAAAAGAAAGGACTACAGACAACACTGTAAGAAATGAATTACCTGTTGTTCTCACAACGGAAAATTCCGATTGGCTAAAAACGATTGATATGTCAGCGGCTGTAGCGGACCGCGCCAAGCTGTCAAGCATCAAGGTGAAACATTCCAGCACACGGTCACTTAGTTATCTATGGCTGACCATCAAGCTATTTTAACCGAGTGCCTGGAAAGTTGTGAATTTTTTAAAGAAATTGTTGCCAACTACAGAATAATGTGACTTGCAGTGGAATTTTTCCTCTCAATGTCCTTGTTTTTGGATAGCAAAGCCTTCACATTTAATTATTTTTGTTATCTGTTTTGTTGAATACTGAAAACAATATTAAATATGTTAAATTATGATATGGCTAATTATATTAATGTGTTGCCATAAAAAAAATAGCTCAAAGCGGGTGAGCATGGAAAATATTCCATTAAGGCATCATAACTGTTAAGGCGAATAAGACATTCAATTTGCATTTGTGAGTGTTACTTTTAAAGTGAAAACAAAAGTGAAACCACAAAATACCATTTTATAGATATCATGAATCCTCCCCCATGACCTTTTTTAGGTTCACGATTTGGCAGATTTTTTTTAATGACAATGATAATTAAATACGTTTTTATATCTGTAGCTAACCAAGTATTTTGTAAAATAAATGGCTCAAATTTCCAGTGTTCATTATGTTGCTTTGATGTCTTTGTAGGAAAAAGCCAAGTCAGCTGCTGGTGATCAAGAGAAAGAAAAGTTATTGAATGAGATATCATCGTTAACACTACAAAAAGAAAGTGAATCATCAGATAAGGTATGGTTAGTTAGTTAGGGTTTGCCCTGGTGAATATCCAGGATCCTACGTATTATTCTAATATACAGGATCCTGCATGATCCTGTCAGGATCTTACAAGATTCTAGACGAGTTCCAACAGGATGTACACAGGATCCTAGGGTAATCCTGTAGAATCCTATGAGACAGATGTTCCAGTGTTCTCCAGAAGTGCCAGCCGTCAACGTATTTACTGACTACTCACTCACTATTATAAACTATTATAAAAACAGATATTTGTACTTGTGTTAATCACTTAATGTCAACTTGATTGCCAAGTCCGGTTTCTTTCATTTGGGGATTTGCTAAGTACTCTAAAATCTCTGGAGAACACTGCAACAGTGACCCTCAAGTGCTCCCCTGTTGGCTTAGTTTGTAAAACACTGCATTTGGGAGACTAGGGTTCTAGCTCTGGTAAGACATACAGTTAGAGCCTTAATTGACCAGAGGGCCATGGCACCCTCAACATGATAGGGGGGAGGGAGGGGGACTTACCCATTGATTTCTGAAAATAACTACCATTCAATACACTCAAATCATGGTTTTTTTTTGGGGGGGGTGCACGGGCCTCCTGCCCCTCCCTGTGCTACGGCCCTGGACCAAATCGGCTAACATGATGCTATGTAAGTTCTGATCCAATTCAAATCTATTGGGAATAAGAGTCTTTGGCTTATGTATTTCAATGTCACATGAAAACCTAGCCTGCGTAAGCAGACCCTTATTAGCGCTTGAAACGTCTCCCGCGAAGAAGGGTCTGCGCGCCGAGATCAGAAATTCCATACTGATGACGTTTTAAATTGCCACCTCATTAACATCACGCAATACACGAGTTAGCAGCAGCAACGCCGATAAACATGAGAAACTAGATGTGGCGATGCCGTTCGCGAAGTTTCTTCTATATTCTCTATTAATTTACTCACTGAAAGCCAGTTAAATGCTTTATTTAGCTTTTCTAATGGAAAAGATGCATTCGTTAGCCTGGCACAGGCAAGTCAATTATTTTTCAGCTTGTTCCTCATCAAAATGGATGACTTTGAACGTCTCGAGCAATTTGTGGAAGGAAGATGCGGTTATTATCGTTGTTTCTCCACTGCCAGCCATTATGAATGACCAAGTGAATTATCTTCTGAGCATATATCGGAGACGAATAAAAGCAAAACTATGACAACATTGACTTATTGAACCGTCGGCGAAAGTTCTTACTAGTTCACAACGATGCATGAGTCCTTCTCAAATCTCGACATTAGATTGCAATAATTTGCTTTAATGTCTCATTTTCGTCTTTAATGTGCTCTATGAAATCATTATTTTTGAATAAATAAAACTGTAGAAGTGTTGTTTGAGTTTATTGAAGATTTTAGTACAAATACCAAAAGCACTCTTGTGTAATTAAGTAGGCAAAAGTTCACGGCATTGGAATCCTTCTCAAATCTCGACATGAGATTGTGATAATTCGCTTCAATGTCTCATTCTTGTCTTTAATATGCTCCATGAAACCATTATTTTTGAATAAATATAACTGTAGAAGTGTTGTTTGAGTTTAGATTTCAGTCAAAGAAGCGAAACCACTCTTGATTTGCAAATGAGGTGTCAAATTAACAAAATTATCCAATCAGGGCTTTTGACCCGAGCTGGGTCAAAGAACGTCATCAGTATGGAATTTCTGTTTTTGGCGAGCAGACCCTTCTTCGCGGGAGACGTTTCGAGCGCTAATAAGGGTCTGTTTACACAGGCTAATGAAAACGTTTTGGAACGAAAGTTTTTATTCCAGAGGTTTTGAATTAAGTTGAAACGTACATGTATAGCAATGCCGATTTGGTCTATTGACGATAAGGTACTACCTTTGTAATTACATCTGAAAATGGTTAGATCTTGGTCTAATGGTCTTATCTGTTTTTACTCTATACGAGATTAACATAAACAATCCTGTTGTTAACTGCTGGCAGCAATATATGCTCTGTATTATAGCAGTCGATAATCAAGTCTGCCAGTTTTTAACAAATTTGTAAATTGACACTGAAAACATCTGAAGGGTGTGACTATTTTTAAATATATATATATATACATACAACAACAGCAACAATATTAATAACATCAACAATATGTTTCTAGTAACTTTAATTAATTGTGATGTGTTTATTTATTATTATAATCAAACAATCACTTTTGAATAAATTGGTTTGCAATTTTCAATGAATGAATAATACTACTTTATTCTCACCGTAATTTCTAAATAAATACAGTTGAATATTTAAATGAAAAAGAACAATATACTAGGTTACCTGAAATAGTTCAAAGTCAGGTAACCCATTAATAGAGCAGATTTCATATGAGTGTGAAAAGTTGAGTGCCATGTGCATCCCTTGCCACGACTATGATGTTTCTAGAATTTTTAGCGTGCCTTGCCGTGCCTTGACTGTGTAAGTGCTGTGAATGTTTCATAGTCATACGAAATATGCTCTATATACAAAAATTACATTTTGTTTAAGATAAATAACTTAGTTCATATTTATATGAAAAATCCTCCAACCTCATTCTTTTGATATAAGTCTATTTAGTATTTAGAACATGCAAGTTATTTACCATGTTTGTAGGCAATCTCTGAGTATGAAGCTAAACTGGCTGACAAGGAGTCTGAGATAGAGCTGTTGAAGGATCACATAGAAAACCTACTTGATGAACAAGAAGCTTTGCAGAGAACACTCGGTGATGGTATGTATTTGATTTAGAACAAAAACAACAACAACAAAAAAACATTTTCATGGTTCACATGCACAACCTCAGCATCAATAGTATGTGATATATTCTTTACTATTTTAAGGAATGTACACATTATCAAACAATTGAAGCTAATTCAAACACTTGACAATTCCATGGGCAGTAGTCAAATTGTGAATAATTTATTATTATGCTATTGAGGCTGAGGTTGCTTGACGAGAACCTTGAAAAAGTGTATTTTCATCTGATTATTTTTAATTTAATATTTTCTATCATCCAGGCCATGCATCTGCAGGATTGAAAACACAATTAAGAGAAAAAGGTAACACAGTTTTACTGTTTTTGTATGTACACATATTTCTTAAATATGTCACAATGGTATACATTTCTTACACCAATAGTTAATTTACAGTTTTTTATAGATGTATGCATGTTTCATTTTTTTCTATTTTTCATTTGTCTTTTTGTTTGTAATTTTGTCTGTCTGTATGTTTGTTTGTTTGTTTGTTTGTCTCTGTGTGTTTGGTGTTTGTTTGTTTGTCTGTATATTTGTTTGCCTGTCTGTTTTTTTTTTTTGTCTCTGTGTCTGTGTGTTTGTTTGTTTGTTTGTTTGTCTCTGTGTCTGTGTGTTTGTTTGTTTGTTTGTATATTTGTTTGTCTGTCTGTTTGTTTTTTTGTCTGTGTGTTTGTTTGTTTGTCTGTATGTTTGTCTGTCTGTTGTTTTTTTTGTCTCTGTGTCTGTGTGTTTGTTTGTTTGTCTGTATGTTTGTCTGTCTGTTTGTTTTTTTGTCTCTGTGTCTGTGTGTTTGTTTGTTTGTCTGTTTGTTTGTTTGTCTCTGTGTCTGTGTGTTTGTTTGTTTGTCTGTATATTTATTTGTCTGTCTGTTTGTTTGTACAGTTGTAAATCAAACATATTATTATCCTAATTGTTAATAACAATTGTTTCATCAACTTTTCTATTGTAGCATCAGAAGTCAATAAGCTAAAACTCCAAGTGGATACCCTTACAGCAGTTGTAGAAGACAAAGATAAGAAACTCCATGAGCTACAAGGAGCTATTTCCAAGTTTAAAAGGGTGAGTGACCTTGACATTTATGAAATCAATGTACATGGGCCATTCCACTGTGACGGACATTACATTCACAGACCTAAATAAGCTTGTGTTTCATACACAGTTGCATTATCTTACAATTTATTTTTTCACACAACTGTCTTAGAACCTTGTCTACAATTTGCATGAAAAAAGTTTTCAGAAATAATTTTCGACTTGTCAGTTTTTTGTCCAAAAGGACCGTGACGGACATTACAGCTAAAACTACCACTAATTCCAGTTGGGTAAATTAGAAGTGAAATTCCTGTGAATTGTGAGAAGTTTATAGCAAACAATTGCTTTTTAGCATTTGGTAATAGGTTAAGTTTTCTTACTGAAGACCTATATTTTTTAGTTGTTTTTTATATTTTTAAAAAAAAGGGAATATTTAGCGTGACGGACATTACAAGAAACGTGACGGACATTACAAATGGCAAATTCAGTAAGTCAAATATAAGAAAATTGCCTAATTTGCCTAGTAAATATCACATAGAATAGATAATATTACAGTAAAATCACAATGAGAACCTTAGTCAGTTAACTCTCTTTTTGGAGCACGCTTTTTAATGTTGTCAAATTTTCATTATTTCAATGTCTCCTGTGGAATGACCCACATATGTCATTATCTAGATATAGATATTTTCATACATGTACTTAACATCAATGTACTTCACATCCTGCCCTTCTCTCTTCCTTTAACTTCCTCTTCTTCTTATCTATCTTTTTTCATCCCTTCTTTCTTCATTTGTATATTATTTCCTTGGTCCCTTCGTTCCCTCCATGCCTCGTTCCCTCTTTGCTTCGTTTCCTCGTTCCCTCCTTCTATCCTTCTATCCTTTCATCCTTCTATCCTTAGCAAGTTCTTCCCTCCTTCTCTCCTTCCCTCCTTCTCTCCTTCCTTCCTTCTCTCCTTACCTCCTTTCTTCTTCCATTCCTTCCTTCGTTCCTCCCACAATCATGCAGTCCTGAACCCGTGACCACTGAACAACATCAAGACAACAGACAAGCATAAAAACTGATGGCAGAGGCTAAACTTGGCATGATAAAAATATATATAAATATATATATTGTGTAAAATGTAAACTGTTAAGTGTAAACGTGTTAAATGTAAAGTGAGAGAGAGAGCGTGAATACAAAACATGACCACATCAGCTATGCTGTAAAATATATATCGTGTATAAAGAAATACTATTATTATTATTATTATTTCTCTCTCTCTTCCTTCCTATTTCTTCCAATTCCTTCTTTCCTTCCATTTCTTTACATTTCCTTACCCCTCGCTCTTTACTTCTTCCTATCTACCAGTTTACCACTGTAGTATTATTGTGTACATTTAGGTTGAGAATCTAGTTGTCCGTGCCCATCAAAGGATAGGATCCGATGCAAGCCAGACAGCTTCAACAGAGCTGTCTTTACTTGATTCTAGTAGTGTGAATAGTTCAGATGGAATAATGTCTCCTGCAACAATGAGTACAGTATCTGACTCACGCAGCCCAACACCAACAGGGACACCACATTTACATACAGGTACTTGTATAGGTGTGCTGTTTACGAATCATAATATTATGAGTTGTTACGTTTTTGTAATTTATGTTTTTAAAGACCCATGGTAACTTACCGGCATGCTTTGAGAGTTATATTTCATTGCAGTCAGTCGTATTACGAGAAAACAAATAAAACAAGACGCTAAACGATTTAGTAAGAGCGTAAATACCCTCTTACATCGTAAAAGATATAAAAAAACCTGAATGTGTAATTTGCATGGTCCACGGAATTTAGTCCTTCGCGCGGTGCATGCTGGTAAGTGACCGTGGGTCTGTAATTCTTGGCTAATTGGCTTTGTTATTGGGAATCATTTGGATAATAAGTCGGTCTTTATTTGCCTTCTGTCGGACTGAGAATATAAACCTCAAAAAAATTCTGCACATTTTATCTAAACGAATTTCTTGACTGACAAAGTTATTAGAGTGATATCACATAACGCATTTTAACATGCTAATGGACTTCGCGCTGGAGCATACATACACAATTTATCACAAATTAGCTTTCTTTCGTATACGTGTTCGTGAGCAAAATCTTTTTGAATATTCTTTATGATACAGCACTCAGTCCTGATACTATGTTTATTAATTTTTGCCATGCAAGCAATTTGTGATAAATTGTATGGTCATCCATGCGAAGCTCATTAGCATGTTTTTATTACTCATTAGCATATTACAATGCGTTATTTGAAATCGCTCTATTGCGTTGACTATGATCTATTGGTTTCCTCTGTAGAATCGTATGCAAAAGCAGTCCATAACCCTGTAACACCGAGTCTTGATGCCATTAAAAACCCACATCCAGCCGGACGACGATCCTTTGGTAAAGGATTTTTCAAGATCAAAGGACCAAAGAGTTCCAGTGAACCTAATATATGTAGGTATCTTACACTTTAACGCAATACGTAACGAATGACACGTTCCTAATATATGTACGTATCTTATACTTTAACGCAATACGTAACGAATAACACGTTTCTTATACACCTAATCCAAAAAACGTTGTCTGGTCCGCCGCACAGTCCTCGCGCCAAGACTGTGAAAGATATTGGTTATATCTAATCAGTAATTAAATTATTTGAATGTTCACACTCTAGTGTGGTACGTTTTTCAACGAAATAGTGTTGTGCCTACTTTTATTTTCTTGTTTTATCACTCTCATCAAAATATTCACTGTGTTTTCCTTCACGGTCTTGGCACGAGGACTGTGCGGCGGACCCGACAACGTTTTTTGGATTAGGTGTATATGTATGTACTGTACGTATCTTATACTTTAACTCAATACATAACGAATAACACGTTCCTAATATATGTACGTATGTTATACTTTAGCACAATACGAAACGAATAACACGTTCCTAATATATGTACGGATCTTATACTTTAACGCAATACGTAACGAATAACACGTCCCTAATATATGTACGTATCTTATACTTTAGTGCAATACATCACGAATAACACGTTACTGATATAATATTTACGTATCTTATACTTTAACGCAATATTATGTCGCTTGCCATTAAACTTTTCGGTCTTAACTTCTTTAACCAATGATTTATGATCTCGGTTTGAACATCAACGTTTGTTTGATTGTATGACTATAAAACTTCACGGTCGCTTTTATTGAATCACACGGCACTGAACGCTTCACAGTCATGCGAAATGTGCTCTAACATGTAAAGTAGTTGTTGTTTTTTCACTTGGAATTAATATGAAATAAAACTGTATGCTAATTTGTAAATGTATATATCATGTTTTTTTTTGTATTTTGCCAGCCCATACAGAAAGCTCTACTGAAAAACTCAACGGAACACCAGCTAATCATAAGGTACATCGCTTCAAATTATAATCGTTGACAAACATGTTGGCACAATTTGAATATCTTGTCGTGTAAACTTGTCAATCCCTACCTTCTCTCATTACAATGTTGATTAAGGACGTTTGCGGGCAAAAAAGTGTACCATGTTGTTTTTCTTCAAACTTCGCATGGTGAAGTACAATTATGATTATACAAGTCTCATGGGCAAATAGAAAATGAAGGTCACCGTATTGGTTTTCATGATATGGGGCTGCAAATTCCAAATAAAAGGAAACTAAAGGTGGCTGGGCTTTCTGCTGGAAATTTTAACAACTAACATAAAGGAGGACGACATAATGGCTACGCATTCCCAGAATGCAGTAGCCACAAAAATCGCTCGCCATTTTTTATTTCTTATAAAAGCAAAATCATCCAGGCGTTCCTCGTCGCACGCAGAAAGGATGTACAGAAACAATGCCAGCTAACGTAGGGGGGAAACCTTGACAAACCCTGACAACTACTGGAATCATCTGAAATAGTTAAATCATCTCCTTGACTATATAGCAACATTGTATGGGGATGGGAGAGAAATGCAGACACTTTCATATTAAATGAATGAATAAAGTCAGTTGAAAATCGTTTGAAATTATACCAACACATTTTGTCAATGATCAATGATACATGTGTAAGGACTGTAATAGTTTTCAACTTTTTTGTTTTTAATTTAAATTATTATTTTGTTATTCTTTTAGAATGAACCAATACAAGATACTCAAAACGTTCCAACTTCTCCGGAAAGAAATAAACTCAGGAAATCATTTGGTAAAGGAATCTTTGGAAAGTATGTATCGCGATAAAACTTTAAAAACGCAGTCTTTTTTGAAACATCACACCTTAAAACTACTTTTGCTTGTTTCAAAAATCGTATTCGTAGCCAAAGATACATGGAGAGGTAGTGGCTAGAGAGTTGGTCTCACAATCTGGTGGTGCTGGGTTCGAGTCCCGCTCTGTCCACTGGCTGGGGTTGAATTTGTCTTCATTCCGAATTCAGTGTGTTGACCAATCAATCAATCAATCAATCAATCAATCAATCAATCAATCAATCAATCAATCAATCAATCAATCAATCAATCAATCAATCAATCAATCAATCAATCAATCAATCAATCAATCAATCAATCAATCAATCAATCAATCAATCAATCAATCAATTTATTAAAGTCATAACGTGCGATAAGGTCGCCCTTACATCCGAGCCAGAGGCTCATGTAAAAAAACGTATGACATGGTTGTAAATAGCCAACTAAGTGGTTTGCCTCTTTTGCAGTCTACCTTAATAATTAGTGTATAACCACTAATGTACTCATTTACCTTGGATAATGTACAATTATTCATTTTCAGAATACGTCGTACCAAGTCTCTCAGTGATAACCAAACTAATTGTGTTAACATGGCTCCTCTAGACGTCAAACCTTTCAAGAAAGACGAACGACAAGGATATGGGTAAGGTATAACCGTGTTGTGGTCTGCTGAGAATTCAAAAGCATTTCAACATTTTAGGAATTTAAAAAATGGAAAAGACGCGATGTACATTTTCTAGAGCAAAGCATGGTTGGAAGTTCTTGCACTATTGCATTCCATTCAGTGTTTCTGTTACAAAAACTTTTATCATTTTAACAACAGATAAATGTTTAAATTAACATCAACACTAAAATGTTACATAATGATTTGGGCGGTTCAATTCAGTTATACTTGGAAAGAAGGGTAAAATATGTTTTAATGAAACACATTTAAAATTATTCGCTGTATTTGGTTTCATTTCACTTTCGTGAAGATTTTTTACTCCCTGTTTTATAAAAAGCGTAATCACTTTAGCAACAGAAAAATAAAACCTCTGCGGCCCCTGTGCTACCCTGGTTCCAGAGGGGCTTTCGTTTATAGGGAATTAATACTAGTCGCTTCGCGACGAGTTATTGAGTCGCGAAGCGACGATGATCGATACTCTAACAAACAAAAAAAATACATTGAAAATAGTCCTCGAAACTACTTTAAATCGTAAAAGTTTATCAAACCTCTGGCATCCAGGGTACCCCTGTGCGTAATGATTTCGGGATTGAAGAGTCCTTTTAACAGTTCCGTTCAGTGACCACGAACAATACTTCCAAGTCGAGGTTTGAGTTGCTGTGCATAGCAAAACTACAATTTATCATGCGCAGCAATTGGAACCTAACGTTGAACTATCATTCATGGTCACTGAACGGAACGGTGAAAAGGACTATTCTGTAACAATTCCTTATTTATACTTCGAAAGAAGGTTGCAATATGTTTTGCAAAGTGTTATGCTGCCATTTAATTTGGTTTTAATTCACTTTTGTGAATTAATGTTCATCAATGTTTGATGATTCCTCAGGGACCAGCTTGAACTACCTTTTTCTCGATGGACCACAGACATGATCATGAACTGGCTTGATGATCTTGGTTTAGGATGTTACACCGAGGGCTGCCAGCGTAATGTATCGTGCGGTGAAGATCTACTAGGAGCCTCCGGTGCTGAACTTGATAAGCTATTAGGAATACGACATCATTTACACAGGAAGAAACTACAGTTGGCTTTACAGGTATGGAGCATTAGTAATACTTATTATATGTTAATTGTCCTACAGTATTGCACTATCACGTCACGAGTTGTTTGCATGTACTAGATTCTTCGCCTATATTTTTATTATAAAATGTAATAGTACATAAAATCTAATTTTTTAAGATTAAGTCTTATCTCGTTCGAGATTTTTAGTATGATATGTAATTGTACAAAAATAAATTACATTTTACGTTGATTTTATTTATTTTGCTGGGTGGTGATGATATATGTATGATGATGATGATGATAATGGTGGTGGTATATGATGATGATGATTATGGTAATGATGATGATGATGATGGTGGTGGTATATAATGATGATGATTATGGTAATGATAATGGTGGTGGTATATGATGATGATGATTATGGTAATGATGATGGTGGTGGTGGTATATGATGATGATGATGATTATGGTAATGATGATGATGATGATGATGATGGTGGTGGTATATGATGATGATGATTATGGTAATGATGATGATGGTGGTGGTGGTATATGATGATGATGATTATGGTAATGATGATGATGGTGGTGGTATATGATGATGATGATGATTATGGTAATGATGATGATGATGATGGTGGTGGTATATGATGATGATGATTATGGTAATGATGATGGTGATGGTGGTATATGATGATGATGATGATTATGGTAATGATGATGATGGTGGTGGTGGTATATGATGATGATGATTATGGTAATGATGATGATGGTGGTGGTATATGATGATGATGATGATTATGGTAATGATGATGATGATGATGGTGGTGGTGGTGGTATATGATGATGATGATTATGGTAATGATGATGATGGTGGTGGTATATGATGATGATGATGATTATGGTAATGATGATGATGATGATGGTGGTGGTATATGATGATGATGATTATGGTAATGATGATGGTGATGGTGGTATATGATGATGATGATTATGGTAATGATGATGGTGGTGGTATATGATGATGATGATTGTGGTAATGATGATGATGGTGAGTATAATGGTAGTGGCGGTGATGTTGATGAATATGATGATGGTGATGAAGATGGAATGATTATAATAATAACAACGATGAATATGATGTTGATTATGATGATCATAATACTGATGATAGTGATAATGATTTTTCTTCATGCAGGCCTTTGTTTCTGACAGTCCTGATATAATGGGAAGACTCAGCAATCATTGGGTTCTAGGTAGGCTCTGAAAACCGTCTTACATTTGACTCCTTAGAATTACGTAAAATATATTTGCAATGTTAAATATATTTACAATGTTATTAGGTTGGCTAGAAGATATTGGACTACCTCATTATAAGGACACTTTTAGCGATGCATGTGTTGATGGCCGAATGTTAAACTACCTAACGATAGTAAGTAATACCGTTAAGTCTGGTTCACATGAGCGACAAAGGCATAAACAACATACGCAGACTCAGATGGGCTTTGCTCATTAGACGCACTTGTCGTTTCTCACACCTATGCGAGAATTCCTTCACCGAGTCTGCGTTTGTAGCTTATGGCTACGTTTACACGGTACAGGACAAATTTTTGACCGGTCAAAAAAAATCCGCTTAGGGGTTCCGTTCACACGGGACCGCGCTAAACGTGCAATAATTTGGACGCCTAACCGGTCAAAACGAAAATATTATAGTGATCGGTTCCGTGTGAACAGCATGTCCAGGTCGATATTTTGACCGGTCAAAAATTCGTCCGGTCCCGTGTAAACCTAGCCTATGTTTATGCTTATTTGCGTTTACAAATACGTTTTAAAACTGTCAGCAATACTCCTCGAAAATCTTGAATTCTTTAAAGGACCAATACTTATGAGTCCAGTAGATGTGTGTAGGTTGTGTTGATATTCATTTTTACAGACACGTTTCAAAACCAAGCTTTCGGGAATACTAGCCCATCATCAGGGTAAACAATGTGAAGATTTTGTCGTTACAATTCGCACGCGCTCTTAACATACGCGTAATTCTGAAGTTATAGCAACAACATCTTTTGTGTGGGTGGCATGGGTGACCTTAATCCAGTTTTTATCCACTTGTTGGTCTAGTTGTTTATTTGTTCGTTAGTGTGTTTGTCCATTTGTTATGCTTTCATTGTTAAATTTCTCCATTTCTTTCTTTCGTCGTTTATTCATTTCAACTAAGAGTCATTTTGTTCACTTTCTTTATTATTACACTTATTTTAGGACGATTTACAGCAGCTTAAAGTTACTAATGCTTTACATCATGTTAGTATACAACGTGCTATTCAATGCCTAAGGTGAGTTGGTAAAGTACATTTTTTTCCTTTTTACTCGGGCTTACTCGTGTAAGGAAAAGGCTCAGTCTAAAAATGCAAACGGTTCTTTTTTTTCGGCGTCGTCTTGGTCCTCAAATTGGAGGGTCAGGTCCCAGGCGCTCCTAGCAACAATGACATCATGTCTCATTTTAAGCCTGAGTGATCGCCCAGATGGCGTCCTGCTCCTGCTCCTGCTCCTGCTCCTGCTCCTCTTTTTTCATCTCCATGGTGATAACTATATGGTGGTAACTTATGTATTCATCATACATTTTACTTCTTTTCAGGTTTAGCAACTTCCATCCAAACTCTCTCAAGAAATATCCCATAGATGAGGTAATTTATATAAACCAACCTCATTCGACCATGTTGTACTTACAATGTATTCCGTCTCGGTGGGGCAAAGCTGAATAATGGCTATAATCCAGGATTAACTCTATAAGTTAGACTAAATTTCACTTGTCAATGGGTTTTTTTTAAATAGCGTCAACGACCAAAGTCATGTTATTAATTGTGCCCACCCCAAGAGTACTTTGTTATTAGTAATTCATTTTGAATATCTGATATAAATAGCTCAGTACTAAGTTAAACTCCTCATATATTTGTTATTATTCCAATTATTTAGATTTGTACCGTGCGTAAATTCCTAAATGGAAACTAGCAAGTAAACTATTCTATCGTGTATGAGTATGATCGTCGCGGAATATTAAGCAATTAATGTTATTACAATTATAGAAGCCCGAATAGTATGATAACAATAACTATTAATATTGTTTCTTGTAGTCGTGGCAAAAAGGAGCTGATGTATTACTGTGGACCAATGGTCGTGTAGTAGAATGGCTACGATTGATTGAGTTAGCAGAGTACGCACCCAATCTACGTGGTAATGGAGTGCATGGCGCACTAATGGTAAACATACAATACCCTTTAACCACTGAGTTTACCAACAGTATGGGGATAGAATATGAAAACTCGAGAGTATTGTTTTATTCTTATTTCCCTATATAATATACTGTACAAAATTACTCAATTCTGATTGGACGAGAGGAGTACAATTAAATCGCAAATTGTACTCTGTCGAGTACCAATTAGTTGTTCATTATATTATAAATAAACATTGTACTTAAGACCGTGCGATGTCCTATAGAGTCGTTTTCGTTTGAGTGGGAAACTGGAGTATGACGCGATACCGCTACGATACGGCAGAAATTTTATCAAAACTACAATATGGATACGGTTACGATACGGCGCGGTAAGTTTCCCACTCATACGAAAACGACTCTATACTTATTGTACAGATGCATGTACAAGATACACGGTGCATACGTATATGCATATACACTGCAAAAGCGGCTGAGTAGATACAACTACAAACATTTAGTAAATTATGTATTCAGGATGACACTTTATAGTGAGTAAACCCAAAACTATAGTGAGTAAAAGTGAGGTTAAACTCAATATATTGAGTACACTGTACTCAATGGCACATCTACATTTATGTTTACTCAATTATGAGTTCAGTTTACTCACGAATACATGATTTACTCAATGTTTTGAGTTGTATCTACTCAGCCGTTTTTGCAGTGTACGTGAGAGAGATTTCTTAGAAAACTTTTAGTTTTTCAACTTCCCGGCAATACATGATGTTAATGTAAAACAAAAATCAAGAAATTGATTGATTGATTGATTGGCTGGTTGATTGATTGATTGATTGATATTGTATTTTCTATAGATTTTGGAGCCGCGATTCACAGCGGAAACACTAGCAGCCTTGCTATCTATCTCACCAACCAAGACGTTATTAAGAAGACATCTAGCATCTCATTTCCAATCCCTTATCGGTCAAGCATGTCATAGATTGAAAGAACAAGCCGCTTTATCTCCAACTTTCACCCCATTGATGCCCAATGTCAAACAAAAGGTAAACATATTCATTCGTCCCCAGTCTTCTCTTCCCGTAAAGGACCAAGGGAAGGGTAATGAAAAACGACTACTGGGAAATCGTGATTTCAAGAGGGTGGATGCTGTAATGGTGGATAGAGCGGGTGTCAGTTTAAATCCAAATCAGATGTAGATTGCAAAACTCTAAAAAAATTGTCAGAACCTATACGAAATACCTAAATATTGAGAGAGTATTCAAAGAATGGCTCGCTCAAAATTAACCTAGGAATTTTCAACTCCTAGTTTATACGTATTTGACAAACAGTCGCCTCTTTCTCTTCCTTCTTCCCTTCCCTTTATCCTTTGCGCGTGAGTGACGAGTCACTCAGATACTTACAGAAAACTTAGAAGGCGGGAAGCCCACCACGATTAAAATTGCTTTAAAATGATAATGGTTATGGCCGTCCCTTCACACTACACTCACTAACCTACACCGAAAGGACGTTAATACATCATTGAAGACGTAACAAACCCTGTTCGTGACCACCATCAATGACTAGCTCCTATTAATACATACTAACTACTAATTCCTCATGATATCCGACCATCAACCTTTTTGAAACAGGTTTATTTGTTACTTTTGTAGGTCATCAAGAAAACCAAATCCCTTGGTGCACTGCGCGGTAAGAAAGGACATGATCCTGACAATTATGTATGCCCGATGGACTTGGACATTCCACAAGAACTTAAGCCTACCGTTACAAGAACACGGCGAAGATCAGACGAATTTAACAGACAAAGAAGACGTGATAGTGATGAGGTGAGTTGGTATGGCTTATTTGGGAAAACTGACTTTCCATATTTTTGTATACTTCATGTTCAATTTTGAAACACCATCCAGTATTGAGATATAATATATACTTAATTCCATATAAGTAATATATATCAATATAGTGACGAGGATCACTACTAGGTAGAGAACGTCTGACCGACAACCACAAGGTCGTGGGATCAATCTATGCATTGAGAACCCGGTTTCTTTCTTTGAGTTATGTACTTATGTACTACTCATCTAGATTTAACGCGCTTGGTTGATATTTGATTGACAGATAATGGACAACAAGAGACCCACGGCTATTGGTGCATTTTCAAAAGAACTAGATTCGCTGACGGTTAGTTTAAGTTGTTACTCAAATATCTGTCTGCTTTTCTATCTCAGCCTGTTTGTCAGTCTGTCTGTCTGTCTGGCTGGCTGGCTGGCTGTCTGGCTGTCTGGCTGTCTGGCTGTCTGGCTGTCTGGCTGGCTGTCTGGCTGGCTGTCTGTCTGGCTGGCTGTCAGGCTGGCTGTCTGTCTGTCTGTTTGTCTGTCTGTTTGATGTTTGTCTGCTTGTAACGGGGGTTCTCCGTGTTTCCTCCCTCAGCAACAATCCACTAGTGAACAGCATTAGAACATTACTTACACCTGCAACCGCACCAACGTTCCTTTTAACAACTTTACCATGGCAAAGCAAGACATTTTTACCACCGAGTTCTTGTCATATCATATATTTTAAAGATGATTTTCGCAAACATCAGACACCAACACTAACAGTAATTCTCAAGACTCAATAACAAGGACCATCACAGCACAACAACATCAGTTATCTTGTTATTTATTTATTTGTGTATTGTATTTCTTTGTTGTTGTTGGCAATCAAGTAATGTTTAATGAAAAGCGATAACGTATGCACTGTTTTGTTCCATTTCAGCATATGCTGGATCATGACAGCCATGGACATAAAAGACCCAATCACTCGTAATCAAGTATCAAAGCAAAGCCAATATTTTTATAGAATGAATATTTTTATATTTACGAATAATAATCAATTTTGTATTTTTCTAGGAAAACATGATATAAATGTAATCATAGAATAAAAGGGAAGTAAGTTATTTTTCTGCACAAGAGTAGGAAACAATGTCATTAAATAAATTCTGCTTATATTGCATAGGAAAATGCTTTCTTCTTTTTATTCAATTTTCCTTCCTTCTTTCATTCATTTCTTGCTCCTTATTTAAACATGAATGTTTAAAGAAAGTATCTGTTCAACCATCCATTAAAAAATGTATTTTTGAGCCCTTTGATTGCCTAACCCATAAAAAATCGTCAATTTGGGCCATCTTTTGGCATTATATGGGCTATAATGGGATGATATAAAACAAAAGTATAAACTTTTATTCTTTTTATTATATTAGTTTAAAAAATGATTCAAATGATTTAATTATGCAAACTTGATACAGTTTAATAGTAGATCTACAATTATACATATAATTATGTCTGGTACATTTATTTTGTTACGATAACATTGGAGCTATATACTATCTTCCGTTACTTTTAGTTTTGGAAATGGAATATTTATTATTAACTTTAAAAATTATTTATAGTATCAACAGTGATGCTACTTTAATATGTACTTGTATAATTGGTTGCTTTTTTATTTGTTGGTTGGTTAAATTGTTTGTTCGTCGGTTGGCTATATGATTTGTTTTGGTTAGTGGGTTAGTGGATTATTTTGTTGGTTGATTAATTGTTTGATGGTTGATTGTTTAATTGGTTGGTTGATTGTTTAATTGTTTGGTTGGTTGGTTAATAGATCGGTTCGCTAAATGGTTGTTTTGTTGGCTGTTTGGTTATATGGTAGTTGAATTGTTTGGTTGATTAGTTAAATGATTGTTTGATCAGTTGTATGGTTGTTACTAGTTATATTGGTTGGCTGGTTATTTGGTTAGCTAGATGGCTGGATAATTGTTTATATTGTTTTTTATTGATGGTTGATTGGTTTGTATATTTGATTACTTTGTTGGTTGATTAATGATGGTAATTGGACTGAGTGGTGTCCAATTCGGTCTGTAATCATACGAGTGATTACAAAATCGGACGACCGCTTAGCGGGAGTCCGTTTTGTTTATCACGAGTATGATTACAGACAGAATTGGACGACACAAAATTTGATTACCAATTAATCATAACTATTACAATTTCAGAGAAAAATGTGTGGGGTTTCTAACAAAAATGAAAAAATCTTCCACTTTTGAAAAAAACCCTCATTTTTTGAGAATAAATTTTGTTGCTATAGTGATTTGTATCAATTCAGTGATTGGTTGGTTAATCTGAAAGCAGTAAAATCATTGGCTCATAAAACTGTCCGATAACAACTGTCCGATTACAGCCAACTATCCGATTACACTGTCCGATTACAAAAACAAGATTGATTAGTGGAAAATAGAGCAGTCTGTAAACCAATCGGATTCGAGGAAATTGTAATAGTTATGATTAATTGACTAAGAAGTTTGTTTTATTGGTGGATCGATGGATGGATGGTTGGTTGGTTAGCAGGTGGGCGAATTGGTTGGTTAGTGAGTTTGTTTGTTGAAAGGTTTGTTGGTTGATTATAGATTAACTGTCGGTCGTTCCTTTGTCTGGCTGGATAAGTAGTTGCCTGTAATTTCGTTTCTTGATTAAAAGCTCGATGGCTGGTCGGCTGATTGGTTGAAGACATTGAAAGTATTATATCTCGTTGACTGCACGCCACTGGTTCTACAAAAAAGGGTAAACATTACCAAGGAAAGTAATTTTAAGATTAAGCTATCTAAATGTTTATGCATGATGATGTCTATAGGTAGCTTCTACTGCTAGCTGATGCATATTATTGTTTATATGCCAGTATGTTCTGAATAGTTGGTCTTCTGGTTACCACTGTTGGCGTGTTTTATGATTTTGCAGATCGCCTATCCATCGAGCAGCAACGTAACTTAATAAAACATAATAAATCCGCAGTGAAATGCGTTCGAAGTATATTAAGTGAAATACAGATACATGAGAAATATTTAAATTGCCTTTTAATGTCGAACCCACGGTTTTTCGTATTCCGGTTTGTTAACTATTACAACACCACAATGACCAACCACGCTGGATACGCAGGCGAACAATAACATTGAAGTATATAGGGCAACTGGGGGTTTCAGGTCGATATTAATTTCTAAGAGTAAGTTGAACACCGTAAATGGAAACGCAGAATACTTAGGTATTTGTTTTACCTTTACATCCTCATTTGAGTCATACATGCTAGTATCTTGGTTTTCATGTGCTCCTTGTTGCAGTCTCTTTGATCTTGCCTTACTGAACGACGTGTCACTATACGCTCTTGCCTAATAAATAAAAAAGTCCAAACTCTATTATCCATCCAATTTGTTCAGGTTCTCACAATTTTCAGTCAACGCTGAATTTCCCTACCCTGACACTTTATCGGCTTTCATAAATGGTGATTGTTGCTCTGTTTATTATAGTGGTTTCATTGGGTTTTGGCAGACGCATGCTAGACTTATTAAGCTATTTTGTCAGTTTGTTGATTGGTAGAATAATTTTGATGGTTGATTGATTGAATGGTTTCTTCTGAAACCACTTACTGACTCAATTGCGGTTGACTGAAATGTCAAGCTTGTTTGTTTGTCAACTCAAATAGTACCCCTGGTGCCAAAGGATTTCTTTGTCGACAAAAATATACGTTTCTTGTTTATTTATGTTTTTCAATTTTTCTGGCTCTCTTTCTGTTTTTCAGGGTTTTTTTTTCTTTTTTCTCAGAGAAATCCATTCTTAACTGTAACAAGTGAAAGCATGCATACCTTGCTGACTGCGGGTGTAAATAAATCAGATTCTTTATGCCTCTGTCCTTCTGTTGGCGATCTTCTTGTTCTCATCCCATACGAATGTTCTGGTTTGATAAACTGTTTTAGGAATTTCTTCTTGAATGTATTGTTGACTTCAAAGCTGAGGAGGCAGTGGTTTACGAAGAAAAACACACCCTAAAAGAATTATAATAAAGGTGATACAATGTAGGAGACAAAAAATGTATAACATTAACTCAAGTATGTTAAGGCCTATTTTTAGCCAGTGTTTCACGAAAAACGTTTTTATTTGTCATTGCCACAAAACTCATCTGATTTTTAAAAAAACTTGGTACACTGATAGATCTTGGGCTGCTACTGATCCTAAATTTGTGATTTTGACTTAAGGGTGGTCACGTGACTAGTTTAGATGGATAAGAAATTTGTTTTTTTCTTTGAATATGCGGTCGCGAGTTTGAATATAGGTAAAACAAACTTTAATACATTTAATGTACTTCTCAAGAAGAACAGAACTGTGCTTGGAGAATCTGGTTATCACTTACTGTTAAGGAGATATTTTGTAAAACAGGTCACTTGACCATAATTCTTGCTTAAAACCCGGCTAAGTTACAATCTTTGACAAAAGTGTTGGCACGACCATATATGGCAAAATCATTGTTTAGACTGCTAAAGTACCGACATTATCCACACCCCACTGGCAATGTTGAAGGAGAGGTCATTTTTTGAAGCTTATATGGTTGACCTATCATGAACAATGCACTATGGTGTGTTGGGAAGGGGCTCGATTCTTGTACTGGTGCCAACTACATTTGTGATCAAAGGTTGTAGTTATAGTGTATAAAAGAGCATGCCGTTTTACGTTGACAGAATATAAAATCTTTGTGGAAATTATTTAGAGCTGAATAGTTATTTTTAGAAAGAAGAAGCCCTGATGTCAATTTTTTCTCTTTCAGTGTATTCGCGCTATTTTCCAGATGGGCTTACTGTTGTGGAAACAGGAGTTGTGTTTAACGTTAACGATTTATTTCATAATCTCTTTTAAACGTCTTTTAAAAAGAGGAGGCCAATTCTAGGAAAAAGAAATATCGACACGGTTTGATGAAATTAGTGTGAGTGAATACTTACATGGCTTGCATTGAGAACCACGAAAACATATGACAAAGCAATTGAGTCAGCAGTTACTTGAACGAATCCAATTACCCAGGTAACAGCAACGAGAGGAAGAAGAACAAGAGAAAGCTTGAGATTGGAGCTGCAAACATAAATACAACACTATAAATATCAAGCATAAATATCATCCTCTACAGGGACGGATCCAGAAACTTGTCAGGGGGTGTCCCAATAGCAAATGAAGGGCTCTTAAGGTGTAGGGGTGTCCGATTTAAAAATCGGGTGCAAAGCCTTTTGACTGCAGTTTCCTTTTTTGTATAGTCCGGGTCGCCAAATATGGCGACCGGCTTCTCTTGACTGCCCAGCCTCGTATTTGCGTTGGAAGGCTTTTACTTGTATGGGAAACTGGCTATATAACAACAAACGTTACTCAAAATGGCCGGTGTCCATATCTATATTTGGCGTATGGACCCCACTTGAAATTAGTAAAATAATTAGTAAACAAAGAATGAATTGATGATAAATAATCAAATGTATTTAATCGTATTGATAATTCCATACCTGATTGTATGCAGTCCTCCTCCAGTGTCAGTTTGTGTTCGATTATTAGCAGCATTGGGTGATATCAACACTCCTGTTACCATCCCTAGTATTATGATATTGGTCTGCGTCATAGACAACAACAAGTAAATAACACAAGCCGAGAAATATTCATTGTTCATAATCTTTAGTAAAATTAAAAACGGCCAAGAAATAGAACATTACACACAATACCTGTGTAGGAATAGAGTGCAAATAATATACCCGTGAAATAGTTAGCTAACTATTTTGTGAAACTTTATGCTCCTCTATTGTTTTCAATTTTTTAATTTATTATTACTATTTGTTTGGGTGTATTATTTGATTGCATTCTAAGGACTATGAAAAGAGATGATAAGTAATGAGAAGAAGCGAATGTCAGATGCTTTGAAGCAAATTCTTACGCGAACAGGCAAATATTCTTTCTTAGTAAAGTTGAATACATGAGAAATACCAATGGGTGGTAGATATTGGAGATGTCAGCAGATTCTGGTAGTAGTTGTGCATGACAACATAACGTAAAATTCGTCTTAATGTTGGATTCTACTCACCAATACAATAGCTGCTATAGGAGGAACAAACAACGACACCAAGACGATATGGCTGACCCAGCAACTGAAATTGAACGGACGATAGAATAGTTCCCTTCACATGTACAGTTTCATGCGCCATCTTTAAAGGTAGCCGGGATTTTTTTTTTTTGAAGCAGAAGAACGTTGAGCTTGCAATGGTAGAGACCTTTTAACACCTCGCGGGACAATTACTCACGTGTCTCTATTATTGCAAGCTCAATGATCGTCTCAATTCAATGCAAAGGCCCGGCTACCTTTCAAGAAGGAAACTGTGAAGGAGTCTATTATACATGCAGGTATCATTAAATATATCATTTGTATGCCTTTGACGTGTTGGCCGCCATATTGGATCACATTATTGTTGCATATTGTTGTAAATTCAAAATTGGCTGCCAACTAAATTCCACGTTTACATTTTGCAATCTCTTTCTTGCTTAACACTGTAAAAGCAAAACCTCCTTCTATGGAATATAAGTCGCTTATTATATCGGATAATAGTTTGACAGCATCAAATCCAATTTAAAATGATTGAACATTTTTCTCTCCTGTTTTTGTTTGTTTATTTATTAAGTTCGTTGTTGCTGCTGCTGCTTTACATTTTTTTAAATAACAATCTGTATTGAGGCGTACGCGTCAAACATAGTAACTTGATCATGAGCGATACTCACATGTTATCTCCACCATAGTTATTCCAGAATACAGCCATAGAGAGGGCAATGATAGCCGTTGGAAGACCTAATAAAAGACAAATACAGTAATTAGATCGATGAAACTATGGATCTTAAAAAAGACTTTCCAAAGCGAGCAAGAGGGTATTCGTCAGACTCGAGAGAACTTTGAGCTCTTGTAAAATCTCCAGAAAAAACAAAACTAAGGCTGTGGCTAGTGGCTAGTGGCTAGTGGCTAGTGGCTAGTGGCTAGTGGCTAGTGGCTAGTGGCTAGTGGCTAGTGGCTAGTGGCTAGTGGCTAGTGGCTAGTGGCTAGTGGCTAGTGGCTAGTGGCTAGTGGCTAGTGGCTAGTGGCTAGTGGCTAGTGGCTAGTGGCTAGTGTAAGGCTAATGTTACCTGGCTTGCTGCATGGGTGTGAAACATGGAGAGAAAAAAGCAGTAAACGTTTTTAAAAGTATATGCCTGAGAAGGATCCTCCGTATCCGGTGGCACAGACGAATTAATAAAAGGAAAAAGCCACTAAGCCACTAAGCGAAGAAGTGAAACTTCGTCAGTTGATGAAAGATCATTGGCCATATTCACAGACAAGATCGATAAAAGTTGGAAGAGCTATGTTCCACGAGGAGGATAGGTAGCATGCATTTAAAACTCTGTTTAAGATGATGATACTTGATGATGATACTTGATGTGACGGATACAATCATGATGGGGGTAATGATGATAATAATGCTACGGCCACGACCTCGAGTAGCTGTAAATGACATGGTGCATATAGTGAAATATTGAAGCATACGTACCATAGCCTAGTATATAGTATCTTTTGCGGAAGTCAGTCTTGTTCTGTTTTGAAAAAGTTTGAACTAAAAGAGCATAAAGATGCCATGCCTCGACCAGCGCCCATGAAAACAAGGCAGTCAGGAAGAAATGCAGTAAAATACCCATCGCTTTACACAACATCTGAAACAAATTAAATAATTCAAAAAATATTTTAAGCAACATGTCCCGATGTCAAAAGAAAGTTCAGTATCATTTTACTATGAGTTTCGATAATAGCATTAAGATAAAACTCAAGTATTAGGATTTAGGATTACACTAATATCGTAAAGTATCTACCACAATTACAACATACTAATTCGTTCGAAATACTATTGAGGCTCGTTTGACAGCTAACTTACGGCGACTTGCGGTTATTTGCTTCGGCTATGAACGTGCAGGCGATTATAGAACCTGCACTTACAGCGTTTCGCGTGCCTGAGAAATACGAAATAATGGGAGTTTTCCATTTGTTCAGAGAAGCCGGTTGATGAAACCATAGTTAATAGAGGGTCCCCTCTATTAACTATGATGAAACCGAGACAAGAATGGTAACGTTGTAATGGAACAGTTCAAACCAACTATGTATACCAATGAACTGAACATGCCAATTAGAGAACTTGGCCTGTGAAATTCCGAGAAATTCCTTAATGGTTGAGACAATTCCATTTGGTTCGTACTAGCCGGAATGGCAAGGCAAGCCTGTAAGGTTGACCACTATTTTTCGGTCGGAAATACCGAAAAATTGGCTGTTCCATTTGTTGTCCAACCGAAATTATCGTGGTTTTTTATGTACAAATGGTAAGTACTCAATAGCTTCTCCGTAACTAATTGTTTTTCTTTTTTAAATAACTTTGCCTCGGTTATTATTCAGAGATATTAACATCACCTTTGGGGAATAATTGTTAGATATACCTTGCTCTGTGTTTGTTGAGTACCAAGTTGAAATATTAGCTGTGCCACGCCCATATTGAATGCGAGGTTTTTCAGCACGTGGGCTCTATCGGATACCAGTCTGAAACAAAAATATTTGATATTTATATTATTTACATGCCTGCAGATAATAGAAAATAAATTTTGTTGTTGTTTGTTTGTTTATTTTCTTGTTGTTTTTGTCTACCTTTATTGTTTTTTGTTGGTTTATTTTTATTAAATAACTGATTTTTTATTTATTTCTCAAATGTAAGGGTGGATAGCGCTATAAATAGCATGAGATGCTTTCCTCTTTGCCATGAATAAATTTTAGACATCAGACATTGTTGATACAATACCACTCTTTTTCTCGCGCTGATTGGTTGATTTACTGTGATCAATAACATGACATTTACGCCATTTCGTAATGCAACACTATATACGCAAGAGGTAACTACTCATATTGAAAAGTGCAAACCATCATACACACCATCCCGCGATAATAATCAAAAGTAATGGTTATATGACTTGTGTAGAATCATACTCACTGCAGCACTGTATAGGTGATAAACGTTGCAGCGCAGCAGGAAGCTGATATTCCACAGCTGATGTAGGAGAGGAGTTTCAAAAGCCGTTGGTGATAGTCATCAACTAATTCCTGGATAAAGATAAAGAGTTTTTAACTTCAAAGTTATTCAGTTAAAAGAAAACGTTGACTAAGGATGAATATACACAATTTAACCAAAACATTATGCATACATGCATAATATCGCTTGAAACAACGCTAAACCATCCAAACCGGTGGCTATGGCAATCAGATTACTTTGAAAATATACAAGACAGCATTGCCGATCACTAAATTAGCAAAAACAATAAAACAATAAGCAGTGGCAACAACGACAACAATGAAAAATACACAGCAACCAGAACAGCAGTTTCCAGCAACAAACAAACAAACAAACAAACAAACAAACAAACAAACAAACAAACAAACAAACAAACAAACAAACAAACAAACAAACAAACAAACAAACAAACAAACAAACAAACAAACAAACAAACAAACAAACAAACAAACATACAAACAAACATATAAACAAATGAACAAACAAACAACAATATCAACAATATTAACAGCAATAATAATAGCTAAGACGGTAACAACACAAAGCAAATATAACAAAAACACCGTCACTTGAAGAGTTTTACCTTTGGCTCAAAATCTTCCAGAAGCAATTCAAAGTTTGTCAAGTGATTGCACTGACAGATAGTATGAGACCAATTGGACAATGATTGAACACACCCATCGCTAAGCCATCGATCCTCAGCACCCCTGGAAAACAAGCATCATAACCATTTAAGTACAGTTAAACAAATAGTTAAGTTCAAATATAGTAATTCAAATAGCTTCTGATCGAATCACAGGTAGCAGCTACAAAAATAGAGTGCACACCATAAATACGTGAACGAGAAATACGTCCGACGCAGCTTCATATTGCAACCCCCCAAAAAACTCAAACCTGAAATTTTACACCCAAAAAAATACAGGGCATGCAAATTTCGAAACCAAAAAAGAACAAGGCTTAGATACTTCAAAACTGATTTATTGAATTATCAGTATATTTCTTTACGGATCGAAACAAAAATTGAACTCGGAGTTGTGGACGACACCCAAACAAATACGGGTTTCATTTTAAGACCTAAAAAAAATACGTTTCAGGTCTCTTGACCCAAAAAAATACCAAGAACGAAAATTGTCAACCCCCAAAAAAATACGTCGGGCCTCCCCGTCATGTTACCCCCCGAGTACATCCCCTGGGGTTAAAAGTACCGCGGGTATGCAGCTCATTGCGGCGAGTTTGGTAATATCTTGGGTTTTAAAACTGAAATTTTGAATTTCAACATTTCTGGATATCTTTTAGGCCGGGCATAGCACGAAAGCCCTCTCCCCTCTACTTACTCGAATTTCATATTCAAGAACGAACAGAACATCCTTGTATCCTTACGGGCCGTGTCATTCATGTCCTGGAGAATAAACGACAAACGTTTATAATAACTTGTTAGTTAGCCTGATTATTAGACGGGTCTGGGTCCACTTGGCTCCCGTCTGGAAATCAGGATACTTAGCTTGCTAGTACTTACAGGTACAGAATAGGTACAGAATTTACAAGAGGATCCTGAAGGGGTAAAATGGGGGCTGGGATTGGCCTTATTTTTGACTGGGAAAATGGGATTGGATGTACTGGGACTGGGATTTAAAAATAAGAGAACAATAGAAAATGGGAATGAAAGCTTGAGCAAAACTGATGGGATTATGGGATTTTTGACTGGGATTTGGTCCAAATATAAACTGGGAGGGTCGACCCTCTTACAAGAAGCTTGAGGTTATTGATTTTTTTAATAATGCGTATATGCTATGGCTATTGTGTCTGTTTAAATTTGTAACATTTGTTATTTCTATTGAGATGATTTCAGATTGATAAAACATAAGGAATCACCACGAAAATCACGAACCAAACTCCCAAGAGAGTGACGCTGACAAAGTTGAGTCTGGACAATTATACGTTTATATTGAATACTTCAACTTACCAAATGCTGAAAGACTAATTCCACAGGTTTCTGTAAGTTATGGAAGAGCTCTTCTCTCTCATTGATAATTCGTCCGGAGATGACAATGGAGTTATCTCTTGAACTATTAAACACCTCTTTAGAACCGGTCTTTTGACGGAACCTTATAAAAAGATGTTTTTAAAATGTTCTATTTTTTTTAGCAAATTTCAATGTTTATCACCATTTGGCATTTGTTTGACTACCTGCATGAGGCATGCTGTCTGTCTGTCTGGCACGATAACTGTTTAACTGTTAGTATGCATTACTGCGTACCTATCTGCGTACCTTTTTGCAAGCGAGTAAAAACTGTCTACTTATCTGCCCCCTTGTTTCAATTATCAGTTGTGTATGTTTACTCAGTTAGTATGTCTGACTGCCTGCTTTTGCCTGCCTGCCTGCTTGCGCCTGCCTATCAATTGCAACAGTCCAGAATGAACAAATTGTTTCCCTAAAAGTACATTGACTTCTTCATCTAGATGAGTGACTTACTTGACTTCCTCTAATGGGTCATATGTGAGCAGGTCACCTAAATTCTTATAGAACACTGTTTCGATTGTTGCATAGTAAGCTGAAATGGAAAATGGAAAACAAAATAACTTTGTAGATGAGGCATGATCGTCCGGGGTGGTGTAGTCTTGAGAAAGACTGATGGTGTTGATGTCTGACGTTTCGACAACCTGAGCGGAAGTCATCTTCAGAGTAAAGAAAATGAAAAGACAGCGGTCCATTACACATTGCACTAACTATCACCAACGCCGACTACTTGAAAGCTGGTACACCGGCTTAGAACAAAAGCCACTTAACCGTTGCATAACACTACCGGCTTCCTACAATAGACTCATTAACGACTTCAAGCTTTCCGCTAAAACAATGACTAACACCTACCCACGCATCAACAACAACATTACCGACGAACCAGACACATAAATAACACCGCTGTCTTTTCATTTTCTTTACTCTGAAGATGACTTCCGCTCAGGTTGTCGAAACGTCAGACATCAACACCATCAGTCTTTCTCAAGACTACACCACCCCGGACGATCATGCCTCATCTACATCGATTACACCTGGGATCAGACCATTCACTCTTAAAATAACTTTGTAACGCCTCTATCATAAAGCCAGATTACAATGTAAATTGTTTATGGACATCATCATAACTTGTATTGTATTTTACTTATTTATTTGGAATTTAAACTCAGTGCAAAAACGGTAACACAAATAATAGGACAAGACAGAAGACGAAATAGGCGAGATATATTATGCTATGTGGGGGTATCTTTTACCATATAAATAATGGAATTCAACGAATGTGTACGAATTTATAACTTATAATTAATCGTTCTTATTCTGTCTAATGCGTCTATAATATCATAGAGTTTCTTACCGTCAATGATATAGACGTCATTAGCAAACATGCCACCTTTTCCCGCCACACAGTTATCAGCGACGCCATATTTATTGTAGTTGAGATGGGCAATAGCACTCGAAGCACACCATCCGCCATCTTGAATAGCAAAGACTTTCCAGCCTCTGTTTTTAGTAACTTGTGCACACTTGTCAACGGCATTCTTACGGGCAAGAAAACTGTCCAGGAGAATAGTATGGGTTCCTTCCATTGTGACAATGGCACGTTCCTTTTCTTTGTCGGCATAGCAACCAAGGCTTGTGTAAAACCCTTTTATAATAAATAATACAAGACAGTCGAGATTAGTTGTCATTTTAGATCTTGAGAAATGCCTTAGGGTATCATATCAGAGAAAGTCGTAAAATGTCTATCGACGACGAGGATGATATGTCTTATGCTTTAGTTTTGTAGACAAACCATAGACAACTATATAACCCGCCCACACCGAAAAATATTTGCTAAATTTATAGGGCTAGCGCGATGGTACTATTAAATAGTAAATTGCTATCACCATAGAGGCACTCTTAACAAGTCCCACAGTTCCCTTCTGTAGCCACTGAATAGCCTCTTACAATGATCTACAACGCCATACCAGCTTCTAGATTATTGTGAGAGGCTACTGTTAAAAGAATACCTATCTGGTTGTAGAAATCAGATTTATTCCCAACAATTCATTTCAAGCGTACCAAGCACTAAGAAAACTTTGCATTTGAAGCTAGTTAAAAAAAAGTATTCTTGACAATGATTAGATTTTTACCATGCTTTGTTTTCTCCTCCAGAGCGGCAACAAACAGTGTGTCTGGATAGTAGATGGTGTCCTCCACAGTGTCCTCTATTGATAGACGTGTTGTATTGATAGACGTAAAGTTTGGTAGCGTTGCCCCTTTGAACGTATTCATATCCACAACCATAAGATGTATATCTTAACAAAGTAAAACAATAAATGTCAACATACAATCGTAATTCCCCCGGGACCAATATCAATATGTCGTGGTGCTGCAAATTTCTTCTAAGACAAACACAGAACTTTAATTTCCCAAGACTTCTGTTGAATAGCTGTAAAACAATCCAAAGCTCCCAAATTTTACAAGAAGCGTAAGGAAAGTAGATTTTTAGTGTCGTTTAACCAATTTCAAATTCTGTATCGGTGACACCATGCATGTCAGAAATAGGTTAACTGATACTTTCAAGAGACTAGATAACAACAAATTACAAAAACGTTAAAAAGTGCTACCATCAAAAGTTAATTTTTTCATTTTTAAAATTAAAGGTGTGCAAACAATGTAGATGTCATTATTTATTTACTCACATATATTTTCTGTGGCTGTTCTCAGGCTCAGACTGTTAAATAGATCAGGATCGTTAATGATATTTGCCTTCATAATTCCTTCATGTATCTTAGCTACAACCGACGACATTCTCTCTACCATATTAATAAGATCTTTGGCTTTCGACGCAGGCTAAAGAAAAAGAATACAATATACTTTGTGAACTACAATATTATTATTTTTTTAGAGTCTTAAGTATGGAATATGCTGTCTGAGGAACCCTTTTCATTTATGAGTATTTCTAAAAGACCTTTTTTGTATTGTCATTCGAATGCAATCTGATCTATTAAGCTCCATTAACACACACTCGTCAACAATATTTTTTGGGGATTGTAAAACTTATGTCGCTCGTCCAACACACTCTACATACAACTATATAATAAACACAATTACATTATAGCCTTCCATATATGCATACTATGTTATTTAATGTAGGCTTTACCCGAAAAATCACCACAAAATCCCTGCAGTTTTTTCTTTTGCCTACCTGATTCATTCCATCCCAGGCTTCACGGTTCCCTTTTTCCAGAAGACCTCCTCCTGCTCTAACAACGCTCTGAATAAATCAGTAATGATAAGTTGTTGGTGTTGGTAACAATGTTTGTAGATTTAGTTAATGCATTGGTGATGATATGATGGTGGACAAGATGATGGTAGTGATGGTGCTGATGATGACGATAACGATGGCCAATTTTCAAACATTTTCATATCTATGTCTTAAGGTATAACTGTCTATATTGTGAATAGTCCCTTATATAATTATAATTATATAATAATTGTCCGGCAAGATCTCTATCATTGCAAGCTCAACTTTCGTCTCGCTTTGAACTATGCAACAAGATGAACTTTGATAACAAGATGATTTTGCATGCTTACCGTTACAAATTGAGTTAATTCATCTTTAGTAACATTGCTATCTGTTGCATTAGAGGCTTCAACCAATTGGTCCAGTAGGTCTATAGCTATTGATACATCCCCAGAGTATATCTTCTCTTTACTTGGATTGATGATGGTAAATAGCTTGTCTGCCTCAACGGCAAGGTCAGGAAATGTTGGATTTCTTTTGGTTATAATTTGACTGACCTATTCAAAATATTACGTGGATTACGTACATTTTTATCAATGTATAGAAATATTGTCATAAAAACTATCAAAGAGCTAACATTTTGTGACACCGTTGTTGTAGATTAAGTAAACAAAAAAAACCTTAACCCTAGTGACTGTTTTGTGGGGTGTTAAGAAGGTGCATATCACGTTGGGAATATTGTTGGGGCATATCTTTACCAGAACACATTACAATACCACCTTTGCTTTTGACTGGAAAACTGGCTTAACATTAATAAAACCACATTCTTCCAAATCAATTTTAGTTCACAAAGATAAAGTATATTTCAGAATGGAAAATCAACATTTCTGAAGGGAGTACGTTAAAACAACTAGATTTTACACATAGAATAATTATATAAATGTTAATAATGCCCCAATAATTATTTAATATGATTCAAACTTCTGAATTTCTACATTTATGTAGTACTTTCAGAAATCGCATCATAATCAAGAACTTACCTCTTGTTTGAGGTTTTTCATCGGATCGGTCACGCAACGTGTCATATCTGGTACACCCCAAACACCTCCCGTGACACCTTTGTAGCACTCTCTCGAAGCTTGACCTACAAATATGACAACTTATGGCTTAAACGAAAATCAGGAGGAGTCACCAATATATAAGTAAACAGAAGATATTTGCATATATATTACTGCATCATCTGTGTGAACAATCTTCTGATCACCTCTTCTTGTGATGAATACATGGGATTTTCACATTTGGATGCTTATGCTAATATACGGAAGAGCGCACAAACGAAAACATTGTTTAGAAGCAACATAAGAAATTTGAAATTTTGACCCTCAACACTAACTCAGTTAGCCTCCTCACATCTTTTCACATAAAAATATATTGCGTTTTGATTGACAACAAGAAATATAAGAGAACAGAAGTAAAAAAGTGTATTGTGTTAAGTAGTACGTACAAAAATTATGTAGGCATATTCACCTGTCAATGGGTCAGGGCAGAATTGCATGCTGGTACCACCTGAGACAGTGGCACTCCACAACACGTCTTGTTTCCATTCTGCCGGACAATAGGCCGTCAGATCGCTGTGGATTGGTGAAACTGGAAAAAGAACGCAAAATTGAAGGCATATGGCATATGTTGACTTATGATGACATAAATGCACGATGGTGATGGTTGAAGTAATTGAGTATGATTTGATTATAATAATTCCATGATCTCTCAATAATATCACCATACTTCTGCCTGTATTCCTCTCTATTGTTTACCAGGTGGGTGCGTACCCTACAAGCAATTCATCCTGCCACATTTAGTGTGCTTAAGGGTCCCAATTGGCAACAAATTTGAGCCTTATATTCCCGGGGGGTGTACTCCCTTTGTCGAAGTGGTAGGGGTGATCGGCGTACCTTTTAGGGTTAAAAATATTTCCTGTACGTACCTTTTAGGGTCCTGGCTCAAAAATAAGTTACGCAACATGATTCCGTACCTGTAAGGGTCATTTTTACTCTGCTTTGTTGCTAGAAGTCGGGCTAAAAGTAAGCTTGGCTGGCAAGAACATCGCACAGCCGTACCTTTTAGGGGTTGAAATCAACAAGGCTTTATCAGTTATTTTTGTTTGTGCGTACCTTTTAGGGGTCGTTTCCAAAACCTCCGCCGATCACCCCTACCACTTAGACAAAGGGAGAACCCCCCCCCCGGGCTTATATTCTTCTAATTGTAGTTTAGTATCAAAAGTATATGTCTTATTTATATCCCAAAAGCAAAAGTACTAAAAACAAGTCATAGCCTATTACCGAGGTAAACTTTGTCGCCTGTGGCTGCTCAATAATTACCTTTGCAGTTCTTGCGATTGGCATCAAGTACAAAGCCAGCATTACAAGTACAGTGATAGCTACCAACAGGACTATTAATACAGCGATGTTCACATCCACCATTACCAACACTACATTCGTTTTGATCTAAAGAATAAAGCAATGTCACTCAGAAACATCTATTTAATAAAGGCAAACATTTTTAATGGAAATGTATGCTTCTACAACTACATCAACATTAAGGATACGGTTCACGTTCGCGAGGTATCCTTATTCGCGTGGTGCCTACGTTTTGAACAGATAAAGTGCCTGACTTACCAATGCACGCTTGGCCGTTACCCATGTAACCTTTGTCACAAACACACTTGAAAAAGGACCCGTTTCTCGAACAATATGCATTCAGTGAGCACTTGATGGGACACTCCTCAAAATCTACCAACAAAAAAGATTATTAGATAGTTTCTTATCAAGGTGTTTACATCGATGTAGATCGATAATGCTAACTTTGTTGACTGACAGGGGCTGAAGTAACGGCCTGTCAAGTGAACAAACATAGGCCGTTGCTTTTTTCTCTCTCTCTTTCATTTATTTAGGCTGGTATTTTGTCTGCGGCTAATTTTCGGGAAGTTCAGTCAATGTTTTTGTGTGCCCGTTCTGTAGTGGGAAACTGTTTTTCTTTCTTCTAAAACATTGGATAGCATGATATGATTGGCTGAATCGGTCAACTTGAAGGCTATGTTTGCAGAACGAATAGCTTTACTTACGAGCTTTTTTTATGCTTGACGGAATTGGTCAAGTTAATGATCATGACGGCTATGTGGGCAGAACAAAAGTAGCTTTACTTACGAGCTATCTCTTCGACTTTAAAGTCTTTCATATCAGCTGATAATGTCCCAACACTGCCTCGCTTGACACTGAGAAGAAGAGGCTTGGTTGGTAGCGTTGGATAGGATGAGAATATCATCTTTACATCTACTTCTGTCATGCCATTACTAAACAGATAAATGAATACGAAAATGCCTTAATTACTAGAAACAGAAAAAATACGGGCATGTTTCGAAATGGAGAATTGAGTTGGTATTTTTTTTTCTTAATTAAAATTAAGACCTTAGGTTGCCTCATTTAAACATTATCATTATTATCATTTTTATAAATTACATCGTTAATGATTGCTCTATAAAAAAGAAAATGGGGAAACGTTTTTTAAAAATAAGAAAAATGAGAAACAATTTAGACATTATATATTTTGGGTTGTTGTCTAAAGAAAACTTTATTCATTTTTTGTTTTCTTTCTTACCTGTCTAGAAATCTCTTCACTTCACTACCGATGTAGGTTTTGGTGTCTTTATAAATCTCTTTCAGCTAAAACAAATTATAAATGTATTGTTGATACAACAAGATAGAAAGGTTTAAGATGTACACTGGAAGCTGTGGAAAAGCCACAAACAAATATCATCATCAGCGTCACGTGTGCATTCAATATAAAATCAACACAGTTAATAGTATTCAACTTTTCAACTATTACATTTTGAAGTTAAAACATTAATAATTAGAACAAATTATATAATGGAAAATCGTTCTTTGAAACAATTGGTTGAAAAGATAAGTTTTGGAAGTTACTTATACTCACCGCATCTTGTACCCGTCTTGCTAAACCCTGATACTGGGTAGTCTTGGGGTCTCGGTACTCTTCTCGCCACACCGTTGATGATAGGCGAAAAACAGCCTTGAAAACTCTTTCCAGTGCTACAATGATAGCAAATATATATAATATATGTATAATTGACTTGCGACCAAGAGTTATGTCCTTTTGATTCTCCATATGGCTTCATTAAAGATAAGTGGAGTTTTTTTATGTGAAAAATAGTCCATATGGTTGTAATTAATCTGGTGTGATTGACAGTAAGCTCACACTATCAAAATTTATGCGTCATTTACCTGATCAAGTAGTCTTAGTATTTTTGTTTATCTTTAAAGCTTCCAAACTCTGCCATAAGTCTCAATACTTTATTTGTTTGTAATATGCTTGCTTTTTAAATTACGGCATACCTTCACAGTTAATGCCATTTCCCTTGGATCCCAATGCGCATGTACAGTTGAAGAATGGAGCCATATTCTTGCATATACCAAACTCATGGTGACAGTTGTGAGTTTTCTGGGCACATTCGTCGATATCTATCAAGGAAGTGACATTTATTTGAACTTTACTCCACAGCACATAAAGTCAGTCTATTTGCTAAATTCGATCAGATAACAGTTTGATTGAGCTAACCAGTGCATCAGTTCGAGAGTGTCATGGGTGATAAAAATGGACTCATTCCGAACACGAAACAACCCAACGATGCTACAAAACACTAAATGTCATATTTGTTGTATTCAGCCGAGTTTATGGTGTCATATACACCTATTTCAAAAATCGTTGTCGCAAACAAAGCCACAGTCCACACTCTGAAGCGTGCAAAGGATGTCGGTATCTCTTCTTTTGTTGTCGATTTATTCATAGCATTTTTTGGTTGCACGCATTTGTGTTATATGACCATAACAAGTTGTTGTTGTGATGGATATCAATACAAATATTTCTTTAAAAAAACGTGCAATAAATCACAAATTAAGTCCATGTAACCGACATCCTTTGCAGGCTTTAGAGTGTGGACTGTAGCTTCGGCTGCGACAACGATTTTGAAATAGGTGTATATAAGTATGCTATACGTATACATTACAATGAAAGAAATGGGGATTCATATATAATATGGAAAGTCTCGAGAAGATTATTGTGGATTAGTGACTCCAAGAAGAACCTGTCGAGGTTTAAAAAAGAGCCTGATGCCAATCAATTATTATTTGCAATGTTCCTCTCTTTTTTTACTCCGACGAAGGGCTAAAGCTCAAAACGTCAGTAAAGTTAAGTCAACATTTTTTAAGGTGTTACAAATTTCATTATATTACCTATCGTCTATATCAAACACCGACGCAGCCTATACTAGTTTACTCGCTAGTTTCCATTTATATCTTCAATGTAAGTTATCTATCGGCACTAAGAATAGGCTTTCTTTCAGCTAGGTAATAATCGCAATTGAAAGCAGGATAAATGATCACAAATACAACAAAGCCTCCTCCACAGGAAACTCTTTTTATTTTCCTCCTTTGGGCTAGCGTTGTAACGATCATATTTACGGTGGGATATTTTTCTCCTCTGCACCCATCCCCCTCGAGCTGATTTTTTGCATCTTTGTTCTAAGACATCCACAAATAGATAACTGCAGAAGAGGCTAATCAAAGTATATTTTCAAAGGCAAAGTCACTTACCCCAACAATTTGATCCATTGTATCTAAAACCAGGATTACACGTACACATGAAGCTGCCAATATTGTTGACGCATTTAGAGATACCTTTACAATTGTGAGTACCCGTGGCACATTCGTCAAGATCTAAACATAGATAATAGTAAATGAACAAATAAAATAAATATCCGAAAACAAATACACTGAAATACGGTCTAGTTATTTGTCATGATAGTGGCCCTCACAGTCGTGTTTGGTCTCGTTTTGCAACACTCCCTACCAGGGTGCATTGCATGACGAGGCTTTCTTGTTAAAACGAGGCTGCGGAGAGACTATCCGCGCCATGATAGTCATACGTGCATATAATAAACAAAATCAATGTAGACAAAAGGCTGCATTTTGCGTTCAATATGTTGGGTCACGAGCTCTTTGGAAAGATCACAAGAGGAGACTACATTACATAGGTTTGCAAATACAACGCAGTTTTACAAAATGGTGGTCATCATATCTTTGTGCTTACTGTCTAAGCGACGTATTCCCATTTTCTGCTTTTTTCAAAACAACATGTCTAGCCTATTTTGTTCTACCTACCCTCACAATATGTTCCATTGCCGACATATCCGGTACTACAGTTGCACTGGAAAGTTCCATTGAAGTTGTAGCAGTCAGCTTTGGCATGGCAGTTGTGAGACCTGTCGACACACTCATTGATGTCTAAAAAATACAATAAAAGGATTTAAAATTTATTCCGCGATTGATATGTATTATTCTTGTTGTTTTGGTGAAGTTATTAGCAGCCAATGTACAGATTATTAATCAGTAAATTTGTAAATTTACAATAAACAAAATTTACAAGAGTTCTATACCTTGGCAGATATATCCAGTTCCATTGTATCCAGGTAGGCAAGCACACGTAAACAAGCCCTTAGTATTCGTACACTTAGCATCTTTACTGCAGTTATGGGTACCAACTACACACTCGTTGATATCTAGAAATAAATATGTACGATCAACAAAGAAACTATATATACACACCCCACCTTCGAGGCAAATTGCATTTTCGTGATTGAAGCTTTGTACAAATAACTTTACAAAACATTTATTGGCACTGATAAGTAGTCAACTGACAATATTGTATGATAGAAAAGAAACAGAGACACCCAACGAAAGAAAGGGGCTCATGAATTATAAATGATACAATATATTATTGGCACAGATATCATTGGAAGCTCACAAGTCTTGGAGAATTATTGTTTAGGAATGTAAAATATTTTGAGAACCTGAATGCCATAGAATATGAGTCATGTGAAATGTGAAAAATTTATAATCTAAATTTTACTCTAATAATCTCTTTTTCAACGCTGCTGCAATTGTCTGACCTAGGTTTCTTGTATGATTTTTCTGTATAGTAAATCTTAAGGCATGTAAATTCTGACCGTGTCTTTTATAATCATATGCATAAATAGTCATGATTTTCGTGAACGTTCTTACCTGTGCACTTGATGCCATCACCTTTATATCCACGAAGACACGTACAGTTAAAACTTCCTTTGGTGTTTGTACATAAAGCATCGGCATGACAGTTATCCAGATCAAATGTACACTCATCCTTGTCTAAAGAATATCATTAAATGATCTTAAATGGATTAATGTGTAAATGAGAGAATATACGAAACAGGCTGGCATGCAGATTTTAACACACACACATGCAGGCAAACAAAAAGACAGCCAAGGAAGGTTGGAAAGGAACAGTGGTTCAGAAATAGAAAAACTAAGCTCTTTGATGAAGCAAGAGAAAAGAAAAAACAAACAAAACATTCAATGGGACAACACAAACAAACAAAACAAAAAAACAGACAGCTCAAAGACAACAAACAGACAGATATATTTACCTAAACATTTGAATCCATTTCCATAGTAACCGTTCTTGCACTTGCATGTGAACGACCCTTGTGTGTTAGTACAAATAGCGTCATCATGGCAGGTGTCTATACCAAGTTGACATTCTTCCACGTCTAGAAACATCAAATAGCACACTTAATATTGTGATTGACATCAAACTAATTCATGAAATATCCAAATACAAATTATGGCAAACAACGTTTGGTCTGCATATAAGCTTCACATATAGCCCCTTCGGCATAACTTTGTCAAAGCATTATGGAAAAATTATTGATCATTTTTAACATTGATTTTTAAAGATAGACGTTTTGAGAAAATATCCTGTGAGATTGAAGATGTGGAAAAACTTCATTCATCATCATTCTATTCAGTTACACTATCAACCTATAACTATAACTTTGACCATCTAGCTATATATTATCTAGTAGGAAAAAATATATACAAGTTCTATGGAATAGGTTACTCTTATCTGTAGCAATATGACCAGGTGACCAGGTGAAAGAACCAGGCTCTAACATATCTGACTTGGCTCTAACATATCTTGGCTCTAACATATCTTGGCTCTAACATATCTTGGCTCTAACATATCTTGGCTCTAACATATCTTGGCTCTAACATAGCTTGGCTCTAACATAACTTAGCTTTGTAGTTATTAGTTAGAGTCTGCACCTAATATACCTCAAAATATAGTGTATTCTTACCGATAAGTACTACATAAAAATGAATTTGTTGTTGCTGTTTTACGGCCTATCCCTCTTACACCTGCAGGCTGAGCATTTTCCTATTATTGATCATACCTGTACATTCGACTCCATCACCAGTATATCCTATCTTACATGCACAGTAGAATGAACCGTTGGTGTTTGTACATATACTGTCGTTATGACAGTTATGAGCATAGTGGTAATGATGGACAGCTAAACCAGACACAACACACTCGTTGATATCTAAAAATAGAAAACACATAGTATCAATACTCCATATCTAAAGATACAAAATACAACACTAGTATAGATATTAAAACAATTAACACTCGTTCATATATAGAGAAAGAAAAAAAAACAATTTAAATTATTTTAGACTGAAAATCATCATACATGATATTTAAAAATATCGATTGTTTATCTCATTTATTGTTTAACATTAGACATCAGCGTTCAATCTGATTTATACACAAATTCGCAAAATGGTTACCAATTTGACTAACTATTGTTTTGCACTGACTAGTCTCGCATACATGTAAAAACTCTTTTGTGTACACGTGAGCACGAGGCTAGTCTCAAGAACAATAGAAGCTAGGATCACCATTATTTCGATTCGGTCGATGATGACAACACGTTCAGAGAGAAACATAATTGACAATATGATTTCGTTTCCAGCTGATCGAGGCAACAAAATTAAATAAAGGCAACATGTGAATAACTTTGAACTAAATTCTCACCAACACACGTGACTCCATTTCCTGAATATCCGGTATGACAGGTACAGTAGAACGATCCCTTGGTGTTGGTACAGTTAGCATCATTATGACAGTTGTGAGTATTTGTAGAACATTCATCGATATCTGAAAGCAAACAATCCCATTAGTATTTCATTGGTATGTTTTTTACTTGTCCATTGAAACGCAAACTATTTGATGACTGATACACACCAATTATGTGACTCCCTAGATTTATATCAACAATTTAATTTAATTAATGGTGCAATGGAAATACGATCCTTTAATATTACTAATGGCATTTAAACAGGTAACTTAGATTTCTTTTACTTTAAGAACTTGAATGACTTTCAACAATTTGTTTACCAATGCGTGAAAATTACGTACCTACACACGTGACTCCCTTTCCTGAGTACCCGGTATGACAGGTACAGTAGAACGATCCCTTGGTGTTGGTACAGTTAGCATCAGCATGGCAGTTATGGGCGTAGTGATTGTGGTGAGAAGCAAGAGCATTTGATTGACACTCGTTGATATCTGTTAACAAGATAGTGAAACATGTTTAGACATGTTTAACCGACAGTAACTGATTATAGACACTAAAAAAGGTTGTACGTCATCGAAGTTCACAATTTGTAGTTTACATCAAACATTTCCTACATTCATTGGGATAAATATAATTATCAGCTTGTTGTTTATCTAATAGAGAGAATCCTATCAGTTGGCTACTTACCAACACATGTGACTCCATTTCCTGAGTATCCCGTATGACAGGTACAGTAAAACGATCCTTTTGTGTCAGTACAATTAGCATCAGCATGGCAGTTATGAGCGTAATGGTTGTGGTGTAGGGCAAGGGCTTTAGACTCACATTCATTGATATCTGAAAACCGAATAATACAAAATTCTTTACTTACTGATCCTGATAATAACGTCCAAACGAACACATTTTCTAAAAGCATATCACTGATTGATTTTATCAGTGAAATGTAAGTTATTATAAAAAAAATGCTTACTTGTACACGTGACTCCATTTCCTGAGTATCCCGTATGACAGGTACAGTAGAACGATCCCTTGGTGTTGGTACAGTTAGAATCAGCATGACAGTTGTGAGACAAATGCTTATAGCGCTGTGATATCGTAGAAGGTCTGCATTCATCGATATCTAAACAGAACAGGTAAAAAAAATCGAAGGGATTGCTATTACTTGCATTTGGTATGGATTGATAGAACAGTATAACCATCGTCAGCAATATAGTATGGTAACTTATTTAAAGCTTTTTAAGGGTCAAAAAATATCCCGATAATATGTAATGGCTTCTGTATATTTGTAAGTGATATAATGTATATATTTTGAATATGAAAAAAGAAAGCCATAAGTAAATGATCATTATGTCTTTATCATTATGATATTAGATTGCTTGTCATGTACAAGGTAGGATATGTTTGACCTAACGAACAATGATCTGATGTGAAGTAAAATGCCATTTTGGTTCTCATTTTACGTGACATAACATGTAGTGTTATAGTGTATCAATGTGGCAGCCAGAAAATGTCATCTTGGTACATGACGTGAAGTGGGATGTAAATGACATAATGCAATTAACTGTGACGTAAAGTCTTAAACTTTCATCCTGTTGTTGACATCTGGTTATATTTTGAATATTTTAATTTGTTGCAAGAAGTGACTTTTGTGTCACATAAAGTGACTTGACATGAAGTGGAATATGATATGAATGTTGTGAATTAAAAAAAACGTAGATTTTACCACCATCAATGCCAGTTGGGTCTCTTCCGTGAGGTACGCTCTAACTCACTACCACTACAGTCATGATTACAACACCAAACTCTGCTCACATTTTGTGGCAGAAGGAGAACCGGGTAACCCGAGTACAGACCTCTTATTGATAATGGATATAAGATTAAATAATATGGCACAACGTACAATATCATGTGTTAACTGACGTGGACCGTATCTAAATTTAAAAACATACCGATGCAATTGACGCCATCCCCTGAGTACCCTATTTGACAAGTACAGTAGAACGATCCTTTGGTGTTGGAACAGTTACCATCCGCATGACAGTTGTGGGCGTAATGACTGTGTTTGGCCGATAGAGCAGTTGAATTACATTCGTTGATATCTGAAACAAAACAGTCGTCTTCAGCCTTTATCATTACCCACGCTTCTTATTTTCAACAATGTACATAAACTATGCATTGATTTTGGAAAACAACCGTAATCCAGAAACATGAAGCTCCATGTAATTTGCACAGTATGTAACTGTGTTTACCAAGTTTAACAGTTTACCAAACTGTTTATTACAAATTATATTTTATACGTTGTTGTCTGGTCTTCAATGACCATGTAAGGCAATGTATAGTTTTCCTTTCAAATTAAATTGATGAGTTTTTTGAAAAATTTAAAAAGGAGTCAGCAGTAGGTCGAGGGCAACGACAGTACATCAAGCTTAAGCAGTCTGCCAACGTGAATAGACCTGCACACGATAACAAGAATAGAGTCGCTAATGGCATGCTGTCAATAACATAAACGATCCTAGCGAAAAAGTTGTAAAGTAGAACTTAATCACTGATTTTGGACTAGCCGTGGCTTCTCTCGACCCAGTCTTCTATGTGTGGAACCCCCTTTTCTAATATCCTGGATCCGCCAATGGGAGTTTTTCCATCCGTCAATCAAAAGTACCGACCCTATTTTTGAATAACGACAGTGTAAACCGACTTTTTGAGTTGCCATTCGAGGGTCTTTGGTCGCTCAACATTGAAAGGCGCAATAAGTTACAATATTTTGCAATTCCGAAAAAAATTCAAACAAACATTAAAACTCATGCTTACCAACACACGTGACTCCATTTCCTGAGTACCCCTTGTGACAAGTACAGTAGAACGATCCCTTGGTGTTGGTACAGTTCGAGTCGGCATGACAATTATGATGATAGTGAAGATGATTTGAGGCAAGTCTCTCTGGAGTACATTCATCAAGATCTGGAGTACAATTAAACAATAACTTTACTCTTTAACGAGTAGCTCGTTTAATTGTTTGAGTCATATATTAATTTCATCATTCATTTTACTGAATGGAAATTTTTACTTTCCAATAGCTATCAATTTGTTGTTCTCCTTCGTTCTTTATTACGCTAAATATAGAAGACCTCACGAACGACAATTTTGTAGTTAATTAGGAGAAACACTGATATTTTATAATCCTAGACATGATAAATGCAATATGGATCAGGCTTATGGTATATACAGCCTATTCAATAAACGTTGTCATTAAAAAGCCTAGACCTCTGTCTTCACACCAAATGCAACTATTTCAGCTTTATTTGCTATTCAGTGTTCCTCTTTGCAAACTATCCAAATGAACAAACGCATACGCATACGTACAGGTAATTTGGATAGTGGAATAGTTTGATTTCATAGCTGAAGAAGTCACTTTTAGTCTGACAAACAGCGTTTAGTCTTAAAACTTTTTAAAAGCCGTCGATTGAATTGGCTATATAATAGATGGTATAATACAATAGAAATAATTTGATTTAAAACATTAGTAACAACTGAAAAGATAAAGAAAACACATTGTCAGTAAAATTGAAAATGAATGAATGTCCAGTTGTAATAGACACGGATGAAAACTCACTGCGTATGTTCGGATTTTAACCAAAGATTTTACGAATGGTTTCATGTTATGTACAATTAATTATGCGAATTTCTCTTATAGTATTTGACCAGGGAAAGAAACTAAATTATGTAATGTGTTAGGAAAAAATAAGCATTAACTTTCCACGAACGGCCTTAACTTGAAATATTTACCAAACGCCGGTAAATCTCCAATGGTTTTATTGTAAACACGACCCGGCCGTCTTCCGAGTGTGCGCAGTGCATTTTTCACCCGTGTCGTTGTAGTACAAAATAGTTTCAGTTAGTGGTGATGCCCTACCAGCACACGTGACTCCATTTCCTGAATATCCCGTATGACAGGTACAGTAGAACGATCCCTTGGTGTTGGTACAGTTAGCATCAGCATGGCAGTTATGGGCGTAGTGTTTATATCTCTCCGATATCGCATCAGGTCGGCATTCGACAATATCTGAAACATAAAAAAATTAGGCATTTTAAGGTTTCATTTCTAAACAACGCAACATGAAAGTTGACAATCCAACCATCATTCCGATATCTAAAATAGTACGGCAACATTAGCAATATGTAGCCTCCTCCTCAGGCGTCTCTGTGATCTAATTTGGATTTGGGTTTCCTGTGCTGCTACTAGAGAGGGACTAGGCGCTAGTTAGGCGAGGGTCAGTCAGGCAAAGAAGAGATTTACATTGCACAATTAAATATATTGCATTGACGTAAGCGAAAAATTCCCAAAACCATACAATCATAGGTAAATAATTACTTTAAAAAGACGAAATGCTTTTCCAGAAAAGACACGAAAATGAATTAAATACGTGACGTTGTCCATAACAAAATATATCTGGAACATTGACGCAATATCTTACCAACACACGTTACTCCATTTCCTGAATATCCCGTATGACAAGTACAATAGAACGATCCCTTGGTGTCAGTACAGTTAGCATCCACATGACAGTTATGGGCGTAATGGTTGTGATATGGAGCAAGTGCAGTTGAATTACACTCGTTGATATCTGAAACACATTATAGTCAGTTAACTATCTAATTGAATCTAAAATAATTAAAAAAAAAACAGATAGGCTTACTTATACAAGTGACTCCATCCCCTGAGTAGCCAGTGTGGCAAGTACAGTAGAACGATCCTTTGGTGTTTGTACAGTTAGCATCAGCATGACAGTTATGGGCATAGTGTTTATGGTCTAGTGCTAAGGCACTGACTTTGCATTCGTCGATATCTACAACAAAACGTACTCATTATAAATCAATAATCAAAACAAAAATATCATTCTTGTAATTAAAGTAAAACGTTTTTATTAATGAATTTTATTTAATTGCTATACTATTCGATAGCTATTATTGATATTACTTACAGTGGGCACCCAGAAACATTTTAGAAATCGTTTATTGTTCGTTGAACAACTCAGAAACAACTATATCACAGTAAGAAGTTTGACTGATGTGTAGTATGTTAAACCTTTTTTAGTTAAAGTTCTTTGTGAGTTTGAGTAGTTCAACGAGCAATAAACGATTTCTAATTTATTTATTGGATGCCAAAGGTTTTTCGATTTGCACTGTAAACACCTCTACAAAAACAAACGGTTTATATATATTTTTTAAATGATAATTATATATCGCATTATTGTTGCATGTATATATGACCTACTAGTAATTGATTGATAGACTACCTGACTTTGATTAGTTTTAAACTAGTTTAGGTAATTAACCTTGCACCTTTATATTTTACAACTTCAACATTCAATTGTATTTATCTAGTTATTCTGGTGTAAATAATGTATATTACCGACACACGTGACTCCATTTCCTGAATATCCCGTATGACAAGTACAGTAGAACGATCCTTTGGTGTTGGTACAGTTAGCATCAGCATGACAGTTATGGGCGTAGTGACTGTGGTGCACTGCCAAAGTATTTGTTTTGCACTCGTTGATATCTGCAATGAACACAGTTGATATCACAAAGCATTAAAATCACACAAAATTATTTAATTAAGGAAAATAAAACAGCGTGAGTGTCTATTTATCCTGACATAAAACACGCTGAGCTATAGAGCAAGTGAGACTGCGTCGCAAAGAACAACGAGCCGAAGATTTTATAAAATATAAAGGATGAGTGTTTCTCTATTCTTGTGATATAAACACTGTAGCTATCCAACAAGAGTATTATGTCAAATAGTTCATGGTTAAAAGTAAGACACATCTTTATGATTCGACATTGGTGAACTTTCTTAGGACTATGCAAAACAACAATATACCAAAAAGTAAATGAAAGTAGTAACTCCTCTGAGTTTTGTGTTACTTACCAACACAAGTGACTCCATTTCCTGAATATCCTGTGTGACAGGTACAGTAGAAAGATCCTTTTGTGTCAGTACAGTTAGCATCAGTATGACAGTTATGAGCGTAATGATTGTGGTGTACGGCAAGGGCTTTGGACTCACATTCATTGATATCTGAAAACAGAATAATACAAAATATGTTACTTACTGATCCTGATAATAACGTCCAAACGAACACATTTTCTAAAAGTAGCTCACTGATTGATTTTATCAGTGAAATGTAAGTTATTTTAAAACAGAAAAGGCTTACTTGTACACGTGACCCCATCTCCTGAATATCCCGTATGACAAGTACAGTAGAACGATCCCTTGGTGTTAGTACAGTTAGCATCAACATGACAGCTGTGGGCGTAGTGACTGTGGTGACCTGCAAGTGCGGTGGTCTTACACTCGTTGATATCTTTAAACATAAGAACGAACAGTCAAAACCGATTATATTACGTACGGGATGGCATATGGAAGTAAACAGGCCTTTTTGTAGCCAAGAGCATTGAAACAATTTATATATGTTCATATATTAACACAAGGGTAAGATATTTTCATTAAAATAGACTGGAAAATCAGCAAGAAATTCCAATTGATCTGTCTGTAATCGTGATTTTTAGTTAAGACATGTACAATAGGGTATGCATGTAAACTTCAAGAAAACTCGTTCACTTAAGAAATGGCACATAACAATAGATGTGTACAAACTATGTATTTTATCTTATCTATATATAATAATATCCTTACCAACACACGTGACTCCATTTCCCGAGTACCCTTTGTGACAGGTACAGTAGAAAGATCCCTTGGTGTTGGTACAGTTGGAATCGTTGTGACAATTGTGGTGATAATGAAGATGATTTGAGGCAAGTCTCTCTGGAGTACATTCATCTAAATCTAATATCATTAAATTCAAGATTTCGTCATAACAATATTTATAATTATGTAACATTAAAAATTTTTCTTTTTTTCTAAAGATGGATCAGGAGCTTTACTAGACAACATTCAACCCCAAAGTTTTCCCACACCTACCTTAACACAAAACTAGACACACATGCATTACTTACCAACACACGTGACTCCATTTCCCGAGTATCCCGTATGACACGTACAGTAGAACGATCCCTTGGTGTTGGTACAGTTAGAATCAGCATGACAGTTATGGGCATAATGGCTGTGATGTGATGCCAGGGCATTTGTATGACATTCGTTTATGTCTTACAAAAAAAAAAAAAGAAAGAAATCCAGTGTTTTATAATAGTGCGAGACAACAGTAACCAATATATTATGACATACATTTTATATGATATCAATTTTCTAAATTATTCGGCATTAAATGGTCATAAATATATAAATACACGAACATCCTAGCTTTAAAGCTATTTTGTATCTTCAAACAAACTGTGAATCGTGGATTGACTTGCTTAGTAATTTCATGTAATAAAAATAAAAAGTAGAATAAATAATTCAAGTAGAAGGTTTAAGAATAATAATAAAATATTAAACCTGAACATACCAACACACCCGACTCCATTCCCTGAATATCCCGTATGACAGGTACAGTAGAACGATCCCTTGGTGTTGGTACAGTTAGAATCAGCATGACAATTGTGAGCAAGATGTTTGTATCGGGTTGAGATTGCGTTAGGAAAACATTCATTGATATCTGCAAACAAAAGTAAGTGTTTAAATATCCAATAATGATTCACGTATTGTTGTTTCAAAGGCATAGTAAACTTACCAACACACGTGACTCCATTTCCCGAGTATCCCGTATGACAAGTACAGTAGAATGATCCTTTGGTGTTGGTACAGTTAGAATCTGCATGGCAGTTATGGGCGTATTGACTGTGATGCAATGCAAGGGCCGTGGTCTTGCACTCGTTTATATCTAGAAAATTCAAGATGCCTTAACTAAATCTTTATACTTAAAAAAAATTCGAACTTGATCATTCAGCTTTGAAGTGCTTTTGGGCCGAAAGCGAACACGAGAAACATTATAGACTTTTATATATATATATATATTTCAATTAATTAAAACATGGTCCCACCTATACACGTGACTCCATTTCCTGAGTACCCCGTATGACAAGTACAGTAGAACGATCCCTTGGTATTGGTACAGTTTGCATCACTGTGACAGTTATGGGCGTAGTGACTATGAAAGGATGCCAATGCATTTGTGTGGCACTCGTTTACATCTGAAAAAATCACACATGAATCAGTGCTGGGATATATGCCTGAGATATATGTAATTTGAATTTATTAAATCTATCTTTGCAAGTTCAAAAATAAAACTTACCGATACATGCTACTCCATTTCCTGAATATCCCGTATGACAGGTACAGTAGAACGAACCCTTGGTGTTGGTACAGTTTGAGTCAACATGACAGTTGTGTGCAAGGTGCTTGTAACGGTTAGATATTTGGTTTGGGAAGCATTCGTCAATGTCTGAATAGAAAATGCAATGATATTGAATATTTGTTAAGAAGACGATTTATAATAGAAAAGTTAATCAGTGCTTCTTCCTAACAATAATCTAAAAATAGTAGGTATGTTATATCATCGGAATCAAAATTTCAGCATTATGGCTAGTGCATGCTAGTGTTTTTTATGACGCCGAGTAACAATTCGCATTCAAATTTCTGAAAACACTTTATGCAAGGTTCTTTTAACGATTATTAAATGGGTTTTTACATAGGTCAAGAATGTCCATATTAGATAAAAATAATACCAATAAATGCTTATTGTTCTTTGTCTTACCAACACACGTGACTCCATTTCCTGAGTATCCCGTATGACAAGTACAATAGAACGATCCCTTGGTGTTGGTACAGTTTCCATCAACATGACAAATATGGGCGTAGTGACTGTGATGCAGTGCTAAGGCTGTAGTGTTGCATTCATTTATATCTATTAAAAGAGACAATATCATTAAAGGCTGGTGATGTTAGGATGCATTTCTTAATCAGAATACACCTTTAAACTATCTTCGCACGTAATACACCATCGACAATCTAAGGTCAATCAAACTTACCAACACACGTTACTCCATTTCCTGAATATCCCGTATGACAGGTACAGTAGAACGATCCCTTGGTGTTGGTACAGTTTGAATCAGAATGACAGTTATGGCCGTAGTGACTGTGATGTACTGCAAGCGCTGTTGTGTTACACTCATTCAGATCTGCAATAATAAATAAAACATATCTTTCCAGAGCAAGCCGATCAATGTCGTTAGCAATTACAGGATATTTCGTATGACTATGTATGAAAAGCTCACGGCACGAACGCGCCCAAGACAATCAACATTCTAGAAACATCACGGTCGCGGCGAGGCACGCTCACGGCACTGAACTTTTATAGTCATACGGAATCTGCTCTATTGTGTTTAATCAAGAATTACAAATGGATCAGGAGTATTAAAGTGAAACAACCTGTAAAGAGAACCTCTATTATCCCTAAATGCAGCCATACTTACCAACACACGTGACTCCATTTCCTGAATATCCCGTATGACAAGTACAGTAGAACGATCCCTTGGTGTTAGTACAGTTTGAGTCGGCGTGACAATTGTGTGCAAGATGCTTATATCGATTGGAAATTGCATTTGGAAAGCATTCATTGATATCTGTAACCACAAATTGAACTGTTAGACCAGGGGATCCATTCTTCAAGTGATGTACAAGATATATACATCATATTGTATTTGTATTTGAAGTTCACATTTTCTGAAAACGCTCATCAATTATTTTATTTTCAATACTTTTATTATTGCAAATCTTCGATAAAGGAAAACAGTCTGAACAGAATATCCTCAAAATAGATCACAGATTTATTATTATCAAAACAAAGCCATTTGATCTTTCATAACTTACCTACACAACCTACGCCATTTCCTGAGTACCCAATATGGCAGGTACAGTAGAACGATCCCTTGGTGTTGGTACAGTTAGAATCAGCATGACAGTTATGGGCAAGATGCTTGTATCGATCAGAAATAGCATTTGGGAAACACTCGTTGATATCTGGATAGCAAGGAATACCCGATGATTATTATGGTAAAGTTATAAAGGCTATTTGTCGTCGATATGAGATGAGTAGAAGTTCAAATATTTTGTATCACTGATAATTATTATGAATTTTGGTAGTAAAGATAAATTTCTAAATTTCAAGCAAACATTTAAAAAAATAGGCTTTAGCTCACCGACACACGTGACACCATTTCCTGAATATCCCGTATGACAGGTACAGTAGAAAGATCCCTTGGTGTTGGTACAGTTAGAATCCTTGTGACAATTATGGGCGTAGTGACTGTGATTTACTGCAAGTGCGTTTGTATGGCATTCGTTTATGTCTGAAAAAAGATAAATAATCATTTCAAATTAAACAGTCTGTTTCACGCTAAACACATTGAAGAATAAATCATATTATTGGTATGGTAGCATCCTTTCTAGCTAATGTTAATAATATATGGGCTCCAAAATAAAATCGATTAAATGAGCTCCTATTTTATCCTACAAGCCTTGAAAGCTGGTGTACATAATAATTAAAGTTGTATTATCACTTGAATTAAGGCATAGACTTGTTGATATGTGTAGAATTTCAGTAAGATCAAAAGGATAGCCTAAACGTTTTGTTTAATTTTTACAGCATTTGTTGGTGTTTAAATTTCATTTAGCACATGTCAGTCTATGCATATATATTAAAAACACCTATCTAATACTTTCTTCGTTTTCTAAAAAAACACAACTTTTCTTTACTTCATTAAAAACGTTCATTATATATACATCAGTTGTTTGTCTCACCAACACACGTGACTCCATTCCCTGAGTACCCCGTATGACAAGTACAGTAGAACGATCCCTTGGTATTGGTACAGTTAGAATCTGCATGACAATTATGGGCGTAGTGACTGTGATGCACTGCTAGTGCGTTTGTATGACATTCGTTGATATCTAAAAACAAGTCAAAACAACATAATATATACAATACATCCTTTCACATATCAAAGTTTTAACAATATTGCTAATTGCTTACCTACACACGTGACTCCATTTCCTGAATATCCCGTATGACAGGTACAGTAGAACGATCCCTTGGTGTTGGTACAGTTTGAATCGCTGTGGCAATCATGAGCTAAATGCTTGTATCGATTAGATATTTGTGATGGAAAACATTCATCGATATCTGGAAATAAAGAAAATTGTAAATAACTAAAAGGAAGTAATTACTTCACAATACAAGTACGACAACGTGTTTCTCAGTACTCACCAACACACGTGACTCCATTTCCCGAGTACCCCGTATGACAGGTACAGTAGAATGATCCCTTGGTGTTGGTACAGTTAGAATCGCTGTGACAATTGTGGGCGTAGTGACTGTGATTTAAGGAAAGTGCATTTGTATGGCACTCGTTGATATCTACCAAAAGAGAAAATGGTCAACATTATTTGTCAATAAAATTTAAACTAGCTTTCACCATCTTGAATATTGACATATTTTCCAGTAGAGATGTGGTGTATAATTTACAATACAATATATTTATTTAATGAGGGCGAAGCAATAAACCGATTACCAGTTTTCTACCTTACACCTTCAATTGTAAAATGACCCGCCACAAATGAAAAAATGCGGTAAAAGATTTCGTGACTTACTAAAGAAAAAATGTTGTTTTAGTTAATATAAAATGTCAAAATCGTTTCTGTGGGCTAACAATACAATACAGTATCTTTATTTAAGGAGGACTATTATTAAAGTACTCGCAACAGTTTTTTCAGTTTATCCTACCCGGTAGTCCAGCTTTGTATTTTTTTCTCGTTTAAGTATGAATGCTTACCAACACACGTGACTCCATTTCCTGAATATCCCGTATGACAAGTACAGTAGAACGATCCCTTGGTGTTGGTACAGTTAGAATCAGCATGGCAGTTATGAGCGTAGTAGTTATGATGTTTTGCAAGGGCAGTTGTCTTACACTCATTGATATCTGTTAAAATTATGGACGATAATTGTTAAGATATGTTCTAAATGATAGGTAGTCTAACTATCCCCAACAATATTAGAATCTAGAAATATTTCAGTTTGCCAAATAGTTCATTCATTAGCAACAAAAGGACAATTGCTTTATTGCTTTTAAACTCTTTGTTCGATAATAATTTGTTTCAATCTAATGGTGATTCTAATAGTTGTTGGGTGCACTAAAAATAGTTGATATTCGCCATTTTTAAGAAAGCTTTGTATTTGATAGTGGATCAGGAGCATCTTTTAAAGTTATAAGTACCAGTCCAACCAGTTCTGAATGTCTAACAAGCATGCACATGCAGTTCTGTGTCATCTCACTCTTACCTTTTGCCAGACTTACCCACACAGGCTACGCCATTTCCTGAGTATCCAGTATGACAGGTACAGTAGAATGATCCCTTGGTGTTGGTACAGTTAGAATCAGCATGACAGTTATGGGCGTAGTATTTGTGGTAAATCGCCAATGCCGTAGTTTTACATTCATCAATATCTGAATTTTACAATAAATGAAATCATTGAGACTATGATGGTAAGGCCTTCCCTTTGGACCTTATCAAATTTGATTTACTAGAAAGATAGAAGCTCTTAACAGATGAACAACACTGAATGATAAGCAAGTTAAAGGAAACAAATCACGACATTTTCACTCTTTTCACACTACAGCTCGTTTTCTCAACAGTCATAATTTATTGCCACTTACCAACACAACCTACTCCATTTCCTGAATATCCCGTATGACAAGTGCAGTAGAACGATCCCTTGGTGTTAGAACAATTTGCATCGGCATGACAGTTGTGAGCGTAATGATTGTGGTATAATGCTAAGGCAGTTGTTTGACATTCATCAATATCTATAGTAAAATCAATTGAAAGTTTAATCAGAGATGTTTTAATCGACAGATAAAAGATAAGTAGAATAAAGGTTTGGATAAGACTTGTAATAAGATAACACTGTACGGATTCATAATATTTTCATTGCTGATATTATTGAAAAGTTTTATTTATTTTTGTCAATATAATCTGATATATCAATATAGTCTTTTTGTGGTTTTTTTTTTTTTTAGTGCGTAAAAGATATCATCAAAAGTTATTTAACCATGGCACTGATATTAGGATTATTGATTGGATTAAATTGCCCGGAAGCGCTAGCATAGGAGAGACTTTGTGGGATTCCCGAAGCCACTTCCCGAGAAACTTGAGTAAACCGGCCTTCCAATTAATGCTAAGGGAAAATAGTTTAACCAATATCATGCATTCTGAAGATGCAAGAGAATTAGCGGTTTAGGAATATTTGAAGTTTTTACATTTCCGCATTTAAATGTTACTCATAAGCTATCTTTTAGATATTCACTATTCAGAGGAATATATATTAGAATATGACCAGTACAATGAGGTAACTTACCTAAGCACAGAACGCCGTTACCCGAGTATCCAATGTGACAGGTACAGTAGAACGATCCTTTGGTGTTTGTACAGTTAGCATCAGCATGGCAGTTATGGGCGTAGTGACTGTGATATAGGGCAAGTGCAGTAGAGTTACACTCACTTATATCTGCCATAAACAAATTTTTACGATTATAAACACTATTACATAATTCACTTCACTTTCAAATTTCAAACCTAAAGTTGACTTCAAAATTCATTCATACATGCTTTTATTTAAATTATAGAATAATTGTAGTACAAAGATTTGTGGCTCAGAATTTTAACCATCTTGGAAAGACAGCCACTTATGGATAAGACGATATGTAGGCTTGCTGATTTTGTCGATGAGTATTTGAAAATGCTTATTGTGATGGGATTAAGTGAATAGTCTTCATGTTAATATTCGTTCTTCTTAAGAATTATCTTGTTACCTAAACACGTGACTCCATTTCCCGAGTATCCCGTATGACAGGTACAGTAGAACGATCCCTTGGTGTTGGTACAGTTTGCATCAGCATGACAGTTGTGCGCGTAGTGGTTATGATGTGGAGCGAGACCTACTCTGTCACATTCATTAATATCTGCAATTACAGAAATTAGGTTATCAAACTGATTTCAAATAGCGGCAGTACAAGGAACAATATAATACACATAATAATACATGATAACTGTTGCTTCCAGCTCGTGGTTTTCAGTGGCAATTTACAAATTCAGAACATGTTCGGATGCACAACACACCACAGCCTGGTTTTGGAGGCATTTACTAACGACTTTCATGGCAGCAAATGTGCGCCTTCATATATATTTCCGTTAAGTCCTCCTTATGTCTCAAGTAAAACTGAGGTGTGCCGTTTCTCAGTTCATGCAATCCCTGCTTAGGGGAGACTACTACGTACAATATAACGCATTTACAATCGTGAACGTGATGAGCCAATGCTTCGAATATCTAAACCCTTTTCTTAGGGAATAGCATAATAGTATTTTAATTTCCACCTCATACAGCATTAGTGTGAGAGCAGACGAGACCATAGGCCTTTCCTACTTATCCGAGAAGACGTGAAGGTCTAACCACGTGCTGATGTAATTAAAAAACCCTGAGAATAAGAGTTCGTCCAAGGTAATGATGTTTGATGAACCAACTAACTGGACTGTGGTGACGCGTATGCGTTAGTTGTAAAAAAAAAAAAAATTGTCCACAGATAACTTTTTTTGTCAAACTGGATATGTTCTTACCAGCACAAATAACTCCATTTCCCGAGTATCCCGTATGACAGGTACAGTAGAACGATCCCTTGGTGTTGGTGCAGTTAGAATCAGCATGACAATTATGGGCGTAGTGACTGTGGTTTACAGCGAGAGCGGTTGAATGACACTCGTTGATATCTACCAAACAAAATAATCGATAAATAATTCAAAAGTGACATTCAATAGTAACATGGTTTTATCTTTATAAATACAGCATAAAGATGTTGGAGTCATAAATCAAAATGTTGTTTTTTTTATTGGGAAATTTTAAGAATGAGAAATAAAGGGCTATGAATTGAATCGATGACTCGAGACTCGATCCAAAGACTTTTATAAAAAAAAAAAGTGTAGCTTCGTATCAATGACAACAGTTTATAAATGGCGCCTTACCAACACACGTGACTCCATTTCCCGAGTATCCCGTATGACAGGTACAGTAGAACGATCCCTTGGTGTTGGTACAGTTAGCATCAGCATGACAGTTATGGGCGTAGTGATTGTGAATGCTTGAAAGTGCCGAGGTATGGCATTCATTTATATCTAAAAAAGAAAGAAAAATGACCTCTTTATTGGATATTGATATTCAAGCAAATTTAACAGTAAAACTTTTTTTTTATTTAAACTATTAAAACAAACTATGTAGAATAAATGATGTTCATAAAACTATTGTAGTTTTTGTTTAAATGTTCTTTGCGTACATTCAAAAACTCTTGGATGCAAACCGAATAAGTTATATCTAATTTCAATATAAGAAAGCTTCTGTGACAAAAAAAACAAAAAAAACAATGAACTCTTAGCTAGACTCCTTACCTAAACACGTGACTCCGTTTCCTGAGTATCCCGTATGACAGGTACAGTAGAACGATCCCTTGGTGTTGGTACAGTTAGCATCAAGATGACAATTATGAGCAAGATGTTTATAGCGATTTGAGATTGTTGACGGAGAACATTCATTGATATCTGTAGAAGCATATTGTAAACAGAGTGATTATTATAATAATTATAAACATGCCAAGCTTTTGAGGATATGACAATGTTATTTTATTAGCAAAGCACCAATCTGAGAGCTCAAATAAATTCTGAAGTAGCATTGCTTTGAAATGTTGCCTTTAGTTGATAGTAAAATCAAGGTGTCCTTAAACTGATTTTTATCTACAAAATAAGTGGTTCTCAAATCTTTAATAATTTTGTTTGAAATGCTAAACCTATTTATTTTAACAAATTGTTAGCAAATTTGTTTTCTGACTAAAATAATGTCAAACAGCTGAATTGTTTTCTTTGAGTTCTCAGATCAACACTTCTGATATTCGCCATCATTTCAACTTATGTTACGTATTACAAATAGTACTAAATGTAGGTCACATACTTTATTTTACATCTTTGTTCGTTATGTTTAACTCTTGTCATATTTCAAGCTACAGTTTACCTTACACCTGTCACACATAAAAACTTTACACATCCATTAAAGCATCTGAATTGATAGGTAATCATAAAACACTGATCAGTAGATGCAGCTCAGACGTCGAACAAATTATTGCGTCAAAGCATAGGGAAAAATAACACTGCACAAGTCCACGAAAAAATGTTTGATTTTGTAATATTTGGGCTGGTTTTAGCATTAAAACAAGTTCTTGAAAGCGCTATTTCATGCTTTTAATAAGACTTTCATTCAAATTCGTTTGTCGAATGTGAGTTGGCCTAGAAGACGGCGCAATCTCAACGTAATCTTTTTGTGCCGTAATTGTGCCGTACAGTTAAACTGTCCATTATTTTTTATTTGTTTATTTAATTTTGCCTGGTTAAATAAACAAAAATTAAATACCATTAACATTATCATTACGGGCTTTGGTCACCACTACAGCTGTGGGCAATTACAGTGGGCCCTTTAAAACTTGTGAATTAAAGCAATATGCCACTGAAATTAATCAAGAAAGTAAAAACATATATCATATATCACTACTCCTCTGCTCGATTCTAATCTTAAAACACTTTGGCGTCTGAATTTAACTGACAAATTATGAGTGAAAATAATAGTGTTCATCAAGAGCCGACTCTGCAGACTAATGTTGTATCGAAATCTCCATGGCCAGGTTAGAAGTTATCCAATGAAAAGAGGTTTTACATGTCTTATACGGACTATTCAGTAGAATGCTCCATTCGTTCTCGGTTCAAAAGTTCCAAGTTGTAACTCTTTATTCAATAAATTCAAACAACAGATTTGGAATATAAATCTGATGCTAAACTAAAAACTTACCAACACAAGTGACTCCATTTCCTGAATATCCCTTATGACAGGTACAGTAAAACGATCCCTTGGTGTTGGTACAGTTCGAATCACTGTGACAGTTATGTGCGTAATGATTGTAAATCGGTGCTAGAGAAGCAGTGTGGCATTCATTGATATCTGTTCAAGACACAAATGGTATAATATGAATGTCAGTAACACGTTTTATATGACGTTTTTAATAATAAAAATAGCCGCATACGATGAAATCATGCTAAAACATTTTACTAAAATGTTTTAACGTGATTTCCGGTGGTGAAATATGATAGGTGTGACAGATACAATTATATTTCACAGAGGTTCGCAATCTTTATACTTGCATCTTAAAACTAACGAAAGTATATGAGCAAAATTTCAAATTTTACATTGAGAAAATTCCGTTAATCGTCTCTAGATTTCAAAATTGAAAGTAGGTACAACTCGGCAGAAACTAAGCGAGAGAAATGCTTCAAAATAGGACGGTACATTAATCTTGACCGTGAGTGCTTTTTTACTTCAATTTGTTGTAATAACAACTCCCTCTCCCCCCACTAAGTTGGTTAGGCAGTCATTAAGGAATCAGGTCCACTGTAAACCAACATTGCATGGAGGGGGAGCGGAGGATTATTGCGAAGATTAAAGTAAAGTCGAAGGTCAAAAGAAAGAAGACCGTAAATGCGCCTCAATAATTTTTGAAGAGATTATAGTCTTTTTAAAGGAAATCAAACACAGAAATTAAACACATACTCTACTTCATTTAACAAAATTCAAATATTCATGAGCAAGACAGTTAAAATATGAATATAAATCTTATCTTAATAAAGCCATGCGAAACAATTAAAAGAAGTCTTTGATTCTTACCGACACACATGACTCCATTTCCTGAGTATCCCGTATGACAAGTACAGTAGAACGATCCCTTGGTGTTGGTACAGTTAGCATCAACATGACAGTTGTGGGCGTAGTGACTGTGGTGCCCTGCGAGGGCGCTCGTGTGGCATTCGTTGATATCTATTTCATTAGATTATTTAAAAATGTATTATATGGAAGGACATATTATGTACAAATCAAACTATGTACAAGAGCATATGAAAAACTAAAAATTAAGATTTACAAATATGGCGGAGACATTTAACCCAATCACAAATAGTTTATTTATTTGTCACAATGATACAATTTTCAACTTATAAAGAGTATACATATGTACTTGCGACAGGATATGGAAACAGAACTTTCGTCCCAATTGAATATCCTACTCCTCCTTAATCAAATATAACTAATAATAGAATTATACGTACAATGCGAAAGATTTACTAACAAATACAGTATCTAGAAAACTATCAGCAGTTTGGTCTTCCACTTGATCTTTTTTTGGCTTGAAATTTTACCCTTCGACAAATGGTAGATTATTTACTTTTGACTCGATAAACTGGACAAAAGGGCAAGTTTTCCACAATATAACGAAATTTTTGCAAAATCTTTTGAGTCATGCTAAACAATTTGAAAATTTGTTTGATCCTTACCAACACACGTGACTCCATCTCCTGAGTATCCCGTATGACAGGTACAGTAGAACGATCCCTTGGTGTTGGTACAGTTAGCATCAACGTGACAGTTATGGGCGTAGTGTTTGTGGTACCCTGCGAGGGCGTTCGTGTTGCATTCGTTGATATCTTCAAAGAAAACCAGAGAAATATTTTGATTCACTTTTTTAAATTTCTGTTAAAATGACGTTGATGGTGTACTAACCTACACACGTGACTCCATTTCCTGAATATCCCGTATGACAGGTACAGTAGAACGATCCGTTGGTGTCAGTACAGTTAGCATCAGCATGACAGTTGTGAGCGTAGTGTTTATGGTGTAATGCAAGAGCTGTTGTTTTGCATTCGTTGATATCTGAAAAACAATTTATAGCGATTATTAGATATGTGCTGATTTTATTTGAAATTAAAAAAGAAAACATTTTCGTTTCTTCATAAAGTGGCTATTTTTAATACGGCACTCTTACTCTTAGATGTCTGGGGTTTATATATATATGATGTCAAGCTAGTTTCAATGTTGGGGTGGAAAATTTTCCCTCAGTTGCCACGCCTTTTTTAAAGGACTTATAAAAGGACTTATTTTTTTAGGGTGTTTTTGAAAATTCCTAACAAAGATACCCGATACTTTTACTAAGACGGCTATTTTTAGGACGGCACTCTTACGCACAATCATTGTATTGATTAGCCGCAAAACCTGAAGAATTCCAAGCCCTAACAGTAAGGGAACTTGACAATCGCATGTGGTGTCTGACCAGTGCAATCACCGTTTGTTGGCCATTTTTAAGTTATTGTCCCTTTAAATAAGGTAGGATTGCTTCGTGTAAATACACTAATATAAATACCATTAGAGATATACTAGACTTACTTACCAACACACGTGACGCCATTTCCTGAGTATCCCGTATGACAGGTACAGTAGAACGATCCTTTTGTGTCAGTACAGTTAGCATCCGTATGACAGTTATGAGCGTAATGGTTGTGATATGGAGCAAGTGCAGTTGAATTACACTCGTTGATATCTGGAGAGAAAAAGACGGAGTTCTTTAAAGGGCTTTATATAAAATGCATTAATGAATAAAACATCGCCACTCACAACCATCATCGTTGAAGTGCGATTTCCAAAGTATTTATGTCGCCTTTTTAACTAGCATTCGGCCGTTAATCATAATACTAAGAATGAGTTTGACCAAGTGACTACAAAACGGCACTTGATTCATATAGATTGCTAAATCGAACTGTAAATCTCAAACCCTGTTAATAGAAGGCTCTTCTAGCAGGGAATAGGTTTTACCGTTCCATCTACTGGAATTCAGCGATCGATCGATCAAACGCATTCTTATTATTATGCCGGATTGACGGCTGATAAAATGCTTGTTTGCAAACGAGACATGAAACTTTCTGGGTCCCACTTCAACAATAATTAACTGTTATAACACATATATAAAAATTTAAAAACCATCCATAACCGCAATTGTTGGAGCTGAGTCCGGGGTTTTTGATATATGGTGACAGCTTCCATTGTTGGGGTGAGCATTTGTCCGTGCTACGCCTTTTTTAAGGGAATTAGTTACCGGTATTTTAAGGGTGTTTTTGAAATTTTCCGACAGGCATATCCGATACTTTTACTACCGGAGTCCTCCCCCCTCGGGCACAGGAACACCAAATCCAATAACATTTAACAAGAAAGATAAGAACAGAGCATCAGTAACAACTTACCAACACATGTAACTCCATTTCCCGAGTATCCTGTATGACAAGTACAGTAGAAGGATCCCTTGGTGTTAGTGCAGTTAGAATCAGCATGACAATTGTGGGCGTAGTGACTGTGGTATAGCGCTAGCGCTGTGGTCTTACACTCGTTGATATCTGGTATAAAAAGAAATATCATTGCAGATAAATGAGTATAACATACATTTGCAGAAAAGTAATGTGATATCTGTAGAAATAAAACAAAGACTCAATCAATAATTAAATGAATATATATAATAATTCTTTTTTAAGTTTTGTGAGTGTCAGTTTACTTAAATACATAGCATAAACGCCTTAATTTTAAAACGAAACCAATCCAGTGTATTGTCAATCAATTACATTTTATCGACCACGTCTGATTTTAAATTCGCTTGGCTGTCACTCAATATTTTTCACCAGTATCTTATCACCATCATCAAGACATTATTTGGTACCTACCAACACATGTGACCCCATTTCCTGAATATCCCTTATGACAGGTACAGTAGAACGATCCCTTGGTGTTGGTACAGTTAGAATCAGCATGGCAAATATGGGCGTAGTGTTGATGGTGAGATGCAAGAGCATTTGAATGACATTCGTTGATGTCTATTAAAATACAATACATTTATAGGGAATAATTTTTACTAGAGCAGTAAACAGTTATATATGGAAATGAAATATTGTGTAAAATGTGGATCAAAGTTGAAAAAAAAACCTTTATACTTCGTAGTGACCGAATCAGTTCATCGCCCACATTAAGGTAAAAATATTTAAAAATATTTCTGTCGATAACAACACTCATTGAAATATTTGCTGAATAAATCTGATATTCGCCATGCAAGATGTTTTGTACCCTTTTGCTAGTGACGTTGTTCATCAAAACGTTTTCATGGTTTAACATATATAATTACTATACTATGGATGTTGTACAGTTTGTCCAGAACATGGTATTGCCGTTTTCTGCCATTTAATGTAGTAGGCTTAAACAAAGCAGATAATATTGCATTGATAGATTGCACGAACAACTCGGACAACAAGGACAGCAAGAACAATATGCAAGAATTCTGAACAAGAACTACAAGAACTTATCAAGAAAAATAGAAAGAAGAAGATTAAAAAGAGGAACAAAAGGAGGTAAAACGAAACTAAGAAGAAAATGCTTTAACCGAAGTCGATAATTAGTACCTTTGATTGAGCAGTAACAATGCCTTTTGCATCTTGGTATTCAATGGTTGCGTCAGTACTTATGAAAGACGCGGGAACTATTTTTCAGACAGAGTTTAAATTACCTAACCTATATATGTTGGCCAATCAAATTGAGCAGGTTACACTACACGTTTTAGCGATTAGCAATTATGCTCTCGTATAAATCTACCCTCTGCTTTGCTTAGCCTATACAGTTTCTGGTCACAAAATTGTCAATATTTAAAAACAAAATTGCGAGACGTTTTGCTAACTTTCGTTATTATGATAAAGTAAAAATTCCTCTGTACATGTAAATACTCATTTAATGTGTGATTAGTTAATGTGATTTTACTTACCAGTAAGCCAACGAGAAGTTAAAGCCAATGACGAAGATATCCACGGTGTGTTTCATCCATGATTATCTTACTTGCCTTCAATATTCTCACTAATATGCTGCGAGCTTAATAGTTGTAATATATACATATATATATATATATATATATATATATATATATATATATATATATATATATATATATATATATATATATATATATATATATATATATATATATATATATATGAAATACTAAATAACAACTTCCATAAATAAAAACAAAACCAGCATTGGAATTGTTTTTATTTAAGACATACAAGCTTATTAAAACATGGCGAATATCAGGACTAATACATAGATTATTAATAATATAATAACGCATACCAACACACGTGACTCCATTTCCCGAGTATCCTGTATGACAGGTACAGTAGAATGATCCCTTGGTGTTGGTACAGTTAGAATCCACGTGACAGTTATGAGCGTAGTGACTATGAAGAGGAGCCAATGTATTTTTACTGCATTCGTTGATGTCTTAAAAATAAAAATAAATTTATTGTCATCTCTAAATCTTCGATTTGAATTTTTGTTATTACTGAAAATTGCACAATTAATAGCCAATAGTGTATGCATTGTTACTCGTGCTCAAACAATGGCTGGTCTTTCATCTCACCTAAACATGTGACTCCATTTCCTGAGTACCCCGTATGACAGGTACAGTAGAACGATCCCTTGGTGTTGGTACAGTTAGAATCAGCATGACAGTTATGGGCGTAGTGACTGTGGTGAACAGCAAGAGCATTCGAGTGGCACTCGTTGATATCTGTGAAATATAAATGTTACTCATTACTTTTATCATATTTAACTACCTTATTTTTGTCTACCATAGTCAACTCGATTATGAGTGGATGGATCGAGCTTCGATTCGCCAACATATTTCCAGTAATTTGTTCAAATTTTAGTTTTCATTTTTTCCAGAGAAAGAAAACTATTTAAATGAAATTAAATGTCATTTTCTTCAACCAAACTTTGCTCCATATAAGAAAGGAAGACACAAAAGTTTTTAAACTTTTTAACTACTAGTTTTTAAACTTAAAAGTGAGAAACAAAACCTACCAACACACGTGACTCCATTTCCTGAGTATCCCGTATGACAGGTACAATAGAACGAACCATTGGTGTTGGTACAGTTAGAATCAACGTGGCAGTTGTGGGCGTAGTGCCTATGATGACCTGCTAGTGTATTTACTTGGCATTCGTTGATATCTGAAAACAGGTATTTGTAATAAATGTAAACCAACTAATTTAATAACAGACTCAGATTTTATGGGAGGAAAGAAATAGTTCACAATTTAAGCGTGGCATATATTTCTCTCACACTAGTAAACCTTAGCTGTACACTTAACTTATAATTATCCATAAATATTAAAGCATCATTCCATTTCCGGCCATCTTAAAGTTTGTAGATAAAATTAAACATTTCAGTCAGTTTAAAATCGGCTGGCATAGTAAGAATGATATGACCTGCTTTGAAATATTATGCTAACAAATCGCTGATTTGCAAAGGATGTTAGCTATGTATACGTATACGGTTTCAGCTTACCAACACACGTGACTCCGTTTCCTGAATATCCCGTATGACAAGTACAGTAGAACGATCCCTTGGTGTTTGTACAGTTCGCATCATTATGACAGTTGTGGGCGTAGTGACTGTGATGCACGGCAAGGGCAGTTGTCTTACACTCGTTTATATCTGAAAAATCAAAATACGTTGACGGTCTATTATTAAGGCTGGAAAATATCATACTATTCATGTTTAGATAACCAGTTTGTCAACTTGATATCCAAAAGGGGAAGCGAAGTATGTTTGTTCAGACGCCATGAAGAACATTAAAACATCAAAATATGATTTTGATACACTGGTGTTTCAGTGATTATCGAAAGCCAGGATGAGTCGACCAACAGTCTGCGACAATTTATGCATTACTTCCAATGAAGACACAGTGTTGTCATTGATAAAAATACAAAATCTAATGAAACTCTTTACTGATTGTTTTTCTTACCAACGCACGTGACTCCATTTCCTGAATATCCCGTATGACAAGTACAGTAGAATGATCCCTTGGTGTTAGTACAGTTTGAGTCAGAATGACAGTTATGTGCGTAGTGGCTGTAATTCTGGGATAATTGGCCAGGAAAGCATTCATTAATGTCTGTTGAAAAAATGGAAAACGTGTTATCATTCATGGCGAAAACATCATTTTAGTTCTACTTCAATTTTGTATTTAGAATAAAGAAACAAGCAGGAGTGTTTTATCAGGATTTAAAACCACGAGGCGAAGCCAAGTGGTTTTAGACCTCATAAAACATGATCTGCGAGTATATTAAACGGCTTCAAAAACTCCAACCTATATTTTGTGTTTTTGTAAAAAAAAATCAAGGATTTATGAATTCAGGTTAATGTTTATGTAAATAAGGTTGAATCTTTATCTTCAGTTAAAACACTCGTCACGGTTACGATTTATTTTGTCAATTTCTCATGAATTATTAATGAGTTTTTTAATTATTATAATTGATGTCATGATCATCATGATCATCGCAATTATATTAGTATTTATCACAAAAACTACCATTGTCATCACCAAAATTACTATTGCTATTACTATTATTACATCATCTTCGTCATTATCATCATCGTCATCATCATCATCATCATCATCATCATCTGGAGTCATCATTTCTATCGACATAATCATCGTCATCTTAGTGAACTTCATCATCATTTTCATCATCATCATCAGTAACTATCATCATCATCAGTCACCATCGCCATCATCATCGACAGTCATCATCATCGCAATCTTAGTCATCTTCATCTTCATCAATCATCATCATCAGTCATCATTTCCATCATCATCCTCTTCGTCATCTTCATCTCCATCAGCCATCAGGCCAAGTTCAAACGTCGCATCTCACATTTGCGCATTCTAATGCACATTAATGAATTCAAACTGTAGGTTTTTCTCACGATACGAAATTTCAAATTTACGCATCTTTACGCTAAGTGTAAAGGAGCGTAAAGATCTTTGACAATCTTTACGCTAAAAATTTAAAGCGACGTAAAGGAGCGTAAAGATGATAAGCGTAAAGATATCTTTAAGCTCCTTTAATTTTAGCGTAAAGCTTCTCTGAGATCTTTACGCTCCTTTACACATAGCGTAAAGATGCTTAAAGACGCGTAAAGGAATTTAGCGTAATGATATATTTACACATCTTTACACTCAGTGTAAGGAAACGTAAAGCTATCTTTACGCTATGATTAAAGAAGCGTAAAGGTATCATTACATATCTTTACGCTTTAGCGTAGTTGCGTAAAGCTATCTTTACGCTATTAGTTTAAGTGATGTTTAGAAAAAGAGAGAACGTGTTTTATAGCCGATTAAACATCTTAGCAAAGTCCAACACTTGTGAAACTTTCTTTTATAAAAGATTATTGTCAAAAATTGGAATTTTCTTGCTATTAAATAATGCTGCGCATGATCGTATTATTTCCGTAACACGATCATGCGCAATACGCCCCTTTTGCTTCCCACATGCGAAAGCGATCATGAATAATAGTAACAGATGAACGCAAATAATATTGAAAAATAGAACCTAGCAAAGGTCAATGATGAGGTATTAAAACTGAGACCTTTGATAGTGTTGTGCACTCTATGCATATAACATTAGTGTTTTATATCTGATAGAACACTCATTAATAACACAGCTTTAACGGCATCTTTACGCGCCTTTATATGGCTTTACGCGAGCGTAACGATATCTTTACGCTCCTTTACACAGCTTTAAGGAGAACGTAATGATATCTTTACGCTCCTTTACACAGCTTTAAGGAGAACGTAATGATATATTTACGCAACTTTACACGGCTTTAAGGAGAACGTAATGACATCTTTACATGGCTTTTCGCGAGCGTAATGATATATTTACGCTCCTTTAAATTGAGCGTAAAGTGTTCGTTTAAGTCGCATTACGCTCGAGCGTAAAGATGTCGTAAAGCTGATGTTTACACTTTCGTAAAGGAGCGTAAAGTTTCTTAAAGATGGGCTTTACGTTACCTTTACGTTAGCCTTAAATACGGCGGCGTAAATTTGAAATTTCGTATCGTGTCTCATTTGCATTAGATTCGGTACATGTCAGATGCGACGTTTGAACTAGGTCTCAGACAATGAATTTTCTTGGTGGTGCACAGAAACTTATCAAATCCCAAAGTTATCCATCGAAACATGTCAATTTAATGATGTAGGTCAAATCAAGAAAATATGCTTTATTGGTTACTTACCAACACACGTGACTCCATTTCCCGAATATCCCGTATGACAGGTACAGTAGAACGACCCCTTGGTGTTGGTACAGTTAGAATCAGCATGACAGTTATGGGCAAATTTACTGTAATTTGATGACAACTGATCGGGGAAGCATTCATTAAAATCTGCAAATAGGTTTTCAAGATAAATACAAATTTTTAATATTCATCCATAAATCTCTAGTTTAGGTAGTTCATCGTGCATGTCAATCGGGAGCTCACCACTCTCCATATTTCTCCCTTCGCCTTGAACCACTGCACGCATTGCGTGCGTTATCGACGAATAACAGCACTCCACGTGATCGATTTGAGCCAATGGGGAACTCAGATTTTGTACAGTGCACGAAATTTTAATATTAAATTGTGATATTGTCTGAATTTCATGAAAATTAGGATTAGTCGTGAATAATGTTATTTCTACCTACCAATACATGAAATACCATTGCCGGAGTAGCCAGTCTTACAATCACAGTAGAATGAGCCCACGGTGTTAATACAGTGAGCATCCACATGGCAGTTGTGAGCGAAATGTTTTTGATCCGGAGACAGGGAGGCAGGATTGCATTCATCGATATCTAACAAAGAAAGTATATATATTGAATTAAGGTGGATATGTTTTATAAGGAGGAGATAATTCAATTAATATTCTTGATGTGGTAATCTCAAGAATATCAAGGATCAGGAGTAACAAGAAAAGACTGACTTCAGTTAAGGTTTGTTTTTAATTTTCCGCCTTTTTAAATATAGTTCGTTTGTCCGTAAACAAACCTTAGCTTTGTCGAAGCTTTTGGCAGGGAATATATTTTAAAACATTACAATTCAAAATATTAGTTCTCAATATGCATTGTACATTCAAATTACAACAATAATGTTTACAAAATTGTAAAAAGCCGTGGCCAACACTACTACGTTTGGTAGAATAAAGTGTTTTCAAGATATCGTATGCCTTGCAATAGTCCCCTTCACAGTTCCCTGCGCCATCTTAAAAGGTAGCCGGGTTTTGCATTGAAGCGAGACGAAAGTTGAGTTTGCAATGGTAGAGACATGCGGGACAATTATTCATGTATCTTTTTTCTTGCAAGCTCAACATTCGTCTCGCTTCGATGCAAAGGCTTGCCTACCTTTCAAGATGGCGCAGGGAACTGTGAAGGGGACTATTATATTGATGTTTAAATGCAAGTACAGCTCACATTGCATTGAGCTGTACGTTGAATCACTGGAGTTAGTGCAGGAGCCAATAATGCGATAAGGTATCCATGCGCAAGCACTGATCTACTTACCGTTTTAAGCAGGTATATAGGTATATATCCACAGGAAATTTAACTGTGTTCAGTTTAAACATAAATTATCGACTTATCTGACAACTCAAATGATTTAATAATTAGGGTGACTAGTAAAGTTGGGTTCGTGAGTACCGTTGAAACCCAGAAATGGTTTCCGGTTTTTCTTCGTGTTTTTTTTTTTTTTTTTAACGACACAGATCATTATCATAATTCAGGTTTCTTGATTATTTACAATAATTCAAGACAAGTTTGATAACTTCTTATCGTTGGATTAATTAATATTTGTGTCATGAGCTTTTCCGTATAAGTTTATTTAGTTCATTTTGTTTGGCCATGATGTCAATTCGTTCACACGAATGGGGTTAGCTTATTGTCAGGGTTTTTTCATTCTGATCACGATACTGATACAAAGTCATGCAAGTAAAATAGCTAGCATGCAACGGGTGAAATGTTTACATCGTATACTTCTATTTCGCTAACCACTGATCTGGAAATAGTTGGTCTGAGACCAATAAGAATTGTGGGAGCTCAATAAATTGCAAATGCATTGTTTTAATCACGCTTGAATGATGCTAAATAACAGATAGCAGCATGTTAGAAGTAATCATTAATATTGAAGAGTGTATTTGCAAATTGTCTGAGATCAACCATTTCCAGATGATCAACGGTAATAGAAACAAAACTGTTAATTGCATTAGGTCATTGTACATAGAAATACGGTTAATCGCACGGTAACTGTCCTTTGTTCCCAGTTAATGACAAACTCATGTTGTACTGTCAAATTGCACAGTTAATCGAATAAATAAATACGTACGGTTGTCGATTGTGAAATGTAAGTTGCCTCAGTAGTACCAAGACGTAGTCACACCAAAGTCAAAGTTCTCTACGTCCGTCTCCTCTTCTAGTACCTTTAACACATTCAGTAGACATGTCAGTTCGAATATATTGCAAACATTATGTGGAGTATATACATGCAGCCTAACCATTGTTTATCAAATCAATCATACATTCCAAGCATTCCAAGCATTTGTAGTGCAAGTACGCTCATAGCCTGTGAAAATTGTCAAATAGTGCAGCAGTACTAGAGTATTTTTACCACAACAAAAACCATTTTCAAAGAGGTGTTTGTAGGTCGTGTGAATATTAAACATGGTGCTACTTTGACCTATTTTTGAACATTTTTTATTGATGTCGAGCTTTCGACCACACTGGGTCGTCTTCAGGACTAATTAAAACTAATAGTTACATTTTAAAAACGTTGTAATGATTAGTTTCTGTTAGTCCTGAAGACGACCCAGTGTGGTCGAAAGCTCGACATTAAAAAATAGATCGAAGTAGCACCATGTTTAAGAACACTCTTCTTCGCCATAAGCATTTCCATGTCAGCAAAATTATTATTGTCCTAATCTTTATCATAATCATAATGATAACATGCATTCGCATTTAATTGTAATCCTTACCACCACAGCGACAACATCATCACAGCATTTTCTTTACATTTGCATCACTATTATATTTATCGCCATCGTATTCTTCATTGCCATTTTCTTTTTTATTTAAACTAACCCTTACCCTGAATGTCGGAATTAGAATAATCTGCTTCATTATATTCCCACTTATAATACGCTACCAGTATCCTCTTTTCCTGATAATTCGCAATCATCATCTCTTTCATCGCCAACGTCATCTTCTTAGAACTATCATTATCATCATCTTCCCTTTCATCATCATCATCATCATTATCTTCTCCAACAATATCTTCTTGTTCCACATTATATTCTTCGTTGTCACCATTATGATCATCTTTTTGCGTCATGATTATCTTGCAGTTTAATATACCTTCCTCACGAAGCAGCTGGGTTATGCAAATTACCGGCAAGACTTACTTTGAGTTAAGAAAAGCATCATTTGTCAGAGCGAGGCTTACACGGCATTTGCATACTAGCTAGAGGCTTCGTGACTTTCGAATGAAAGGCCTGCATCATGCACCACAATCGTGATTGCAACCGTTATCTTCTCATTAACCATCACCATCCCCATGTGCATAATAAACTGTACCGCTATATATAATCGCACCCATATATCCCATCCATGCTTCCGATTGCTGATATCAAATCAAATCCATATTTTAAGACTTGTATGTTTCATGCAGGTAGCATTTTATAAAATCCGTAATGGTTTACTATACTTCACCATGCTTCATGCGTATCATTCCTACCTAGGCTGGTTTATCCTCGTAACATTTTATACAAATTAACCTACAGTGAATTTTACATAAGTAAACATTTTAATGTTTAAGGCATTGGCAGGACAGTAACTGACTTCACGGTTCCATTCAGTGATCAGAATGATAGTTCCAAGTCGAGGCTGGAGTTGCTGCGCATCATGATAAATTATGGTTTTATTATGTGTGGAAACTCCAACTTCAACTTGGAACTATTATTCGTGGTCACTGAAGGAACCGTGAAAAGGTATATTATGACTTTGTATAGTTTAAATGTATTTAATGTCCTGATTCCACGTCGTTCTGTCTTTTCACCGACAAGAAATGGTGATAAGAAATAAGTATTAGCGTTAGGTTAAGCTCCCAAATTAGTTTTCCTAATCCACTCAAATCAAAGCTATCTTAAATCAGCAAGCAAAACCTATAGTAAATCTGTACTATAGGTCCTATACAACACATACCAGCACACTTGAGTCCATTTCCTGAATACCCTGGATTACAGGTGCAGTAGAAAGATCCCTTGGTGTTGGTACAGTTAGCATTTGCATGGCAATAGTGAGCAAGATGGCTATGATTTGCACCAAGTGACTGTGGATGACATTCGTTGATATCTGTAAAAATAAAAACAATCCATAAAAAGAGAAAGACATTGCTCTCGATCGTGGTTGTCAAAACGTCAGGATTGGAAATAATTTTGCAGCTACAATCGTGTCCAACATTGTTGAAACATCTTTATGATATATCTTTATTATTTATTTTCAATATATAACTCTTACTTACCAAAAATTCAAAAATAACAATTTAATAAACAAACATCATTCAATTAAGCTGCCTGAACAAGACAAAAGTCAAAACTTCACGGTGTACGTGAAAGCCTTCGTCGTTCGTGCGTGTGTGAAACCATCAATCAATACAATCAATCAATACAATCAATTTTTTCTTCCCTTGTTATTTTTTATTTTTTTCGCGTTTGAAATTCTAAATCACCGATATTGATAAGTCAATATTGATCTAGATGCATTTGAAAGAAACTGAAAAACATATAAAAGAGCTATAAGTTGTGTGCTCAGCATCTTCCGGTCAAGTAGTACTTCAAATTAAGTGACAATTGAGAACTGCATTGTTGTAATTTCAGTGACTATGGATGAATGATGAATGATCCTCTCGCGCAGGATCATTGAAGTGTTAGAAATAAGAAAACACAAGAGCACCATTATTATTAATGGTGATAAAGTAAACTAGAACAAAAGCCTATGTTAAGGTTCATTGAGCCTAGTGTCATTCTATTGATAATAACCATATAAATGGTTGTGTAGGACGCATATTATCAATAGAATGACACTATAGGCTCAATGAACCCTAACATAGGCTTTTGTTCTAGTTACTTTATCTCAATGTAACAGGCGAAACGTTTGACAATAAAACAAGAAATTTGCCTTTTAAAGAAGTCTTTTATTCCTAGTCCATATATATTCAAGGCATGGCAACACCCCATTTTTCATTATAATATATTATATGTATTTTAATTAAGTCAATCATTCCAAATCATAAAAATATAATGAATTTGCAAGTTCTTTTCAGCTATGATTCTAATAAAATGACAAATCAATAAACTGGGTAGTTTTTGTTTTGTTTTATTTTACTGGAAATATTTTGACAATAAGGAATTACAGGCCTTACAAGTCTTTTGAGTGTTAACTGGCAGGCATTTGCCCTATACGAGCCTTTTCTCGCCTGTGTGTTGGAAAAAGGTGCTTCTGCTAGCATAGTTTTGAACACGAGAAGTTAAACTTAAACTTCATATCTTCAAACTGCCGTTTCAAATATTAAAATTAAAACTAAAATTTAAATTTAAATTAAAATTAAAATTAAATTAAAATTAAAATTTGTATTATATAGACACTAATGCACAAAATGCCACTACAATGGTTTTCCAAGCTTCTCTCCTTTTCAAACTTAAATTGTGCGGAATTACAGTGGATCCAGCTACCGAAGGGACATCCCAAAGAGGCCGTATTAACGGGGTGGCCGTATTAAGCGGTTAAATTTTATAGAAAATGTATGGGCATGCATTTCGTCTGGATCTAAAAAAACTGGCCAAAGTAACGGGGTGCCCGTATAAGGCGGGTGGCCGTAAGGAGGGTTTCTACTGTAGTCCAATCATTGATGTAAAAAACAAAGTTTTCAGTTTTAAAATCTCTAAATATAAAAAAAAAGGTTACTCAATTTCTTCTACATTTAATTAAAATTAAAAATGTTCTGAGAATTATTTATATATAAAGTCATAATTCCGATTTATTTATAATAAAGCGGCGGAAAAAAAAATAACAACATCATATCGATATCTTTACTAGTGAAGATATGGAACTCCCCCAGGCAAATATGTAACTCAAATGTCCCGGATGTATTTTCGTATGAAATTTACGAGTAGCGCATTTCACAGTAAAACACTCATGTCTATGTGATAAAATACGCTATGTAGTTTACCATTATGACTCTAAAAATTTAAGACTAATAAAAAAAAGCTTTGTATAGATTCTAAATTTGTTTTGCAGAGCTGTTATTGATTGATCAGTGTGCGATTTTATTTGAAAATTGCTATTATGAATTTCGCATAAACTCCTACTGATATAATAAATTTGTTTTTCTAAGGGATTAATAAAAAAGCGTATCAAAGATACCGTATGCAGTCTTGAAAACAATGCCATTACCATATATGGTATTGTAGGTGATCATGAGAAGTATTAAAATACTTTGATTAGCGCGCGAGATTGTTTTCTATTTTTTTAACAGGTTGAGATTGGAACAGAACTATAGGCATATCTTTTATACGGTGAGATTTATTATGTATTTTGAGGTAAAACCAATCATTGCCATGCATGATAAGAAACAACACAGTGTTCTAAAATAATAAGCTGATTGTTAAATGCTAGTTAACGGTCGGACCGCTTGAAGCAAAAATGCAATGGTAATGACAAAGATTTGGAATTGTCCAGAAGACTTCAATTGCTGGCTAAATTACAAATTTCATTTCGCCTACTGAAATATTAAGCAATATACTCTTCTCAACCTCTTATTAATGAAAAATATATTTATTCATTACTAAAGACTCTTTACGTAAAAAGTAAGAGGATATAGCGGGTACTTGTCGCACGTACTGAGATATCTTTGCGCTAAAATTTCGTTTTTTTCTGCTCCAAATATTTACTTTCATATTCAAACCTCAACTAACGAATAAATAATAAAAACGAAGTACATATGTCTTACTAATAGCCTAGCACTAGCACTATCCCTAACCCACACAACAACTTAAAAAACAATATATATATAGGCCGGATATAGATATTTGCACTTTACAATTTCACTTATGCTGGCAAAACCTAATTGACCAAATGCTGTCCTGCTCGAAATGTACATCATAGATCGTAGATCAAATATAGAAGCGGAGGCAAAAGAAGTGAATGGGATTCTTCAGATATATAATTATTTGATTCATATTTAATTTAACAAAAAAGAGAACACAATAGAGCTATGGCCTTGGAACAAATGCATTTTGTAGGCTTCACATGACAACTTCAATAATAATGAAAAGATGTAATTTGTCAGACGAATTATCGAAGCAGATGTTTTGACTCGTCAGTCACCTGGTGTAGGCAGCTCTGTTTAAGAGCAAATTTTAGGCTAGCTGAGATAAATATCAGTGCCAGATAAGGCTTATTGAGGCACATTGGTAAAATAGATAACTATAAAAAAGGTAAGTAAGTATAAAATTATGTCATTGATGCTCGGACTGCAAAGAGAATGAGGACTATAAGACAGCATGTATAGCCAAGCCTTCGATCTACTTTCAACTCGTTTCGTCTTATCATATATATCCTAGATTCTATTATGCTTAAAATGAAATTTATCTTAAGCTTTATCGAGCTACATTATTACCATTCAAAATTTTAATTGAGGAGGGGATATGACTAATTTATTGGACAATAAAGATAGATGATTTTAGTGGGGACTCCGGTTTTGTAGGGAAAAGCATTACAGAATCAACCTGGTGATTTAACTAACTGTACGCTTATACTTCGGATTAATGTCTTGGGATTGAGCAAGTATGAGAAACTATATCGAACATAAATGGAAATTGTCATTTTAAAGGTCTATAGACGAAATTGGCTAACGAGTTGCTATGTACGTCTCCACTCAATTCAAATCAACTGATTTGGGACAGGATTATTTGTCTTATGTATTTCAACGTCAAAGTACAAGCGATTTGACGCTAACTTTCAATTGTTCAGCTGTAACCATTTAAGAAGAAATTAAACTACCTCTATTGGAAGTTTTATTTTTTCGCGAAATCGGCCATTTATGTTTTTAAATTTTAGCTTTTATAATTTAGAGTAATTTTGATTATCATAATGGCAATCATAATTGTTATAATTATGATGATGCTTGTGACAATGATATGTGATAAAGATGGCGATGATGATGATGATGATGATGATGATAAAGATGATGAAGATACCGGATTGGTAGAACTGCTGATGGTGAAGATGGTTATGATATGATGATGGTCATGATGACATGCACATGTACAAGCGACGTAAAACAGCTGTCTGACGACATCTCCAATCGCTTTAGGTGATCCTGTACTACTGTACCTGACATTTAGTGATGGATTCCGTTCTTGGTGGGAAGCGCGCTGTTTGGTACTACCACGACTACACCAAAGAAATCATCAAGTCACGCAACTCATCCACACCAACCGATAGACATGACGTCCAGTTGACTTGTGCAATAATATCTGCAGTATTAACCCTACCAGCCTTTGCTAACATCTTCATAATTTATGCCATAAAAACTACTCCAAGCTTACACAAACCGTCATTCTTGTTAATTGCTAACTTGGCTGTATCTGATCTCGGTTTGGCACTATTCGCTCAACCAGTAAGCCTTGCTGGACAGATCTTAGACTATCTTGGTAATTATGAGGCAGCTTTGAAGCTCATGGAACCAGCTCTTGTAATTTCGTTTTTCTTTAGCGGTAGTTCAGTATTTACTCTATCGGCCATCAGTGTTGATCGATATTTAGCTGTCAGATTAAAGTTACAATATGGAAGCACTGTGACAATTAACCGAGTTATTGGAAATATACTTTTGATATGGACTATTGCGCTGTTTAATGCAATGGGTGTATTGTATCTAGGCCATGACTTAACATCAGCCATTAATACGGCTGGTCTATTACTTTCAAATGGTACTATGTTTGTATTGTACTATAAATCCCATCAATTACTTCAAAAACAATTTACAAGAGTTACTAACCAGGCCGACAGAAACAACGTGAACAAAAATGAGATGACTTCAAATTTGAATCTTTTCCGCTTTAGGAACACCTTAACCACGATGATAATAGTTGTCATATGTCTTATTATATGCTATATCCCTATAACGTATGTTATGTTCAGAATGGCCATTTATCTTAAGTTTGATCGAGCTACAATTATTATGTATTTTATTACTTGCAATGTAAATCATTTTAACTCAAGTCTCAACCCAATTATTCTGCTCATACGTATGAAGCCGATACAAAATGCTGTCTTTCAAATACTAAGAACTATTGCAAACTTAACAAAATAGATGGCTAAATTATTGTGTTTTTAAACATATCAATTATTATTGTATCATTATCAATGAAATGCCTATATTTCCTTTTTTCAGAAATTTGATATTTTCACAAAACTGATGGTATAGCCTTATTGTAGCTTCTCATGGCAAAAAAAATTCCCTTGTTTTTATCATCCATTATTATATAATAAACATATAACATACAAATTGATATAAAAGATAAAAGGAGAAAATATTAAAGTTATTTAGTATTTTGCAATATCTCAAACTTTTTTAGTTATTGTATATATTCACTTGACATAATAGAACACTTTTTTGTAATTGTATTATATTCACTTGACATGATGTAACAACATTATTTAGCTTATTAGACTCTTTATTAAACTAAGAAAAAACTACTAACGTATTAAAAAACATGAATATCTTAAAATTTATTGTAAAAATTTAATAATAACAATTTAAAATATTAATGAAAATTCAAAATTGGACGGAAACATTATAAAATATGGAAAATTAAGGCAAAAATGATATAATGAATTAAATAATTGTGTTATTACCCATTCAAAGTATTTCCAGAATTTAGTATTACCAGATCGAGGGGAAAATAAGAGTAATAAGGGAAAAATAAAAACAATAAGTAAATTAAAAAGGTAAACTAAAGAGCTAATGTCAATTAGGAATGATATAATTGTGGCGAATTAAAATACAATTACCATAACATGTGACACCGTTTCCTGAGTATCCCGTATGACAGGTACAGTAGAACGATCCCTTGGTGTTGGTACAGTTAGCATCAGCATGACAGTTATGGGCGTAGTGACTGTGATTGCTCCACAGTGAAGTAGGGCGGCATTCGTTGATATCTTCAAACCCAACAATAATAAAACACGATTCAATCAACTGTAACATTTTGGCAAATAAAAGGCATAAAAATCGGTGGAATAAACCTTATTCAGGCTTACCAACACACGTGACTCCATTTCCTGAATATCCCGTATGACAGGTACAGTAGAACGATCCCTTGGTGTTGGTACAGTTAGAATCAGCATGACAGTTGTGAGCAAGGTATTTGAAGTGAGGAGGAAGCTGGGATGGAATGCATTCGTTTAAATCTAAAATTAAAAAAGGTATTGTTACGTTATTAAAATATTATTCAAGGGAGGGAATACGATTGTTTCAAAATGAAAAAGCAGACTGATCGCTTTTATTAAAGAAAAATAGAAAGAAAAAGAAAGGAAAGGAAAGGAAAGGAAAGGAAAGGAAAGGAAAGGAAAGGAAAGGAAAGGAAAGGAAAAAGGAAAGCAAATAATAAGGAAAGGAAAGGAAAGCCAAGGAAAGGAAAGCTAAACAAAGGAAAACAAAGAAAAGAAAAGGAAAGTGAAAGAAAAGGACAAAGGGAAAGGGAAGGGAAGCTAGGGATCTGCTAAAGAAAGGAAAGGAAATAACATAAAATTAAAAGATAAAAACACGACTGCACAATAAAAACATAAAGCATGCTCGTAGTTCCATAGCATCAATTCAAAAAAGACAATGTTTGAGAAGAGGAAGGTTTCATACATACATTTATGTACACCTGACACATATTAGCTTACCTTGACACAAAGTACCATTGCCTTGGTAGCCCTCGTGACAGGTACAATAGAAGGAACCATTTGTATTGGAACAGTTGGAATCAGGTGAACAATTATGTGTCCCAAGTATACACTCATCCATATCTAAAAAATACAAACATTAAAGTTATGATTAAAAGTTCCTTATTTAATTATATGATTGGTATTAGTTCACAAATCCAGCTACCTATGCTCCCACAATAACGTAACGAGTTTCTCGAGAACTTATAAGTAGACCTCTTTTACATGTTATTTATGTGTATATATCTTGACCTGAGTCAAGAAAGAAGACCGCTCTCTCAGTGTTCTGCTCCAGTACCTTACAATATCCAGTATCTCACAATGTCATGTATCTAACAATTTTCTACTTCGTAATAAGATTCCAATAGAGTTATTGTTTGTGAATTTGCAGCGAACCCATGCCTGTCCGACCTACAGACTACTCGCACACCACGTCATTCACATAAGCGCTACAACTTACCAGCACACGTGACTCCATCACCAGTGTACCCTGCATTGCAGGTACAAAAGAAAGATCCCTTGGTGTTGGTACATGCTGCATCAGCGTGACAACTGTGTGACCAATTCTTGTGATTACCAGAGAGCAAATCAGGTTTGCATTCATCAACATCTGAAATAATATTTTGATATTGAAATACGTAAAAATCCAGCTGCAAAACAATATCAAGCTTTCATTCTATTAGCGTAACTACGATTTGGGTAATTAATGACTATTAGTAATACGATGTAGGTATAATACGTTGTGTAATACGTTGTAATACGATGTAGGTGTTATGTAACATTACGATGTATGTAGTAAGACGCTGTTCAAACCTAACATTTATCCCAGTTGCTCCTCGCGGCCTCCTTAAATTCTTTTAATGTACAATCTCGCCTTGTTTTTTGTTTTTTTTAACTATGTGCGCATTTTATGTGCAGCTGGCAAAGGAAATGGGATATTTTGTGTCACACAAGGCCCCAAAAAACTCACCTAATTTCTTTGCTATTGTTAGGGCCCAGGCAAACGGTTTCAACATTTGCTTTAACATCCGTTCGATTTTGTTGAATGGCAATGTTTAACCGCTTTTAAACATTTTCAACACTTTGATTTTGAAACATGTAGAATCGATGTTGAATTGATGTTGAAAGAGTATAAAAGCGTTTAAACATTGCCATTCAATAACGAAAATCGAACGGATGTTGAAGCAAATGTTGAAACCGTTTACCCGGGCACTTAGTTTTAAGAATATTTTAATAAACTTGCGCATGCTTTGTGACAAAGTGTGACATACTTTAACAGCAGTAATTGCAATTATGTAAAGCCAACTAACATGATGACCCATGATTTAAATGAATGATCATTTTGCGCATTCAACCCGTACCACAGACTATGGTTATTACATCTTAGTTGATAAACCTCCAAAGTATTTCGTATCTTGGCTCATATTAAAGTACTTAAACCGACACTCACCGACACATGCGACTCCATTTCCTGAATATCCCGTATGACAGGTACAGTAGAACGATCCCTTGGTGTTGGTACAGTTAGAATCAGCATGGCAATTATGGGCGTAGTGACTGTGATTGGCCGATAAAGCTAAAAGATTGCACTCGTTTATGTCTGAAATATAATAATCATTTTTAGTTCATCGCTATAAGGTACATTCAACAACACGGATATTATTTGTTTAATAATTGAACAAAAATTAAATTGGGTAAACTTGTATACATCTAATTTATTTGGCCTAGTTGTTTATTTGATATCGCATTTTTTAAGGTATAAAAATCGATTTTTCCTGTACATTTATAGAACTTACCTACACACGTGACTCCATTTCCTGAGTACCCCGTATGACAGGTACAGTAGAACGATCCCTTGGTGTTGGTACAGTTTGCATCAGCATGACAATTATGGGCGTAGTGACTGTGATGTAATGCAAGGGCAGTTGTCTTACACTCGTTTATATCTACAAAGAAGAATATATCATGATCAGACAAACACTATCCAATAGCTGAGTTCAATTTCAATTAAAAGTGTATGCTCGTCTCCCTTAAAATTAATAGAAAAAGGACGCTTTACTTTAATCAACCATCGCACATAAGACAAAGGGAAGACGAATCATTAGTGGATAGACATTCATAACAAAAGCCAAAGGGAAATGGGTGGGTATATATATCAAACCAATAGCCCAGTTTTAACTATATAAGGGCGAGATATTTTAGTACATACAAAGGTATTTGAGAAGACCCTCTGATAATATCATACATTCTAAATGCTAACAACTGTCTTACCAACACACGTGACTCCATTTCCTGAATATCCCGTATGACAGGTACAGTAGGACGATCCCTTGGTGTTGGTACAGTTAGCATCCACGTGACAGTTATGGGCGTAGTGACTATGATTGGCTGATAGTGCCGATGGAATGCATTCATTGATATCTGAAAAAGGAAAGACCATGCAATACTTAGCTTGATTATAATTGAACATCGACATATCCCTTGCATTCGCCGTATCATTTTAGGAATCGACTGTTCCTGTAAATAACGACGGATGACATTCAACTACATCTATTAAAAACAAGAACGATTTTTAACCAATTTTAAATGTGTGAATAGTCATTAAAGATGATTTGAACGTGATGTATGAGAAAAGTAAATCAATAAAATTAAAATTGCAAATTAAAGAAAATTTCCTTTTGCCTACTTACCAACACACGTGACTCCATTTCCTGAGTATCCCGTATGACAGGTACAGTAGAATGATCCCTTGGTGTTGGTACAGTTTGAGTCTGCATGGCAGTTATGGGCGTAGTGACTGTGATTTACGGCAAGGGCAGTGATCTTACACTCATTGATATCTTAAATAGAAAACATTTATTTCATGAGTATTACTGTCATTTACAACCTTCCAAACACCAGACGCTCAAAAAACTGGCATAGTTCCATGCGGCTACATTAAAGGGTAGCCGAGCCTTTGCAACGAAGCAAGATGAAGGTTGAAATTTCAATGATAGAGACGTTTTACACTTTGCCTTCACGTCAATGCAAAGGTCAAGCTACCATTCAAGATATGGCTCAGGGAACTGTGACAGGGGACTATTCTCTCTAAAACGGACATGTGTTTTGGTCACAAAGTTTTCTAAAGTTCCAAATAAAACTTCAGTAAACCGGAACCCCCGCTAAACCGGACATTTTACTTGGTTCCAGCGCTGTTCAGCATAGAACGGGTTTCAATTCGCTGTATGTATTTGCGTATACGTAAGCGAGTGAGTTTGATGGATTATGGTATCAATAAACTATATAACGTTACCGAATTTTTAAATAAAAAACAAATTTACTATTTTTTCCACAACAAAAAGGTTTGTAAATGATATAAAAATGTTCATTACAATTTTGATTAATTGTTGTTCTAGCTTACCAACACATGTGACTCCATTTCCTGAATATCCCGTATGACAGCTACAGTAGAACGATCCCTTGGTATTGGTACAGTTTGAATCGCTGTGACAGTTATGTGCGTAGTGGCTGTGGTTTGCTGATAGAGATGTTAGGTTGCATTCATTGATATCTGGAAATTATGAAATGCAAATCCAAAACATAAGTTGCGATACGAAATATTTCGTTAGAATTTAGTATTCACATATAAATAATCCCCATAACAACTATTAAAAAGTCCAAAAACGCCTCCATTTGAAGTATAAAAAATAATGAAAATTAACATTCCGAAGAATGGATATATAAAATTCGAAAGGTTAGTAAAGTTAATTTTCATTTTTTTGCAATGTTACACATTTTATGTTATTGCTTATCAGTCGTGCTAATTAAAAAGCATTACCTAAACATATGACTCCATTTCCTGAATATCCCGTATGACAGGTACAGTAGAACGATCCCTTGGTGTTGGTACAGTTAGCATCAGCATTACAGTTATGGGCGTAGTGACTGTGATGTACTGCCAACGCCGTTGTTTTGCACTCGTTGATATCTGGTATAAAAAGAAAATATCATATCAGATAAATGACTATGGTATACATTCGCAGAAAACACATTCATCGTTAATAAATACTATTTACTATTTATAAGAGAAACGCTCAAATTCTCTTATAGTATTCAAAGAGGATAATTCAAAGAATTATAGCCTACCTAAACACGTGACTCCATTTCCTGAGTATCCCGTATGACAAGTACAGTAGAATGATCCCTTGGTGTTGGTACAGTTTGAGTCAGCATGACAGTTGTGGGCGTAGTGTCTGTACTGAGAAGACAGCAACGCAGTCCCGCATTCATTTAAATCTAGACAATTGTATCATTATAAAGGTTTATTAATTCATTTGTTCGTAGCCAGTTAGCTATATTATTCAGGATGATTACGAAACAATTGTACCCTCTAATCAAAGGTCACATGATATTATAATTTAAAAGTTTAAAGCTTACCTTCACACGTGACCCCATTTCCTGAGTACCCCGTATGACAGGTACAGTAGAACGATCCCTTGGTGTTCGTACAGTTAGAATCAGCATGACAGTTATGAGCATAGTGTTTATGTTGTAATGCCAGGGCTGCTGTTTTACACTCGTTGATATCTAGATTAGTCAAATGAACAAGATTCGGTTATCGACACAAATGCATCTAGTTATTAATAAAGTAACACGACACAAAAATAGTTGATATGATTTAGAATTAGCATTCAAAACTGGCAAATCTTTATTGTGCTTACCACAGTTTACATAACTACACGTTACATCAAATTGGGAATATAATGATAATAAAGATACATGAGAAAAATATCAATTGCACATAGCGATTCTAATCCCACGGTTTCGCCTTTCTAGTCCGATGTGTTAACCACTACACCACAAGGATCAACCACGCTGGATACGCAGCCAAACAATGTAGTATAGAGCAGCTATGTGGGTCGGCTCATGTTCTTAAAACCCAGGGCTCAGGGCGATATTGAACAGCGTAAGTGGAATTGCAGAATAAAAAAAGTATACACCCTCTGAAAGGCACTTATCAAACATAGTAATAGCCTACGTATAAGAACCTGTTAGACTAACATTTTCATTTCAAGGCCCCTCCACATAAGAACCTAGTAAGGTTTAAGAGCAAGGGGCCATTTTGCATGAGCATGCGCGCAACTGCTGCGCTATAACAACCGTGGGCTCTCGGAACGACATTGTTGTTGCTGCGGAGGCTTTGATTCTAGAGGCCAGTGTGAGCATAATTGCTATTTTTATTTATTGGGACAATTTTTCTATCAAAATCAATTAAATATAAGAAAAGTTCACATGATTTTCTTTCAAATTTTATAAAAATCGCCGTGGTATTTTGGCTAGATCTTTAACACGAAGCCAATTTGTACAGTCATAATATAGTAAAATATATGTACACATCTTCGTCAACAATTAAGTCCTAAAATGTGAATCGATCGTACTGCAATAGTTTATTTCAATGTTAATAATGATACAGCTATAGAACTATGCAAATATCTATATGATAAATCAATTCAGACAAGTTGAATTATCCAAGCAAAGAAATGCTAAAAATGCCGTGAGTGCTAAATATCACATAAGAATTTGCAGAATTCACATCATTCCCCAATTTTCATCGGCAAGAAAACATTATGAACACATTTGTAAAGCTTAAATCTTGATATTGGTAACCTTAGAACAGTGGTATTTTTTCGGAAAAGTAATATTTTCGAATATTTTACATAACAGCTAATAATAGTTAAGCGTAATTATTATACATTTCAAGAAATTGTCGTTCGAACATTGCGAGTGCGATGTCCATAAACGCTGCTTAATTATATTACTACACATGTACATTTATCATTTACTTCAATGCCTGCAGTGAATCTTGACCAGCACTCATCAAAACTAACATAGTATTTGTGTTTATAAACCTCAGCAGCCTCCATATTGTAAACACAAAGTTCTTTATATCAACATTGCTAGAATAAGATTTTAAACAGTCCCAATCGGTCCAATAACGCCAGTGTTTCTCCTCGTTGTAGGTTGAACCATTTAAGAGTATTCTTGAGCCATGACAGAACGTTTCAGCGTCGAAAACATCCAAATAATATTGTTGAAATTGTCTCTCATGTCGGCGTAATTTATCGCTTGAAGTGAATCACTCATGAAATTTAGACAACTGGCGCATGCGCACACAAAACGGCCCCTTGTTAGGTTTAAGTACCATATATATAAGAACCTTATAAAAGATTATTTAGGCTAAATTCAGTAACAAAATCAGGTTCATATACGTGGGCTATTACTGTATATGAAATTGTATTTGCACGGTTTATTTATTATCTAATTTCCTCCTAGCCAGTTGTATTTTCTTGTGAATAACCAGATTACATTGCAAATTTAAATTTGAAGCTTACCTGCACACGTGACTCCATTTCCTGAGTACCCCGTATGACAAGTACAGTAGAACGATCCCTTGGTGTTGGTACAGTTAGCATCAGCATGACAGTTATGGGCATAATGGTTGTGGTACAGTGCTAAAGCTGTAGTTTTACATTCATTGATATCTGAAAAAAAAAATTGCTATTGGTCGTAGGCCTAGTCTTGGCCTTAAACTCGCCTTAACTCGCATTAACTCGCATTAACTCGCACAAACTCGCATTAACTCGCATTAACTCGCACAAGCTCGCAGTAAATTGCCCAATATCATAATGCACAGGGAATTGCCTTAACCTCATCTCACAAAGCTGAAATATGAAATTTTATGAAATTATTGGGATTTTTCCTTAACTCGCCTTAACTCGCATTAACTCGCAGCATTGAAATTTTGTGATTTTCCCTTAATTTGCCTTGTAACTCGCGCAGTCTCGCCCAAATTCGCTGCGAGTTAAGGCGAGTTTAGATCCCAGACTAGACCTGATCGTGCGAATTTACTATCAAAATTAGATAAACAAGTGTTCTTCTTGACTTCAATCTTTTAAAATGAAGGACTGTTATCACAGGGAGCCCAAGCAGATTACTTGTGATCTTTTACAGTAAATGTATGGAGTCGCGAGATATCCTTTCGCTGTGCCTCAAATATACAATAATAAAAAACTTTTTTTACGTAGATAGTTGTGTATAACTGTTTTCTAGTCTGTGACCGAGTTTTAGCTCAATTAGAGCGATTTTGACGAAAATATGTCTTTCTGGGATATTTTCGTCAAAATTTTATTATTGTATATTTGAGGCACAGCGAAAGGATAACTCGCGACTCCATACATTTACTGTAAAAGATCACAAGTGATCAGCTTGGGATCCCTGTGCTTAATTTGCGCTTGTCATTACTATTTCAAAACTACCAAGCGATGAAAATGAGTATTCATATTTATAAACTTATTATCATAGGCATTCCGTATTCCTTATAGGATGTGAATCGTTGTTTTGCCTCAATATTGGCCATAAAGATCACATTTCCAAATGCAAAGTCTAAAGCTGGTTCATATATGCGCTTATATAAATAAACTTGAAATGGCCAATAAACAGTGTGGTCGTATAAAAATTACTTTACAAAGATAGGGGTTCGCGTAAATAAGAAATCAGGCTTTTCGATGCGTATCCTTGTCGTCGCACTTAACGTCTGCAAATTAGTTTACCAAATTAGTTAAGTCAAATTAGCTAAGTCTACATTTACTTGACTAAAATATAAAAATATATATTGTTCTTGGCAAATCTTTTTCTTAGAAAATGGCAGAAGCATTTTATACTCAAAGCATTCTTTGTGATTTTACTTACCAACACACGCGACTCCATTTCCCGAGTATCCCGTATGGCAAGTACAGTAGAACGATCCCTTGGTGTTGGTACAGTTACCGTCGGTATGGCAATTATGGGCGTAATGACTGTGGTATAGCGCTAGGGCCGTCGTCTCGCATTCATTTATATCTTTTAACAAAATAAAGAAGTTTGCTAAGTTGAAATTAACAGGAACATCAAGTTACTTTCATTACTGACATTATATAACTTGTTTTCACCTTCTTATAATCAAACATACCAGAATAACAATCTAGGTTTGAAAGCTTTGTAATTCATTCAGAATTACAATTTTAAATTTAATTGATTTATTATAATTGTCTCTATTCTAAAAGATGTTGACAGTCGTCAATCAAAATGATCAGGGTCAGTGCCGACTAAAAGTCTTCAACCAGTGCTGTATGTGAAAAACATTCAGAACTACTTTAAGTAGAGTTTAGCTTACCTACACACGTGACTCCGTTTCCTGAATATCCCGTATGACAGGTACAGTAGAACGATCCCTTGGTGTTGGTACAGTTAGCATCGAGATGACAGTTATGGGCGTAGTGTTTGTGGTATACTGCTAATGCTGTTGTATTGCATTCACTCAAGTCTAAAGCGAAATAAAAAATAATTATATAAATAAATATAAATATACATTGAGATAAAAAGATTCCGGTGGTTGGCGGACTCCTGGGTAAATGTATCGGGTAGTAGCACAAGTTAAGAAAGCATTTAGTTCTACTAATTCAAGCTGAAACATTCACCTATGCAAGTGACCCCATTCCCTGAATATCCCGTATGACAGGTACAGTAGAACGATCCCTTGGTGTTGGTACAATTAGAATCTGTATGGCAGTTATGGGCGTAGTGACTGTGATTGGCTGATAGCCCTGAAGGGTTGCACTCGTTGATATCTGCAAATCACAACATCAAGTAATTATACAAATATATGAGTAGTGGTTACCACTATACTAAATATAAAAAAATTTAGAGATAAATTACTCAAAAGAGAAACAATTTCGAGTTCATAAATGCCTGTGTTTGTTATTGATCTATACTTTTCCTCTCATGACTTCATATCTACATTAATATATTGTTACGATCACATTTCAATATCAACGATGGCAAAAGTTTTTCTAAAAAGTTTACATGTACATATTTACATAGACATAACATGGCCGCAAGCCCGGTAACCTGTCGTTTCGCCGACATGGCAGTTCGCCGACAACCAGTTCGCCGACACTCGAGTCGATTCGCCTACACAAAAAAATCCAAAACCAAAATCGGCGAAATAACCGGCGAAACGACTGGTAACCGCCAGCCCCGACCGCATGTATGCTTCCCGTGAAGCATTGCGAATAACTAACACAGGAACACCAACATTCATATATCTATATACTAAGAGGTTAATAAATCGTTTATTGTATGGCTTTTTTTTCTTAGCGATGTACACAATTGCAAATATTTTATCACCGAATCTCTCATTATTGAATGAATAAAAATACATTAAACACACACCAAACTGCCTAAAAGAACTTTGCAGTAATGACAAGTCAACACTTTATCAAATAATTTATTGCAATACTTTACAAGTTGTTTTTAATTTCCCGGTCTGAAAAAAATACGAAAATTGGACTGTTGTCATAGAAACGATCCAATACGCCTTTACGCCAATCAGCCTTTACGCCAATCAGAATTCGAGAAACATTTAAGCCATATAATAAATACATTTTGCTATTCTTTCTTTTCCTCCCATATTGTCTAAATATGTTGAAATCTCAACTCATCTTTTGTAACACAATATAACTTAAACGAAAAGCAAGCACAATATTGAGGTTATATTTATTAATTTTTAAAAACGTTGCCCAGCAGTTGTATGAACTTCTGTTTAATTAAACTTATTTGAAACAAAGAAGAAATACAAATTTATCTCAATGCTAATATTATCTCACCTATACACGTGACTCCATTCCCTGAATATCCCGTATGACAAGTACAGTAGAACGATCCCTTGGTGTTGGTACAGTTAGCATCAGCATGACAATTATGGGTGTAGTGACTGTGATTCGCAGCAAGGGCATTTGGATAACACTCGTTGATATCTGGGATGAGAGATCAGAGAAAAGTCTAAGACATTATATTAAAAGAACTAATGACTTTTAATGAAGATATGTTTATCAAGTACTGGCTTACCAACACACGTGACTCCATTTCCTGAGTATCCCGTATGACAGGTACAGTAGAACGATCCCTTGGTGTTGAAGCAGTTAGCATCGACATGACAGTTATGGGCATTGTGACTGTGATGACTAGCTAGATCTTTAGATTTACACTCGTTTATGTCTGCAACAAGAAAGGAATCATAAAAAAGTCAATGCCTGTATCAACATTACATTTTCTTGTTGTCGTCAAATATAACACTGTTTACATTGAAATGTCGCAAAACTCTAATCAAATGTCACTTTATAGTAGAAAAAATATAATGAAAATATTCATGCTTTTGCTGGGATGATTTGCTTACCAACACACGTGACTCCATTTCCTGAGTATCCCGTATGACAGGTACAGTAGAACGATCCCTTGGTGTTGGTACAGTTAGCATCAGCATGGCAGTTATGAGCATAGTGTTTATGGTGTAATGCCAGGGCTGTTATTTTACACTCGTTGATATCTGGTTGAAAGGACAAAATTTTGATAATCTTTAAAATAGACAGCATAAAAATATATTTTATTTACGTTAATGTTTGCAAAATAGATGATCCGCCAATAATGCGTAGAACTAATAGGAATTTTTTTTTTAAACGATTTAACAAGCATATTAAAACAGATAGGTGCTGAAGAACCTAATTATATAAAGTATATGTGAACTCAATATCTTGAGACACATAAGAAACATAACTGAAGTTGGATCCAAAGTTCACATAAATAACAAATATGAATATGATTATCTCCAACAGTAAACAATTCAAGTCAAACGAATAGTAGAGACTTACCAACACACGTGACTCCATTTCCTGAATATCCCGTATGACAGGTACAGTAGAACGATCCATTGGTGTTGGTACAGTTTGAGTCAGCATGACAATTGTGTGCGTAGTGACTGTGATTGGCTAATAGACCTGAAGGGTTGCACTCGTTGATATCTGCAAGCAGCATGCGCAAGAAAATAATCGTTTAATATTTCATAATAGGCTTTGTCTGCTACTTGCATGACCAAATGATCTCGTTCATTGTCTCTTTCCTCTTTTTTCTTGATCGGCAGTTTTTAGCCGCGACGCATTGCACCATCTAATTTTTTGCTCCCACGAAATGAAAATTCATTTTTGTTATTATCTTAACAATTATGTTTCACCTAAACACGTGACTCCATTTCCCGAGTATCCCGTATGACAGGTACAGTAGAACGATCCCTTGGTGTTGGTACAGTTACCGTCGGTATGGCAATCATGGGCGTAGTGTCTGTGGTATAGCGCTAGGGCCGTCGTCTCGCATTCATTTATATCTTTTAACAAAATAAAGAAGTTTGCTAAGTTGAAATTAACAGGAACATTAACAAGTTACTTTCATTACTGACATTACATATAACTTGTTTTTTACCTTCTTATAACCAAACATACCAGAATAACAACAACAACAACAACAACAATCGTTTATTAAGTACCAATAATTAAATAAAAAAGAATTACAAATATAATTAGAGACTTAAATACGTGGTACAAGCTAGGTTTGTAAGCTTTGTAATTCATTCAGAATTACAATTTTAAATTTAATTCCTTTATTACAATTGTCTCTATTCTAAAAGTTGTTGCCATGTACAGTAGATTTTTTACTATCGTCAATCAAAATGATCAGGGTCAGTGCCGACAATTAAGTCTTCAACCAACGCTGTATGTGAAAAACATATTTCAACAAGCTGTCGAAAGTTTCTTGAACTCACAATATAAAACATTCAGAACTACTTCAAGTAGAGCTTAGCTCACCTACACACGTGACTCCGTTTCCTGAATATCCCGTATGACAGGTACAGTAGAACGATCCCTTGGTGTTGGTACAGTTAGCATCGAGATGACAGTTATGGGCGTAGTGTTTGTGGTATACTGCTAATGCTGTTGTATTGCATTCACTCAAGTCTAAAGCGAAACAAAAATAATTATAGAAATAAATATAAATATACATTGAGATAAAAAGATTCCGATGGTTGGCGGACTCCCGGGTAAATGTATCGGGTAGTAGCACAAGTTAAGAAAGCATTTAGTTCTACTAATTCAAGCTGAAACATTCACCTATGCAAGTGACTCCATTTCCCGAGTATCCCGTATGACAGGTACAGTAGAACGATCCCTTGGTGTTGGTACAGTTAGAATCTGCATGGCAGTTATGGGCGTAGTGGCTGTGATTGGCTGATAGACCTGAAGGGTTGCATTCGTTGATATCTGCAAATCACAACATCAAGTATTTATACAAATATATGAGTAGTGGTTACCACTATACTCAATACAATTTTATTTAGTGATAAGCAAGTCAGAAAGGAAACAATTTCGATATTTATCTATACTTTTCCTCACATGACTTTACTTAGTTAACAGATCTATATTAATATATTGTTACGATCCCAGTTCATTATCAACGATGGCAATAGTTTTATTTTATTAGTTTACATGCACATATTTACATTAACATAACATGGCCGCCAGCTCCAAACACATGTATGCTTCCCGTGAAGCATTGCAAATAACTAACACAGGAACACCAACACTCATATATCTATGGATATATATTGTTATCTTTACTTTTCCTCCCATATTGTCGTCTAAATTTGTTAAAATTTCAACTCATCGTTTGAAACGCAATATAACTTAAACGAAAAGCAAGCACAATATTGAGATTATATTTATCAATTTTTCAAAACATTGCGCATCAGTTCCATTTTAACTTCTGCTTAAACTTGAAACAAAGAAGAAATACAGATTCATCTCAAAGCTGATATTATCTCACCTATACACGTGACTCCATTTCCTGAGTATCCCGTATGACAGGTACAGTAGAACGATCCCTTGGTGTTGGTACAATTAGAGTCGCTGTGACAATTATGGGCGTAGTGACTGTGATTTGCAGCGAGAGCATTTGGATAACACTCGTTGATATCTGGGTTGAGAGAATAGGAAGAGAATAATACATTTTAATGAAGATCGATTGGTGCTATTCAAATACTGGCTTACCGACACACGTAACTCCGTTTCCTGAATATCCCGTATGACACGTACAGAAGAACGATCCTTTGGTGTTGGAGCAGTTAGCATCGACATGGCAGTTATGGGCGTAGTGACTGTGATGACTAGCTAGATCTTTAGATTTACACTCGTTTATGTCTGCAACAAGAAAGGAATCATAAAATAGTCAATGCGTGTACGGACATTACATTTTCTTGTTGTCGTCAAATATAACAGTGTTTACATTGAAATGTCGCAAAACTCTAATCAAATGTCACTTTATAGTGGAAAACTATGTAATGAAAAAATATTCATGCTTTTGTTATGATTATTTACTTACCTACACACGTGACTCCATTTCCTGAGTATCCCGTATGACAAGTACAGTAGAACGATCCCTTGGTGTTGGTACAGTTAGCATCAGCATGGCAGGTATGAGCATAGTGTTTATGGTGTAAAGCCAGGGCTGTTGTTTTACACTCGTTGATATCTGAAAAATAATTCATAGTGAATATTAGATATGTTCTGATTTTATTTGAAATTAGAAAAGAAAACGTTTTCGTTTCTTCATAAAGTGGCTATTTTTAATACGGCACTCTTACTCTTAGCTGTCTGGTTGAAAGGACATAATTTTGATAATCTTTAAAATAGACAGCATAAGAATATATTTTATTTACGTTAATGTTTGCAAAATAGATGATCGGCCAATAATGCATGCGTAGAACTAATAGGAATTTTTTCTAAACGATTTAAGGAGCATATTAAAACAGGTAGGTGCTGAAGAACCTAATTATATAAAGTATATGTGAACTCAATATCTTGAGACACATAAGAAACATAAATGAAGTTGGATCCAAAGTTCATATAAATAACAAATATGAATATGATTATCTCCAACAGTAAACAATTAAAGTCAAACGAATAGTAGAGACTTACCAATACACTTGACTCCATTGCCTGAGTATCCCGTATGGCAAGTACAGTAGAACGATCCCTTGGTGTTGGTACAGTTACCGTCGGTATGGCAATTATGGGCGTAGTGGCTGTGATTGGCTAATAGACCTGAAGGGTTGCACTCGTTGATATCTGCAAGGAGCATGCGCAAGAAAATAATTGTTTAATATTTCATAATAGGCTTTATCTGCTACTTGCATAGTCAAATGATCTCGTAAATTTTCTCTTTCCTCTTTTTTCTTGATCGGCAGTTTTTAGCCGCGACGCATTGCACCATCTAATTTTTTGCTCACACGAAATGAAAATTCATTTTTATTATTATCTTAACAATTATGTTTCACCTAAACACGTGACTCCATTTCCCGAGTATCCCGTATGACAGGTACAGTAGAACGATCCCTTGGTGTTGGTACAGTTAGAATCAGCGTGACAATTATGGGTATTGAGAGAGCACTCATCATTATCTGTGTAAGATAAGTAAATAAGCGAGTACTTATGTTAATGCAAACTAAAAGAGAAAAATAAATAGTTTATAAATGGCTTTATATGTATTTTTGGGGTGGAAAGGGGCCTTAAAATTGATTAAGTGACAAAATAATTTAGCGAAGCTCAGTAGATAATTAGGGTATGAGTGCATTTGTCTCCATGGATCGAAATAGTTTATTTTTGATAATTTCATAATTTACTAGGTACATATACATAATATAAGTACATTTTATAAATATAGCTCAACTCGCTTAAAAATAGTTTTTAAATCAAAAATATTGGGACTGGCTTGCGATCTACCAGACTTGATCTAGATAAATTCGGCCTTTTTGCACAGCCCGACGCACTTGGTAACATTATCCAATCACAAATCCTTACCTGTACAGTAGGTACCATTCCCCTTGTAGCCGACCTTACAGGCGCAGGTAAAGTTACTACTAAGGTTTATACAGTATCCATCCTTGTGACAGTTATGCCAGCCTAGGGCACACTCGTTGATGTCTATGAAATGAATGAATGAAATGAATCATTCTATAACAAAATTATGATATTTGCAACAACCAAAATATACCCTGTTATTTATCACAGCTGTGCTATTTGACAAAAGGTGCATTTGCACATGGATAACCACAATTTCTCGGCGATAATATTTTGTTCGTGCTTTGCATAGAATTTGTGAATACTTTAACAACAAATCGAGGCTTAAATGAGCTTAAATTGTCAATTAGCACAACGGTGCCACTTTATAACGTGAAATTGGAATAGTGTCTCTAGTTTTAGAATGGAATATGCAACAAAATCTTAGTTATTTTTATGAACTATCTACTAAGTATGAATACCGTGAATTGCATATAATTTGCATTGATTTTAAGTTGAACCATTTCACACATGCAAGTCTATCCTATAATTATAGCTTCAATAAGCGATTGATAGCGGAGGAGATTTGGTACGACTGTGAAAAGCTCACGGCACGAACGCGGTTATGGCACAGCAAGGAGCGTCTAAAATCACGGTCGCGGCAAGGCACTCGGCACTGACATTTCACAGTCATAATAGATTTCCTCTAAAGTGAACTGAAGATCAGTGTTTAAACAAACATGCATGATGCTATGATTTTTACAAAGGCTAAAAGTGATGTTCAAATATCAAGACTATTCTCAAAAAAGACTCCTACCAGTCTCGATTCTGTTTGAACATCACATTAAGCCGTGCAAATGATAAGCATTAATATTTGTTAGCAAATTAGTATGGATCAGGATCTTGCTCGCCTTAAAGTTGTAACGGTTTTGCTGCTTTGCAACTTCTGTGCTGATGGCTTGTTGCGATTGGTACTAGAGAAGTTTTGGTCGGTCGGGTGGTTGTCAATTTGGTTGAACGGTTGGTGGGTCGGTATATTGATTGGTTGGTTACATGACTGGTTGGTTGGTTGGTTGGTTGGTTGGTTGGTTGGTTGGTTGGTTGGTTGGTTGGTTGGTTGGTTGGTTGGTTGGTTGGTTGGTTATGTTGTTGTGTTAGTTGGTTTATTAATTGTCGTTTGGCTGGTCGGCGGGTTGGTGAGTTTATTTTTAGAATCTTGGTTAATGATTGGTAGGTAATTTTAATATTAGTGCATATATTAAACCATATTACCTATATACTGCCGTACCCATTCCCATCTCGATCTTATAGAGTAAAGAATGTCAAGTCATGTTACCTTATTTTATCTATTGTTAACCACAGATGCCTGATCCTAAATATTTCCATGAAATAAAGAATAGTATAGGAGAACATTAGGATTGTTCTGGATAAAAAAAAACTTTATAAATATGTCATTTACAATTTTTTAATAAAATATATTTCCTTTGGATTTACCCATGCCACAAATTTTAATTATTTCCATAATTTAACCTCAGAAAATAAATTTAAAATAATTAAAAATCCAAAGAAAATAGATTTTTAAATCTAAAATTGAAAGATTATTTGGTATATGAATGATATTTTATGATGTGTATTTTTTCTTTGAAAAATTAGTTTCATCGTAAAGGAATACGTACATATGTAAAGGATTTTGTAAAAAGAAGCTCGTTCATAGTAGTCTTCTTAGTTGAGTTCTCATGCATTGAATGCATGCAAGGCATTGTGGTAATCAGTCACATGACCAACATGCAATGTATGTGACTTCGTCTTCATGCAGCAGCTGGTTCAGTAATACACGTGACAACGTAATTAGTTTTGATTGGTCGACTTACCTCGCGAGATAGTTGTCGTTTTAATCCATTGTCAGTCAAGTCCTACAGAGCCTTTGTATTGCATTCCGGCTACGTCAACATTTATTTTATCCTGCTTCTTTCCAGGGATGTTTTACGGGTCCCTTTATTATGTTGTAAGTCTGCATGTCGTCTACGGGATTGTTCGTTGTCCCGTGAATGGTCCCGCATTGTTCCGTTATGTCAAGGAGATAATAACTCCTCAAATATTGTTCTAATAACTCTTCAAAATTGTTCACTAATTTCCAGGTTTTGCGGGATATTCCTTTGTCTCGTTAGGCCCACAGGATAGTCATTTGTCCCGTTAGATCAACGAGTTTGTCTCTTCTCCCGTTAGGTCTACAGGATTATCCTTTGGCCCGTTAGGTCTGCGAGATTATCCTTACTCCCGTTAGCTACAAGGTCTACAACTGATTTCCCTTTATCCCGATAGGTATACGAGATTGTCTTTTATCCCGTTAAGTTGATGAGATTGTCGACGCATTTGTCCGACTGTCAAGTTTTAAAACCACTAGTCTTCAGGATTGTCCATTGTACCACTCAATTCACGAGGTTGTCCGTTGTTCCGTTATCCACATTTGCAGTATTGTTTACTGTTCTTCAAATAGATGAAATAGGCCATCGTTCCGTAACGGTCGAGTGTCTTTTGACCAGTCATGGCATCCGTCTATAGGATTAGTCGCTGTCTACGTCCGCGAGTCCATCCGTTGTCCCTTTAAGTCTTCTGGATGGCTCGCCGCGTCTCCCAGTATCCTGTTCGGTCTATGTGGTTTTCTATTTGTCCCGTTAAGTCTACGGGATCATCCAATGTCCCGCAAAGTACGCGGGACTGTCTGTTTGTTGTCAAATTGTTGTAATTGTAAAGTAAAGGGGAGGGGAGGGTATAGTAACTCCTGATCCATATTGAGTTTGATTAATAAGACATAGTACATCCATCGATTCCAAAACTTCTACAGCAAAATTAAAAAGTATCTATGTATTGCAAATGATGGATTTCTCTGACATGTCTTATCTAATCAAACATCTAAAAATGATGTAATTTATTTTATATATATATATATATTTGTCCATTGCTTACCAGTGCAGTAGGTACCATTTCCTGTATAGCCCAAGTTACATGTACAGTAGAACGAGCCGTTGGTGTTGGTACAGTGCCCAAAGTGGTGACAGTTGTGAGCATAGTGTTGATGAATCGTCGCCAGCTCATTAGACTTGCATTCATTGATATCTAATTAAACAAGTTTATTACTAAAAAAATAGACCCTTTAATAGAGATCATTGTTAAGATTTTTAACCGGTGTTGACCAAAAATTTATAATACGTTCTGACAGACGTTCATAACCAGAGGTTAATTTAAATAATAGACCAAACAACTAATAGATTTCCTAGTGAGCTATTTTAGTTCGACGCTATTGCTGTTTAGCTTATCGTTTGACATGCAAAAGCGGCCTCTATGGGTCTTTTAAAACCAATCAGAAACTGAGTTTCACATTTCGTGCACTTTAATTGGCTGAGTTTGCACATCTAAAAATAGCTCATTTGAACAAGTGATGTGGCAGGCTTTATTATTGCACACTTCTTGTTATGGACTTCTGGATCTGCCAAGTGAGAAAATCTCAATAATATTGTTAATTAGCCGGAGAGAGAATGTCCACTAATACTCTTACAGTTGTGTATATGATATAAATTTCTCATTATTTCAACCACCTTATTTACAAGAACTTACCAACACACTTGACTCCATTTCCTGAATATCCCGTATGGCAGGTACAGTAGAACGATCCCTTGGTGTTGGTACAGTTAGCATCAGCATGGCAGTTATGGGTTCCTTTAGTGCACTCGTTAATATCTATGAGAAGTGATTAAGAATATTATGAATTTAGTAAATACAGATCATAGCAAAACAATAAATTAAATGAAAAACGTCGCATTTTGCAATATTAGTATAGGAAATCGCACGATCTTGAGTACAATTTGTAATTAATACTAGGTACGATTGATGGTATTTTAGGCTAGTCCAATTTGATAACTTTCAAAACATAACGAGTATCTATTGATTACAAAATGTACGACTGGGAGAAGATCGTGCGATTTTTTATTTATAATATACTGAAAAACTAGTTGGTACTCTGCAGAGTACAATTTGCGATTTAACTGTACTCCTCTCGTCCAATATATATTATGTGATATCTTATTTTAACGTTACAAGATTTGACTTTTCCCTGGCTCGTCTTACACTAGAGGACAGACAAATAGTCTCCACGGGCAAATCGTCTGTAGATTCGTTCGTCTAATTTGAATTCAACAAACGACTTTTTCGTCTCAAATTTCGTTTGTCCAGTTTTCACACCAGACGACTTGTCCGTCATAAGAGGATTTGTCCGGCCAGACGATTTAATTCTATCATTTATTGTACTATAAGATAGAATTATAGCGTTATCCACTGCGCATGCATGATTGTTATAATCCAGGGTTCTCTGCAAGCAGGGGCTATATTCGACCGTACTCTCGCCGGTATTGTTGCAAGAGGGTCCTGAAGGGGTAAAATGGGAGCTGGGATTGGCCTTATTTTTGACTGGGAAAATGGGATTGGATGCACTGGGACTGGGATTTACAAATAAATGAACAATAGAAAATTGAAATGGGATTGAAAACTTGAGCAAACCTGATGTGATTCTTTAATGGGATTTGGTCCAAATATAAACTGGGAAATGGGATTCGGACTTTCCCTTCAGGAACCCCTAGCTTGCAAAAGTAGCCTCTACTTGTAGGGAATATCCAGGGATGGTTCAGGTGATATATTGGACGTAGTTTTCCAGATGAAATAAGACTTACCATCACAGAAGATACCATTGCCGGCATATCCATTGTTACATCGACATTTAAACGAACCATCAGTATTTTCACACGTTGCATCCGCGTGGCAGTTGTGAGTGTTGACATTGCATTCGTTGATATCTTAAAACAGAAATGATGACATTCACAACTGTATTCTAAGTTTTTAAAGTTAGACGATATACCACTATAATTAGCAAGGCAACTCTACATGATAAGTTATATGAAAACATCTGAGTAAGGAAAGAAAGGCAAAGCTAAGTATAAAGTCTCATCCTATCGTTTTGTAGATCATGTTAGGAACGGACCATTAGATGTTTGAGGGGGTAAGGGGGGCGGGTTGGAAGATCTAGTTGGTGCAACAGTTTTTTTTTCGGCAGCAGGATCTTTTTTTGGTAAAAATGCAAAGACTTGTGTGGCGATTTTGGCTTCCACGAATTTTTTTTCAAAATCTTCCAACCCACCCTCCCCCCCCCCCCCCAAACCCCTCCCCCTCGAATAACTAATGGACCGTCCATGGGTAAAACTCATGATCAGACGTTTTAGCAGACAAAGCGTACTTACACAAGGTAAATCGCAACCGTACCCTCTGAATGATGACTGTACATTTTTTTTTAAATATTAAATACTGTCTGTTAATCAAAGAAAAGATCAATTGTTTGGTACTTACCAACACAGTTAACTCCATCACCAGTGTAGACATTAATACATGTACATACAAAACTACCATGAGTATTTGCACACGATGCATTTTGATGGCAATTGTGCTTTAGCTTATCCACTTCTGTAGTGCACTCATTTATATCTGAAAACATATCAAATCATTTACTGTGCTTAATAAGTAACAATACCACATCAACGTTAAATAATTTAGCACACAACTCTGCGCAAATGTTCATTTTTGCAGAGGAAGGAAAACCGGATAACCAGGAGGAAAAAATTCGTGGCATAGGAAAGAAGAACACCTCAAACAAACTCAACTCACATATAACTCATGTCCAAGCTGGGACTCTAACCTCGGATCACTACGCCACCCATGCTTCCCATTTACTCAAATTTCCCCCTTGCCTGCTCATTGTTTGTCTTTATTGTTCTCTTACCTGTGCAACTCAAGCCATTTCCAAGAAAACCTATTTTACACCTGCAGAAGAATTCGTCTCTGGTGTTGATACAATTAGCATCCTTGTGGCAGTTATGTAACCCAAGGGTACACTCGTTAAAGTCTGAGAAATGAAAGGTAAATACAAACTTTGAATACTTTCAACATGATTATGCGATCAAAATGTATTGTGATTTAGCATACATAAAATGCTTTTTTGTGAAATAGCTCTAATACCTTTATACCAAATACAGGTTTTCCCATCGCCAGTGAAGCTAATCTTACAAGTACAGATGTATGAGCCAACTGTATTTTTACAAGTAGCATTGGAGTGACACGTACCAGGAATACGACACTCATCCAAATCTAACATCAAAATAATCAAACAAGTTTGGAAAATTCATTATTACTCATATAAATTATTAGTAAGTTGTTAAAAAAGATTATGTTTTAGTAGTTGTTGGTCCTCAACGTTTTAATTTTTAAAAATTAAAAGGTTGAGGAGCAACAACTACTATTATGAATCAAAATCCAACCTACAAACATTTGTTTGATATTTCGTTTTGTTGACTAAAATTGAATAAAATTGCAATTGGATAGTATAAAATAAAATAGCTCAATTTCAATAGGGTTAGAATATAATAAAATAAGATAGAATAAAATAATTAAATTTCAATAATTAAAACAAATCACAATCAAATAGAGCAAGATATGATAAAACAAAATTACATGAAATTACATGACATGACTTGACTTAAATTGTATATTTCTAAAGCACTCACCGACAGCTGTATACTTGGCTTTAAACCCCAAAAACTCATTATCACTGTCACTTCTAAACTTGATTCTCATTGGCCCAAATGTCGTGAGTTTTGGTGGGGCGACATTAGCACAAAACTTCCCCTTGAATGGTGAGCTTTCAGTCGTTCCTTGTCGAACCTAGAAATTAAAAATGAACCGCGATTTTCACAGAGCAGCACATGTTTTCGGAACACAATCACCTTGCTGCAAAGGTATTGTTTTGTTTTGTGTGTGTTCTCTTGTTTTAAAGTGAGTAATGTCATTTTGTTAAGATTTTGCAAGTAAATTGAAATGCAAATGTAAAAAAAATATTTTATGTTTTAGTGTTATGTCGTTGTAAAAAAAAATCACTGCGTACCTATTCCCTTGTCTTCCGAAATGAGCCTAGTTTAAACGTTGCATCTCACATATACTGAATCTAATGCAAATGAATTCAAACAATAAGTTTTGCTCATTTGCATTAGATTCAGGACATGTCAGATGCGACGTTTGAATTACGCCTACGTATGTGCTACAGTTTATATGACTGAATTTACATTAATATACCATGGATATGATTTTATATATATATACACTTAATTCTTTATTATTTTACTATTTATATAGTTGTAAGAGTTTCGAGACGTAGTATGAAACTCCAAATTCATTTATTATCATCATCATCATCATCATCATCATCATCATCATCATCATCATTATTATTATTATTATTATTATTATTATTATTATTATTATTATTATTATTATTATTATTATTATTATTATTATTATTATTATTATTATTATTATTATTATGGCATCTTTATTTGTTCCTATAAGGTGTATATCTGTACAACAAGGCGGGTTATCTTAACCTAGGCTTTGTTATTATTTACAATGGACACACTGTAATTGGCCTGATGTTATTAGTGTGTGTACGCATAGAATGATTTTACAATTTCATTGTTCTGTGACACAAGCCATTTTTGGCATTTCTTGATGAGGTAGTCAGTTTGCTTATTATTATTATTATTATTATTATTATTATTATTATTATTATTATTATTATTATTATTATTATTATTATTATTATTATTATTATTATTATTATTATTTTTACTATTATTATATGATTGGCTGTTTACCTCAAGGTAATCATATTCACAATCTTTATTGATTTCCATATGAAATGATTCAAATACCAGCGTGACTATGTAGCCCAGACCAGTGTTAATTAACCATACACAGTTCTGATTATTAGGATAGTCGGCAGGGTAGTTAGGAGACGTGATGTAGCCGCTAGTGTCTTTAATTGTTACTGTACAAACACCTAAATACAATAACAATTTACAAAAAGATAAATCAGATCCACCCTTTGTGTTGGGCTTCCTGTGGTAAAAATGGCCTTGTTCCAGCGGTGAAGTAGCGTGTGATGTCTGGTTATAAACAGTACTTTATATTTAGTACAACATTGCAGTAAGCTGGTCACAGAGGAAACGGATGGTGCGTCCTTTTCCCCAACCGTCTTCAGTTTTTCCGAGTATTTAAGCTCATCCTCGATAACGTGGAATATATTCTTTACATTTTGACTAAAACCCGTGGAAATTTCAATTATCTTCAATTGTTTGTTAAAGTCAAATTGTACGTAAAGAATATACTACACGCTATCGAGGCTGTGGACGTGAACCGTCACATTAATTGACTAAGAAAAGAAGGTATACAAAGCATTTGGTACTGGTAGAATAATGAGCAAATGGACAATTAGTAAAATATTTGTGATTTGGCTAGAAGATTAGTAAAGATTAATATGCATGTATATGGATACCATGGCCCCAGGAGGTTATCGACAGACCACCCGGACTAACCTTCAACGGAAGCAAAGAATCCACTGCCACTACCACTATCATCAGAGTGCATATGAATGAGCAGCGAGTTCGTTGTAGATAGAATAGTAAGCTCCTTTTGAGGAGGAGAACCACACAGTTTAGGTTTCAACAAGGGGGAGTTCTTGGAACTGTTAACGTGTATGGCTACATAGTCCTTTGAACAATTGTCCGATTGCTCGAGCTGGAATGAGAATAATAACTTTGCTGATAAACAGTTCGAATTTTTATATATTGGCCAGAAAAGCGTGACGACATAAAGGAGCGGCTGTATAGGAGGCTAGCCAAAAAAGGACCCACTTTTAGTTGTAATCGATAACTGACGGACGGTTCGGTCCATCTGGTGAATATACCCATTAAAAACCCTAAGCTACAGTCAACACTATGAAGAGCCCACAGGATATCGGGATATAATGTATTGTAATACATAAATATATTAAATTATTAGATATATTAATATATTAAAATAACTTATATACGTTTGCTTGCATGATGTTTGTCGTGGTATCACCTACCACTGCATCAGCTTGTGATAATATGCCACAAGAGGATACTAAGAGAAAAATGCCGATGTCGTTTGCAGCTGTCATTAGTGAAGACTGTATATAACTTTGGCTACTACAGCGATACTTGATCATGAAATAGATATACTTTGAATCCACTTGTGATCGAATCGCGCAAAGGATTATGGGTAGGGGAAGGAAGAACGACGACTGAGTTAACGTGTTTCCAAGATGGCGGATGCTTTTATTGCGGATTATGCATACTTTGGTGGCTGTTTTCAGGAAGAATTTTATGACTGTTTTCTCTTCTTCTATGAATAGAAATTACTTAAAAAAAAAATAGAATGCGAATCAACTTAATATCGATACGAAATACATAAATGATGACTTAAAACGAGCACTCAATTTCAAAGACCATGACCTAAAACGACTTTTTCGACTCCTTTTATAAGATCTCGATAAACAATTTTCCGGTTGTCTCTTTCTCTTCCTTCTTCCGGTCCATTCTATTGATTCCTTGCGCGCATATCTTGAGAAGCACGTATGAGATGACTAGATTCAGTGCACTTTCTAAGTCTATAAAACATGAGATTGTTTTTAATTAACTCTAACCTGCATTAGATAATAAGAGTTATCGCTTTTTAATTTTGTTTTGTTATATTTTATTCTCTAATAAAGCGCAATGAAGGAACGGTACTTACATTAAATAAATTGTAAGTGACTTTAATGAGATTACCAACAGACACTCGAAGTATCCAGTAACAATCAAGGTTTGGCTTATACATTGCAGGAGCGTTGATCGACATGATTTGCCATAGCGTTGTGTTCGTACCACATCCTACTGCCTCGGTATCTAAATCATAGAAATTAATAATATATAGTTACTATCATCAAATGGTATAAAATACTGACAAACTGGTACAACAATTAGCATTATATACACACCCACTGGATATGAGTAATCGCGCGCTCTGATTGGTTCCACTACTATATTAGACTGGTATACCTCATATACCGTGAGTTAAAAAGAAAACAAATAAACCGCAGAACTCAGAAGCGACGAAATGAAATCTTTACTAGAATATTAAACTCCAAAAATAATACTATAAAAGCAACAAATTATTTTATGTTCAGCAAATATCATTGAATTCTTATGATTTTAAAAGAATTATTCTTACAGATTTTTAAACAAAAAGCTATTTGCCACTTTGTATACCGGTTTGCAACGCAACGCCACATTTTCAAGCATTAAGTTGCTATAAGAAAAGTACACTGTGTAGCAGCACATTTATTCGTAAGTGCATTTACCTTGGAGATAATATGAAGCACAGAACAGCAATGCTAGAGCTATTCTGCGAATATACATCTTCAATTGGTCAGTCTTGATCTTCTACTTGGTTGGTTTTCTTTGAAAGGGCATCTGTCTAAAACACAGGACTTTATTTATTTTTTATTAACTTCGCCCAAAAAAATAAACACAAAGAAAGAGATTACATATGACATAAATTTAACAGTGGTGGGCAGGGAACCAGCAACAGCATTAAAGGCCAATTAATGCGGGCCCTTATAACTTAAAAGATAATCAAAAACATTAGAAACAACATGTATTGGTTGACACTAAACTACGAGAAATGTTACATGATAAACAAATACTTTTCTAGCTACGTGGATCTTTAGTATTTTTGAACAAAATAGAGCAGCAGCTGAAAGCAGTTCTGGTAATAAAATGGCGGAAAATGAAAAATGGAAATAATTGGACTTCATCATCCCGTCATACTAGCTAATCTAGCCACTAAGTTACTGGAGACGTTTAGCAAGGCAGGGTGCCTATGGGTATATCGTTTTGGCAAATCGTTTTGGAAAGAAATATACGAATACATTTTATTACTTTTATTTCAAAATTATTCGTCATTATTCGTCGAATATCCGTGAAAAATAACTGGTTATTATTCCCCGACATTCACAGAGCCGAGGGTGGATAATAGTTTTAGTGTAGATACAAAGTGATTATTTCAAAAAGCAAAAAAAAAAAAACAGCTTTTTTGAAGAAAAACGGCTCATTTCTTATTTCTAAAAGCGAGCGAAACGCTGTAGGTTATTATTGAGAAATAGTGTGAATTTCTTGATTTATCACCGTGAGCAATTTTCTATAACTAATTGTGTATTTAAACTAATTATTGTTATTTATCGAAAACTCTCAAAACAATATTATAAAGGTTTCTATACAAAGGACAATTATAGTACCGCAACAATAAACTCATTCCTAATTTAAAGCTATCACTTTGGCTGTTAGCTGTTGGATATCAACCAAATACTCTTGTTTATATATAGAAAGACATGTCATTATCGATAAAACAGAAAACATCCTAATTCTTACCAAATCACAAAGCTTATAATAGTAATAATAATTTAATAGTTTTGTATAGCGCCTAAATTATTGGATATTCTAAAGCGCTTTACAATTGTAAAAATTTGATAAATATATATATAAAAATATATATAAAAATAGTAAAATGTATAATATATTAAGAAAATTGTCTGATATAAATATATATGATAATTTAAAGATAATGTTTTGTGTACATGTAAATTATGCCGGTAAGATGAAAAATGAACTAATAATAATATTATACTACTTAAATACACTACTTATCAAATATTTCAACTAAACCGCAGACGATGGTTTTCAAATCAACACTAAAACAATGGGAAGAACTTATAATATTGTCCAACACTTACAGCAAGAAAACATTGTAAATGTACTGAATCTTGAAATAGGAATCTTAGGTTTATGTTCATATACGACTTTTTAACAAATTAATAATTTGGAGATGTACGTAAAATGATAATGTGGACAAAATTATTTTTCTATGTTTATGCAAAAGGAATAATGTAATGAGAAACTAAGAATTACTCAGTTTTTATAAACAAAAGTATGTATTTTCATTTACGTATTGTAAATTGCTCAAAAGCAAAAAAATATTTACAAGCGCAAAAATCCTTTGGCTACATAAATTGATCACATTATGCGTTATTTTCATTTTGTCAACGTTCTGTGTTTTTCTTGTAACATACAACAATTTTGTTAAAAACTCGGATTTTAATTGAATCGAAGAAAAAGATATTTATAATTTTCTAGTAGAATCTCCAAAACCAAAAATATTCTTCAAAATGTAATGAAAATAATTTTGTAAGCGTTATTTTCTATTCTGTTGTTATTCTTTGTTTCTCTTGCAAAAAACGTTTTGTCATTCTTTAAATCCCTGGAGCTCTTCTCAACTCCCAAAAGTCTGTACTGTTGATGGAATTCGAGACACGAGGTTCTAAATATGTTTTACACCTGTTATAAAACTTTTCTAAAATACTATTCCACAGATTTCAAAATTCTAAAGCCCGTATTATTGAATGTACATCATTAGATGAAATAAATTTTAGTTTAAATCCCATATACAATATCTAAACAATATTAAATGTATACAACTTTAAAAGTAGTGGGAAAGCTGCTGTATTTCAACTCAAATATCCGTAAATCCTATCATCAAGTTATGCTCAGTCGAGGCTCGCCAGCTTAGCGAAATATTATGAATCTTTATGAAAGTGTCGATCGAGATTCCTCGTTGTAACACCATCACCCAGCAAAAACCCTGAATATAACATTATAAATAAGTGACAAACCTGGAACAAATTAAAGTTTGTGAAACTTCTTCGAGCTACTTGTCAGCGAAGCACTTCACACTGTAACTCGCACAAATAGACTGTTTCACCTGCTCCAAACGCTCTAGTTTTACGCTAATTAGCAGTTCCCTTACTTTATCATTGGATCATTAGCACTGCGGTAATTTATGTTGCGGTGAACACCTGAAAAAAAATGGGCCCAATATCAATCGAGCAACTAGTGGGTACACCACAAAAGAGTAGGTAAAATATGTATAACTTGAAAAACATATTGAAGGTTATAATCTATGATTGTATAATCTATGATGAAAGTTAAGCTGGTTCCTAGACGTGACAAAATTAAACTTGAAGTTTTAAATGAGTTTCAGAACTTTAAACTCAATTTACATACATTCATATTTCTGCGTATAACTATCGTAAAGATTTATCAAAACATGTATTCAAGACTAAAGTAATCTTAATGATAAACAAAAGAAGTCCAAATTATATTTATCATCAATTTAAAATTTAATTTTTATTATTCGTTTATTTTTTGTTTGTTTCTTTTTTTTTTTTGTGAATAGTGAATACCAACAATAAAAGTGTTAGCGATAGATATTTTTTTTATTTTTGAACTTGCATTGTTTTAGCAAATTCTGAATGAGGTTTTATTATTGTCTTTACAACATAATTATACTTATTATATAATAGTTATACACTGTACAAAATTACTTGATTCTGATGGACAACAGGAGTACAATTCAATCGTAAATTATACTCTGCGGAGTACCAATTTGTGTTTCAGTATAATATCAAAAACAAATTGCACGTTCTCTTCGTACAATTCGTAATTAATAGATACTCACTCGTCATCTTTTAAACGTTATCGGCTGAGCGATCGTCCATGCAATTTTGAAACTTTGAAAACATCACTCGTATCTATTAATTACGAATTGTACGAGAATGATCGTGCACTTTCCTATACAAATTGTTACTGTCTTTTTAGTAGTATCTCTTTTATTTTTGTTTTGTTTAAATTTGAAGATTAACCATGACTACTTTTTAGTAAATCTAATACGATGAAAAGGGTTTTTTTTAACAAAGAAATATTTTAAAATTTCCTTTTTTCCTTTTAATACATAGTTACCATCCTATTAAGGTACATGTATAGTTCAAATAACTTTTTTGTCAATTTGAAGCTCAAAATCTTGATTTTTCTCAGCGTTTTGTGGTGTGTTTGAATCGAAATTGAAGGTGCCTTGGCGTTCGCAAACGCGCCAAAAATGGAACTTGTCACACGCCGTGACACAAAGTCACGTTTGTTTAGAATTTTCGAGCGATTTGACATCAAAAATGAAATCTAAAAATTAATTTTTCAAAAACGCGTGGATACCTCTAATGTTTTTCGCTAGAAACGCTATAGTGATATTGAAGTATTTTTAAGTTTATATTTTAAAAATAAAAATTATTTGGGTTGGGTATTTAGTCAATAATTCGTTATGCACGCACACAAAGTACCTTTTTCATAATTTTGATCAAAAAGATATTGAAAAATATAGTTGTCTTCATGATAAATAAGATTATGGACTTATAGTCGAAAATATATATATCATAGATTAATATTTCTTGTTTTTTTCTTGAGTAACGCTGAACAGTAAGAAATAGTATTTCTTTCAAAATACGCACAAATACGCCTACGTCATCATGTATTTATGACCCGTGCACAAAAACTATTTACATGCACATATTGATGTTGTAAGAAAAAATTAAACTTGGAGCACCGATATTAGGTATTATCTAATTTGTATATTATTACATTTTGCGTCGTTATTACATTTTGTGTCAGTTTGTATAACATTATGTGTCAGTCTTACATTTTGCAAGAGTTATTACATTTTGTGGCGTATAAAATTACTCGATTCTGATGGACGAAAGGAGTATAATTCAATCGTAAATTATACTCTGTGGAGTACAAATTTGTGTTTCAGTATATAATAAAAACAAATTGCACGCTCTCTTTGTACAATTCGTAATTAATAGATACCCACTCGTGATCTTTTAAAAGTTATTGCCTGGTCGATCGTCCAATGTTGAAACTTTGTAAAATATCATTCGTATTTATTAATCACGAATTGTACGAGAAGATTCGCGCTTTCCTAAACAAATTGTAACTGTTATTTTAGTTTTCTCTCTAATACTCAGAAGTTTCCAATAAATAATTGATTTTCACATATATCTATATTTGAGTCATTTGACTCCCTGTGAGGTTTCAAGTGATTTGAAGAAGTATTGAGCGAAGGCCCCTTTGTTAGCACATCTTATGTACTGGCTGGCAAATTAATGTGGGCCACACAGGCTTTCTTGAGATTTCCCAAAATCCACAAATAGCTAGAAACTGATGAAAGGCAACTGAGAGAATTCTATAAAATGCGGCTCAGATTTTTGGTTCAGTTTCTCTGTACTATTTGCTTCTACTTACAGCTCTTGAAAGTAGTATATTGTTTGGAAGATGCCACGAATTCTAAGTCATCGTACTTTCTTAAGAAGCCACGACACCATAAAGAAGGAACATCCATGAGTACGTTTCAAGTTAATGATGAGTTTAGCTGTGAGTTGCTGTGTCTTCACGATCCAAACTGTTACATTGCGAACTTTGAGAAAGCCCCTAAAGATGGAAAGAAACTCCACGAATGTCAGCTTTTCGGCCTAAACAACAAGGGAATAATAATTTCCTCGGAGCTTTTTGATCTTTACATTAAAGAAGGTAAGTTTAAAATTAGCTGTTTTTAAAACTTAAAAAAAAAATGTTCTACGGGTACGACGAAATAAAAAGGGTTTTCGAGGTATCATCCTTCCTCAATGTTTTTACCATAAGGAGTATAGTTGTCGATATTCCTATCCAATTTATATAATTTCTATTACATGGTGAAGAGAGAAATGTAGAACCTATTGCCCAACGGCACAACTTGAAACTGACAATGTTTATAGGAATCCTCACACTAACTAATGCTTCACAGAGCTGTATCAGTCTCGTCTTCTTAGCGTTGTAGATCTTTTGACCAATCTTGGAACAATCTTACACCTAATTCAAAAAAGGTTGACGGGGCGAACGGCGATTGGCGATTGAAATTCCTATTGTCCACGACTGTGGACAATACGAATTTCAATCGCCAATCGCCGTTCGCCCCGTCAACCTTTTTTGAATTAGGTGTATACAAGGAGCAAGGATGGCGCAGTTGGTTAGTGTGTGGCTTTCGGTGCGAGAGGGTTCCGAGTTCGATTCCGGCAGTGAAGTTCAAACAAGCTACCAATTGATTGAATTGAATCGATGACTTGAAAAGTCAACAACAATGAGATGGGCGAGGATTGAAGATAAAGTTATGTCACAATTAACAAATAGAATAATTGTTTTCAAGTTTCAGAAATGAAAGCTTTTTTAGTCAGTTTTATCATGTCGTGAGTATTAATAAAAGTTAAATGACTTTAGTATATCTTTCACGGACTTAAAATGATCCACTATTTTAAAAAATAATTGAAGATCGATGTTTAAGTGAAAGTGTCTTCGCTGAATGAAAATATGCCCTTTTTATCCACGCGCGATTATCAATGTGAAAAGGTTGTCTGAAAAATTTGAATACAAGTCGAAAGCAATTCAAGGAATAACTCATTTTGTAAATCAAAATGCAGACAAAAAAAAAAAAGCACAAATTGGCACAAATTTCACTATCATATAAGGAACTGTACGTAAACGACGTTGAGCTTTCTAAGATAACAGCTAGAGCACAAATGGTCAACTGTATACACCGGTGAGAGGGCTCCATTGGAGGATGTACACAACATTTACTAAGAGAATATAATATGACTTTAAAGCTACCAATTTGAATGATAAAATTGTTCAATTTTTTCCGTTAGTGCTCCAGTTCTAATTTGAGAATCAAATAATTGAAATGTTTGGTTACCAAGTATATTCTGTAAAATTCTCAAACTGGTTAAGAAAACGGCTACACTTTGATCTTGATTTGAATAGTTTTTCTTCCATAATGATGTGGTTTTTTGTTTTTTTTTTGTCGTGTTTATATCATGTTTTGTCTTAAGGATACACCGGACTCAATTTATTCGCTAACCCCGACAAAGTATACATTTTTTTAAAGCTAAAAGGACAAACAGTATAAATATGAAGCATATTTTGGACAAAACGGATTCATTTAAAGAGGAACATGGTGTCCTAGCGCGGAAGGTTAACCTACAGTAGTTTTAATGTAAAGAGAGCATATTTTTTCGGCACCTCCTTCAGACACATTGTAGTTTCAAAGTGTGCTGGCATTTTGTTTTTAAACGCGTTGTTTTTTTTTATATTTAATTTCAAAGTCAGACCTATGCTTTTTTTAGCGCATCCTCCAGAGAATGGTTGTCGAAAAAATGTGAATAAATACAACTGAATGCCAACACACTTTGAAACCTAAATAGTGTCGGAGTCATCATGCAAGTTTTCGCTGAAATTCATTAAAAACGAAAAAGGATTATTTACTCGGTGCTAACAAGCTCAAACCAAGCCCAAGCGCTGTGAACCAATAAGCAATAGGAACGAAATACGATCCTGGACTGACCTGGACAGCAACGTTGTTGAGTAAGTTCATATTCAAACTAAAGTTCACAGTCACACTAAAGTATTGTGCGTGACCCGCCTAAGATCTCCTCTGACATCTCCTATCGACAGTCCAACACCTTTCGAAGAGCGTTTGAACTAGCTAGTTTTTCTTCAATATCTCCCTTGCAAAAAAACTTTTCGACTATTTTATTTTCATAGAATTGGAGATAATTGTCTTACATTTCACTCAGGGTGTTTTAAAAAATTGGAGGGTTTTGAGAAAAAATTTCTCCGGTGTATCCTTAAACTGTTCTGATTTCGTTCTGTCTTCGTTAGCTTTCATACAAACTGACTTATAGTTCTATTAGTACAAAACTATTTTCTTTCCATTTAGTACCATTATCGTGCACTCACGCTAAGTCTCTTGGGTACGACATCAACACCCATTACGTCATCGACCCAGATGGTGTCTCTGGTGACGTCCGGCCATTCCTTGTATTTTGTAACATGACAAGCCACTATTGCATTGGCGTTACAGTTATCAGTCACAACAGTGAGAAACGTACCAGGGTCAGCGGATGTAACCATAAAGGATGTTATAGACGTGACGTGGTGTATGATGGGATATCAGATCTCCAGCAGCTTCGAGCATTAACTTTGATCTCTACTTATTGTGAGCAGTTTATTAGCTACGAGTGTAAGCGCACCAAAATAAAAGGTAAAGCATATATCCAAGTTTGTTGCAATGCGACTAGCAAAATCTTCAAAATTTTGCATTATTTTGATCCATCAATAACTTTGGAAGTGGAGCTTATCATTCAATTTTGGACGACTTTGCGTAAGCTATGCGACCAAAAGCAGCCAATCGATGAACAGACTAGCAGAGACGAAACGTTTCATATAGAGTTAGAGATCGACAAGCAACTGCTTGAATGTAACCAGTGCTATTTAAGTGCGGATTTGGAGGATTGAATACTGATGGTATTTTGTGGTTCAAAAATAACTATTTTCGAGCGTAATTTTTTAATATACAATAATGAATACACTTTCAGTCAAAAACCTAAAAATAGACACCCTGCGTGTTAACTGCCTAGTAGTTGTTTAGTTTGCGCTTGGAAGATGTATAATTATGATATTTTCTAGTACAATAACTATTTTTTATTTTAATTAATAATATACAGTAGATACAAATAGCCCTTTTGCCTGGCTAGTGTCACGCGATGGTCACAAGTTGAGGTACTGGGGAGGTGCGTTGCGTGACAGTGGTAAATGTGCGTGTGGTATGACAAACACCTGCGCAGAAACCAATAACACCTGTAACTGTGACGCTAACGATAAAGTCTGGAGAGAAGATAGTGGTATGATTTCATACAAAGAAGATCTTCCAATCATAACGATGAGGTAAATATGAGAGCTAATGCAATCATGTTCAAGATTGTTGGGACACATAATTTTTGCAAAACGAACATTAGATTTTCAAAAGTTAACAACACCCTGCCACAGTCAGATTCAATGGGGCAAAGGTGTGGCCGGAATTCAATAGATGAGGAACTTAAAAATCTTAGCAAAACATGGTTCAAGAAAAAATTGAAAGACGCTTTGCTAAGACATTATAATGATGATATGGCTATATAAGTATTCAATTCTGAATTTGATTATCTCTGACAAATGTATGAAACCTTCATATCTTGCAAATATCTTACAAATTATATATAACATATACCATCGATAAACAATCCTAAAACAAATTTTCGTTTGTTTCCTCTTTTTTTGTTAAATTACTTTACTCAATTAAATATGTACTTATTGATATATTTATTCTTTTTTTCTCCTTAAAACGTCAAACTTCCATGACTTAATTTGTTTAAATAACTAGGAATATGCCAGCTGTCTCGACTAGTCCAAAGCTACTACAGCTGGCATGTACCACAAAAGCAGTGTATACTATCATATTATTATTATTATTATTGTAAAATATTGGTACTAAATAAAGATTGATTGACAGTCAGTGTTAAGTGCATGCCGGACTTCAGCGTAGTGAGGAGTAGAGAGCAAACTTGTCTGCAATGTCCAAGAGTACAGAGGGATAGTACACTTAACCCTCAACTCGCACTTATTGTTATAAAGACATTGACTAAGAGTTGATCAGAGCGTCTTATTTAATAATAAGTTTGACAAGCACTGTTCTACAAGCTTCATTCTAGCAAGATCCGTGGAATTTTAATCAGTGTTAAAAGTTGTTAATTATCTCTTTATAATCTCATCAAGTATTCTTTTACGAGAATTTCGAATAGTAACTACAGCCTGCTTTGCAGATTCGAAATATGTGCCTCTATTTTTGGACAGACTTGTCCATCAGTTTCGTTGAATATTCTGTTTGATATTAATATCTCTAAGCGGGAAAAAATATAGTCTTGAAAATTCTGCAGCATTACTCAATTCAGAATTACATCTTCAAACGGGTAAGAATGTGAATTTTTACGTGAAAGCTACGATAAAACTCTTATTGTGGTTCAATCGTGCTGGTCAATGGCTGAAATCACGTCGGTTTGATGTCAAAATTATGTGAAAATTTCTCATGTTAATGCAGGTTTTTGAAGAGAATTGAAAAATTGGGAAAAAAATATGTGACTCGAAGTTGGCTCGAAGTTGGCTCGTGGCTCGTACTTGACTCGGGCTCGAAACTGACTCGCTCTACCGGACAACCCTTTTGGAGAATATCTTGAGTGTAACAAGATCGAGTCTGCAAAGCAGGCTAGATTAATAGCTATTTATATAAGTTATCTTTACTTATCACTATCTTTTTCTTATTTTTCCCAGGTTTGGTGATGCCAAGGGCAGACTTGAGGAAGGTTTCCACTCTCTTGGGAAGTTAACATGCTACGGAACAGGTACATATTGATTATGGTTACGATTGTGATTAATATACAACTTAGGTATTACATAATAGCGGAGCATCCAGTTCAAATTATTCTTACAACATAAATATGTGCATGTAAATAGTTTTTGTCCACGGCCCATGCCCAATCTTAACTGCAAATATTTTAGTTATGTAACCCCAAAAGACAACTACGAAATCATAGATAGGTGGAACGGACTTTTTTTTACTTTATGTACAAAGAAAGCTTGGATTTTTCCATGCGATTCAGAAACACAAAATGAATTTTAATATAAACAGACGCCGAACCAAAACGATAATTTGTTATCGTTAGTTTGAATTACATCCTAAAGTTGGTATTCTTTCTTTTTCAAATTAAATTTTGTGCATATGGGTTTGTTTGATTGAGAGAAGATCAGAGAGAAGTGACCAAAGAAAATACGACAAAATTACAGGTTCATGTTATCGCTTTTTAAGGATGGTGCCTAGTAATTGCAACACATTTTTATTTCTTTGAAACTATACTAGTTATTTCAAACACCCAATTGGCTATCTGAACTGAACTGAAAAACATGGGGAGTCACCACGCATCTAAGCGAGATAATGATTGTTAAATACCTGATGACGTAGGCGTATTTATCCAACCCAACCCATTTTTATTTAAATATCAACTTAGAAAAAGACTTCAGTGAAATCAATATAAAAGGACGTTTTTAAAAGTAGTGCCGAAGTTGAATTACGAAAGTAGCGCCCGCCGAATGAAAATTTACTAGCTACAACGAACGTGACATCACGTGTTTATTTCGCACAGTGTTAAATTCCTCTATGCACGCTTAGTCTAATTAGAAATCTTTTTATATTGTAATTATTGAAAGTTTCTTATTCTCATCGCGTATTCCTGCTGGAATACAACATGGGTCATACTCTTCGTATAGATGTTAAAGAAAAGGGATCAATTAAAAAATTAAAGTCGAGGGAAAAGCGGTGGAAGGAACGACCAGTTATATAAGCGACCCACTCAAAAAAGCAGCTAAACATGGGCCCCCTTCTTCTTTCACAAGCAGCGATAAATTGTGTCTTTACTGATACAACCATTACTGTTATTATCGGGCGATATAAAATTGAATCCCGGGCCTAAATCGCACTCTATGTTATTTGGTCACATTAATGCAAGGCGCCTATGTGCTCAAAAGAAATTTGATGAAATACCTTGTTTTTGCGGTTTCTGAGACTTGGCTCGATAATAGAAAATACCTAATGATTCATTACTAATTACAGGATACCATCGAATCATTAAAAGAAATCATGTAGGTGCGAGAGGTGGGGTGTGTTGAAGAGAAGTTATTTTCTCAATCCCAGCTTGTACAAATAGATTCAAAAAAATATTTACCATCTTGTAATTCCTAAATGTGGAACCGATGAAATACCAGTCTGCGCACTGCTTGGCAGTCAACGAGTTTACAATGTAAATCTAAACTTCGTGCTGCATTTTGTGTTAATTATAATCGACTTTATGATGCCACCCTCAATAGTCTGAAAATCTTGCGGATATATAGTACACGCCAGACTTACACTTACGTGCATTACATTTTACCTATTTAAAATTCCGTATAAAACGTCACCACACTGTGACTGACATGACCTGACATGACTTGATCTGAGATAGAATGGTACGAGGGCAAAATATATATAAATCCCTTGAGTTGATATTGACCAGGGTAATATGCGATTTAAAGCCCTACAAAAAAAAAAATGAAAACCGACTCAATGATCTAGTAAGATACTATAAATCGTGTATTGCAGGAAGCTGCGAGGACGCTCTAGGAATGCAGAAAAAAGCTATTCCTGACATGAAGATTAACGCCTCCTCAGAGTATAACGAACATTATCGAGCACATTTTGCCAGACTAAATGATAACTCAAATGATGGATGGGCATCTGGAACTTTAAATGTGGGGGAATGGATTCAAGTTGATGTGAGCATCGTAAACATAATAACGGCAGTTGCAACCCAAGGACGTCGATCAGGTGAGAAAAAAGTGACAATAATAAGTACAATATGTCGGTTTTAACATTCAAGTAAAAATGGTACAGGCATGGTGACATAGTATAAGAGAGTGAAACTTTCTGACATTTTGATCCTTAATGTACAGTGCATATACGAGCACATGCATATGTTTACACCTATATATATTGAGTGCATTCTGGGAAGGCTTTCGTGCGAGATTAAAAGTGCTGACATGTAGTTAGATTAGGTAGCATGCCTATCCACGCCTCACCACTTTCAAACGCGCGCGACATCCTTCCCGATATGGTTGTGTCTGAATTTTAGCTGCAGTGGACAACACATCAATGAAGTCGAATATATTTTTAAAGTAGCGTTTTAATTTTTTTTTGTGTCATTAGGCTCGGAGTGGGTGACAAGCTACAGTCTCCAGTACAGTATGGATGGAAGGACCTTCACCAACTATCAGGAGGGAAAGTTGATCGACGCAAACTCTGATGCAACTACAATTGTAAAGAACGACCTCAGACCACCAATCATTGCAAGATACATACGACTTATTCCAAAATCATATAACGGGCACATGACTTTGAGAATGGAGCTATATGTCTGTAAATAAGGCATGCACAGAGAGGGATTTAAAAAAAAGCAGGACGTAATTCGGAGGTTCCGTCTCTCCGATCCACTTACACTACACTAACTATTTACTAATATGCTTTAGTTGAAGTAAATGAAAATGTATCAAACCATTTATGTGATCACCCTCATCAGTGACTAACTGATACTAATTAGAATTAGTATACATGCTAAGTTCTTATTTACTATAGTGATTCTTTTAATATAATTAATTGTAAAGCGCATTGGGTTGTATGTAAAATGCGCTATTTAAGCATCACATCAAATTCGATAAAGCTAGTTGTGATAAAGTCAAAGTAGTTATTTATCAAGTAATAAAATGAACATATTCCGTGTTCAAACTTGTTTTTGCATACGAAGTAAGTTAAATAATGCCAGTTAATTCCAAAGTTCATTTTGTCCACTTCTCAATGACATGCTGGTTAACAAATAACAAAGGCTATCCGTGTTTATGAACTCATTCACAGATACTATTTTGATGTTATATTTTAATATCTCTAAAAAATTTACAATCAAGGCGACAGTAAATATGAAAGATTAACTTGTTATCCATGTCCATTGAATAACTCTCAAAAGGCTGTACTATTGATGATGGAATTCGAGACAATAATTAGATCCCAAATACGAGGTTCTCAATAGCTTTTACATCTGCTATCGAACATTTCTAAAATACTATTCCTCAGATTTCAAAACACTCAAGCCCGTATTATTGAATGTACATCATTAGATGAAATGAATATTACTTAAAATCCCAAATACAATATCTAAAAAATACTAAATTTATTACTGTAAAAGTAGTTGCAAAGCTGCTGTATTGACTCTGAAAAAACGTCTGAAGCAATATCCTCGAGTTAAGCTCCAAGTTCCCAAGCAGCTCCTAGCCTAGTGAAATATATATTAAATCTTTATGAAATCGTCGATCGAGGTACCTCGTTCTAATATAATCAGCAAGCAAAAATCCTTAATATAAAACAAACCTGGAGCTGTAACTAACGAACATCATCCAATAATTGTTTAAAAGTTATCGCCTGAAGGATCGTCCAATTTTGAAAACTTACAAAACTTCATGATCATTTGTACCAAATAATTACGAATTTTACGAGAACATCATGGGATTTCCTATACAAATTTTAACTGATTTTAGTATTGCCTCTTTTACTAAGGACTTTCCAATAAATAACGTATTTTTGCCAATAGTTGACTACCTGTGAGGTTTAAAATTATTTAAAGAAGTATTGAGCGAGGACCTTTTGTTAGTACATCACACGCATATACTGGCAGCTGATAAATCAAAGTTGGCCAAAAAAAAATCCACAAATTCTCGGGGTTGAACGGGCATATAAGTTTGTTCTGCTTCGGGTTCTTTTACTGCTCATCGGCTTTTTAAAATTAATCCAGGCTGCCTGCCAACCGCTGCCTGCGGATATAATGCAAATGTTCTAATAGCACTACTTATTTTAATATTTTTATTGCTCGAACGTAACGGGAACAGGTCGAGGGATTGATTCAACAACACCGTTCAGTAAAGGCAAATCAAATAGATCAAATGATGTCTTGAAGATAGAGTGTTTTATGAAACCTTCGGGATTTGGTATTTATATTTTTGCATCTTTAAATTTACTCAAAATATTATTTAAAGTTATGTGAAAAGTAGTAAGGAGTAAGTAACAAGTAACGAAGCATCTATTTCCTGAAGAAAAGACAACTGACCGAATGCATTCTATTAATTTTTGAAATAGCAGTGTATTTTTTTGGTTTTGACATAATGTCTACACATAAACCTATATATTTCAGTGGAAATTGGTTTTTTGAAAACGCGTGAAGTTAGAAGGCACGCGGTGACTGTCAGATCTCGAGAAGACTCTTCAAGTGTTTTAAAATTCTTTGGACTTCACATCAAGCACGTTTTCGATTTCTTGTTTAATATATATAAATTGGTCACCATGAAAACGCGCGTACTGTGTGGTCTCATAAAGCGCGTCCATGTACCAATCATCTTTTTTCGATATTTGTTGTGGAACTCTGTGATAATTAACTGATTGGAACTATCTAGCAAAAAAAAGTTGAACAAAAGAGAGATCAAAAGACAGTAGAACTAAAGGTCCGGCTCTGTTTTTCTTTGTTACCGACTATAGAAAACATACATATGAGAATTTAACTTTTTATGATTGTAAGCTACCAGCGATCCTTTCAAATCAATGAATATTTGTAAAGCGCATTGAGACGTATCTGAAATGGGCTATATATGTGCACCACATTACCTGAAAATAAGAATTGCAGAGAATTCTCTTATTTGCTTTATGTTAAAAACATCAATAAAAAAATAGAATATATATATATATAATTTAAATATAAGGCCATAAAAGTATTATAAGAACTTTCAACATTTACTAAATTTGAATTCTCTTTTTCTTCTTTTTAATCTTCTTTCTTATTTTCTTGTTGTGGCCACGGTTCTTCTTCATCTTCTTTTTCTTCTTCTTCGTTGCTAGTAATCAACTATTAATGTGAAATAATCAGCTGAAAAAAGCGCCTACTCATTCTTTTTCTATTTTAAAAATTCAATAATAGTGCATGAGAAATTTACAAAAGAATTCGTGAAATTGACGAATGCTTTAACGGTAGATAAAGATTCATCCTGATCTAAACATAAACTTTAACCTGAATATTCTCTAGAAATATTCTTTACAGGGCTCTAATCAAATTGGCTATGCTAAATATTGATTAAATGACCTGTAGAAATATTGTTTAAAATTATTAAATAACTAAAAAAATATCTGTAGGCTTGATTCGCAACCGGGGCCTCCTCCTATTATATAGTGGACCTGTACATTAATAGAAGTTGTAGGGTTCTATTTAGACATGGCCATAAATCACTGTATTTATTGATTGTTGTTCACCAAGAATCTCTCTAGAAATGTTGCCAAACTTATCTCAAATTGGATTTGGATAGGCACATGTCGGTAGGGTTTCTTTCAAAAACACACACACCCACCTCCCCCCTCCCACCCCCAACCATTCTTTGTTCGCAGTCTTTTCAAGGTTTTTTGATTTAGCTCATTCAGATCATTTCACATCGCACAGGTGTCAATTTATAGTGGTCGTAAGAATAAGGCAAAATTAAGCTCATTAATATTGATGCCCTAGAAGTGTTTTAAAGAAACTGAAGATAGGCAACGGAGAGCATTATTCTACAAAATGCGGCTCAGATTTTCGGCTCAGTTTTTCTGTACTATTTGCTTCTACTTACAGCTCTTGAAAGTAGTATATTGTTTGGAAGATGCCACGAATTCTAAGTCATCGTACTTTCTTAAGAAGCCACGACACCATAAAGAAGGAACATCCATGAGTACGTATCAAGTTAATGATGAGTTCAGTTGTAAGTTGCTGTGTCTTCACGATCAAAACTGTTTCACTGCAAACTTTGAGAAAACTCCAAAAGATGGAAAGAAACTCCACGAATGCCAGCTTTTCGGCCTAAACAACAAGGGAATAATAATTTCTTCGGAACTTTTTGATCTTTACATCAAGGAAGGTGAGTTTTAAATTTGCTGTTTTTAGAATTTAAATATATCAATCTTACCTGAAAAGGTAAATGTTATAGCGGTTTAGACAGTTGCAGCAGTTTCGTCTTGTTAGCGTTGCAGATCTTTTGACCAATCTTTGATTATCGATCCAGGTCTTATGGCCAAACTTTATATCATTTATGCATCACCTTTCATCCTGCTATAAAATTACGGAATAGAGATGAAAATCTAAACCGTATTGCTTATTTTTATGACGAGAAATCATTGCTTTATCTCACGTGCACAAACCATCGGCATATTTAATTTGAGGTCTTTGACGCGAGGAAGTTCGCACACGCTACCAATTCATTGAATTGAGTTCAAGACTTTTAAAACTGAACAACAATGAGATGGTGGAGAGATGAGATAACTTTATGTCACAATTAACATATAGAATAAAAAACGGGTTTAATTTTTATTCAAGAGTCAGAAATTAAAAAGTCAATTTTAAAGCTGAATGATTTAGTATATCTTTCACGGACTTAACATGACAAACTTTTTTGAAGGAGTGAAGATGTTTAAGTGAACAAAACCAGGCTTGCACTTATTTGCGTACTCCTAGTGCATGAAAGTAATCACTTTAGAATCACACGCGATAAACAATGTGAAAAGGCTGTCTGAAAAAGTGCAAAAAAAATGGGTACAAGTTTCAATCTCATTTGAGGAGCTGTAAGTGGACGAAGTTGAGCTTTCTAAGATAACAGCTAGAGCACAAATTGTCAACTTTATACACAGTGTAGGTGAGAGGGTTCCATTGGGGGATGTACAAAACATTTACTAAGAGAATATGACTTTAAAGCTATACCAATTTTAATGATAAAGTTTCTCAACTTTTCCTTTGGTGCTTCGATCAGTTTAAACATCATTATTTTTTTAATTTGAATATCAAATAATTGACATGGTTGGTTACCAAGTATATTCTGTGAAGTGGTTATAAAAAAATACGCTTTGACCTTATTTATTTGTTTGATTTGACTAGTTTTTAGCTATTTTTTCGTCAACAAAGCTGTTTTCTTTTGTCGTGGTTATATCATGTTTTGTCTTAAACCGTTCTGTTTTCGTTCTGTCTTCGTTAGCTTTCATACAAACTGACTCATAGTTCTATTAGTATTAAATTATTTTATTTTCATTTAGTACCACTATCGCCCTGCACTCACGCTAAGTCTCTTGGGTACGACATCAACACCCATTACGTCATCGACTCAGATGGTGTCTCTGGTGACGTCCAGCCATTCGTTGTATTTTGTAACATGACAAGCCACTATGGCATCGGCATTACAGTTATCGGTCACAACAGTGAGAAACGTACCATGGTCAGCGGATGTGACCCTAAAGGATGTTATAGACGTGACGTGGTGTATGATGGGATATCAGATCTCCAGCAGCTTCGAGCATTAACTTTGATCTCTACTCATTGTGAGCAGTTTATTAGCTACGAGTGTAAGGACTCCACAATACAAGGTATATCATATAGCCAAAGTCGTTGCAATGCAACTAGCAAAATTTCAAAATTCTGCATTGTTTTGATCCTTCAATAACTTTGGACGTCAAGCTTATCATGAAATTTTGAACGACTATACGTAAGCTACGTATCCAATAAACGTTTCCTGAATAAACTCCGAAACGTCTGATTCTTGCGTTAGTCTTTATTTTAAATAAAAACAAATATGTGGTATGTTGGAAATATATATTTTACAGCAGTTCTCAGTCACACGTGCACCGCTCGCATAAAAAGCACCGCTATAAAACGTGAAGTTGGTGGACGTCAATCAAACTGTGTTTACGAGACGCATTGTGTTTTTACTTCAGTGTGGCTGCGAAACATGTCTGAATCCGACGAAGAAGTTATTGTGGGAATTCAGTTTCCAGATTCAGACATGTTTCGCAACCCGACTGAAGTAAAAACACCATGCGTCTTGTAAACACAGTTTGATTGACGTCCACCAACTTCACGTTTTATAGCGGTGCTTTTTATGCGAGCGGTGCACGTGTGACTGAGAACTGCTGTAAGCTTCTTTTTTATGATATATAATTACGAATATACACTTTCAGTCAAAATCTTCATAAAAATACACCCTCCGGGTTAACTGGCTAGTATTTGTTTACTGTTTAGTTGTATTCTGTTCAAATAATTACTTTTAAATGTGTTTCAAAATATACAATTCAGTTCATGAATGTACTTTCAGTTCAAAACTTGATAAATAACATCCAAAGTAATGCCTGGCTGGTGTCACGCGATGGTCACACGTTGAGGTACTGGGGAGGTGCGTTGCGTGACAGTGGTAAATGTGCATGTGGCATGACAAAGACCTGCGCAGAAACTAATAAAAACTGTAACTGTGACGCTAACGATTAAGTCTGGAGAGAAGATAGTGGTATGATTTTGTACAAAGAAGATCTTCCAATCATAACGATGAGGTAAATATGAGAGCTAATGCAATCATGTTCAAGATGGTTGGGACACATGATTTTTACAAAACGAACATTAGATTTTCAAAAGTTAACAACACCCTGCAAAGCAGGCTAGATTGATAGCTATTTATATAAGTTATTTTTACTTTTCATTATCTTTTTCTTATTTTTTCCAGGTTTGGTGATGCGGGCAGAGGTGAGGAAGGTTTCCACTCCCTTGGGAAGTTAACATGCTACGGAACAGGTATGTGATTACGGTTACGATTGTGATAAAAAATACAACTTAGGTATTACCATATAGCGGAGCTCCCAGTTTATGTTTTTTTCTTACAAAAAAAATATGTGCAAATATAACACATGGCGTCCCACCAGGATCAATATTAGGTCCATTGTTAGCTTTTGTATTCATAAATATCCTACCAAATTCAGTCTCCAAGTCCATCGTTGATATATATGACGATAATACACCTAAAAGTGCGTCTTCAAGCTAGATGATATTCAACATCAAGTACAACATGACATGGGTTGGAAGATTGTTTTGGCAAGATATTTTTTTCCTTTTTATTTATATTTTTATACAATACCGCATTACAAAAATGCACGGGCTCAATGCTAACAACTTTGGTGAATTCGTATGCAGGCCTGGTCGCAAATACATTACCTAGTTACTCAACTACTCACTATCGACTGTACTAACCACCCGAGGGCCGTTTGTTAGAAAACTCTGATTTGATATGATATTTTGCATGATGACATCGCCAGAAAAACCGAACGGTCATGCGCATTAGTAACGCGACACTTAGAAAAAATCGACAGGCTTATGCTCTCAAGTTAACAGAGAATGTAGGGAGCCAGAATTTCCTATCCTTGATAATTCGGCAACCGCGTCATTAAAACAACTTTTCCCCCTCTAGGTTGATTAACCTAATTACATGCTATAATAAAAACACAGACACAACGCCAAAACGTTAAAATGTGTGTCGGTTTTACAACTTATAACTTTGTATGGTTTTCAGCCCTCATTCCTTTGTCAAATGACCGATTTGCTCAAAATTACTCTATTATTACGGTCTCAAGCTAAGGGCCAATATGTTTATTGTCTGTTTTCCCCCTCTGGTTTGATTCATTGGTCATATGTTAATATGGTCTCACTATTTTCAAATGAATCGGCCACAAACTCATGTCGGTTTTAGACAATTTGTTTCGGTATTATTCAGGTTTCAAGACATTGGCAATGTTTTGTTGACGTGCGTTCTTTGTTTCAGCCATCACAATAGAGCTTAATTATAAGCTGATTAATTAATTGTATTTGAATCGCGATATTCACATATGTGACAAATTCTTTGTATTTCAATAACAAAATTAATATGCAAGAGCGTACGAACGGCAATTTTGTTTTAAAAAACATTTGTGTACTTTGTTTGGCGGGAAAGATTTTCTCTCTTTCTTTGATCTTATCGCGTTTGCCGTCGCCGCTTCAGGATTTTCTATTTCTTTAGCTTGTGTTTTGCTGAGTTCGAGGGCTCTTCCAGTCTTTAGGAGATTCGGTAAATTCAGGTCTTCTCTAAGGGTTTTTCTTTGCAGAGCGTTTGAAAAACAGCTTTGATCTATGTCGGTGTCTGCATGGGAATGAACAGTATTTGCTAAGTTTTCTTAACCTTGTATGAAAACTATCCAGTGTTTCGCCTTCTTTCTGTTTACCTTGTCTGAAGTTGTAGACTTCATAGGTTGTATTGGTTTTGGGTGCGAAGTATTGATTGAGTTTTTCGACCGCTTTGTCGAAATCATCGTCGTCTCCCGTGTCTTGAAGTGTGTCGAAGATTTCATCCACTTCTGGGCCAGGGTAATGCGAAAGCATAGCACGTTTCTGTTTCTCGTCGGTGATTTGCATTGCAGTGATCAATCTGTTGAATCGAGAAAGCCATTTTTTCCATCTGGGACGTGCATTACTGTCGATATGTACTTCAAAAGCTGGAATGTTCGGTAAATTGATCGCCGCCATTGTTAATTGCACGTCATCTGCAGCCTTTTCTTGTTCATCTGCATTGCTAATCTCAAGGTCAACTTGTTGTTCTTGCTCCGGTGGTGGGTGCACATGGGTATGATCTTGAAATGTGATGAATTCCGTGTGACTGTTCTCTGTTCGTTACTGGCTGTTACCATGCATATGGTGCCTTTGGTTTCTTGGACGACTAGTGGTTTTGGACTGTATGGTGTGGTAAGCTTTGACGCTTTCGGTTGACGTAACAGAACTGTGTCTCCGGGTTTGATATAGTGTTCCTTTGCTTTCCTTCTTTGATCAGCATATTCCTTTATCTTTCTTTTCTGCATGTTGCCTCTCTCTGGCAAGTTTTGTAGTTGCTTGTGCGTGTATGGCACTTGATTGACAGGTGTCACTTCAGTTAGAGTTGTCTTTAATTTTCTCTGGTTTAAAGATTCGCATGGTGATACGTTGGTCGTTGAATGAGGTTTTGCCCTGTACTGTCGTAGAAATTTAAACAGTTCCTGTTTCCAGTTTTTGCGTTCAGCATGGGCGGTTCTTACACACTTTTCCAAACTCCTCATAAAACGCTCAGCTTCGCCATTTGCCTGAGGCCGCAATGGAGTAACCTTTCTGTGATGGAAGCCTAGGTGTTCTGCAAAGCTTGTAAATTCATGACCGTTGTATGGAGGTCCATTGAGCACGTAAAGGGGCTGTGATTGTCGCATATTCTGGGATGAATCTTGAGACGTATTGGGTCATGCCTAGCAGAGACTTAATTTCGCTGACGTTAGCTGGTTGGCTCATTTATTATTTTTAGAAATAGCCATAAAATCTCAAAGTCGAGTTTGCAAGTGCATTGCTCTTACGACATCAGTATTTTTAAAATAACGTTTAAATATCTAAAGACTAGAGACAATGATTAGTTATAATCTCGATTATTAATTATTAAGTTCAAAAAAAATTGTTTTTACGTAAATAAATACCCCTGGGCCACCTTAAGTCTCTCGAGGACTTGTTGCAGATTGTTGTCGTGTTCTTTTTGGGTCTTTCCATAAATTATGATGTCATCTGAGATATTTCTGCATCCTGGTAGGCCTGTAAGTATCTCCTCTATTGCGTTTTGGAAGATCTCAGATGCGGCGTTTATTCCAAACATCATGCACTTGTATCTTCTAAGACCGACATGCGTGCTGAAGGTCGTTATGTGACGGCTGTCTGGGTCGAGTTCTAGCTGATGGTTTCCCGATGAGATGTCGAGCTTGCTAAAAACTGTAGCTCCGTTTAGGTCGGCCACGAGGTCGTCGATTATGGGCATGAGGTGCTTTTCTCTTTTTACTGCTTTGTTGGCCTCCCTCATGTCTACACAAATACGCACTGCTCCAGAGTCCTTGGGAACCACAACGATTGGACTCACCCATGGTGTAGGGCCGCTGACTTTTTCTATGATGTCTAGCTTTTCTAGCCTTTCAAGTTCCTCCTCTACGTCTTTTCTCACAAGGTTAAGAAAACTTAGCAAATACTGTTCATTCCCATGCAGACACCGACATAGATCAAAGCTGTTTTTCAAACGCTCTGCAAAGAAAAACCCTTAGAGAAGACCTGAATTTACCGAATCTCCTAAAGACTGCAAGAGCCCTCGAACTCAGCAAAACACAAGCTAAAGAAATAGAAAATCCTGAAGCGGCGACGGCAAACGCGATAAGATCAAAGAAAGAGAGAAAATCTTTCCCGCCAAACAAAGTACACAAAGGTCGAGGCAAACTAAAAAAAAAGGCAAGAAATGCAACTCATGTGGCAAGTTAAACCATTTCGCCGGTTTGCCGATCGAAACAACCTCAAAGAAACACCGTAAGGAATCTCACGCAAGAAAGTGTAACGCAAGACGAAGAAGATTACACATACATGATCAAAAACAACTCCAGAAACAAGAAGTCACCCATGTGCGAAATCAAAGTTGATGGAAAGAAAGTACAAATGATGATCGACTCAGGAGCATCTGTTAATGTCATCGATGACAAAGAAATCAACAAAGAAAACAAGAAACTCGAGAAAACAAACCATCGCATCTACTCCTATGGCGTCGAAAAACCACTGCCAGTTTTAGGAACTTTCACAGCAACCCTCCAATCCAAGACTCACAGCGTATCAGCTACCCTACACGTGGTAAAAGGAAACACAGGAAATCTCTTAGGCTTCGACACAGCACAAGAGCTTGGCCTAATCAAAATCATCAATCAAACCTCTATCGACAAATCGTCAAACATCGAGTCTTCAATTTACGAAGAATACAAGTGTCTGTTCAGCGGTATTGGAAAAGTGGAAGGGAAAGTTATTTTAATAACTTAATAACTTATTTTATTAGCTTAAAAGCTTCACATTGACCCTGAGGTCCAACCGAAACAGCAACCTCACCGGAGAATCCCTTTTCATGTGAGAAAAGACGTGGAGGAGGAACTTGAAAGGCTAGAAAAGCTAGACATCATAGAAAAAGTCAGCGGCCCTACACCATGGGTGAGTCCAATCGTTGTGGTTCCCAAGGACTCTGGAGCAGTGCGTATTTGTGTAGACATGAGGGAGGCCAACAAAGCAGTAAAAAGAGAAAAGCACCTCATGCCCATAATCGACGACCTCGTGGCCGACCTAAACGGAGCTACAGTTTTTAGCAAGCTCGACATCTCATCGGGAAACCATCAGCTAGAACTCGACCCAGACAGCCGTCACATAACGACCTTCAGCACGCATGTCGGTCTTAGAAGATACAAGTGCATGATGTTTGGAATAAACGCCGCATCTGAGATCTTCCAAAACGCAATAGAGGAGATACTTACAGGCCTACCAGGATGCAGAAATATCTCAGATGACATCATAATTTATGGAAAGACCCAAAAAGAACACGACAACAATCTGCAACAAGTCCTCGAGAGACTTAAGGTGGCCCAGGGGTATTTATTTACGTAAAAACAATTTTTTTTGAACTTAATAATTAATAATCGAGATTATAACTAATCATTGTCTCTAGTCTTTAGATATTTAAACGTTATTTTAAAAATACTGATGTCGTAAGAGCAATGCACTTGCAAACTCGACTTTGAGATTTTATGGCTATTTCTAAAAATAATAAATGAGCCAACCAGCTAACGTCAGCGAAATTAAGTCTCTGCTAGGCATGACCCAATACGTCTCAAGATTCATCCCAGAATATGCGACAATCACAGCCCCTTTACGTGCTCAATGGACCTCCATACAACGGTCATGAATTTACAAGCTTTGCAGAACACCTAGGCTTCCATCACAGAAAGGTTACTCCATTGCGGCCTCAGGCAAATGGCGAAGCTGAGCGTTTTATGAGGAGTTTGGAAAAGTGTGTAAGAACCGCCCATGCTGAACGCAAAAACTGGAAACAGGAACTGTTTAAATTTCTACGACAGTACAGGGCAAAACCTCATTCAACGACCAACGTATCACCATGCGAATCTTTAAACCAGAGAAAATTAAAGACAACTCTAACTGAAGTGACACCTGTCAATCAAGTGCCATACACGCACAAGCAACTACAAAACTTGCCAGAGAGAGGCAACATGCAGAAAAGAAAGATAAAGGAATATGCTGATCAAAGAAGGAAAGCAAAGGAACACTATATCAAACCCGGAGACACAGTTCTGTTACGTCAACCGAAAGCGTCAAAGCTTACCACACCATACAGTCCAAAACCACTAGTCGTCCAAGAAACCAAAGGCACCATATGCATGGTAACAGCCAGTAACGAACAGAGAACAGTCACACGGAATTCATCACATTTCAAGATCATACCCATGTGCACCCACCACCGGAGCAAGAACAACAAGTTGACCTTGAGATTAGCAATGCAGATGAACAAGAAAAGGCTGCAGATGAAGTTAATGGACCAACCCTGAGAAGATCAACGAGAGAGCGGAAACCTCCTGCTTGGTCAAGGGATTACGTCAAACAAGTCAAACCAACCAACAAGAAATAGACATTGACACTTAACATAAGTCAGGATTGTAAAATATTGTTCGAGTTTAAGTAGTATACAGAATTGTAATTCTTTAATCAAAGGACAAGAGGGATGTAGTGGATGGTTTTGAATTAAAGACAAAGAAATACCTCGATCTGACATATTTCGTCCTTTCAGTGCTTTCAAAACTAGCATGAAGTCGGACAAAAAATACTACGAAAATCGATTTTTTTTTTGTATGTTAAAAAAATTAACTTTTTAAAAAAAATTGATATAACGTAGATTTTATTAGGTTCTTTCAACTAAGTATAACAAAAGTGTAGAGTCCCGCACAAGATCGAGGGTTTTGCCCTGTTGAAGCTCAAAACGTGTATGGTTCCTAAATAAAAATTTATATTTTATTCAGCAGTTTTTGTGCGTGCGCACATCGTGGGCTCGAATCGAACGTTCAAAAGCGTGTTCGAGTTTAAGTAGTATACAGAATTGTAATTCTTTAATCAAAGGACAAGAGGGATGTAGTGGATGGTTTTGAATTAAAGACAAAGAAATACCTCGATCTGACATATTTCGTCCTTTCAGTGCTTTCAAAACTAGCATGAAGTCGGACAAAAAATACTACGAAAATCGATTTTTTTTTTTTTTGTATGTTAAAAAAATTAACTTTTTAAAAAAAATTGATATAACGTAGATTTTATTAGGTTCTTTCAACTAAGTATAACAAAAGTGTAGAGTCCCGCGCAAAATTCGAGGGTTTTGTCCTGTTGAAGCTCAAAACGTGTATGGTTCCTAAATAAAAATTTGTATTTTATTCAGCGGTTTTTGTGCGTGCGCACATCGTGGGCTCGAATCGAACGTTCAAAAGCGTTCAAAAGTAGAAAGTCACCTTAAAAATCTCTTTTATGATTTTTCTTATCAATGATAAAATATTGATAGCTTCAGGTTTTCTTGTAATTTTATAGATTTTAAGAAGACTAACCGACATCACTACACGTTGAACAAGCCTAGATACTTTGAGACTCATGTTCGTTTCCACAATATAATGCACTGAATATATTCAGAGATTTACAGGTGTAGTGTCTTGTGATCGATAGCGGATGGCTCAGTAAACTACTAGATTAAACTAGATTGTAAACAACTGATTTATTCGTCCTCCATCTTACATTTGTCCCCTACCACAGGTAACCCAATACACAGGGAACCCAATACATGACAACAGGATTTGTATATATTTGATACCCAATATATCAAAGTTACGATTGCGATTATGATACATTAAATCGTATTTCAGGAAGCTGTAAGGACGCTCTTGGAATGCAGAATAAAGCTATTCCTGACATAAAGATTACCGCCTCCTCAGAGTATAACGAACTTTATCGAGCACATTTTGCCAGACTAAATGATAACTCAAATGAGGGATGGGGATCTGGAACTTTAAATGTGGGGGAATGGATTCAAGTTAACGTGAGCATCGTAAACATAATAACGGCAGTTGCAACCCAAGGACGTCGATCAGGTGAGAAAAAAAGTGACAATAACAAGTACAATATGTCGGTTTTAACATTCAAGCTGGTGACATAGTTAAAGAGAGTGAAAGTTTCTGACATTTTGAACGTTAATGTACGTTTCACTGATTTTTATTATTTCTAATATATATATATATTAGCTAGTTGCAATAACGTTGTCCACCAAAGAAGTACATATATACACATATAACTGTCACGTGACTGGGTATAAGTAAGCTATTTTCTTCAATTTTAAGCTCTTATACAGATTGATATGGTAGTACTTTATTAAATTACTGTGTAGGATTATGACACGAATCAATTGGTCAGATTTCCGATGAGAAATAGCCTAAGTACTACTAGTCACGTGTCAGTTATATGTGTATATATGTATTTCTGAGGTGGACAACGATATTGCAACCAGCTATATATATATATATATATATATATATATATAAAATACGCTAAACTTTCATCCCGACAAACCTGTTTCGTGATTACTCACTCTTCAGGGGATTTTAATGACAAGAATATTCATAACCATCTTTTATATACTATAAAATTTGCATAATTAATGTAGCGGTAAATTTAAAAGTTGTGTTCAGCTGTTGCGTAGCAACGCTTTGCTTCTGTGGCGGCATGAAGAGACAAGTTCATTGCGTTTGTTGAGTGACGATAATTCAGGGCGGCAGATGATAATGTTTTTCTTTAGGGCAGAGGTTGCTTGAGCTGTTGTAGGGTGAGCTTGATGAAAGAATACACCACGAAATGAGGTGGTCAATGTTATATATATATAGCTAGTTGCAATAACGTTGTCCTTAGAAATACACATATAATAATATAAGTGTCACGTGACAAACCGTATTTAGGCTTATTCTCATAGAAAATCTGTTGAAACTATTCGTGCTTTAGATCTACTCTATAACTAGTCGTTGACTTGGGTGACTCCGGTGAATTGCTGCGAGCTTTTATAAAGAGGAGGCTCGCGCGGGAAGTACAATCAGCCTGATATACACACTTTATTTCTATAAATTTAAAAAATCATCAATACATAGACAATTGTCAATCAAACATGTTTGTAATTACTTTACAAAAACAGGGGGGCTCTCCCATATATTTACTATACGGGGATGTTCCGCTGAACAGGGTATGGTTATTCGAGCTTTCTGTCATAAACACGGTATGGTTTTTTGAGTTTTCTGTCATATCATGAACAGGCTGTCATATCATGAACAGGGTTCATGTATATATTGTTATATTCAGGTAATTTTTACTTCGTCTTTCTTAAAAGGCGCTTTATCGATTCTGATGCAGTGTGATATTGTTAACTGTTATATGTATCTTATGATGGCACTTTGTAAAACCTCTTCACTTGAGTAGCTTAGTGCAACATGCTCACAATAAAGAATCAGTATAATGAAGCAAACGCATTTGTTTGATTGGCTTACAACAACAGGAGTATAAGTTAGTCATAAACAGGTTATAAGAATTTTTTTTTTCCTGTCATAAACAGGGTAACCGTTTTAGGATCCCAGCGGAACACCTCTACCCAAATCCTAGCGGAGTACCCCCCGGGATTGTCTTCCCCTTTGAATGGTCACTAAAACAATCGTGACCTTGATGAATGCTCCCGGCGATAAACAAAGTTGAATTATGCATGAATCATTGGCAAAAATAGAATACTAAATGTGAGAAATTCAATTGATCTTCCTACACGAAGTGAAGCCAAGCCATTCAACCATGCATCGAACGAATCGACATTTCTACTGTATATATAGCCCAGACAGGCTCGTCCATAAGTACACAGGAAAACCGTCAATAATAGTGTCGCTGCTCGCTTTGCTCGCAGCAATTAAACAGAGTGCTCCAAGATAGATGTGAATGTGTGAATGGGAGTTTCTCTTTGCTCCTAGTATAAAAGGTTAATAGAAACAACCATGCGAAGTATTTGTACAGCATAAAATAATTGCATTGATTTTCGTAGTCTCCCCCACAGATGTGTTTAGCCTTGTCAACCGTGAAACGTTCGTGACAACACATCAATGAAGTCAAATATATCTTTTAAAGTGGCGTTTTTTTGTCTCATTAGGCTCGGAGTGGGTGACAAGCTATAGTCTCCAGTACAGTATGGATGGAAGCACCTTCACCAACTATCAGGAGGGAAAGCGGATCGAAGCAAACTCTGATGCAACTACAGTTGTAAAGAACGACCTCAGACCACCAATCATTGCAAGATACATACGAATTATTCCCAAATCATGTAACGGGCACATGACTCTGAGAATGGAGCTATATGGATGTAAATAAGGCATGCACAGAGAGGGATTAAATAGAAAAGACATCGGAGAGCTTTTGCACATTATACTTAGATAAGCATTATTGGTAGCACTTATCCACACCACACCACACCACACCACACCATACCACATCGGCCATGAAAACAAAAGCATAAATACTCAACACACTTATATTTTAACATCTCTGTAGACGTTTCTGTATACAATTAAATAATAACTAGCACTCTCTTTACGTATAACTAAATCGGTAACTTTTCACACTCTATTTGTCACGGCTGGCGCGCTCCAAATATCAGCACTTTCGCGTGTCATTCTGGTAAGCTGACAATTTACTGCTCAAATAAAATACAGCGTAAGCATATTGTTCATGTTATTTACAGATTAAACTATTAGACCATTATTTGAGTCGATGTATTTGAACGAGCTCTAAAACATTTAAAATTATCTCCACAATAACACTCTCGCACTTCTGAGCATTAACCTTTTTCATTAGTTTTATTGAAAACACTGTTTTTAGATGCTATTTCTAAACGGTTTATGTGAAATCATTGGACAACATTATGACAACATCAGCTACACAGCCTGACGTATGTAGATAGCCCAGACACGTTTTCAGTAGACTAGCTAAAGTTAAAACCATTTTAAACTAAATGTTCAGATCTAAATGTTGTAAAATTTAATAAAAAACAATGGTGGGATTATTAATAAACACTAATATGAACTAGAATTACTAGAACAAAAGTGAGTTGTTGTTGTTGTTTTTTTTTTTAAGACTATGATTGATTGATTGATTGATTGATTGATTGATTGATTGATTGATTGATTGTTTGATTGATTGTATTTTATTTTACTCATATACATTGATATTTTTCTTTTTTACATCTCTTAACAATATTACATGATAACAACTAATGACAATATTTATTTAAACAATATTTCTACAGGCATCTAGTAAAGCATGGCTAATTTAAAAGAACCCCGTTAAAGAAGAAATAAATACATTAAATAAATAGCTACAAAACAGAGCTAGGATAAATTTGAAAGGTCTTAACTAAATGCGTTTGAAATGCCACTTGCACCTTTTTTGAAATTTGAATGTTTAAATTTAGCTTTTGGTAGGCGGAGCAAGTTTCGATGTTGTGTGGATTTATTTCAGAGCTATGTTTAAAATCTTAGCTTAGCCCGTCGAGTAACGCTCTGAGAGCGTCCAGTTCAATAGAAACAACAAACGAGTCAAACTCAAACAATGAATTGAACGAGGCTAACAAACAATACAATATGTACAATATATAGGCTCGTATACGGCCTGGGAACCGATTGTTATGGCGACATTATCCGTTAAATTTGTCGTGGTTGACATTTGAAACGTTTAATAAAAACTAATTAAAGAAAGAAACGTTAAAGAAGGACAGTTCCTCCAGAAGACCTTTGTTTTATTTTCCACTAGCTATAAGTGTTCCAATCTTGCCCATAGATACCGTTCACAAGAATGTTCAATACAAAGAAACTGGTGCATGCATAAGAAACCATTACACCTATTTTAAAACGTTGTCGTGGCTCAGGCAACAAGTATCAGGCCAAGACCGAAATGAATGCTGGTTTGGTGCTGTATAAAATTAATCATGATCAGTTTCACGTTCGTTTATTGTGGATAACAAGTGTAATTTTAATACATTACCAGCACAAAACCATTTATTTTGGTTCTTAGCTTGGCCGGCTCGACCATGTACGTTTTTGTATACACCTATTTCAAAAAACATTGTCAGAAGGAGATCTGAATCAGCAATCTGAGACCGAAATGAATTGGCCCTGTTTTTTGTTTTTTTACGCTTAGCATGCACCTTCAGATTTAGATTTACCATCGCCATATCCGAACCCAGAGAGTGCGCATGCAAACGAATTTTTTAATGAGAAAAAACTACCGTACCACAGAATTCATTTTGGTCTCAGATTGCAGATTGCAGATTGCAGATCTCCTTCTGACAACATTTTTTGAAATAGGCGTATACACAAGGTTAATAAACGAAGCACCAAGTCAACTTTTTGTAAATGCATGCTTGTCGAAAATTTCAAATATGAATGCCTGTGCCTTGTCTAAATGGTTGTGCCAAAATGAACCCTTGATATGTCCGATTCCAGATGCAATCTCATCTTGGGTTTGTCTTCATCTGTCCTTAGGCATGCCTCGAATAAACCTTTTCACAGTTCCGATAAGTGACTGCGAGTAATAGTTTCAAGTCGAGGTTCGAGTTGCTACACATAGCAATTTATAATTAATCATGCGCAGCAGCTCGAACTTCTATTTGGAACTATCGTTCGTGATCACTGATCGTCAATTGAGAAATTGTGGAACTGGCTCAACCATAAAAAATAAGGGTCACGAATCCCGAGCATCGTCGATTTTAACCCATAAAATATTTAACAAATTTCCCATCCCTTTCGGATACAACTCCCCGCCCCTTCCCGTATAGGAGAGGTCAATTGAGCTGTTTTCATTAACCCGTGAAACAAAGTGTATATATGAACGTCAAATAACAACAAATACAATGGAATTAAGGTGCATTAGAGAGTAATACACAAGTGTGTTTAACGGTTTAATGAAAACGGCTCTAATTTGTTGAGAGTCTTAGTTATCCGTCGAAATGCGCACTACCCTAGCAAGCTTCTTCTGAAAATCTTTCTTGAAAAAAGCATACAGTATTGGATTGATTATTGATGAGCCGTTAATGAACAGTAATGTCACAAATTTCAGTTGTCTATCAAGAATCTTACCAAATATAAAACTAGAGATAGCCTGGTACATGATTGGAACCCAGCTGATCAAGAACACACACACCACCACAATTAGCACTTTGACAGACCTCCCTTCGAGCGATGTCCGCCTTGCTTGTTCTCGCTGTTCGTTGGTGATATCCATCCTCTTCATTTCCCGGGTGTGAGATCGCAGACGTAAGCAGATGCGTATGTATGCAACCACGATGATAGTGTAAGGGATGACGATGAAGATCAGTAATGGAGAAACAATGAGCCATGGGTTACTTATTTTATTACTATCGTTGGTGATCCATACCAGAAGACCAGCAGCGAACAGTGTGATGGTTATCAACCAAATTGCAATCAGGATTTTCTTAGAGTGCCTCTTTACTTTGTCTTTATATCCAAACGGGTTTGTTACAGCAATATATCTGTCCCAAGTTACAGCACAAAGACTCAGCACTCCTGATGCCAAAATCAAAAAAGTCAAGCTATCTATTACTATATCGTAAATGGCTGGAATGGCTTGTCTGAAACGTTGTAATGATGAACTTATCCCCGTTAATAAGTCAGATACAGCAAGAGATAAAACAAAGTAGTTTGTAAAAGTCCTGAGTTCTTTAATAAAAACCACCATGCAGATGACTGTAACGTTTGTAGCAGCTACAAGAGCAGATGTGACCAACACGGCAACCTCCATGTCGGCAAACAATCTTACCTCAGAACTACAACTAAGCCGCTACACTCTGGTTCCTCTCTCTAGTAAAAGTTTAAGGATTACCCCGCGATCACACAATGATCGATCACAAATCGATAGCTGCCGATCGGGATTACAGGAACTGGAGAACTACGATTTATAGTCAATATAAGAGAACGTTTATGAAAAAGTCTCCCAGCAACTACTGAAACTCACTTTTCATTACAACCTTTCAATGTTCTTTATAATGTCGGACAAACACCTCAATGGTGTAAGTTTCATATGTAGGATGGAAAAACTAAGTAGAAACTGGTTCCAGATCAGTTATCACTATAGTGTTAGATTTTTCCACATGTAAAGCGTACTCCATGATGGTCACAAGTGTATGTGTATATGTAAGGTGCAGAGGTGTTTATTATGAAACACCTAAGCATATAAACACCTGCAATGCCATCTTTATTAATTTTTTTCATTTCCGTTTGTTATCAGTAGCGGATAATTAATTTGAGGTGATCTTATTTTGACAGAATCTATCACAAATTTGATCTTCAATGGTAGAGTTATACCCGTGAAATGTTTGTACTCTACCTTTCTTGATTTTATATTGGTTTTATTTCAGTCTTTTTTATTACTATATAGCTCATATCATTTTGTTGATGTCTGATCTACAGCTAGATTAACGAAAAGCAAATACCTCATGAGTTTAATTAAAGCTGCTTTGTAAGATTAATTTACGTTGAATCATCAATCTTAATTTACAACTTTATTGTGTAATAGCTGTTAATACAGTCACGAAAACCCAAAAAAACACTTTGTGGAAAAACTGATAGGAACGTGAACCCCCTACAATTGCTACAATTATATAATGCATACCTTTGGGGTTTTAAGGTTTACATGGTGAAATAACAACAATACTGTGTCTTCCATTGAAAATCTAAGCATCTGCTATATATACTTACTTACTTTATATAAGTTATAGTGAAAAATTAAGCTAAATAAGTACACAGCGCGAGGCTGACCGCGTAGAATGACTATCACTACGGCCAATACCCTATATATACACTATATATACACAAGGGAGTAGACGCTCTATACGCACGGACTAACTAGACTCCGTGCCGGCAAAATATTAATTTATGTCCATCTCGATTGTCACAAATTACATTTTTAATCTGATGGTATACCTTATTGTCTATCTGTGCGAACATTTTACAAAAACTAACAGAACGTTAACTTTCGATTGTCACTATTTGTATTTTCACTTAACTTCGATCTCACTGTCCCCTTCTTGATCAGAACTACGAATACAGTAAAACTGAACCGCATATAAGAACCAGTAGGCTAAAATTTGCTTCTTAAGCACCTGTTAAAAAAGAACCACTTGAGCCTAAAACATTAGACTGGTTCTTATATGAAATATAAGTTGAGTCTGAATATGACCAAATTTAAAATCAATGCAATAAAAATGTTTTACAAATGTATTATCAGTTAGCTCTCAATGAGAATACATTCATCATTCAGATGCTTCTACATAACAATCAGTATATAACATAAAAAAAAACACTATACAAGGGAAATTGTTTTTGCTTTGTAAATATTTAAAGAACCAGTTAAGAACCACCTTAGCCTAATTTCTCACTAAATACCAATTATATAAGAACCACTAAAATAGTGGTTCGATCTTATGTGCGGGTTTTTTCCGTACTGGGGAGATCGAGAACTTAATGGGCGAGCGGTGAAATATTAAGAGGTTATATACACCTATTTCAGAAATCGTTGTCGCAGCCGATCGTCGAAGCTACCGGCCCACACTCTGAAGCTTTCAAAGGATGTCGGTTATATGGACTTAATTTGTGATTTATTGCACGTTTTTTAAAGAAATATTTCTATTTATATCTACCATAACAACAACTTGTTATGGTCATATAACACAAACACGTACAACCAAAATATGCTTTGAATATATCGAAAACAAAAGAAATACCGACATCCTTTGCAGGCTTCAGAGTGTTGACTGTGGCTTTGTTTGCGACAACGAATTTTGAAATAGGTGTATTAACCGAGCGCGAGTTCCGTACTGTCAAGACCTCGGTCTGATATTTTCCATACATACCGAGCAAGCGAGATTAATAATTCGTTTATTATATGGCTATTTTAAAGAGAGAAAGTAAAAATTTTGCTTTCGAATGGCTTCTCAGTAGTTTTACTGATAAACAGCGGGTTGAAACGGGTTTCCATTCAGCATGTGACGGCTGCCTCAACAAACTTACAGAAATTTTAATGCCAAAATAATAAAATTACTGCAGCTTTCTTCATCATTCCAAATCAAAGATCATTTAAAGACAAAGGGTTTTGTTTATATTTCAAGATCAAAGAAAGTCAAGAAACAAAAAACAAGTTTTACAAAGAATTTTAGCTGGCATAAACAAGTGAACCACGATGGATTGTTGAAATTCATCGGTCTTGTGGACGTTAACTTGCATCGAGAAATAGAGCCTACGGAAGCTTATTTTTCGTTAAATAATACTAAGAACTTTAATTAATCAAAGTCATCGTCAACTGTTGACGGAATTAATTTGTCTGTGTCATACCTTATTATAGGAAATTAACGCTCGGACATATTAACATAATTTAAATTCACGCGACCTAAATTAACGCGATTCAGAGGGGGAAATGCTTTCGAATGAAGAAAATTGACGCGAAAAGGGGCTAAAGATTTTTAAAGGAAGGGAATTAAGGCGGTCAAGCCAAATAACAAATCAAAACAAAACTTTATTTATTAACAGCTGCAAAGTTCCTTGACGTGGCATAACAAACGACAAACGTGATAACCGTACTATACTTAAACGGTCAGTAAATATTTATCAAAAGATTCGAGTACTGACGATGAGTTAGACCCGGAGGATGCACTGTAATTTGCGGGTCGTTTGACATTTAATCAGATTGTAGATTTTGGATAAAAATTAAAAACATTGTTATTTAAATTAACATCGAACTTTATCATATAAACGGAAATTCTCGCGACCTAAATTAACGCGAATTTTTAAAATTCGCGTTAAATAGGTGAAGCGTTAATTTCTTATATAATAAGGTAATTTATGAAGAAGATGAAAGCATGAGGATCGCTGACAGGACTTAAAAAAGGTCGGTTTACTTGATTCTATATAAGATGTTTGAACCTATCGTATGCATGGAAAAAGAAAGACAATAACACTTCCTGACTTCAAAAACGTTGTTACTTTAGTAGACAAACTAATTGTAAATTTTTAAGCTTTTTAAAAGTGAATGAAAAGCAACGATATTATATCGGCAACAAAAGATAGCTCAACTCACCGCCGTCGGGTGTTGTTTACAAGGATAGATAAAAACTAAAAGTATACTTTTCAACTATTATTGAGGTATGTGAACGAACGTTATGTTCTTTAGAAAATTAAAAACAACTTTTGTGTATTCTCACTAGCATCCCCCGCAGGCAACCCAACCAGAATTCGGACTTCCTTTCTATATCGGGCTTCCTTTGTCGAGAAAAAGGAAGATTAGAACTAGGGACAAAAGGCGAGAAGTTGCCTGCGGGGGAAGCTATATTCTCACAACCTTATATGGATTTTTCGATCCGGATACAAAAAAAGACGGACCGTGGTCCGGATACGCGAGCTACGGCCCGCTAATCAGCCAATCCCAGCGCCTCAAAAATTACACAAATTGCTTTCTATCTTTCTTGTTCTGACGTTCAATTTTCAAGAACAACTTCAAGTTTTCGAAGCTTGTAACACAGGCATCCCGGTACATAGAAATATATGTCGAGCAGATTCATACAGCCCCCCCCCCCCCCCCCCCCCCCACACACACACACACAAAAAAAACCCACACAAATGCCTCAATAACTGTCCATCTTTATTTTCGTGACGTTTATTACTCAAAGGTTAATCTTGATAATAATGTCTCTGAGACTTAGTTTTCATTTTCTCAATAAAAACATGATGACATTTGGATAATTAAGGACATTTCTTATTAAAATAACCTAAAATTAGTCAAAAACTGAATATTTGATTGTTTATTTTTGTGCACATTTTAAACATTTTGTTAACATTAATCAAGTTTAGTTCTTCTTCACATTTTCCTATTAGTGCCTCAGCCGGTAGCTTTGTGTAAATATGTGAATTTATGAAACATGTTTAATGGTGCTTTAAAATACCAACCAATGCATCAAAACACCAAGCGGGCTAAAATGCCTAAAATAAAACACGACTCTGGCTTTGTCATCTCTTGAATATAATAACATTTTTTCTATTTGCGTCTCAGGATAGATTTCTATAGTACGTATAATATGCCTGTATTAGAGCGTTATCAGTTTGCTAATGACTAACTGAATTTGCTTCAGTTAGTGTCTATGTATACAGTATAGTACCTCTATTAAGCGGTCACCCTCGGGACTTTCCAAAGTGGCCGCTTAATAGAGGTTTGCCGCAGAATAGAGGTATAGCCGATAGGCATAGGAAAATATTTGGGACTTTTTATTGTGACCGCCTAATAGAGAGTGACCGCTTAATGGGTGACCGCTTAATAGAGGTACCACTGTATATGTATTGTGTATGATCTATGTATGATACATTATGAATTTCAATCCCTCAGAATTCCTTCTGTTCAGTAGCCCGAGTAATCGCTCACAGAGCGTCTAGTACGAGTAAATATGTACGGTAATTAACAGAGTCTGAATATGGTTAACTCAGGAGGGAGGGGGCGTCTCCAGGGAAAAGGCGTGTTGTGGGCTCGCTCTAGTGTGACGTCACGACTCGATTCAAAATGGCGACCATTGTTTAACTCGGTTGTTTCCACAAAAACATTAGATTTTTTTTGCATTGCTGAACTTTTTTTTTACTAGTGGGAGTTCTTTGATATGTAATAGTATCCAATAGTTCACTATAGCCAAATTTGTTGATCAGATTCGACGAAAATATTGCTTTTCTAGCCAATTTCGTGATGAACTGTGATGTCGGTCCAGTGCTGTTGATATGCAGTTTTTTACAAGTACACGAACGTAAAATCACAATGGATCAGTATTTTTCATCCAGAATAGGAGGTTTATGCAAGTATATGATAATCTTCGGATCTGCAAAGTTTCTCACTGTTTGGCTTTGTGGTTGGTCTCATCAATCGATTTGAAGGCTGATCTCACGAACTACAAGTCGAAATTACGAACCCGAACTAGGAGACCCGAACAAAACAACTTTGCAGGTTAGTAAATGTATTCCCATTGAAGTTAAGTCCTTAATTATCTTGATTTTGAACCTTGACATGAATGTTTATGCTTATTCAATGAGCTAAATGCATGCTTTTAAGATCGTATTTATGTGTATTTTATAATAGCTATCTAAAAATGCTTTGAAACTAGCTACCATAAATATCCAAGCTGTACCCACTTTCTTAATTATTTGTCGTCAAAATCAATTCGTATATCAGTTGCTTTGTTAGAAGAATTTGATACAGTGCAGTATAAAGCTTTCTGCTGTCATGTTTTCACATCAGCTTACGGAATTAAATAATGATAATATATAACATGAAATACATTGAATAACATTTCAAATTATGATTGAAAATCAGGATATAAAATCTGAGATTTATCAAGCTGAGCTTCCATCAGCTATTGTAACAAACTTGAATTAAATTAAATGATGACTATATAGTTAAACATTTTGTGTTTTTTTTTTTTTTTTTGCAGGTAAAATGGCTGGAAAAGATAACACACTATTTCAACAATGTGAACAGTGAAATAATAATTATTGTTGGTTTACACTGAACTATTCTATGCTTGTCATCTTGTTTATGCCAACTGATGACTGGATAAACCCCTCTATTAACTCTGTTTGAGTGATACTGAATAAATATAGTGACTATAAATACAAACTAAAGTGGTTTTCATTAACACATGAAACCCTCTTTAGTGTATTACTCTTTATACACTCTAATTTCATTGTGTTCTTTTGTTCTTATTTGACTATTACACTTTAATCAATACACTTTGTTTCATGGGTTACTGAAAACCACTCTTTTGCTTATAGTAACTATGTTGTTTTTTGTAGAGCGAAAACGCTAAAACCATGCAATATAAAAAATTGTTACTATTAAACTAATAGTTTATATCCAGTGACTATTTAGTAAATACCACTCAACCAGAAACATCAAATACAAAAGAAAACAATACCTCACGGTCACTACAGAAGAACTATTATACAGTTGCAATTTTATTTTCATGGATATAGTGTTGTTGCTCTATCAAACTTTTGTCCCTGCCCCATAGCTGCTGTTTTGAATGCAACAGGATACCCTATAGCAGTTTCCCATTCATTACTAACAAGGTACAATAGATGCTTATTTTAATAAAAACATTGATTTTATTTCTATGTATCATCAGACAATGTTTTTTAAACATTAAAATGAAGTAAATTTGAAATTCTCCCTCCCCCCCCCTCCCCCCCCCCCCCCCCCCTCGGTTATTTAACAGATCCAATTACCCCTCCCCCATCCCCCTCTCCCCATATACTTATATTTTTGTGCAGGTTATTTTTTTTCGCCGCACGGGTTGTGCAAGATTTTTTTTTCGACCAGAAAGGTTTTGCGCGTTTTTTTTTACATAATTTTGTTCTCTGAAATTCAAAGCGAAAACAACTGTTTGTGTTTTGGTTAAACTTTTGAAAGCCCGTTTTTCCGTTTATTTCTTAGTATGGTACAACGCGCAGTTACTTCGCGACTTTGTTCAGCTAACTTTCGGGGATTTGTTGACTTTTTGTCGGGAACACACGCCGAGGTCGACTTAGTACGTTACAAAGTACGTTAGTCTCGGATTTTCGTGTTTTTGATGCCTCAAAGTCACGGATTTTTGTGTTTTTTGGTGTCTCAAAATCTCGGATTTCAGTGTTTTTGAAGTCTCAAAGTCTCGGATATTTGTGTTTTTGATGTCTCAAAGTCTCGGATTTTTGTGTTTTTGATGTCTCAAAGTCTGGATTTTTTAAGTACAGTAAATATATGAGCTGATATATTTCTAGAATCTCAGGCTCGGATTTTAAACTTTTACCATTCGCTACCCCTTAAGGTTATGCACGTTTTTTATTTTTTAGCTTGGCCCTGAGCAGGATTTTTTTTAATAATAATAATAATAAATCTTTATTGGGTATCAAATAAAGCAGAGCTTTTTTCCAATTTGGCCCATAAAAATATTGACATATATGCTGATTTTGATCTACCTATACAATTGAATTAACTAAACTAGGTATATCTAATAATCTAATAATTAATCTAATTATATATTTCTATTTATTAATGAATATTTACAATTGGAATTTCAACTAATTTACTAATTGTATATTTTTACAGATAAAATTGAATGTCTTTATCAGTACAGTCTGGCTGTATTTAGCTCTACTGCTGATTTTAACTTAGATTTCGAGTAATATTTACATTTTCTGTTGAAAGCACTAACAGTTTCGATGGTGTGGGTTTCAGAAAGGAGAAGCGACGTTTTCCTGCATTAGTTTTGGCCTTTGGGATGGTTAGGTTATATTTTGAGACCTGCCTAGTAGTGTATTTATGGTGTGGGCGGCTTATCTTACTTGCTAAAGAGTTTGGAGTTTAAAGACAAGGTTGGCAAGCCTCACACGAATAATGTCAGAAATAGGGCTCACCCCAAGTTTTTGGAAAAGGTTGATAGAGGGAGTCGAAACGTCAGAGTTAAGTAACAACCTAACAGCACGTTTTGAGCGAGAAGCAGATGTTGGAGAAGTTCAGAAGAGCAATTTCCCCAGACAGAGCAACAATATTCTAATGTTGGTTTGGCTATAGTGTTATACAGAAGTAAGATGTGTCTGGGGACAGGTATTGTTTAGCTCTTCTTAAGATTTCAAGCTTAGTATTGAACTTCTTAATAGCATTAGAAATGTGATCGTCCCCTGACAAAGAGGAATCAATAAAGACGCCTAAGAGCTTTTCACAATTTTATTGCTTGATGTTGATCCCATTTATTGAAATGTTTTTGGGACGCATTGGCCGTGCACGTTTTTTATTTTGGGAATTGCCACCCCACCTCCCCTAACTTCTAATGGTCCACCCCTAAACTGGCTACCTCGGGTGATAATTAGGTGTTAAATGTAATAGTTTAAATATAGATATGTATCAGTATCAATTTCATGTTGCTCTTTTTAAAACCAAAAAAAAAGAGAAAAATAAATCTTGCAAATAGAATAACAACAACAATACTAAGCATTGGTCGTAGTCAAGGAAATTAAATGAAATGAAATAAAATATATACATAGAAAAGAATCAAGAACAATAATTCCAAACAGTAACACTTCGGAATCTTTTGAAAGTTTGGGCTGCCTGTGTCACGCACTCCAGTTGTTATTACACTATTAGTAATTCGTCGTTACTGATATATGTCCGCATCTAATTTGGCTCGTTATATTCTTCAGGATAACATGTCTATTCAGGTAAGATATTTCTATTCTCATTTAAATGGTAATCATCAACTTCAAGTTGTGTTTTAGACTGTGTTTATAACACTTTTAAACCCTAACTGTCACGGCAGGATAGCATTCGATTTGTCACAGTTGACCCCGTTCACACAGATTAAGCTTCACTCAGATGTTTTTTCTCCAAACCCGTGCCTTAAAACATCTTAACATACCTCAATATATTACTGATTTTGGTTTGAGCATGTTGAATAAAAGAAATATATCGTTTTTACAAGTGGATGAATTTTAATTTCATAACATAAGTTTTGGGTTGTTTACGAACTGGCGCGTTTTTGTCGCTAAGTAGCTGTTACACTTCGTCTTGTCACGACTGCAGTTTTTATTTGCCCAAAAATTTTATTTTATATATTTGAAGGGTAACTATTGTTCTTTCATCAAAATATAGTTTTGACATGTGAATCGATGTAACATGGGAGATATTTTGCGTTAGATTTACCCATTATAAAATTACTCGAAAATGTAAAAATAATTGAAAAATCTGAAAAATATTCATTTTTATTCCAAATGCCGAAATAATTTGTGTCCTTATAAGAAAACATCTGTACTATGTGCAAGTCAACAGTTTTTGATAAAATATACACAGTTTGTTGTGAAAAGTAGCGATTTTGGAATACGGTGAAATTACCTCCGGCGTAAAACCGGAAGTGAACTCGAAAATCCAATATCGACCTTGTTCTCCTAAACTATTTATCCGATGGAAACGAAACTTACACAGAATGAATAGTTCATATAGACCTACATTCTGGCAAAGTTTGAAGGATTTTCATTTTTTCCTATTACCGGTCATACCTGACCGTCTCGGACATCCACTCTTAATAATACAGTACACAAACATGATATAAGTTAAGCACAATTTCAACATGAAATTTTATACAAATAAATTAGAGCAAAAACACTGAAACCATGATATATACAAACAGTTTCTATTTTAAATGTCATTCAACCAAAAAATCAGATACAAAGGAAACAATGACTCATTGTGACCAATAGTCAGTAAATAGGAAATATTGCATAGTCAGTAGCAATAATTGCATACATTTTCATGGATAAAGTTATATACTAATATTAATTTTAAGTGCTCTATTTGTTGAACTTTTAAAAATAAATCAACAACTTCAATTTAACTATAAGCAATAGTACTGCAGATTAATGCAATAACTGTTAGTTAAGATCGTTGTTTTTACTTGATAAAAATAGTAACAAACAAAACAGTCACATTCCTATCGAAATCGTGTACAGGATAAGTTGTAAAGGCTGAGAAACTACACAAAAATCGATTGATGAGAAGAACCACAGCTCCAAATAAAACCAAAATCAAACTGGTTAGAGTTAAACTTATAACCAATATAACCTCCTATTTTCAAAATGTTCCATAAAGTTTTACCAACGAAATCACGATGTTTTCAAATGATGGTTGGCCATTTTCGATTAGGACCTGCAGCCTAATTCTATTGTTCTCTATTGTTTACTTAGCACTTTTCTGTATTATAAAATATTTGATATAAATCGTGCGCTCTGATTGGCGGAGAAGCGTTCTAGAACTCAACAGTGCAGGGAATGTTGGTTTGTTTGATTTTAGCAAACTAAATATCTTATAATAGAAATAGAAAACTCTGCAGAAGTGCTCCCTCAAGTTATAGAAACAGGTTCCCATTTAAATCTGTACTTATGCAAATTGTGTTGATGTGTGCTAAACACACAGATCAACCAATCAGAGTATATTATTTCTGAAGTGAACTTCTCTGATTGGTTGATCTGTGTGTAGCACACATCAACAATATTTGCATAAGTACAGATTATTTAAATGGGAACCTGTTTAGAGGACTTTGGAATTTTAAGAAGACTTGAGAAGCGAGTCTCTCATTTTCAAAAAAATCCTGTATGCTCTATAACTTGGTAGAGCACGCTGCCTCATTTTCTATTTCTTCACTAATAAGTAAATTGAATTTCACTTTATCTAATAGAGTGCAAATAGTGTATCTGTGAAACATTAGACAAGTGAATACTAAATAGTACAATTTTTTCTAATTCTATTGTTTTCTATTATTTAATGCAGGAGCACTATTTTGTACTATTTAGTTTTGTATTTCACAGATATCTTGTTTGCACTCTATATGGTGTGCACTCTACTTCCACTGAAAAAAAAAAAGTTAACTATAATCAGGGTTCGTGCTGATGTCAGTAAACAAAATCTAAGGAGTTTTCAAGGAGTTTTGAAGGACCAAAAAGTAACTTTTAAGCACTTTTTGCGACAACTTTGATATACGAAAGTTTACGAATTTACAAAAATGATGTACAATACTAGAATTTTTACTTAACTTTAATTTGCAATACTATAAAAAAAATTTCTACTTTGGCTAAAATTAAGGAGTTTTTAAGGAGTTTTTGCTGATTTTCTAAAATTCAAGGGCTTTTCAAGTGCCCTTAAAAACGTAAATCAAATCTAAGGAGTTTTCAAGGAGTTTAAGGAGTAGCACGAACCCTGTATAATCTATAGTCTATAGTCTATTTTAAATAGAACAGGTTCCCATTTAAATCTGTACTTATACAAATTTTGTTGATGTGTGTGTGCTAAAGCATGTTTTTTTGCATGATTGCATAGTTTTATCATAATAAAACACATAAAAATATGTCTAAGTCTTAGCTTTGTTTTCTGTACAACTGGTTTCATAAAATGTCTAAGTCTTAGCTTTGTCTTTCTGTGTAACTGGTTTAAAATTACACTTCAAAGCCAAGGCACCAAGTTGTTTAGGCTCACCATCAAGAACTCCAACATCTTTCACTTCGTCCCTTATTCGTTGAATAATTTCCATCTTCTCTGTAATGCTAATTTTCTGGTAATGCTTACGAGTTATAGAGAGTTTCACAGGGTTGCCATGTTCAAGAAAGTCGTATATTTTTTTGGATTTCCACTGCAGGTCTTGAGGTGCAATTCTACCGGTGATTTTTAACTCTTTACTCTTTGAGCCCTGTGTGTTGTGTTTAAATTTCTTCTCTGATTCATACAATGTCTTTGAAGAAACAAGTTTACAAATAGCAGGGCTGGAACTTTTCTGTTTTTGTATTTGGACTAATTGTAATGAATTGTCTTTAGCTTTGTCTAGTGCTTCTGCTATTGACATCGTTCCCAACTTCTCTCCATTACTGTCGATCAAAACCACTGTTTTAGCTCTGATTTGATGGTTTCTAGGATTTACGTGGATAGAGTTAGCAAAAATTGCACTTGAATGAATACTTCTAGTATTTATGCCTTTTAACTGTAGAAAATTTGAGACTCCAATCTTGCAACGAACTTGAAAGGTTTGAGAATCTGACGCAATTCTCAACAGTGGTCTAAGACTTTCAGAGAAACTCCGCATTATTTCACAGTTTCTTGTACTTAAAAGCCTTCTAGTAAAAGCCATATTGTCTATTAGTTTGTGTTTCAAAGCTTCACATGAAAGACATATTCAAAACTCCGTGGTTTAGAGTAGAGATTGTGCACTTTACAACTAAGATTCATCCGCCATATTGAAAAATGAGAATACAGTATGTCACGGTCAGCGGTGAAATTTAGTAACCAGGCTTCCCGCATGCCTCGATCATATATCCCGAGGCAAAATATTATTAATAATTAAGGTGATTCCTCTGTAAAAATGTAAAATTCTCAAAATTCGATATTTCATAGGTTTTGAGTTGTTTATCTCTATATTAATACACACTTTCATTGTTTCGAAGTAGTCATTATTTACGAGACTCTTCAAGCTGGGGAGGGTTTTGAATTCAGCAGGGAAGAGTGGGGCTGATGAATTAATTATTCATAGGTCATTATTGTAGTCACTCAATTGGAACCAGAGGTTATTATTTGGAGCTAGTTAACAGTTATTCCACGAAATCGAGTTGTACATGAGCTGATAGCCAACGAGGCGTACTCGCTTATTTTAAATAAGCCAAGGAGCGAGGCCATTATCCTATACTTAGTGAGCAAAAGATGGGTCAGTGAGCTGGTTTAGGAAGTATTTGGTTTCAAAGATAAGGATATTTTAACGTTCCGCTGAATAGACTAATTATAAATCGGCTAACATGTTGCTATGGACGTTTTGACCTGCCTGCTTCAAAACCTAAAAAGTTTTCCCTGTGACATTGAAATGTATGAGACGGAAAGAATCTTATTCCCAAAAGATTTGAATTTGGTCAAATTAAAGCATCCATAGCAACGCCTTAGCCGATTTTGTCTATGTTCGATGCTAAAATAGTTGCTGTTCGATCTCCAAAAAAGGCTTTGGAGACTCAAAGTTAGCAAAAAGGGAAGTCCCCTAGATGTGATGAAGTAGCAAAAAAACAAAGAGTGTTCACGGTTCGAGTGTCTTTAAAAATGTCTCCTTGATTGGATAATTATGACAAGCGAAAATATCCATTTATTGGGGGCTGATAACAATGAAACAATAGGACCATTGCAGGCTCTCCCTTCCCTTCCCTCTCCCCCAGCCCCCCTCTTCCTCTTTTCCCCTCCCCCTCGAAAGCCGCTACCCAGGCAATACTGTAAACTAGTTTTAGTTGACATACATAAAAATGTTACAAAATGATGACAACTGATATAAATTGATTAAACTGATTTTATTCTGTTTTTAAACTTGGAATTACACTTATGAATAAAAATATTGAAACAAAATCAAATCTAACTAAGTTTTTACAGCCAAACCTACAGAAGCGTTCCTATTTAGGTTGGAAGGCTCGATTTATTCTTCCAAACTTGATTTGAAATTTGTTTTGAAATTTGCATAAACGAATCGAAACTTGTAAGTTTCAAAGACCGCCTCAAATCAAAATATTACTTTCAATGTTTTTTTGGACAACAGAAACTTGCTAAACCTAGTCTGCTTAATACAGAAATATTGTTATAAATACTTACTACAGTATTCTATTACAATAGCATTATCAGTTATTGACCACAGATCGTGATTTCGGGGCCATTATCGGTTGACGGTTGAAGTCTGCAATTTGAAACTTACAAGATTCGATTCATTCATGGAAATTTCAAACCAAATTTAAAATCAAGTTTGAAAAAATAAACCGAGCCTTCCAAACTCGATAGGAACGCCTCAGTAGGTTTGGCTGAAAGTCAATTTAAAGAAATAGTGATTAAATAGGAATATGTTCAATAGTCCATTTGCATGATAATGACATTCTACTACCAGTTCCAGAATGCTTTACAAATTTTCTTTGAACTTATTCAGATTTTTATTCCCCTTTTGAGAATACTAGAATTGACACAATTTTAACAAAAGAAAGTAGGCAAAGCATTCTGGTACTGGTAGTATACGGCACTATAATGCAATTGGCCTATTGTTTTTAAATGTTTACATGGTAACACAGTGTATACTATTGGTGGAGTAGGGCGGACTCCCATATATGAAAGGGTGGGGACGGTTGTCAGAAATTTAGCAAGGATTTGTATGACTGACTGTCAAGCCTTGTCAGTCAGCTATATAACTCTCTCAAAATCTCCGAGCCTTAGTTTTGAAGATAAAAATTAGACTTTCTCTTTTGAATTCCTAGATTCCTTTTGTGCCTTAGGTGGATTGCAACCATTCCCAGGAGAGCAAATTGAAGAAAAGGACCACCAGCCATGGTAATGGTTTTCTTTTGTCAAGAACACCATCATGGCTGCAGCTTCTTTTTTTCAATTCTCTCTCCTGGGAATGGTTGCAATCCAACTATTTTTTTTTTTTTAATGGTCCATGACCACTTCCTGCAAAAGGCCTATTGTCAGAATCTCATCTCTGGTACACTATTTACTGTCCAAAAACAAGGATTCCCTTCTAAAGTCCTATAGTTAAAATTTCAACCCCTAAAAGTCGGTGACAGCCATCCCTGCCCTTTTGGGAACCATCCCCAGGCTATAGCGTGCTAAGAGCAATCTCAGATGGTGCAGTTACCTAGTATAATATAATAAATAATAAACATGCATTATGTTGATTAAAAAACACATGATTTTGCAGGCATTGTACTTAGGATCCACAATAACGTTTCCAAATCTCCTTTTCCGAACACTAAGCCCTCACAATTTTAAATCCTGACATAATTTTGGAGTTTTAATTTTGACAGAAACAAAATTTCATTGTTACAGTTCCGAATCCAGCTTGTATGTTTGCTGGCATAATCCGCATCCTACTGAAACCTTATGTCAATTAACATATAACATAAATCAATCAGTCAATTATTAACCGAACATCCAATCAATAAACAAGGCAAGGCTACATAAGCAATTTTATGTGACAAACTTTATGTGAATGCCATATTGTGCAATTAAAAATAACTGTTATTACAGATGCATGCAAATGAGACAACAAGCATTGTATTGACTGGATAGCCTCACTTGTATGATTCTTAAAACAAAAGAATATCTTGTTTGCACGCATCGATAATAACAGCTTTTGTAAAATACCAAACATTGCTCAAGTAGACACCTCATCAGATAAAATTGACAAAAAATTGTGACTGCATGTCTAAATATAGATGGTCTGAATGGACTTCATGAAATAGGTTAATTTGAAAACGGCTACTGAAATTATACCAATCACAATGCCTATCGGTACATTATTTATTTCAATTTTTATTAATTTATAAAATAACTTATTAACTTATAAACTATTTGAAGTTTTCCATGATGGATTTATGCAACACAGAAAATAACATGGTGTGGTTAGCTGGTTGCCCTTCACAGTGAATACAATTCCCTGCCAGTAGAGTTTTCTTGTGGCAATTCCAGATACTTTGCTAGCAGGGAAGCAATGCTAGAATTCTTTTAACCAAACCAGTGAAACAAAATATTTGGTCTGTTCACAACTGAGGCGTGGTTTCCTCATGTAACAGAGACAGGCCTGCAACATGCTGTAAGATTTAAACTCACCCAATTGCATGTATGGAATATTTTCTTTAAACTTTCCATTTTTGCTTCACTGGATTTGAAAAAAAAAACTATTATACAAATAAATATATGTGATAACTATTTATATAATGGAGCAATAATACACCCATGGAATGAACTGGTACTAACAGATCATCAGTTTCTAAATATGTAATTAAGCACATTAAAACACACACACACACACACTTAAAAAGGATATCAATTGTTTTTCAAGATTCAAAAAGATGATGATTTTAGCCATGATTTTAAAAATGACCAAGTGTAGTTTGTTCGAATCTTAAAGACTGAGAAATGGCATAATATAGCCTTTCTCTTCTTTTTTGACAATGATGCTTTTGAAACATTCTTGAAAAACATGTGGTCAATCACATTATCACGATTTCATGGGTCTATTATATACAGTAACAAATATTAAAGGACTTTCTTAAGAGGTACATTTTACAAGTTTGTGAATAATTATATAGCAATGGTGAACTATTTTTGAAATCTCAATTATTCTGAAAAATCATTGATTCTAGCTATCGTCAGTTGGCCATAAGTAGTTTTATTGTGGTCACACTTCCCTTCATTAAACCACTTATACACAACCTTGTATTCATTCAATGAAGTTTAGTAAAAGGAGCATGACCAAAAGAAAACCACTTAGAGCTACCTTAAATTATCGTATGACTATAATTATAATAAGATAAAATTGAACATGTGTGCAAACCAAGCAATGTTTTTGAGTTATAGTTACAGTATTAACAAAGCACAGGGACCATGGCTTGGTAATTCTAATATAAATACCCTGAGGCTGATAACAGACTTATCATAGAGTCAGTTTTTACCAGTGTATATAATAAATGACTGTTTGATTACTTATAATACTGGCAGCCAGGCTATATTCAACAAAAGTAAAAATTAAATCCAAAAATAACTGAAACTAAATGGATTTAAAATTGCAAAAAAAAAACAAAAAAACTTTGCAATAAACAAATAAGCCGGCCTGAACTAATGCATATAATGATATTAAGAGATAAATACTACACCTATAGCTCTATCGTTTAACAAAGATTATAAGGATTAATTAGCAGTTTACAGACAACTATTTCAAGCTACAATTATTAGAAAAAAAGAAAAGCCCTATTTTAAATTATTAAGTACAATTTAAAGTATATTACATTATGGAAACAGTTATTGAAAGTAGCTCATTTCTTTAACGATTCAAGCTGCATTATAACCTAACCCTAACCCATCATGACTATCAAATTGTGGATTTTAATTTGATGTTGGGCTTCTCCAATCTGTCAATCAATTTTGAGGTGTACTTTACATCAAATGTACCAATATACTAATTAGTTAACATACAAGCTCCGCCTCCAAATTGATTGACAGATCAGAGAAAACTCAAATTGAAATTTACAATTTGCTAGTCATGATGCAACAATTTATCAAGAAAACAATTTCTTATCCATTTTTCTATACAAAAACAATGCTTGGAATTCTTGCTTATTAATCAACTCAACTTTAAACAAGGAGGGTATTGTTGTCTTGAAACAAACTTATGTTGGCTGACAAGTTGTCATTGCGCTTGTCAATCAAGTTACAACTTTGTGTTGATTTCCATGGGAATTTTGCCACCTGAATTTAAAGCATCAAAAGTGACATCACGGCCTGGTGGGATTCCAATTGGAGTGGTGACAGCTCTCAGACGCTATATAAATAGTCAATAATAGTGGTTAGTGTGTAAGAATAGTGAATGTATCTGGATAGTAACTGATGTAAAGACACCAACCACAGACTCAAGCATTGGGCATCGTTATTTATTTGATTCTCAAATGATGTGCATTATTTAGCAATTATTTAACACAGTGGAGCATAATAATATATTCAACTAAGACCAGTTGTTCTTTCCATTTTTGAGGCATATTTTTACAAAGCTATTTGATTTAACGGATACCGTATATACCCGTGTATAAGTCGACTCGGTGTATAAGTCGACCCCTAAAAATCCCAGGGAAATTGCCGATTTTATTGTATATCCTTTGTATAAGTCGACCCTAGTTTTTTTTAAATTCCAAGTAGCTTTTTGGATGAAATGTGAACGAAATTCAAAGCTGAGAGATGAAAAATATTAGAGATTCTTGCACTTGTTATCGAGTGGCCGCCATTTTGTTTGTTTGTAACGTGATTGCGTTTTTATCGCAACATACAGAATCAAAACTATGGTAAATATGCCAACAGATTTTTAATTTTCATGGTAAAACTGAATTTAGGGAATATATTTTTACTTTTTTTGAAAAATAAAGCTGTAATCTTAATTGAGAGTAGAACAACTTCTCTAATGAAGCGCTTAGATTTCTAAGCGGCGCGAATATTAAAGTACGCAAGAAATACGTGACTCATTACACTCGTGAAATTGTCTATAAAATTCAAGAAATACATTTAACTTAATTATAAACCCTTTAAATGATATTTAATATAGTTGGAAAAGTCTCTTTTATGAACATAAATTTTTTTTTGGCCAAAGAAAGAAAAAACTTTGTGAGTTATGGCGTTGAATAGCACTTACCAAGCGTAAACAAACATTTCACACCTTCACGTATTCAGCGTTTTTTATAAGTTTTCGAACGTTTCAGTGAGTTGTTGTGTAAAAAAACTCCTTTTATTATAACACAAACTCCAAGCTAACATCTGAAGTACTTTTTGAAAACTTTCTGGGAGTGAAAATGCATTTTTAAAGCGTTCTCATGGATTCACACGAGCTTACACAAAGTGTCAGACACTCAGCTTAGTGCCGTCTAGACACGTCTCATTTTAATAGGACGTCTAGCAAACTTCGCTTTTTGAAAATACTTTTCCTAACAAAACCAATCATTTTTAATGATAAAAACAATAGTTTTTCTTTGATATTGGGTGAAAAATCAATACATCGACTTTTATACCCGGTGTATAAGTCGAGGTCGATTTTTCAAGGTCAATTTTTTGTGTTAAAAGGTCGACTTATACACGGGTATATACGGTAGTGTCATGTGACTTCTTAATGCAAGTTGCCTATTAGAAGTACCCTGGTTAGAAGATATCTCATGTTATCTATAAAAGTGATTTATTATTATATAAATAATGATAGTGAAATAAGTTAAGATCATAACCTTTTCTTCCAATGAAGGACTAAAACGGTGTTATAATTTAAATTAATTCAATCTCGTTTAACTGTGGTGTTGCATTGCAAAATGATAAGGAAATAGAGAAATATATTTAAACTTACATCAAGGAAGTCTCCACTGGATTTCATGATATTGATAATACCAACAACTGGAATGCAAATGATTGAAGACATGGCAAGGAGCCATCCAATAGCTTCACCCCATGGTGGGTACTTATAGGTCTTGTTGTACACTAGTGGTTCATAGGTCACAAGGGTGAAGATAAACACAGCCTATAGAAAGAATGCAAGTGAAATAAGGATAACAGTAAGGGAGGGGAGGGTGGTGTTGTACACTAGTGGTTCATAGTTCACAAGGGTGAAGATAAACACAGCCTATAGAAAGAATGCAAGTGAAATAAGGATAACAGTAAGGGAAGGGAGGGTGGTGTTGTACACTAGTGGTTCATAGTTCACAAGGGTGAAGATAAACACAGCCTATAGAAAGAATACAAGTGAAATAAGGATAACAGTAAGGGAGGGGAGGGAGGTGTTGTACACTAGTGGTTCATAGTTCACAAGGGTGAAGATAAACACAGCCTATAGAAAGAATACAAGTGAAATAAGGATAACAGTAAGGGAGGGGAGGGAGGTGTTGTACACTAGTGGTTCATAGGTCACAAGGGTGAAGATAAACACAGCCTGTAGAAAGAATACAAGTGAAATAAGGATAACAGTAAGGGAAGGGAGGGTGGTGTTGTACACTAGTGGTTCATAGTTCACAAGGGTGAAGATAAACACAGCCTGTAGAAAGAATACAAGTGAAATAAGGATAACAGTAAGGGAAGAGAGGGTGGTGTTGTACACTAGTGGTTCATAGTTCACAAGGGTGAAGATAAACACAGCCTATAGAAAGAATACAAGTGAAATAAGGATAACAGTAAGGGAGGGGAGGGTGGTGTTGTACACTAGTGGTTCATAGTTCACAAGGGTGAAGATAAACACAGCCTATAGAAAGAATACAAGTGAAATAAGGATAACAGTAAGGGAGGGGAGGGTGGTGTTGTACACTAGTGGTTCATAGTTCACAAGGGTGAAGATAAACACAGCCTGTAGAAAGAATACAAGTGAAATATGGATAACAGTAAGGGAAGGGAGGGTGGTGTTGTACACTAGTGGTTCATAGTTCACAAGGGTGAAGATAAACACAGCCTATAGAAAGAATACAAGTGAAATAAGGATAACAGTAAGGGAGGGGAGGGAGGTGTTGTACACTAGTGATTCATAGAGGCTGTAGATAAACACAGCCCATAATTTTAGCAATACAAATGATGTCATATTCAATGTATAAAAAAATCTGAGATTGTCTGTCACAAAGAGAGCACCAATCAAAAGCAATCAATCACACTTACCAGGCAGAAGATGGGTGTGCAGAATATCCAGCAGATCTTGAGGTATGGGTTGATTCTGAATCCAATCATGCTTTCCATGTTTTGATAAAATCTCTCAGCACCTGCAGAAATACATTTTAACACTCAATGGGACTGATACATGTATTCCCTCTTTTGCAAGTACCATTTGTGTAAACATTTTAATAAATGAATAATTGAATGGATGAATGAGCAGATAAATTGATGAATGATTTAATGAATGAATATAAAGTTGGGTGGAATAGTGAATGAATGAATGAATGAGTGGATGAATGAATGGATTAATGAATGATATAACAAATGAAAAGATGAATGAACGATCAACAAATGAATGAATAAATCCAAATGTAAAGTAATTGATTCAAAAACAAACTGTGGCAGCTACTCTTTGCATGTATTTTGTCTTATTGACTACTAGTCATACCATAAATCCATCCGATGCCAATACTCTCAAATAAAGCTACCCATAAAAGAGCACTTCCACTAGCAGAGTAGTTATCAAACAGCTGGAATACATACATGCCACCCTAAAACAAACACAAAAATTAATAACAATAATAAACAATATAAAACTGACATCTGGTTTTCAATTAAATATTCAAGAAAAACAAATAATGTGACCCTCCACAGGACTTCAGGTAAAAAGTTGTTCGAAACGTCCATGGCATGGTTACGATTTCTTTTGTCAATTTTTCATGAATTATTAATGAGTTTTTGAAAGTTACATAAAATATACAGTTATAAAACGGTTGTGTTTTTGTACCTCAGTAACCATTAAAAGTCCAACTAAAAACCATATCACTGACATTATTCCTATAAACAGTTCTTTACGATATCCTCTTCTCAGATAACCAGGGAACATATCCACAATGGCAGTAACAAAGCCTTCAACGCCCACAAACTAGAAAATAAAAACATACAATTAACTCATGCCATTAAATAAAGACTTCCCATACTTCTTGTGAGCTCATTCTATAATTAACAGTTCCATTGGAAACAAATTTGCTAATAACTGACACACAAACACATTTTTTAACTATTATAGATAATAATAATAATAATTACAGGAATAAGAGCATTTATTTATAAAAAGGTTTTTCAGTTGATGATATATTTAGCTCAGTTGAAGTGGTTGTGTGATGTGATGTTGCAGATATTAACACTACTATGTGTTGTAGTTTGGTTAAATAATATTAGATTATTATTATTTTTGATTAGTTATTTAATGAATTTAAGTATTAATTGATTGTTATAATTTATTATTGTTAGCAATTATTTTGTTAGTATTAAGTTAGGATTGTAATGCAACTGCCACAAAAATGACAATAATTAGTATTGACTAATAATTCATAATTTTTATTATAAGTAATATAAGGCCTAGTTTATTTGCATTAGATTTGGCACGTAATAATTATATGAGAACTGACATTTAAACTAGGCCTTAAACAACATTAGTTTATATGAACATGTGTAGTCTACTGACATACATACTAAAACTATCAACACATAAAAATAAAAACACATGCATGATGCACCTACAAATATAGACTGTGCCAGCCTATCTAATTTACACAATAATGCAGTCATTTTGCTCACAAGAAGCAAATGGAAGGACCTTTGTACAGAGAAAACAGTACATGCATAAGTAAGACAAAAGTGGTCCTCCAAATCACTTATTGTAAATAAATAAACTAGATGGTTAACAATGAAACAGACTTCTGTCATAAATAAGGTACAATAGGTTCAGATGTTTTTTTTGTTTTTTTTTAAGTCAGGCAAGAAAGTGAAACATTTACTTTATTGAAAGAGAAAGAAGCATGGAAGACAGACGGGAAAGAAATTATTTTGTGAGAAAGTATTTTATTAATTAGAAAAGTAAAGAAGATACAGTGGATGAGAAAAAAAAGTAGGGAAAAAAGATGCAAAGAAAGTAGTGTTATTAATTATTAGACAAAAAAATGAAGGAAGGAATAAAAACAGATAACAAACAAATATGTGGAAAAAAAATATTGATGACGCAACTTTTGCATCAGGATATTAAATCTGTGATTTAAAGTTTAGTAAAAAAATATATATTTCAAAGTACAGGAACAACAAATCACTGCTTCAGTATCTTTTCAAGTCCAAACAAATATTCCACAAAAGAAACATAATTTACATATGATCAAATAGAAAAAACTTCAATTGGCCTGATACCAGTGAACGTGTACTTTTAATTATTGTGGTTGGTCACCAAGAAAGGTGAGAATAAAAGGCTTATGAATCTATCATGTTTTGCACACTATTTTCAAAAATAAGACTTTTGTGTTTACCATCCATTGGTCAGTAAATCAAATTAAGAATAACAATCATGGCCAAACAAGTGAATGATCCATTATGCTTTTCAATCTCATCTTTAAAAATTTCAATTAAAAAATGTATTGTATTTGGGAGGATGCCTCTTCAGAAATTGCCAAAATAGAACCTAGTCTGTATGTATTTGTTATATCCATTGGGGAAGATGTAATTCAAAGCAAGACATATTAACAATAAAATAAGTGCCCATAGATCTTGCTGAAAAGGAATTATGATGATAAGAATTATGCCAATACTTTCGGAAAAGTAGAATTTCTTTGACATCAAAAACAGTAGGCATCAAAATAATGCATTAAAGACCAAATTCAAGATGCTGGAGTAACAGTTGTGGAAAATGTTTAAATCTGACAGTACTTTGTCTGACTTCCATAACAGTAGACGGAAGTCAAATAGTAAAGATGCTGGGTTAACGGTTTTGTGTTAATGTTAAAAATGATCAAAACCAGCCTATATACAAATACATGAATGATACAGAGTGCTCATTTGTATCGGCAGGAAGTAACACAACATCTCAGAAACCCAAAAAGAGCATTACAATTATTAAACAGAGAATTGCAGTACAGTAAAGCAATGGACATGTATGCATGTACAAATTGTGCTGTGGGAGTGAGTGAATGTTAACAAAGAAAAGAAAGAAAAATATTGTTGTATTTTGTTGTTGTCTTGTTGTCTTTGTTGTCTTTGTTGTCTTTGTTGTCTTGTAGTCAGTGCAGAACAGACACAGTGGTCTGCCCTACATGCCACATTTAAATATACAAAAATATTATATTTCTTTGTTTACATTTGTTTGTCTGTTGTTTCTGTTGTCAGTAAAACTCAAGTGTATTTTTCTGACATCTTGTTCTGAAAGCCACAGTATAAGTGTTATGTTACGGGTACACATACAAATGTCAGTTTTTGTTTGCTTGTTTTGTTTTTTTGCCTTGCTAATCACTATGAATGTATAAAATTCCACATTCTATTAAATAAGGTTTTTTGAATTGCCAGTTTTTTAGATTAATGTATTAGTGTTCTTTCTTTTTGCTATTTTGGGTTTTCATGAGAAAGTCTCCCTGCAGAAACCAATGAGCACAAAAGAAACAGTGCCCGTAGGTGAGAGGACAACGCTGTCTTGAAGCTGTGGATCATATTCAGAAACTAGACATGAACTATGCACCTAACTCATTCTGAAGTAACTATAACACTTACTTATCATGCAAATATAATATATTTATAATAATATAATTATCAGCATGTCCACAACAAGGTGGAGCAACAGCAACAAACCACTAATAACTACCTACTATTAAAATATTAAGTACTACATTTATAGGTACATTTAAACAAGCTCATTTGGAACGCTGATTTCTTCAACTTATGGATTTAATTTTAAAGTATAAAGTGAAAAGAAGGTATCACTAAATTGTAATCAATTTACAAGCGGATTGTCCACTACATTTAGTAGTTGGTGTGTGTGTGTTTAAAACAGTCCTTGAAGCCTGTTAAACCATTTTCAAGCAAACATTACAGTCATAAACTTATGCATTCATCAAGTATAATAAAATCATAGGAGAGAACACTATATTACTTTTTTACCGATGGTCTAATAGTAGTGAAGGAGTAGGAAAGTTACATGACTATCATGCAGCAATTAACCAACACACAGAACAGACGTTAAAACAGATGGGTGTGTTATAGCTTACTAGTAAGTTATATATAATCATTAAATAATTATTATTACAAACTATTTTATAAATTTTTCAATAAATTAAAATAATAAATAAATCTTTTAATAAATGTAAGATTGTTTTTTAAGGAATTTATCCCACAGGAATATTAGTATAATCCTGGATAAATAAAAATATCTGATAAATAATTAGTATACAGTTATAATCGTTATTTTGATAATAACAAATCAGTTTAATAGTTATCAATTATATATATTTAATATATTTAATATATTTATGTGTTATTCTTGTTTTCATAAAGTTTAGCTCTTCAGTTATTCATTATGTACCAGGTTCTATTTTATGATAGCAAATAATACTATTATAATGATGTAAGCAATATTTAGAAAGTATGGATCAATTTCAATTAGCATTTTGAGCTTTGAGTATTTTCAATGCATGAAAAGCTACTCCACCTAAATGCTTTTTTTCCTGTTTCCTTTTAACCATTTACTATTAATTGATTGTGCAATTGCACTGTTAAATGTGGGCATGTTTAAGTGTAAGAACTGTTTTAAACTGTCTCTTGTGTATAGTTCTAGTTAATTGCAAATACCTTAAATAATATGGTAACTATAGCATAATTTAACATAGCAATAAGTCTTGTTGGTGTATGACTATATGTCACTGGTATATAATTGGATATGTCAATTATGTACATGCATAGTTACTGGTAATACCGGATTGACTTTGACTGTTTTTATCAGTATAAATAAAGATACTATTAGTATCCTTGCCAGGGACAGTATTTAGATATTTAATATAACTATGAATATATGTGTTGGCATTTGTAAATTTTAGTTCTTCTGTCAATCATTTTAATAGTTAACAGACTTATTATTATATAGTGCAAAAATACATATTAGGTTTCAAATACTTGACAGCAGAGCCTATTTAACCGATTCTAATGAATAAGACCCACAGCTTCATTTCTCACTTACGCCACTGAAAACTTAAGAATGCTCCATGAAAAGGAGTCTTGTTTTAGAAAGGCAACTGCCAATTTTACTGGCAAGCTGCTCAAAATACCTCGCTATCCAATCCCAGCAGAATGACCATAAAGAAGAAGAGGATGGACCAAAGTGGGGAAATGGGCATCTCGGCAACAGCTGCTGGGTAGGCTATAAACGCCAGGCCAGGACCTACATAGTGAACAACATCAGCAACAACAAAACTACTCACACCCACTGGGTGCTGAGAAAAAGAAAAAACCTTTGGTGTTCTGACCATACAAGTCATCTAGGACGACTCCAGAGATATTTACAATAACTTTGTGCAGCTGTTTCAAGACGAATGTTGACTACTTTTGTAGTTGCACATTACACTTGCATTTCAAAATGAAAAAATCACAACAAAATTCAAAAGGTGATGAAGAAATTAGTTCATTTTTATGATTGAATAGTAAGCTAGAAAAAAACATGTTTTGGTAGTTAAAAACTATCAAAAAAATGTGTAATATATGCTTTCCTCTATTTTGCAAAAATACTTCAAAATCTGAAAATTTTCAAACAAAAAAATACTAATTTTGGTGGATGCTTATATGCAAGCATTTCCGTTCTGGAATGCAATATGATAGATGCAAAACAAAGGCAGTCACCATTTTTAATAGCTGTATTTTGGAAGGAAGAATTACATTGCCATTTGATCAATATTATTTTATTCTTACAATTTGCTTAGATTACCATTTAAATTTGTTCATTCTTGCATAGTTTTCATATGAAAGGGATAAGGCCAAACACTGTTAAGGTTGTTAGGACTTACCTCCTTAACCTGGAATACCCTGAGAATAGAAAACCCTAACCCCTTCATTAGAAAACATACAAGAAGAATCTTACTGACAATAGATAAATCTTGCTTAGGTCAGAACACATCTGTATTATTTAACTTGGTGCCTACAATGCAACCTCTAAACAGTGTTATTATAGTGCTTTTCAATTCTGGTTCATAATGTATAATTAATCAAAATTGTTAACAATTTGTCAATACTTTTGTTCCTTATTCTTCTTGTCAAATTTGAAATAAAATAATCAATTATAACCAAAATGAGAATCTAAAATCTTTAGCTGACTTGGATAAAGTGTATTGATTGCTACACTAGTGATGATGCTAGGTTCAAACATTTCCCCTTACCTTTAGGAATAGATCGACATAGTTTCATAATAAAGTACATTACCTGATTCAGCTACATCTGCAACATCAACACCTTGTTTCTCTGCCATAAATCCCAGCACAGAGAAGATGACAAACCCGCCGTAAAAACTAGTACCACTATTGACGCAGGCAAATATGATGCAATCCCTGAAACATCAAACATTTGTAAATAATTATTAACCACATTACATTCACGCCTTCTTTAACAAACATTAACTATTAGGTTAATTATTATACTATAAGTACAAAAGCAGGGAACTCGAGCTCTGCTTTATTTTAACTGACAGTAAATTTTCTAGGTTTTAAGGATGATGGCAAAATCATGTTTTTTATTTTTATTTTATTTACAAAATTCGCCAAACTACGTTGGACAGGGAAAACCCACAGAGAGGATCTCCAGTAACGGGTTAATAATGTTTTAATCAGTATCGATTAATAAAAAAAATATGAACTTTAAACTTACCTATAGCAGTTGTTCTTAAACTTGTTGTAGCTGCCAAGTGCAATGAGGGTTCCTAGTCCAATGGAATATGAGAAGAACACTTGTGTCGCTGCATCAAGCCATACCTTATGTAACAATAGGAATAGCACTGAATATTTGATACAATATTAACAAGTAGCAGTATAGAGAAAATATATCTTATTAGACAGTTTGATGTGTAATAATTATGGCTGGATATTTTACAAGTGCTGTATTTTGACGAGATTTTTACTTAATCCAGTCCTACAAATGTACTCCTGCGATATTTTTACTCGTCTATGACTAGTTGGATAATAACTCCACATACATGTCTTATTGCACAACGTAAATAACTGTGACTTCATTGTATGCAGTGAGAATGTGTGATTATGTTCATTGTAAAACTGCAGCATGTGCTAAATTCTTCATGCTTTAATAAAGGCAGGGCTCGAAATAGGAACAAAATTTGACCTGCCACTTCCAGATAAAGGAACATTGAAAGATGATTTCCGGTAAATTTGACTGCAATTTTTAATTCCATTTGGCAGTTCATAATGATTTTTGCCTGCCAAACCTTAAATTTGGCCTGACATTTGGCCATTGGCAGGCAGCTATTTCGAGCCTTGAAAGGGGGGTACAAATGGAAGGAAAACTTATAACATCAAAACCTACCTTTCCCACTGTCAGCTTGGTCCAGTCAGGCAGAAGATAGAATTTGATACCGGTAGCTGCACCAGGGAGAGTTACAGCCCTTACACAGATGATGGTAAGCAAGACATAAGGGAATGTTGCAGTAAAATACACAACCTGCAAAAAAAATAGACGCTCAATGAGCGCATGTGGCTACTAGATATCGAAACGAAAAGTAAATGTAAACACTTGTAAGTGGTAAGTTATAAATTAGTTGAAGTATGAAATTTTGGACAGGAATTCGCTTCTAAAGTTAGTCTTTAGGTGATATATGTCAATGAATTGTTTGCATATTGAATCACAAATAGCCCAAGCTTTTTGACAGCTTGTTTGAGGTTTTTGAATACAATTTTTTTAAAGAAATAATCTTACTTTAATAAAACTTCCATTTCTAACATAGAATGTATTTTTGTGTATTTTTTTATGTTTGTCACAAGTTTTTCATACATGTAACTTACTTTCATAAATCATAAATGACAAGCTTGGACAATCTAGAGCCAAAATCACTTCAGATGCTTTTGTTTCCACGAAAAAGGGAAAAACAATTGCGAAGAGATAATTAGTTTGCAGAGCCATGAAGGGGTTGTAAGCAATCCATGCGAATTTTTTCGAACCGGTACTTCAAATATCGGCCACTTCAGACGCTTTTTTTCCACGAAAAACAATTGCGATTAGAAAATTACTTCGCAGAGCCATGAAGAGGTTGTTTAGCAATCAATCCATGCTAATTTCTTCGAACCAGCCGCTGGAAACGATTACAAAATTAAAACCTACCGGGAGGGATGCGAGTCAACTGACTCTATCATTGATCAACGTACCACTACCCGGTGTGAAGTGGGCTTCCTGTGGTATAGTTACGGGTATAAACTTCATGTACACCGTGTACCATGTGTACCATAATATATATATACTAATGATATGTAAGAAAATTTAGACTACATGGAGTTTATACCTAGTTTACATTACATTACATGACTCGATGACATAGTGGCTACGCATTCCCAGAATGCAGTAGCCACAAAAACAGTCAATATAATAAACAAACTTGAAGATGCAACTGTACAGTCCATTAACAGATATCTATGATGTTCTACTGTAAATTAGGATACATATATTTCAAATAAAATCAGTCCATTTATTTGCCTTGTTCACTATCTACTACCATCCTGCTTGAAGGAGATTTCATTACAAAGAAACCTCTGCATGAACCTGCTTGATATTCTATTGATTATGCACAACCAAACACTGGCACATCTGTGCACATTTGCAATATTCAAACTGGTTATTCAAACTGGGTATAAAAGCTGTTTGAAGTTTATTTAATCGTCCAATGTTCTGGATGACCTCATAGCAGCTCCATGCAGTAGCTTCTTTTCCTTCTCTTCTTGAGAAAAATAAAGAAGTCTCTGACAAGCAGGGAAGCATCTACTCATGAAGGCTATATTAAAATCTATTTACAGCCAAACCTACTGAAGCGTTCATTCAGTACTTTAGTATTTCTAACAATATTTCTGTAAGCAGACTAGGTTTAGCAAGTTTCTGTTGTCCAAAAAAGAAACATTGAAAGAATATTTTGATTTGAGGTGGTTTTTGGAACTTACAAGATTCGAATGATTTATGCAAATTTCAAAACAAATTTAAAATCAAGTTTGGAAGAATAAATCGAGCTTTCCTTCTTCTTCTTCTTTCGTATTACCCCGCCTCTTTCTATAAGAAAATCCTTACGGGGGGTCTTAAGAAACAAAACAAAACGTCTAAATAATGAAAAAGACAATAATAATAATAATAAAATGTCAAAATGTGTTCTCTAGCTTGCTTAAATGCATTTACGCTGTTTTTTTGAACAAAATCCAACCTCTATAGGAACGTTTCAGTAGGTTTGGCTGTAAAATCCATTTCTTTTTGGAGTGCAATAGCAGTCCCTTATAAGGCATTCCACACACACTGTTTATCACATTCTGTACTTATATGTACAAGCTAAAACCGTCCATGACAAGCATTTACTTACCCTCCCAGTAGATTTGACTCCCTTCCAAACACACAAATAGCAGACAACCCATCCCAGTAACAGACACAGTGCCATTTGCCAGTTGATAGAACCTAATTCATCAAGTCCACCAGAGATATTAAGCACCTTGTAACTATTGCAAGAACAAACAGATGAGTATTCAGTACTCTTTGAGTAACAACTTCGGTAAACTATAAATCACACAAAACTAACAAGTGATTTTTTGGTCTAGAAGTAGACTATTCTACATAATTATAATTATACAGATACACTAGTGAATATCAAAAATCACACAATCTGATTGGTTGCTATACTACTACAAGCTCATATACTGTAGTAGAGAAGTAAGCAAAACGACAAATGAAGAAATCAATATAACATTATTCTATTTAGTATTCAGCGGTCAATATGACAATTGTAAAGCACATTGAGATATCTGTAAAAAAAAACATTATATGCACCACATTACATTCACCACGGAAACATTTTTTGAAACAATCACCCTATGCAAAAAGCCAATTCCTTACTTAATCGGTATTAGAAGACACCATTGCTTTTATTAGAAAGAGCACATCGAAATTAGTAATATTCCAAAATTTCAATGTAGTAACATAAACTTATCAGAAGTTACAGCTTTTTGAATTTACAAAGATTTGGCTTAACATTTGCACTTTTGGTACATTTTAAATGCTGATAACTCTGGAGTGAGTCAATATATGACAACAGAACTCTACAAAATTACTAATTAATGCTCTTTCTTGTAAGGGAAAAATATTATTGAAATATTTCATTGTTCATAATATTTCGTGTTGAGCGTTCCCAGTCCCTTGCTCTTTTTGCATAGGGCGTATTATTATTAACAGAAATTTGATAAGTTTCTTACTTCCAGAATTCCATAATAGGAGAATGGGCAGCTGGATCTTCAACAAGTGAAGTATTAACTCGAAGAATTGCTGTATTGTTGACAGTAGCATTGAAAGTGATATTCTTCGCAATCATCTTTTTGCCAACATGACATAGGTCTGTATTCCAATCATTATCACAGTGAGACCATGGTAGTACTGCCGTAAAAGAATGGAACATGTAATAGAAAGCCCACCCCAGTATAACAATGTAGTAGATGTTGAGATACTGGACAATGACCACACTTGCATAGCCAATACCTGGAGTAACAATAAATGCACAAAATAATCAGTAAAAATATTCATATCAAAATTACATCTTTAAGTTAGTGTGAATAGTTTAAGGTGACTCCAACATAATTGCAAGCAAATTTGTTTAACTTGCTTGTATCTCATCAAAATCTTAGCTTCTGGCAATTAATTCTAAATTTTAATAGCTGTGTTTGCCGTCAGAAGCCATTGTCATGATTTCAAATTTTTCAACCCTCTTTGAATAGTTGAATAATTGGCACGAATTAAGTCACAAAAGAATGTAAACAAAGCATGCTATAATCATCCAAAGTACATTCAAAATCATTCAGTGTCTTGGTATGTAGGTATAATGGTATTTATAAAATATAACTGCATCTTTTTTTAAAAAAAAAATATTTAAATATGCTGAGAGTTCAGATGAATTATCTACCTTCAGGGCAAACAGCTACCATTCATCATAAAGATTGGCATTAGAAATAGTTTATAATAATAATAATAATAATAATAAAGTCTTTATTTAAAGAGGGTATGACACAAAATAGTGTAAAAACACAAATAAACTTGTGGCCCTCAATGATGATAAGAAACACATGTGGAACAGATACAGTTTTATTTTCTTACTACTTGAATTTATTTCTTTTTTATTTCTTTTTTATTTCTACTTTTTTACTGCACAATGATAATTAGAAACATATAAGGGAATACCTTGAAAGATAGGGCAGATTTTCCATGCTGTGATTCCACCTTGGCTCATGAACTGGCCCAGACACACCTCAAGGATAAGCAACGGCACTCCAGCAAGAACAAGGCAAATGGCATACGGAATCAAAAAACAGCCTGGGAAAATGAAATTTCAAAGTTATTAGTTATTATTAGCAACTATTTAATACATAAATATATATAATGATGATAATGATGACAACATAAAATAGTGAACTGAAAACAGTCTACAATGAAACTGATGGTGATGACAACGCTAAGCTCAAATTGATCATATTTTTATTTGTATTTGAAGAGCTATGCAAAGTTTGTATATTTGAAGCATTGTCTTGCATCGCTGCTTTCCTGTGGTTTTCATCTTTATGTAAATTCGGACATTTCAACTTCTAGTTTGAAATACGTTTTTGGCTGATGCTAAAAGTGTGCAACATTAATACCACTAAATTATGCTAAATTATGCAGATTCTTTTGTTCTCTATTGTTTAATCAACACTATTTAGTGGTAAATAGTACAAAGTATTGCACACTTTTAGTGTTTGTACTCTAATACTTGGATGCTTGGGGATGGGAATTTATCTTGACTAAGCTCATTTGTGAGCTATTGAATTTGAACCCTTGAAGACAAATTCCTTATCTCCGCACACCCGTGTATTATTCATTATTTAAAACAGTTTTGAACAAAAGCCAACACAATCTGATATTTAGCCACATTTAAAAAATATATATATTAATAAAAAAATGGACAATATTTAAAGAAAGAAATTATAACAAACAGTTGTTAATAACACCACATGCTGTATTGCAAACAACAGGACCTCATCTACTCCCAGCAGGATTTAGCTCAAAGATGTTAATATTATTCAAAAAGCAAAAACAGTGCCAAAATTGATATGGTTATTCACAATATGACTGCAGATAAGAAAGTATTAATATCCATGTTTTATCTACAGAATATTAGATAGTTGTTACAATAGATATAGCGTTATTGGTTTCCTGTGTATTGTTCTTTATGATTTTGTAATAAACAATTCAGTACATGTACATGTAGTTTATTTAATACACTTAACAACACGAAGCATTGCCCACCAAAAAAGACAATAATTAACACTTAAAGAAATGCCACACCACACCACAAAAGTTTCTCTAAATAGCATTAATTGTGAACATAGATTCCATAATTCTTATTCCATGTTCACTGTTTATAAAATAAATACTGGGGTTTTTTTTCATTATATAGTAAAAATTGAAATTTCAACTGCTGAAAACAAATAATCATGTGTTACTTGTTTGTGACAAAACAGTATTACAGTTGAGTTGCACTTTTCACATTAAACAATCGTGACAGACAAATATAAATGTAAGCTTTAGTTAAACTTGATAAGCTGTCAAAGTTGGTAGGGTCAAGAAAATATTCATAGATATACTAACAGTGGCCACAATAGTGCAAGGTTTTTTGTTTTTTTAATTGATATTTACATACTTTCAAATACCTAGGTAGAGTAGTAACAAATATGGATTTATATTGTTTTACTATATAATAAAATAATATAAATCCATATACTATAAATGGGTGCTAGATCATATACACGAATGACATCATTGTTTCAGATCAACATTGATATCAACATATTGATATGAACAGTCCTTAATTCTCTGAATATAACTTCTGCTGATGATTAGGATTTCAATATTAAACACAAACAATATAAATGTAATAACAGTCTTTCTGACTACACCACACAACTAATACCTCAAGTAATATTGATTTAATAACAAAAAGGGTCTATATTATGAATAGAAACTTCCAGAAGAAAACATTACTCAGAACCAAAATAGGGTGGACTCCATACAGTTTATTTGTTATACATAACTATAATTATATAATAGTAGTAGTAAGTAGGTTCTTGCATAGGGCACTAGTATATAATTATTATCTCAGTGCACTTAATATGTAAACATTAATCATCGTCATCGTTTCCCGCTCGGAGCGTGATCGGCCTTGGGGTGTTATTGTTTGGAAGAAGGGAACCTACGTTCCAACAACTCCGTGAAGTCATTTTTATTCATCACAGATCGTAACGTATTGATAATATGTAAGATTTAAGAATTACTATAAGGAATATTTAATATATGTATTATATTGTATACACAATTCACCTATTTATATTACAATGTTAGTGTATGATTGTTTACTTTCAAGAACACAACTTTGTCTGCTAAGTACTCATGAACAATTTGGCTAATGGGAATTTGATTCACAAGAATGAACTAATATTGGTTTCTTGTTGTGACCTCCTCTAACATGTAAGATGAGAAAAGTTTGCCTTTAATGCATAATGGTATGCATAAAGCAAGCTGTTTGCATGATTGGGTTGCTCGTTGAAGCATATTAATAGCTTTGTTGAAAAGATATACAATCATAAATGCAATATAGTACAATGTGCTTTATTGACATTTCTTTAAATATATGATTTTCAACATATTGATATTTTTCTATATGCTTCATAAAACCAACTTTAAACTGTTTTAGAAAACATATACATCTACCTAGTTTTCAAATGATGATGCAACAGAATGCACTCTCACTGATAATATGCTCTCTTAGATATGACCTCAATTCAAGTGATTTTTATTACGCAGTGAAACAAAATGCCTGTGATTGAAATTCAAGACAAGATTGGTTTTACTTGAAACATGAAAATTATACATCTCCATAAATAAAAATATAGATCTATCTAGTTTTCAAATGATGACGTCAACTGTATGCTAATATGCTCTCTTAGATATTACCTCAGTTCAAGTGATTTTTATTACTCAGTAAAACAAAAAGTGAATCAAGATGAGAGTTGATTTGCTTGAAATATGAAAATTATAGATCTGCTTGAAGGCAAGCATAAATAGTCATGGCTTTATTCTTCTATAGCAAAGAATTGTATTTCTATTCCAATTGTTTTGGTTTGCAGCATATTTATTAGAAAGGCCAATATATATAATATCTTGATATTTTGCATTACATGTATTTGACTTTGCACAAAATATTTTTTTCAGAAACAAGGCCTTGCATGATATTTTTGGGATTTAACCTATCCCACTATCAAATATCAAATGGTCCATCGTTAGAAAAGAAACATTAGGTTTAATACTGTACAGCCTTTGTTGCCTTCAAGACCATTGCATGTCGCTTATTAATTGATGGTAAATTATACAATTTTTGTCATGGAACTACAGACTGCAAGGCTTACATTTTGTTTTGTTGTCTGGACTGCAAGATTAACATTTTGTTTTGTTGTCTGGACTGCACAATTAATTTTCCTTTTTCTATTCTACATAGTTGCATTTCTTGGGATAAAATAATTTCAATTACTGTATTTACTCTGATAAGTGCTGCCCCCGAATAAGTGCCACATTTTAAAAGCTAGAATGTTACTCTTGAACAGTTACTATTGGAAATATATTTTTATCAAAAGCTATATTTCATCAGTTCAAAGTACATGTAATTATATTCCACCGCTCGCTCATGAAGTTATCTCCCAATATTTGTAGTTCTGATCAAGGAGACAGTGAGATCGAGAAAAATCTAATAAGCCCCATAGCGCTTATTCAAGTGAATACATGCATTTTTGGAGTGGGAGTCATACCATTTTCACAGAATGAATCATCACATCCATATAGTCTAGTTCTATTGTTGTTCACAATTGCAGCTAGAATTGCAGCGTTCAATTTTAATAACAATTGCTCTTCACTTTCATGTTGAAACACAATGGCATTTTTATATGTACCGATTTACAGGTCTAAATGTCCCCTTCTTGTTCAGAACTATGAAGATTGGGAAGAGAACTTGATGGGCAAGTGGTGGAATGTAATTACTTTGAACTGAAGAATCTAGCTTTTGATGAAAATGTATTTCCAATGCTGTTCTAGAGCAACATTATAGCATTAAAATGTGGTGCTTATTCGAGGACTGCACTCATTGAAGTAAATATGGTATGCGAGGCTAGCCAGTCAAGAACAATAGTTATTAAAATTGGGCGTCATATTTCACCATTTATTAAAATTGGACGCCATATTTCACAATTGTATAATTACACGATTCTTGATAACAGTCACACACAAAAAAAAAATGAAAAATAGAAATAAGAATGGAAGCTTCTCGGAAGAGAGATACCTTTGAATAACAAATTCACATCACAATATTGTGAATAAGAAATACCTAGGGGGCATCAGTATTCAAACTCAAAGACTCATTAGACCATAGTGAATGAACTGTTTCCGTGAGGCGAGCATTAAAATACATTAGCTTCCATTCTATGCACCACTGCTCTACTCAATTACATTACGTCAATACATACTTTACATGATCAAGAAAGCATATTTAATTAACATGTGGTCATGCAATAGTAATATTTTTCTTGAATATAACATATTTATTACCCAACTTGGTACATTATTTAATAAAAAAAATTAATCTGCAAAGACATGAATTCCGATTAAAATCAATCAACAATTGAATATTCAAATATAAATACAGAAGTCATTTCATGCATGAAATTATAAATATTGTGAAACATGAATGATAATAAACCATGGCCATAATTATTAAGCATCTATTTCAAAAATCATTGTCGCAGCCCAGACTACAAGGCATTTAATAATGTATCGACTTTATCTTATATGAAACAAATAATTGCTAAAGAAATTCACCACTTTAGAGCGTTTTTAAAAGGGCGTTTGTAGTTTCCTAGGTAGTACGTAGATATTTTTCGAGCCCACGTTTTGACATTTAATACATGCATGCACGTACTAGCTAATTTAATATCACGTGTTGTAAAACTACAAGGAGGCCTTCAAAATAATAAAAAAAAACAATCTATGATATATACGAACAGGAGATCTATATAAGAAATGACTTTCGGTGAAGTGTATGTATCTGAATTGTTCACGAACGTGATCATTTTGGGCGGGATGCCAAGTGTAAACCGGCTTTGCAGTGAAACAGTCCGTATCGAAGTGAAAGAGTTAATGATAATTCCTTAGCTTGTCCTGACAAAGGAATTATTCGATCGATGAAATTAAGTTATTTCGAATCTTCAAAAAATGTTGGCTCCCGGTCGAATTAGTAGAAAATACGAGTCGGCGTACGAAATATAGCCACTGTTTATAATGAGTTTTCCAAAATGGGATTACCGAATGATCAGCAACAAATATAGATATTTCAATAAATCGATAATCATTTCTTGTTTTCTGGAACCAAACACTTTTGAAGTTCCAGAGAATCACGCGTATGTTGTAAAAGCAATTGCCCTTGGTCAATTAGTATTATATTGTACATCATTGCTATAAAGCTTTAAAGAATCCAAATTCGTGACGCGAAGTAGAGACTTTAATTTGACTTGACCTAAGCTTGACAGCACCGCGTTAGAATATGGCAACGACATAAATATAACGTTAACTCAGAATACAGAAAAATCAAGTTTACTTGAGAGAAAGGTTTCTATTGTGTGGTCCTGTAGCGCTTGTGCACGTGTCTGCTTGTCGTTCAGTTCTTGAACGTCATGAATGTCAAACCCCGCTTCTCGATAGTTTCATATGAACATACTGATTTAATAAACCTCACCTCCTCCATTCTTGTAACACAGATATGGAAAACGCCAGATATTGCCAAGACCAACGGAGAACCCAATTAAAGCGAGAATGAAGTCAAGTTTTCCGACCCATGTTTCTCTTTCTTCGATAGTGGCGACCATGGCTGCGATCGAGTTTTGCTCTACACCGGCCAAAATCTGATAATTAATGTATTACGAAACGTAAAGTAGTGACTAAGGACGGTCCTTGCGTTTACCAATGAAGAATCAAAACCCCGAGCAATAAAAAAAGGAGTTCAATATATTATGAAAGCTCAAGCGAACTGATGCCTAGCGAAATCACACTCCCTCGCTGACCCTTGAATAACTAATAACCCCAGTCACGTGATCTTGAGTTATTTTACTTCCACGATCCAGCATGATTCGAAAGGAAATGAAACAGAGCTAGACACGACTGAAAAATCAAAACATACTGATATTTAATGCACTGGAATGTATTCATAAAACATTCTTTAAAAAAATGTATTCTTAAAAAATAAAAAAAACCCTGATATTTCAATGAAATGTATTCTTGAAAAATGAAAAAAAAATGATATTTAATGAACTGAACTGTATTCTTAAAAATAAAAAAATCCCTGATATTTAATGCACTGGAATTTGAAATTTATATTTATTCTTGTCAGTTTTTAAATATTTATTTCGCAAAGTCTGATGTATACGTGAAAAAGAGGCTAGCGCTGTCAGTGCAAACATAGCGGGTTGCCTGGTTGCATGAAATATAAAGACATAATATAGGGAGGGACAGAAGAACGGTCAAATAACAGGGGGGACAGGAATAAGGGAGAAATGTCTAAAATTATAGGAAAGATCGGACGCTATGAAAGAGAAGGGATGTTTGAATGTATGTCCCTCTTCACTTTTATCAGCCCAATTGCTAAGGGACGGACCATTAGATTTTTGAGGGGGGAGGGGGGGGGGTTGTGGGCAAATACCAAAAAAAAATTCGAGCACAGCCTAAAAGTGGAAAAAAAAAATTCGAGCACATCAAATATTCTGAAAAAAAAGATCGTGCAAGGTGAAAAAAAAAATTCGTGCACATACTTAGAGTGGGAAAAAAATATGGTGCAAAAAAAAATTGCCCACCCCCCCCCCCCCCCCCTCAAAAATCTAATGGTCCGTCCCTAATCTATTAATATATACTGTTAGGTGTGAAAAGCAGACTAATGAGACCAACACGCATGCTTTTCGCACATTCCTTTTGATTGCCACATCGTGCTGAACCGATAGTACAAAGCATAAGACAGCGCAGGTGGAAATGGATAACAAAGACTTTTCTCACTATTAAACATGTACAACGTTTATTGTTTCTCTCCAATACAAATTCTCCTTATAAATTTCCCATTAACTAGTACTAGTGTAGAACTGTACAATTATCAGAATGCATTGAAAGAATATACCGCAAAATGAAACTAGTCATTATAATAATTTTCATCACTTAAAAAAAAAAAAAGAATTAGAATATCTTCCTGAAGCGTTAATTGAATTGTAACGGGGGAATGTTACCGGGGACTCTGTGATAAAAGAATTGGGTATGCTCTTCAGGTTTTTCAATTTTTAACCAGTGTCGTAAGCCGAGGCGTGCATGGCACTGGCCGGAAGTTAATTAGCCCCTAAGAAATACTACGTAAGAACAGAAAAACGAAAAAACGTGGCTTTGTTACTCATATGGACTTTTTCCTTTCAATATTAAGCTTCTATACGTACTGACCCTATCGTAGTCATGTAAGCTTAGTACCACCTGCCGCCGCATGGTTATGTGTCTGACTAAACCGAAAGAACAAGTCTTGTTAAGGGAAGTACAAAGGACACAAGCCTTAATTTCTTCCCCTGACACAATTACATATTGTTTTACGCGTATTTTGCTATGTAATTCTTTTTTATTTTTTTTCTGATTGTATTCATTGTACTGTATAGTATATAGTCAGTATTGTAGTATAATTGCTTAAAGAGTGAAATAAAGCCATTTTAAAGAGTAAATGTATTTTAGACGAATATATTAATATATAAAAAAATAGCTGATTTTTATCCCTGCCAGATACGACGTCGCCCTCCGGAAATGTTTATCACTATGCATAAACTTAGTCTTTGACTGAAAAAAATACCGCGCTGCGAAACACGCCACTCAAACAACAATATAAATGTTGAAATTGAAAATAAATTATCTGGCCGTATGCACTCGGTGATTAGCCAACAAATATTTTAATATGAAAGTCCATAGCAAGTTAGATGGAAAAGAAATATAATACTGTCGGTTTGAATTCAACCGAAGGGATTAGTATATAAATAGATATTCTTGTTTTAAAAAGCTTGTTAATCAAACACTGATGTAGTTAGTTTGTTGAAGGCTTTTATATAATTATTGTGGCGAACCGAAATTTGAATAACACACGGTCTACGTGCAGCTAGCAGCATGGTTCCTGTCTACTGTAGGCTCAGATTTCAGCCGTTGGGGTTTCGTGCGCCCGCGATACTAAATCTGAGCCTATGTCTACTGTCGCTTGGTGAAAATAATGCATATAAAGCACGCTATTAAGACATCTGGAATATGCACGGATATCATTTTTAAAGTATAAAGATATGTCAGACAGGTTGTTGTTGTAAGGTTACAAATAGTTTTATTTTGGTCACACTTTATGAACTACTTAATCTGAATTGTTTAACATATATTAGACGAGTGTTTTTCATGTTGACGACTCAGTTAGCCAACAGTTAGCCTGCGTGGCGGCTTTACCACTCCTCCCCTCCCCCTCTCTCCCCAAGAGCCGCCACGCCCAAAGTGAAGCTGGCCTGAGATTCGTAGCCTGAGATTCGTAGCCTGAGATTCGTAGCCTGAGATTCACATTGCCTCAGTTTCACATTCATTTCCGGGGGGAGGTCAACAAAGTCATTTTATAAAAGCTTTTATGACACAACTGATAAATGTAAAGTAATTGCAAATCAGATATGAATCTAAGACTGTAGTTTTGAATCTAAGGCTGAAGTTTTGAATCTAATTTAGGCTGGAGTTTTAAATCTAAGGCTGGAGTTTCGAATGTCAGGCTAGAGATTTGAATCTATTAAAGGCTGTAGCTTTGAATCCCAGGCTGGAGCGTAAAATATAATTTTGTGTATTATAAGTTTTATATATATATCGTCCCTAAATTGATTTAATAAATCGAACTTAAGTTATAATTACATATATCTGATTTGCAATAACTTTACATTTTATCAATTTTGTTGTTGTAATAAAGCTTTTACAAACTGACCTTGTTGACCTCCCCCCGGAAATGAATGTGAATCTGAGGCAATGTGAATCTCAGGCTACGAATCTCAGTCCAGCTTCACTTTGGCCCGCCACGCAGGCAAGCGATTTCTAAAAACTGCGATTTAATGTGCTACTCTGTGTAATTTACAATCAAACTATTCACTTATTGTGGGCAGTCTCATATTGAAAGATATTTAGGAAAAACTGTGTTTTTAAAACAAATCTTTATCGTTGCTAAAGAAACTCCATTTAACACAAAAAGCACAATTTTCAAAAATTCAGATTTATTGAACTAAAGCAAGATTTTATACTATCGAAATCACTAGAGTGGTAAAATGCTCGTTTGAAATTCTGTCTCGTTTTTGTACCATGTGATCGCTTCTGGCCAATCATTTTGCTCAAAATTGGTCATGTGATACAAAAAGACACACCCCCAAAGCCAAATTTTCAACAGACATTTTACCACTCTAGTGATTTTCATAGTATAAGTGGTTTGATAGAGGGAAATGTGACCAACTTATAAGTAAAACCAGTCCGGGAGGCACGTCAAAACTGATGTAAAAAAATGAAATAAATTTGTTGATATATTTACGTTTACGTTTTATTTCATTCTTTTTTCATACATTGTTTTTCTTCTCTCTTGGTCTTCAAATTGGAGGGTCAGGTCCCAGGTGTTCCTAGGAACAATGACATCTTGTCTCATTTGAAGCCCGAGTGATCGCCCAGATGGCATCTAGTTATATCAGGAGCCCTCGGATCTGAATCACTTTCTTCGCTTTCTAACTCAGTCTGGTAAGATTCTTCTGAACTTTCAGAGGGGTTTTCATTCTCTGACTCGCTCTCGCCTTCTTCGCTTCTGTCAGCCATGTTGGTTTTAGTTTATGTCAAAGTTAATTTATGCATATAAGACGTAACAGAGATATCGCAATATGATTGGCTAAGGCGAAATTACTTGGCGGGAAGTCTGTTCTAAATATAGACAGGTCTGTAAAAACGTTCACTCCAAGAGGAAATACGTAAGATGTACGCTCCGGGTAATGGGTTCCTGGTTATATATATTTTCTTTATAAAGTTTACTTTGCTTTTTACACGGGCGCCAGAGTATCCTTCGCATTTGTATTTGCTTGTTATCTCCGTGTAATTATAGTTATATCAATGGTCATATATTATAAGCGAAAACAATGCTCTTTATACGGGTTTCCTGTGTTTTGCTTTGCTCTTTATACGGGTTTCCTGTGTTTTGCTTTGCTCTTTATACGGTTTCCTGTGTTTTGCTTTGTTCTTTATAAGGGTTTCCTGTGTTTTGCTTTGCTCTTTATAAGGGTTTCCTGTGTTTTGCTTTGCTCTTTATAAGGGTTTCCTGTGTTTTGCTTTGCTCTACTAACGGGTTTCCTCTGTTTTGCTTTGCTCTTTTACGGGTTTCCTCTGTTTTGCTTTGCTCTTTATCGGGTTTCCTGTATTCTGCTTTGCTCTACTAACGGGTTTCCTGTGTTTTGCTTTGCTCTTTTACGGGTTTCCTCCGTTTTGCTTTGCTCTTTTACGGGTTTCCTGTGTTTTCCTTTGCTCATTACACGGGTTTCTTCCGTTTTGCTTTGCTATTTATACTGTGTTTTGAGATTGACCCTCTCTATGCATCATTGCATGCTGTGATTTTGCACGTGAGTGAGGCATGTCCCCCACTGCAATACTCTCTTTGTAAAGCTATCACATCCTGGTTTCTCAAAATGTTTTTGGGATTGCTTAGCTAGTTATCTGAGTGATCGTACCCAATTTGCTCAGATCGATGACCAGGTTTCAACCCATGAGTTAGTGAGGTTTGATATACTTTAGGGATCAATACTTGGTCCAATCAAACCACAAATGCTATGCATAATAACATATACAAATATCAAAGGCCGTTGGGACTGATGTCGTGAGAATCACGTGACTTTTCGCAAAGAAAAAACCTCCAAGAAAAAAAATCTCCAAGACGACCTTGTCGGTTTTGCAGAAAACCGTTTAAAGTTGAACCTGCATGTAAATTAAGGAAATCCAAACATTCAAATCAAGAAAATTACAAAATAAAATTCGAAAATGTCGCAAGTTACTCACGTATGTGGAATGCTTGTACGAATGTTCTGTTTTCAAATGCATGTTTTTGTATTTGTGTTACATTGTGACATACTAAAATAATGTTTGAATGAAAAGCAAGAGTAGCTGTAATGCAATATGTACAAAATGCGCAGTTTTCAACGCGCTGCTCTCCAGTCTTTTGACAAAAAGACATATTAGGTAGTCATGGCCACCGATACATGCATTTAAAATTACGAAATAATTTTACTTACCCAAAACCTGTAGTCATTTTGTTTTATGCTTTTTAGGCAACCACAACCAAATTATAACTCTTACATCTGAAAAGGTCATAGCACTGTACCTGAGTACCACAGAGCCTCGCCCTGTTAGTACCCTGGTTGGTTGGTTGGTTGGTTGGTTGGTTGGTTGGTTGGTTGGTTGGTTGGTTGGTTGGTTGGTTGGTTGGTTGGTTGGTTGGTTGGTTGGTTGGTTGGTTGGTTGGTTGGTTGGTTGGTTGGTTGGTTGGTTGGTTGGTTGGTTGGTTGGTTGGTTGGTTCATTACCATATCAATGGCCGGCTGATAGAGAGATTTGTATGGAAGGCTTGTCTAAAAGCTTGATAAAATTAAATCGGCTTATCGTTTTATTTTTGTGGTGTTCTAGAAACACGGAGTTGTTCTTCATAAAAAATTTGGAGTGAATAAAAGTCCAAAAAATTGTGTTTTACTTCGGTCAAAATTGCTTATTATTATCAATGGCTTTTTGCTAATTAATTCTATACAACCCTTGTAATGTTCTGAATAATTAACCACATTCAAAGTTCAAAATTTCCCTACACAAAAAACATACTCAAAATCGGGTGTTCTGGAACGATTATTTAGATATCAATTGTTTCACTTAGCTGTTTCAAAGGCCATTGTTCCTTCGTTTTCTTCGGTCAAAAACCATCAAAATTCCAGTATTTTCATCTTCTGAACATACCAAAGCTATTCAAATACCATGGATAAGAATGCACTGTTTGGTGTGAAAAGAAAACACCTTTATTGTGTTTACCTTCCGAGTCGTTATTTTAATTATAGTTAGGCCTTGTCTACACGAATCCGATCCGGCTGAAACCGCATAGAAATATTTGCGTCCACACGAATCCGCGTATCTCAGTGGAGGATTCAAGTAAAAGTATGCGGTTTCGGTGACCGGATTCACTGGATTCGTGTGGACGATAGGCCGATTCGCATCAAAAAGTATGCGGTTTCAAAAGTATCCGGATCCGTGTAGACGGGGTCTTAGAAACCAGTAAACAATGGTGGTATTCCTGTGGATTAGAGTAAAACTCGCGCGAATATTTAAAACTTTATCGTTTATACTTAAAACTTTATCGTTAATATATAAAATTAAACTTTATCGTTAATATTTAAAACTTTAGTGTTAATATTTAAAACTTAATTTATCGCGCGATATTTGCGCGCTCGATAAAGTTTTAAATATTCGCGCGATAAAGTTGTAAATATTAACGATAAACTAACGATTTCTGTGTACGGCAATTTTGAACTTTTATTGTGGATAATTATTAGGACGATTACAAGGGATCTCTGGAGTTAATCAGGAAAAAAACATTGATAATAATAAGCCATTTTGACCGAGGGAACACACATTATTTTGGACTCGGTTTTATTCACTCCAAGTTGTTTATGAAGAACACCATAGTTAATATTAACTATATTATTAACTATGAGAACACTAGACAAATAAAACGATAAGCAGATTTAATTCTATCCAACTTTTAAATAGGCCTGGCCAAACAAATCTCTCTATCGGCTGGCCATTTTAAAGGCCAGAAATCGTATGAATACTAATTAGATTATCCGCAATTTTGTCCCTGATTTCTCAGTAATGTGGTTGGTTGGTTGGTTGGTTGGTTGGTTGGTCGGTCGGACGGTCGGTCGGTCGGTCGGTCGGTTCGTTCGTTCGTTCGTTAGGTTGGTTGGTTCGTTAGGTTGGTTGGTTGGTTGGTTAAAAAATTAAAATAAAACAGCAACAACAACAACAACAACAAAAAAGAGAGTAGCAGACGATATAGTAAAGAGCTGATTTCTTTAAAAAAAATTAATGCAGCTTTGTATAAAAACATCTAATAAGAAAACAAAAACAAAAACAAAGCATGCAGTTTGCAACAAGTTTAAAACATCTCACATGGAGCAAAATCTAATTACAATCTATAGCAATTGATCTATGTGTAACGGGGTGTGTGTGAAGGATGATGGAATGTGAGTGGGGTCTCTGGGGGTTGGGCGAGCGTACTTAAGAGCTCGGCCACTCGCGGGGACAAGAGGCGAAAGACACACCCGCTGAGTTGCGTTTGACGGTGAACATTACGAAGGTGTCTTTTAAAACAACTTCAAGAACCCAGAGCTGACGGAGTCAAAGCGTTTGGACCACAGAAGTACTTCTTTATAAGTAATATACTGACGTGTAAAGTTACAACAAAATAAAGAAGCTACATATGCATGAATCAAAACAGAGAACAAGTAGTGTTTACAACATGAGCGGCCGTGTTGTATCGGCAGATACAATCGCAAGCCGAAGGCGCGCGATTGTATCGCCGATACAACACGGACGCGAATGTTGTAAACTACTTAAAAAATGTCTAGGTTAGCTCTTTCATATTTAACCAAAATTTTCAAGATTAAAATAAATTTTGCCGTAAAATTACCAGTTAAAACTTATGCAAATCAGGATATACAACACTAGTGTTGTATCAGATTTACAACACTCGTCATGGTCATGATTTCTTTTGAAAATGTCTCATTAATTATTCATGAATTTTTTAAGATTTATAAATCTTTATCTAATTATGAAATACTTCTTGTAGAATAAAAAGTTTAAAAATTACTAAACTCGTAATGGAGCAACAGCTTGATAATAGAACGATTTCACATAAGCGTTTTTTAACATGCAAATATGTTTTGTCGAGTATTTAACATGCAAATGAGTTGTCACCTTAATTGCTAACCTTTTATAACTATTTACGATAAGTAATGTAATGAAATTTGCAACACCGTAAAAAAATTTACCATTGTAATGCATATACCCGTTCCATGCGATATAAATACTAATAAGAAAGTGGTGAGGTAGGTCAAACTAAAACTTCAATTTCACCACTAAATAAGTCGTTTTTCGCGTAAAAAACGACACACATAGACAATATAACATTCATAGAACAGCATGCCACAAAGTTTGTATTTTATTCAAATTATGAAGTGAACATACTGAAGAATAAAGTGAAGACACTGAAACTGTTGTAATTCGAGTCTTTATTCACTAATATACAAGCATATTCAATGACGTAATTCAGAGCTTGGGCTGCCTGTGCTTGGACGAACGAAATGGTGGAATCTCTCATTAGTGCTTGAAAGATAAAAATAACCTCGTGTTGAAAGTTGACCGAACAGATAAACAGGAAACCAAACAGTACTACAGGGTTAAAGAAGGTCCAAGTGCACGGTCAGGAGTTTCTAGTGGACGCAATAATGACCTTTTAAAGGACACCTCTTAAAGATTCACAACAATCTTTCATCCAAAACACTAGGGACGTTATATATTATCCTAAAATAGGAAAAAGCTATTCATCATAGAGAATTTAGTTTACTTTAATCAATAAACAAAGAATATAGACAAAAACCTGTTGATACGTGGAATATTAATTTCTAGTTCGTCAAGACAATTAAGTCCTCGCGTTCTTACAGCCTGGTTCCCATATAATCGCTGAGATCGCCATGGATCGCTGTGACTCAGGTGGTTTAAGGCTTGGTTTTTCAGAGAATCAATGAAAACACGTTTTCTCTTATATTTCTGTTAGTTTTTAAGACATTGATGTCATGTTTGGTATTTAGGTAGCCTTTAGCCTTATCACTATTTTAAGTATAGTTATATTGACTTTGGGTGGTCACGTGACCTAAAGGCGACAAAAATGGTTTTCTTCAAATGGGGTGTACAAAGACTACTGTCAGAAAGCTGAAATATGTATTATTTTATTGTACTTGACAAGGTGGTTCCAAATTAGCCTTTTCTGGTTGACCCCATGGTTGTGGTAAGGAGAAAATTTGACATTGCATATTAATGAGCTAGGTCACGTGACCTGTTTTGTCAAATATCTCTTTAACTAGCGAAGATGGACAACGAGAAAAGGCTATTTACCAAAGACCTCTTAAATTGTCATCAAATAACATCAATTGCATTATTGTATAAAAAGTCTCTGTACTCCCCATTTTCACTTATATTTTTCTCACACTTATTACCACGTGGTGTATCACGTGATAATCCATATACAAAATACTTAAAATCATTTTGTTACTTTCAATGAACTACATCAACTGGCCAAGTTTTATGTTCATACCTCTAATACCTTTTTAAATATTTGAAAAATAATGATTTTATGCAAATTACGTAATAAACCAAGCCTTAATATACCTGAGGATGGCGCTTTCGTTATATATTGTACATGTGAAATAAAAAAAATATGGAAAAACTCTTGCAATCGGGTGATATCGAGTGCGATCGTATGGAAACACTCATTATGAAATAACTATTTGAAATCACGTATTTTGATTGGTTGAGGCGCGTGCTTTATGAGAGAACACAGCACGTGCGTTTGCATGTTGATCAAATATGTCAATTTGTATTTTATAAAAAAAATAGAAAACTTGCTTTTTGTGCTGTATGCATTTATAAAGCACTTAGGGATTGTCAGAACACTCGAGAAGTACGTGTTGAGGAACACCTGACACCCCGCGTGCTTTATAACTGCACACAGCACGTGCGCGCGTCTTCTATTACTTCATCAGTTTACGTGCGATCGAAATGTATACCATAGTCCGGAAATTCACCATAAAACGATGTTATCTATTTTTTTAAAACTATACCAAAAGTGTTTATAAACTAATTGGCTTGTTCGTACCATTTTATTAAATTTACTGTTAATATTAAATGCTAAATTATAATGCTAAAAAGGTAGAATTAAATGAATAAATATTCGATTATTAGGAAATGAATAATCGAATATTCAAAATAATTTTTCGATTATTCAAAATGAATATTCGTATATTCCCACAAGCAAATTAAATTAAAGTTTACGTAATACGAAAAACCATTTCAGGTAATCGAAATATATAATAGATTTTCTATTATCGGATGTATATATTATATATATATATATGTAGATGTGTATTGTCAATTTTGAAACCAAAGATTCGAATATTTATTTTATATATTCGATTCTTAATTTTGAAAAATCGGTTATTTGTTTTCAATATTCGAATATTGTTGTCAATTTAGTGCATTTAATTCGTGCATGAAGTGATCATGAGTTGACTGTACTTCGTGAAACACTTGGAACATTTGCATGTTGAAAAGCTATCAAATCATGTACTCACTGCAGTGAAAAAGCTCCGTCTAAAATATTCGCTAACTCTGACAAAACTTCACACACTGCCCGGGATCATTGTGTTGTGCTTTTAGGCAAGACACAGCTCTCACGATGCCTCTCTCCAGGTGTTTAAAAATATACTGGCATAGTCTAGTCTTGGGTTTAAACCTGACAAAAACTTGGTGGTAATGCTAGCGGGATTGACCACAGGCAGCCCAACTAGTCTATCTGAGGATTTTTTAATGAGAAAAAAATATTTTTTACCGCGCGCCGAGCGACGCCCGCAATATTGAAAAAAGTCTGATCATATGTTATTTGAGCGTGCGGGTTGCGTATTTGTTCGAATGGGCACGGATGGGATTCCTGTGGCTTTTCTCGAATAGTCGCGCGGTGTGGAATACATTAGATACGAAAGTGCAATATATAAAGTCAATATCCAACTGTTTAGCAGCCATACAGGTCCATTCGAAATGCTGGAGTCCACTGGAATGCCAGCACCACCATTCTGACGTAACGAGCTACGATTGGTGTAGGCAAACGGGTCGTTATAATAGTATCTCGTGACGTCACATCATGCTTGAACTCCTGCCAACAAATACATGATTTGATTGTGATTCATGTGATGATTATCATATTTATCATCATCATATGCCACCATTACTGTCACCATCATTACATGTGATACAAAAAAATATATATTAATAGAAACCCAAGTTGTAAGGTGGGAAACCAGTTGGCTATTTACAAGCATGGCAGCCTGCAGAGCAGGCGTTCTTTTAGCTTTTTTCGTAGCTTTGCCTGTAATTGGACGAGCGAGAAATGGAACCGACACTCCATTTATGGCTAAGCTTCCTATTCCGCGCGGTCATAAAATGCACAGGAAGCCCAAGATCCTAAATTCTTCAAAAAGCCAAAAGAACGCCTGCTCTGCAGGATACAAGCATGGTGGAGACGCTGTATTTGACCTATCGAAATCCGGACAAATACAGTCTCAGCAGTTAGAGTGCAGTTAGAGCCCGGCACCACAGGATTGCGGAACCAACGCAACCAACTTTTTCCAAAAATCTTACCATATAGCTGCCACTACAAGAGGAGAGTCCTCCATCGTACTTTTTCCACGATTCCGAGCTATCACTGCGATATTCCAAATAAAACTTGGTAACCCACTGGTTGTACCCCTTTCGTCCTTGACTAAGGAACGATGTGATGGTTTTAATACTATTAAGGTCCACCTCAAGCCATTCTCCTGCTATCTTATTTTGAGCACACCAACCACCATTATAGTCTAGGCGACCTCTCCAGGATTGGCAAGAATGTTGATGGCTCGAGGCTTTAAAGTTGGCCCCAGGTATGCTACCATCGTACCGAGCTCCCAGGGAGGCAGGGTTGCTACAAGCTGCAAAGATATAAGTTTAATTGTGACCTTTTATTTATCTATTTATTTTTCAAGCAGGTCACGTGAGCTTGAATTGGAACACTCCAAGATTAATTCCATAACTCCATGTGTTATCCTGTTTATTATATGAATACAAATTATTTTATGCAAAAAAATATATATTTTCAAAAAAATGTAATGTCATCGTATTTTTACATTTGCTCAAATACGATATTCACTAAGTGACAGAAATCCCTGTAAACCACTGTTGTTCTAATTTATATAATAACGAGTTTTATTATATAAATAACAGTACATATATTACCACCACCAACATCATTAGTAGTAGTAGTAGTAGTAGTAGCAGCAGCAGCAGCAGCAGCAGCAGCAACAGCAGCGGCAGCAGCAGCAGCGGCAGCAGCAGCAGCAGCAGCAGCGGCGGCAGCAGCAGTAGCAGCAGCAGCAGCAGCAGCAGCAGCAGCAGCAGTAGTCAGTAGTAGTAGTAGTAGTAGTAGTAGTAGTAGTAGTAGTAGTAGTAGTAGTAGTAGTAGTAGTAGTAGTAGACATACCAGATGATTTCAAAATTTCTTCACCACTTGATCCACTGCAGTCGTTTGCTTCTGCTTGTGTAAGAGGATTTTGGCATTTTCGTTTTCGCGTTCGTGGAAATTTACATGACTCACTCCAGGATCCCCACGACGCCCAAAAACCCGCTGAAAAAAAGTACTATTAGCCATCTAATTAGACATGTAATCATCATCTTCATCTTCAATATCATCATTGACATTATCAGCATCATTATCATCATCTTCATCATCATTATCTTCATCATCATTACAATATCATCATCATCATCATCATCATCATTACATTATCATCATCATCATCATCATCTTCATCATCATTACATTATCATCATCATCATCAGCGTGATCATCATTACCGTTGACATCATCCATATCATCACAATCGAATCCAATCGCTATCATTTTCAAACGCCTGTCACAACCATAATCATCATCCTCGTTATCATTTATATACTATCGTAAATATAACTATATACAATGCAAATATGTAACTATTTAATTTTTTTTGTAAACTTCTACCTTTTCTATTATATTGATATATGTAACAAGTGATTATGATCGGCTACCTATCTTAGGCTAACCAATATGGTTATTATAGGTAGCATGTACCTTTATTCATGTAAACATTTTTATTTTTGACATTTATATTAACAAATGTATATGCAAGGTACTAAATAAACAGATATTGTATTGTATTGTATTGTATATTATCATTATTTTCGGGAGTTCTAGCGCCTTAACGATGAAAAGAAATATGTAGATCACTATCATTTCAACCAACATTATTATGTCTATTATATATATCACACACTCACATTGACAGGAATATGTATCCCAGCGAAAATCAGGCAAACACAATTGTCCAGAACTACAAGGGTTAGATGAACATGGATTCTGCAACAATTGTAATGATAGAGATAATGAATATGTGTTATTTTTTCAAAGAGCAGAGCAGAGCAGAGCAGAGCAGAGCAGAGCAGAGCAGAGCAGAGCAGCTTCAATTCTAGGTACCTTTATGGGACAATACTGAAACCCTGGCTTGTCGGTGAGATTAAGATTTTCAGGAGCTGTATTGTGGTCGAAACGATTTAGTTCACATCGTCTTAGCTGGCCTTCCACTGTACCCAAGTTGTACGATATGCAATTACCCTGGATGAAGCATTTTCTCTCACAATCATCGTTTCCTGGTAAAAGCACCATTTCGCTTTTGATCACATGACCGATGAGGGCTTTATTCAACATACATTCGAGGAATTCGAGAACTGCACAACCATTACCAGCTGTAGAGAAAGAAATGATGATGATGACAGTTGAAATGATGATGATGACGATACTTCTCAACAGCGCACGCATTAAAAATAAATTCTTTATTGCTAGCTAGTTATAAATATGGAATAGAACGCAAACACTACCAATAAAATCATATAAATCCCATAAAAATGAAATAAAATAACATTGAATAAAATAAAACAACATTTCTACTGTTGAATAGAGAGCAAAGATCCGAGCAAACACTATATATCCATGAAATTAAATAAAATTACTATTGTATAATAATTTGTTTTATAGTTTCGTGGGTTGAATAATAATAATAAATAATTAATGAAGGTTTCAAAACGCATCCAAAGAAAATTAAAGAAATGTTAGCTTTTCAGAAACAAATTGTATAACTTAGAAACGTTTTTAAAAATAAATAGTTTGACTGACATCGAACAACTATATAGATATCAAATCCTGATATGCTAAAATTATGTCTTCGCGGGAAATCAACATTTTACAAAACGTCGATTTTGTTTCTCGTCATTGTAACTGATTCGTTTGCTCTCTATACTCAATTGTAAGAGTTATCTTAAAAGTCATTATTTTTAATAAATGGACTGTTATTTTCAAGCTCAAAACCACGGCAAAAGCATATATTTGGCAGATCCTAAAGAATCCAAATTAAAAGTCTCAACTGGAATTTTTTGCACGCTTACTTTCGTAGAATATGCGACTAAGGAACCTAGCTACAATAAAAACCCGCTTAGATATTCACAATTCAGGCTGATTACGTTCAACAGTTTATGTATTGTTACCACAGGAAGAAAGATTACTACACACAATTATTTCCAATTGTATTTCCATCAATAAAAGTAATGCTTGTCTTGTTTGTATCAGTTTGTATCATGGAACTTTTCTAATGAGAATCCAAGAAAATGTATCATTTTTGTCATAAATTTCTCAATTTAACTTCTCAAGTGGTTTTTCATAAGAGCCAAGCTGTACAGGTTCTTATATTTAGTGGTATTTTAACATTTTAAAATATGTCAAATTTCAGCCTGTAGGTTTATAAATCACTAGGTTCTTAAATAACTATGTTCTTATAAAGCGGGTTTTTATTGTATGGCGTTTTAATTTATTGGACCCTGCTTTACAAACTTAAAGTTTTACTCCAGAAAATCATTTCTATTTACCTTGAGTTCTTTGAACGAGAAGAAAGATGAAGAAGAATGAGAAGAAATCCATGACTTGAAGAGAAGCAATGCAGATCCTCAACATACAAATTAAAACGGTCTTGAATCGGTGGGAATCGATTCTAATTATTATCAGTATGAAATATTAATGCCTTAAATTTCAACTCGTTTGGATGACAACAATACGGCAAAATTGAAAACAAAACAAACAAACGGAATATTAAAAGAGGAAGAAAAACTATATAAAGTACATGAAGAGATAGTTATCGACGAAACTATCAGCATATTAAGATTAGAAATGAGTAAAATGCAAACAGTACAAAATAAACGACTAATATAAAATATAAAATGGTGCAATTTCTATTGAGCAATCTCGCGTAATTACGGATATACTGTTTATAGGTCAATAAAGTTTTTGAACCAATCAACTCGAGCGATTTATGCAATCACCCTGTGTTTATTTAGACTAAAGATAAACAACTTGAATGGATAATGTAAATATACACCAGGTGATTTTTAAAAAATGAGAGCTCTGATATTTTTCGAAAATCACATAGCTTAGTTAGTTGCAAAGTCGTACCTTTTTGGGGTTTGAAATCAACCCCCACTTAAAGCAAAACAACATTTTTCTTGAGACTCTTTCATCTTTCATTCCTCTGAAGATGGCACAAAAGCAGGTTCGTTTTAACTAATGATGTGCATCTGCACATCACTGAAAGAACGGAAAGATTAATTGGCCTGAATTTGCAGCCATCTGCAGCCATGACGAATTATTACAAAATCGAACGGATAACTTTTCTTCGACTTTATGAACCGATATCACCTTCAACATTTGAACAGTAGAATGTTGAACATAGGTGGGCAAACGGTTTTTCAAAGGTCCTTTGTAATTTGCTTCAATCTACTGCAGTTCTTAACCTTTCGGTCAATTGATTATAAAAGAAACATAACATGTTAAAACAATGGAGTCGAAAATACAACGTTTGTCTCCTGGCAGCCTAGGCAACGACAAGTTTAATTTAAGACGCTGAACATCTATGGATAAAATGAAAAATAGATTGTTAAAAAAAAGTAAATAGTTTTCTGTAGGGTTAAAAATCGTACATGTCACACCCTTTTAAAAAGACTTACGATATCTTTTAGGACTCAGTTAGGGGTGTTTGCTGAAATTCAAATTTTGAACCCTGGGAGAAATATGAAGAATACCATGCAGGTTCACAAAATTGCTTGAGTTAAAGATGCAAATAAATATATTGACAAAATAAATTCTGTTAGGTTAGGAACGCAGTCAAAGAGCTGCCCACCACGGTGGCACAGATGAAAACATACACGCATGCACAGACAAATTGTTCACATGCTAGCAAACTTGTAAATTATATTGTGGTTGCACGGAGAAACAGTTTAATGGAGATGTCATTTACCACACAAAGTGTTCATTTCAGAGTGCTTGATAAAGGTTTATTGTGTTCTTAGCACAAAACAAGTGCCATTTTTAGGCACCTAAGACGTTACCACACAGCAACTACTAACCACAACGACTAAGGGAACGACATGTTGTAACAATAATTACTGAAACGAGCATGCAAACTAACATGAGCCTTTATTTCAAAAACAATAATGAATTCATTCTTTAACTTAGACTCAGACTCACCACTCATACAATCAATATTTTAGTACACAACTCTGCCCACATGTTAAAATTATACCTCATCTACCTTTAGATAGCTACAATCATGTGCAAAATATCTTGGGACACTATCTGGTTTTTACATGAAAATATTTCAACATCATTTTTCCGTTTCCCCCTCTCCCCCGTATTAATGTTGAGTTTTGTGAATGTGAAACGGTTGTCATTTGAAAGGCCAATCAACATTGCCATTGGGGGACGGGGTTTGCAAATCAAATCGATACATTTTGTATATTTTTTAAAACTCAAATAAAAACGCTCACTGATAAAAATGTGACAATGTCCCAACAATTTTGCACATGATTGTAGCAATATTTATTCTTATTGTTTGTTTCAATGTACTGCATTTGTTAACGTTTCGATCAAAATTAACATACGAAGTTAGTGGAGGAAAAAGATATTTGTTTTCTGACAATTTTAAAGTTGTATCAGCATGCAAGGTATAGTTAAGAGGCTGTCTACGATCCAAAATATCCGCACACTGGATTTAGTCTTTTTTATGTGTCTGCGAGTTATTTTTTCTCATTCAGTGTCCTATAAAACCGAAATCTGTTGTGCTACTAATGATGATAATATAATTTACAATAAAAAAATAACATTTCAGTAAAAGCCCTTGACTTAAGTCTCTGTTTCATTCAATTTTAGGTAAGTGTTTGAGAACGTATTGAGCAGATCCCAACCAATCAGCAAAATGCATTAGAGAAGCAAGGCATAAATAATTATTTGCTGATTGTCGATATTATTCAACCCTCATTCGTTGGACGAGCAAGATCACCAAGCAAGTGCAGACCAACCTCGAGGTATTTACTAGTGATGTATTACTGTTATGGCATTCATATTTTATCTTTTAATTTGCCTTTGTTGCCTCGTTTGTCTAACAAAAAAAAAACATTTGAAGGTTACGGTCCACCTTTATTTGGGGCCTTAGTTAATAACTGTTTAGCACTTCATTTTACATTATAGATAGACAAAGGATATTTTTTTAAAGCTTATACAACAGAGAATAAGACTGTATATGTTTTTTATGAAAAAATATGATTATGTAAGTGAAACCTCAAAATTGAGTGCTTTTGTTTAAAAAAGTATTTCAAAAGTTACTACCAGTTCGTCGTCACTGATTTCTATGTTATGTCAATCAGCACATATCTGTCTTTAAAACTGTGTCTGACTTTTTTGATATTTTTGCTTTATTCCTGGGTAAACGTGTTTCAAAGTTGACACTCGCTGAAACTTAAGTAACATGATCATAACTCAAAAACTAAAGATTTTATCAAAAAAGCAAAACAAGGGTTTGAAGACACGTATGTGCTCATTGACGTAACTTAGAGTGATGGCAAAGCAGTGAAAACATTTTGACATATACTTTGTTAAACACATCGCTTTGACAACATTTAATCCTGATTGTTTTGTGCAGCAATAGTTACAGATATTTTTGGAGATAAAAAAAAAACAAATACATTCTTATTCTCTGTTATATATTCTTTAAATAAACCTAAACAATTTGTCTATCGTTATTGTAAAATGAAGCACTAAACAATTTCTAACTGAGATTATGTGAAAGCACCCCGCGAAGGTGAAGCGTAACCTTAACTCACCCTCCGGCCAGTCAGCCAGCCAGCCAGCTTTCCTTATAGCGTTTTTTATGTGTAGTAGAGCTGGACCCACTTTTGTTTTTCATCGAACAAGTCAGTATATGCACGTTAATATATAACACATCAATAAGAAAAAACGAAATAGAAGTGGACACTGATATAAAAGTGGCGTTGGACCACTTTTCGCAACTCTTTCAATAGTAGATGTTTTGCTAAAACAACCGAGCCCAGTAATTCTCATCAGTGACAGGCACTAATTAAAATTGATGTTAAAGCTCAATTCCTGTCTCTAAAACTTATTTTGTATAGTAATTTACAATAAAGGGTTTGTCATTTATTACGCAGAAAACGTGACGATGATGAAACATACTCTGACCATGTTGGCCATTTTTGGCGTCGTATTCCTCTCACAGATAGATGCTACCATGCAGGGTAAGTGTCCTGCTTAAATTAATTTTTCTTATGATATTCGGGGCGATATTGCGGCGATACATAATAAAACCAAAGTAACACGAGGCAAATATTGATATATTGCATGCAAGTCAAACGATGTAGTTTGTAGTGATATTAGAATATTAGTTTGAGTTTCCAGTTACAAGCGCTCGTATTTTTATTTTTATATTTAAAGTGCAAAGATACAAATTTTAGATTCAGATTCAGATCAGTAAGATTTTTGTAGATATTTTGTATCATTCAAGCATTATCATAAGACGGCTGTACTTCTATTTGTCTTATCTCTCGATTTCCTTCTACGTTAACGTAATGTGTTTTTTATATATATTCTTTGAAAAAAGAGCTGCCCGCTACAAGGATCAACCTGAACAAATTGAGCAGAGAAACAGGTATACGCTTTAAATGACTACATTAATTATTCTTAATATTTGGTATCATTCAATCATTATTATACCACGGTTCTTCTATTTGCCTTCTATCTCGATTTCTTTCTAAGTTAATGATAATCTATTTTATATATATATTTAGTAAAAAGGCGTTCTAGAACTCCCAACGGCTACGAACACCTGGTCAAAATGATCAGAGCAACAGGTAGATGATATGTTTTACATGGCTAACTTATCTCGATATTTTGTATCATCCAATCGTTATTATAATATGGCTTTTCTTCTATATTTCTTCTCTCTTGATTTCTGTCTTAGTTAATGCTAATGTGTTGTTTTCTTTATACACCTACTTGCAGTAAGGTTGTCATACAAAATAGAACATTTGTCACAAAGAAAATAGAACATTTGTGATTTAGTACGAAAGGAATTAATTAAAAGACAAAAGAGAGAGTTCAGCTTGAGTGATCTTCTTTTGTCTTTTAATCAATTCCTTTATCGTACTAAATCACAAATGTTCTATTTTCTTTATAACAAATGTATATTTTTGTATGACAACCTTACTGCAAGTTGGTGTATATATTCAGAGAAAGTTGAAACGTTCTCCCATGCACCACCGGCTCCACCGCCGAGTTACAACTAATTGCAAAACAACTAATAATTGTACTCAATTAATTGGGCTTAAATATAGTTGATGTAATTAAGATACTAAATGATTAATAAACAGTCGTAGTTAATAACGTCTCTGCTGTTGCTAATGAAAATGATACTAACATGTTATCAAACACATACATTTTTTCAAAAGTTCAGTGGTGTTATGTGTTTAATATGTCTGTTTGTTGGCCCTGCCTGCATGTTGGCAGGCATTTTCAAAAAGTTCGTGTCCAATGGCACGTCTTGTCACCATTACATAGGGGAGAGGTCCCTCTTCATTTTCTTAAAGTTTGCTAACTTTAGAATGTATCTGTGCTAAAAAGAATGAAGGATTCTAGCTTTGTTTGCTGTAGGATTCACCTTTCGGGTTATTACTATATTCAGAGTTTGACGAAGAAAAAAGACACACAATGACAACTGGAACAAATGTTAGATACTAAAACTTTTGTATGGATGTTCAAAGGCATTTTTTAATAAATGAAATAAATGACACTCTTCATAGTTCGCTCAGAAAGTTTTAAAAATGACAAGGGAATCTCGGACTTCTCATTGGATGTTCAGGGTCACGTGGGTCATTTCTAACACCGCCTGTAGACAATAACTACCCGATACTTTGAACCCTGGGAGAAATATGAAGAATACCAAGTACACAAAATTGCTTGAGTTAAAGTTTATTAGCGATGCAAATAAATATTTTGACAAAATAAATTATGTTAGGAACACGGTCAAAGAGCTGCCCACCACGGTGGTACAGGTGAAAACATACACGCATGCGCAGACAAATTGTTAACATGCTAGCAAACTTGTAAATTATCGTGGTTGCACGGAGCAACAGTTTAGTGGAGATATCATTTACCACCCAAAGTGTTCATTTCAGAGTGCTTGATAAAGGATTATCAGTGTGTTCTTAGAACAAAACAATAAAATATGGCATATTATAAAAAAAAATGATTGCAAATATTAGGAAGGCAGGAATACCAATTTGTGTATAGATTTTTTTCCGCCTTCTTAACCCCGCATTTCCTTCATTCTTTCTCTTGGTGATTTAAAATAAGACTTCAGTTTTTAGTTCTATGTACAACTAGAAAAAAAAACTGATTAAGCGGACGTTCGCGAGCAAATAAGTTAACCATACATTGTTCTTAAAACTTCACATGTTAAAGTACGATCATCATACAAGTTTCATGAGCAATTAAAAAATGGAGGTCACAGTACTCGTTTAGGAGTAAGATAATCTCAAAGTGCAGCCTTTTTCTAGTCAAATATCGCTTGTATGCAATACGAACAATTCGAGCAAAAAAGTCATTTTTTGATAGAGACGAACGTCTAATAACCAATAGATATAAATGTTATGTATGAATATACATGAATAAATACAACTAATCCTTTGGTTTTTGGCTCGAATTCGCAGCCATCATGCAACTTTTGAACATTAAAATGGTTCGAGACTTCTCAGTATTTCGTGCTTTACTGTCAAATACACGGATTTGCTGTATTTGCCGGTAAAGCACTCACATCAGTCTCTAACCCATATATTTATCATATAAACTTTAGTGAAATATCAGGAGATCTCCCGCGTAAAAAGTGATATCTTCACATTGTGAAAATAACACGACGGTACCATGGATACTCCGTGCAAACCCCGACAATACATCCAGATTTGCTACAGTATCCAGGGAAAACGTTGATAATCTCAAAACTAAAGAAGAGAACGAAAATACAAAGAAAAAACATTCTGAGTTCAAGCACAGCAAATCGTGAGTGTTCAGTTGTACAAATGTCCGCGTTTCACACAGCCAACATACAACTCATTCAAGCAAACTCAACGACCTCCTCAGTACAAGAAACTGACAAACTTCAAACGATGTTTTATGGAAATACAATATCTGGAGGCATTTTTGATATAAATATGGCGCCATGTAGCAGCCTTCAAACTCAACCGAGAAATGAATTTCGATGAGTTTGTATTGAGTTGGATAGCGGTAGCCTGATTTTCAGAGCGGGCCTGGGTCCTACGCTATCGCTTTCTCCCCAAACTCCGTCTGATGGACTTCGCCGGATACCGTGTTCTTGACGTCACTGCCCCTTGTCTTACCAAGGGCCAATGAGATCGCTTGTAAGAACTAAATGCAATGACCCATGAAGGTCATAATAACTGTGAGCGTGAATCTGCGATTTTGAATCAGTGTTTTCAATGGCATTTACACCCCTAAAAAAATTATTAATCAAATTTTATCATCAGATGAAAATCATGAATACCTTTCTATAAACAGTGACATTGAAGTTTTATCTCAAGAGCGGTTATCAACATTTGGACGTCCAAAGTCAGATTTAAATGGCGTGATTTCACAACGTTTAGGAGCTGTTTACTGAAATGAAAGCGAGTCCCTGCAACCAAGAGTATTATATGTTTGCACATGTTTGCATGAAGAAACATATACCGAGATCTAGAGTTAGCATCGGCTGTAAGCTGCAATCAAACTTGTGCCAACTACATGTGAATACAATAAGCTCCATTTACAAATTGGTTGAATTGTGTAATCGTTAGATTACTAACTTGCAGCTTAATTTTCGTGAATTTGATTTACAAATAAAAAAATTAAATGTATAAAGTATATGTTGTCATGAAATTCTTAAATAAAGGAAGAAAAAGAGCGAATTATTGAGCATCCATAGATCGTTTGTAATACGAGTGCCTCCTAAGCCCTTCCTGTTGTTGTGCATTCCTGACATAACTCACTTGGCGAAAAACATAAAGTTCGCTCTGATTGGTCAAAAATCAAACAATGCAGAACACGGTATCAGGCGAAGTCCATCAGACGGAGTTTGGGGAGAAAGCGATAGCGTAGGACCCAGGCCCGCTCTGAAAATCAGGCTAGATAGCCGGCAGCAGCCATGAAAATTGACAATTAACTTATCAAGCAAACAAACAAACAAAAAATGTTTATTTCATCTCTATTATTGATATCATATTTACACCTACTTGCAGTAAGGTTGTCATACAAAAATATACATTTGTTACATATTGATAAAGAAAATAGAACATCTGTGGTTTAGTACGATAGGAATTGATTAAAAGACAAAAGAAGATCACTGAAGCTGAACTCTCTCTTTTGTCTTTTAATTGATTCCTTTCGCACTAAATCACAAATGTTCTATTTTCTTTGTGACAAATGTTCTATTTTGTATGACAACCTTACTGCAAATAGGTGTATATATATTTATTTTTATTTATTTTATTAGCTTTTTCACACCACACTGTTGTGCATGGGACACCACAACAGCTTACGCCAATTACTGTGGGCCCTGTAGTATGCTGATACCTGACTGTTGTACCGGGAGACAATCCCCAACTCTTTGCCAACATAGTACAACAGGATCTTTTACGTCCACCTTATAAAGGAATTAGAGTGAAGGCACGCAGACGGGACCTCCGGCTTTACGTCCTTATCCGAGAAGACAAGGCACTGAGAGTTAAGTGTCTTGCCAAAGGACACAACGCAATCGCCCGGGCCGGGAATCGAACCCAGACCATTAGGCCCGGAATTCGTTCCCCTAACCACTAGACCATCACGCCTCTTTATTGTCAGAATTTCTTTATTTTAAACGACAGTATTAAAATAGAACTTTTACCTGCACTGACTTAATATATAAGCTTATTAGTCTAGTGGCTAGGAGGGGTTCCCATGCACCCCCCGGAAATAAACTTCTTATTAGCATTTTTAGAAAGTTCAAGAAGAGTAGAAAACGAAATGGCTTGTTAACAGGTGTGAAAAATGTCCCACGTGACTTTTTATGCTACTTTTAAGAACATTTATGCAAATTATTGCCGCCATTGACAAAAAATGTACTTTTTAATATATCTCAGCCAATACTGCAGATAACTACAGAAATGAGGTGTCTACACCTATGTTTAGGGGGTCAAAAAACATAATGAAGCTATTTTCGTAATGACCATATTTGGCTATTGCATACAAATATGCAAATTAACTCCGCCATTACGGTAAAAGCATTATTTCCTTATATCTCTGTCACTGTTGACAATAACTACACCCAAATGGCTTCTACCTCCCTATTTGGAAGGTCCATGAACACATTAAAGTAATTTTTGACGTGACCACATGTTTCTGTAATATACTAGGTAAGTATGCAAATTATTGCCGCCATTACGGAAAAATCATATTTTCACTATAAGACATCTATTGTTTCAGATAACTACACAAAAACGGTTTCTATATCCCTATTTGTAGGGTCGATGAACACAGCAGAATAAGTACTGTAGTAATCACACATGTCTGTGTCATCCTAGACCAAAACAAATCTACATGTCGTTGTCAGAGTCGGTGTAACATTCGGAATCTTCGGAATCTTCTTCCTCTTCTTCCATGTCTTCCTCTTCATTATCGTCTTCTTCACCTGCAGTGGCTAGGATGTCAACCAGCGTGATGGGTCCAGAAGCCCAAACGGGCTCCAACACTCCTTGGTCAGTCTTTGTCCATCCCTGCCCCTCATCATAGGGTTTGGGCTTTTCTACGATCGCTTGGTCAGCCCTCTTGTACAAAGCAACGCGATGGTTTACACGTTGTATGTGTGGCTTTAGCGCGGAAAGACACGGTGGAAGACGAGCAAGGTCAACCTTAGACTTTGTAGTGAGTTTCTCGTCCTCGCCTACCATCTTCCGAAGCATTTTAGCACGAACGACGTCCACTGAAGACTCTCGAAACTATCCATACATGACACAGGTGAACATTTCTAGCTGTTTCACTACTTCAGACTTGACGTCCCAATTGGCACCAAGTTGTTTGATCTTATTTTCTGCGTTGAATCATGGCTAAACTCAAAGTACTTGGACTGTGAATTACTCTCCTGTTCTGAATTCGTCATCCACAGACGAGACAGGGAAAAACGTACGGGAGGGGGTGTTTTTCTGGCAGTCAGAAATCACATCCTAAGCCGACGTCGTCGTGATCTCGAAGCGGATGCAGAAATTTTAGTTTGCGAACTCCATCCCAACTCGAGACGAAAAATATTGGCAATTGTTTTCTATAGGCCTCCTGACAGCGATGTCTACTGTCTTAAACAACTCAAGAAAACTCTACGCTTGGTATCAAAAGCCAAGTTTGATCAAATAATTCTAATCGGTGATTTCAACTTCTCAGAAATAGATTGGAACACAGGAATTGCAACATCGAACGATGCTGTATATATTTATTTTACTTATGGCAACTAGTAGACTTTCCAACTGGAAAACAAAACATATTGGATTTAATTTTGACTACCATTCCAACCAAGTTCCAGCATATATATGGGTACGACGATATCATATGTACAGACCACAAATTAATTAGCTTTGAGTTAAGTCTTAAAGTTTCAAAACGACCGAAAGTGAAACGCGTTGTTTACAATTTCAAAAATGCAAATTGGACGGGACTCATTAAAAAAAATCCTGTGGGACTTATGCTTTACAATGTCCTTGACGACATTAACTTATCACTTGCTAATTGGAATGATTTGTTCCTTTCTGCTGTCGACGATCACATTCCTAAATCAAAAGTTAAAAATGTAAACAATCATCCGTGGATGGATAACGAGCTTCGATCAATGATTCAAAAGAAGGATGCGCAGAGAAAAAAGGCAATCAAAACGGGCTCTCTCTTGGCAAAGAATAAGTTTAATGATCTCCGTCGTGCTACAAAAAAGCTGATATCCCAAAAACGAAAAGATCTTGCAGAAAAACTGAAAAATTCCATCGCTGAAAATCCCAAACGTTTCTGGCAATATGTGAAGTCTCAGACAACTGTCAATCTATCACTCAGCTTCCTACGAAATGGTCAATCTTTCATAACTAACACTAAAGAAATGGCAAATACCCTAAACCAGTTCTTTCATTCTGTATTTTGCCTGGCAACACCTCTACAATCTACTAGCGTCAACTCGACCACTCAAGTCGACGTGGAATTATGTTCTGTTAGCTTAACTGCTGCTGATGTGGAGAAAGTTCTTCTGAATCTTGACCCAAATAAAGCAAACGGTCCAGATGATATCCCTGGTGCCCTATTAAAAAACACCGCCAACGAGATTGCTCCATCCTTGTGTCAGCTATTTAATCTATCACTATCACTTGGTTCGTTTACCAATTTGTGGAAACGAGCCAATGTCACACCAGTATTTAAAAAAGACGACCCGACTTTACCAGAGAACTACAGACCTGTCTCTTTTCTACCTATCGTATCCAAAGTCTTTGAACGCTGTGTCTACAACCACTGCTTTGCTCACCTTGAAAGATCCTTTTACCATCTTCAACACGGTTTCCTCAAAGGAAAATCAACTGTTACACAACTACTGGAAGTATACAATGACATCTTGGATAAACTAGCAAGTGGTAGTGAGATACATGTTGTTCACTTAGACCTTTCTAAAGCCTTTGATAAGGTTTCACACCTCCATCTTATAACAAGGCTAAGGGAATATGGAGTTGCTGGCTCTCTTCTCGAGTGGTTTGAATCATATCTGTCTAACAGACAGCAACGTGTAGTACTGAACGGAACTTCTTCATCTTGGCTACCCGTACCATCTGGCGTTCCGCAGGGGTCAATTCTGGGCCCCTGCTCTTTTTGGTCTATGCTAACAATATACCATGTTATGTGCAAGGCGGTTCTACAATCGCCCTTTATGCCGACGACTCTAAACTCTATCACTCTGTTGACTCCCCAACATCTGCTCTTTGTCTTCAAGCGGACATAGATTCCTTACATAAGTGGAGTCTAGACCATGGAATGGAATTCAGTACTTCTAAATGCAAAGTTTTACAAATGTCTAAAAAAAAGAACACTATAACAAGCAATCCTACCATCTGGCTGGGCAGGTTCTTGAATCTTGAATCAAACAAAAGACCTTGGTGTACTTGTGACCACAGATCTGTCATGGAAAACACACATTGAACTCATGTGCTCAAAGGCGAACAAATTATTAGGACTTGTGAAGCAAGTTTGCTGCCACGTACGCGATCCTGCAACAAAACAGCTCCTCTATTGTACTTTGGTTAGACCCCGATTAGAATACGCAAGTAATTTGTGGTCGCCACACACAGCTAAGCATGTAGCTTTAATAGAGAACATCCAACGTCGAGCAACCAAATTTATATTAAACTATCCACCCTCCGATGTAAGCTACACAGAAAGACTCAAAACTCTTAATCTACTACCGTTAGAACATAGACGTGATATCATCGACTTGACATTGTTTTACAAGATTAAATCCGAAATCATCGACATAAAAAGTTTTTCCAACCTACTAATTCCGTCTACGTGAAGCTACTCTACTCGGAACTTTGACCCTTCGAACTATAGACCTCTTTTACATCACAAACAAAATTACTACCGTAAATCATACTTTCCCAGAACTATAGCTTTGTGGAACAGTCTCCCTTCGAACTTAAAGAACGTTGATAGCCTATCTAATTTCAAAAATCTACTCCAAATTCTCTATTCAAATAAATTAACAACGTATCGACCACCATAGATTTAAAATATTTTTCTGTTTATATTAATTATTTAAATATTTGTTAACTTTGTTTATTTGATGTTTTACTTTTTTATAGGTTTAAATTGTCAATTGGGATTTTCGTCCTGTAATTTTCACCTGTTCGTCCAAATATTGTTATGTAATATCTTGTTATGACGAATTCTATTAAACTAAACTAAACTAAACTAAGAATGATCTTCCCGAACTTCCACGCCTCAGTCTTTCTATAAAAATAAACGTTTCATTATGTCAATGGAATTTATAACCGCTTTTGATAAGCTATCGATATCTTTGACAGAAAATTCACAGAGAAAAATCTGTTTTTCATAATAGCTTCCCAAAATTTGTTTTGGTCTAGGATGACACAGACATGTGTGATTACTACAGTAGTTATTCTGCTGTGTTCATCGACCCTACAAATAGGGATATAGAAGCCGTTTTTGTGTAGTTATCTGAAACAATAGATGTCTTATAGTGAAAATATGATTTTTTCCGTAATGGCGGCAATAGTTTGCATACGTACCTAGTATATTACAGAAACATGTGGTCACATCAAAAATTACTTTAATGTGTTCATGGACCTTCCAAATAGGGAGGTAGAAGCCATTTGGGTGTAGTTATTGTCAACAGTGACAGAGATATAAGGAAATAATTCTTTTACCGTAATGGCGGAGTTAATTTGCATATTTGTATGCAATAGCCAAATATGGTCATTACGAAAATAGCTTCATTGTGTTATTTGACCCCCTAAACATGGGTTTAGACACCTCATTTCTGTAGTTATCTGCAGTATTGGCTGAGATATATTAAAAAGTACATTTTTTGTCAATGGCGGTAATAATTTGCATAAATGTTCTTAAAAGTAGCATAAAAAGTCACGTGGGACATTTTTCACACCTGTTAACAAGGCATTTCGTTTTCTACTCTTCTTGAACTTTCTAAAAATGCTAATAAGAAGTTTATTTCCGGGGGGTGCATGGGAACCCCTCCTAGCCACTAGACTATATGTATTTACGCATGTATTTGTTAAGAATTTTTGATCCATATCTTGATAAAACTTTAAATTTGCTATTTCATTTGTCATGAGTTTATATAATAAACAGAACATTACATGGGCGCTTGGAGATACGGATTTTATGTTCTCTGGCGTCAGTTCAAATGATATCTCACTCGTTCGTGCCCATGTAATATCCTCTCTCTATATTGTCATTGAATTAGTTTTAGTAATCTTAATCGATAGGATATATTTGTATATATTTCTAATACGTTTTTATGTAACTCAAGACAACAAAAGAAAGGAAGTGCAGTTTTGAATTCTCTTTTGAAATCTCCCTAGCCTTTCTATATGCCATGCTTCAAATTAAGACAGAAAGTCCGAGGTTGATGTACGAAATTCTCGCAGTTTATGATATCTGGGACAGCACCAACATTCTTTTTTGTCACAATACTGCACAATACTGGCATCACGCATGCGCACGTCAGTGCAACAACTTCGCGCCGTTGGTAAGAAGCACACTTCTTTACACCGTGTGTATGACTTGCTGCACACGTGCACGAAGCAGGTTCTGACTCAGAGCTCAAACGTGATCAGAAGTGCTTGATAGTCTGACCCAGGCTTTCTTGCCAGACACCAAAACATTAAAATTGCCGTTCTAGTTGACAAAGTCTCGTTCACGTCACTTTGGGCGCCATTTTTAAAGCACAGACAGCCCAATGATAACACAGGAAGCCCTGCTTTTTTGTATTTCTGTTCTGTGGTTGCGCAAGGCCTCGTAGTGCGAACATAGAGACTGTTTGCAAACTGTATATACACGTAAGCCCACTTCAGTGAGTTGATTAAAAAATCCAATTGCAACCAATAGACCGATGTCATAAATACCTGCAATTGTGTTTTTCAGAATTAAGTCAGATATGAATATTTTTGGAAAGTTTTACAGCCCTGGACAAAATATGAATGAAGTTATGGTGAAATAGATATGTAAAGATTTGTATGTAATTTTCTACTGAGTCCTAAAATGCCTCGTTTTGGTGTTTTCAGTATTTTTTTAATCCTTATAACTTCATCAGAAATTAATATATATCTTTCAAACTTTAATATGTTATTAATAACTTAGGTTTCTATCATTTGATAGTTTTCCTTTTGCTAAAAACAAATTTTAAGACATATGATAATTAGTGGCGGCCATTTTTATTTTATGACATCGGTCTATTGGTTTTGTAATTTTTATTAGCAATGACTCTTTTGGTATTGGGCTTCCTGTGTTATCATTGGGCTACCTGTGCTTTAAAAATGGCGCCCAAAGTGGCGTGAATTGGAAATTTTTGGCATAGTAGAACCATTTTTAAGTAAAATGACTACTAAACAAAGCAGAAACTTGAAAAAATATTCACAAGAACTGCGTTTTCACTGTGTCTTTACAGTGTCTGTCCAATCCCCTGTCAACCAGAGCCTCGAACCGGTGTTTGCGTGGTTACCTTTCCAGGAGCTATTGGTCAAATAGCAGCTGAGATATGGCAACTGTCTGGTGAAAAAGAAACTGATTTGTGACCATAATCTCAGCTGCTATTTGTCCAATCCTGGTCCAATTTGGCGCATGTGTGATAGATATGATGCAATAAAAATTATTTTTTATGATGTCATCACTACTCTATTCTTATATATATTTAACTCTAAGTATGATGAATAATTTTATAATGAACAAGGCTAAATGTATTAAAAATTTATAAACACTCTTTAATTAACATGTTTGTGAAAATATGAAATAATACATTGTATGTGTAATTTAAAACTACAAATTTGACTTGTAAGATAACAAAGTTGATTTGTAAATGAATTTGAATAGTATGATTGACCCATGATTAAAGATGCAATATTGAAAACACATGAAATTGTTTTTTAAAGCACTTATTTTAAGATGTCTTGCCTCAGAGCAGGCAAAGCAAACAAATCAAATGTCCTTAGCAGTTAATCTGCTGTACGGGAGATCACTACACTCAACTTTGATCAATCCGAAATCAAAAAAACAATACTTCCATCTCTAAGTTTTCCACTTTGCTTGGAATGGAATGACATAAATGGAACTTGATCTGTACTTCATCAAACGTACGTCAGAAGGGAATATATATTTGTCGGCCCTAATGCGCCCTCGTCAGGTAAACTACGTTGGCAAATTTTTGTTTTCAAAAACTGTGTAAACAGCTTCGCATGGACTTGGAGCCACGACTATAATAGTCAAACTCTATATAGTGCGACCACCGCAATATTTTAATTGCTAGTAAATATAGTGTTTCCAAGGTGATATATTGTTAATACAAGAAAAAAAAGACATTTTTTGGCAAAATTTATAACCCTGTATTTCTCGAACTACAAATCTCAACTTTTTAAAAAAGTTATGGAAAACACTTTGGATACCGTGGGCTATACCATTACGACTAGAAAACAAATATCGATACACTCTATTAGCTCAAACAGATATTAGCCTGTGAAAAAAAAAAAAAAAAAAAATTCGTTCATCCTGGCCATGTGTGGCTGATTTTCGATCAGCTAGTTTTTAACTTAATGGCAAGTGATGACTTTTCTTTATTCGTTTTCTGTGCATACTATAACTATTTTTTTATTATTATATTCATGTATTTTATAAATTTGTCCAATAATAATTATCATATTGTATTGTAAATATTATCTTAATCATTCCTAAAATTGTAAATAATATAATTATCAGATGTAATTCAGCTTTCGGGCTGCAAATAATTTTAATAAACTATTTATTCATTTTATTTATTTGACAGTCGCCCCAACCCAAACCCCTCCCCCTACGGGGAGAAACGGGGAGGAAACATTTCCTCGTTTCTCCCCGTAGGGGAAGGGTTGGGGCCACTGTACAAAGGCTAACAGATTTTAGAGATCTACGACTACAACTTCAGTAGGTTTGGCCTACAAACGTCCTACAGCAAAACCGTATGGCCTTCAAAGTAGATGAATCAATCAAAGAAGAAAAATCCCCAATAACTGTGAACAATGATGATGTAAAAATAGAATATGACGAAATAGAATTATAAAATTAAACAAAACTTACCTGGAATTCTAGTTGAAGGTTGATTTTATTTGTACGAAGAAACAAATGCCGCGCAGCAAGAGTGTTCAAAGGTTGCCCAGTTTATCCTGGGTGCCAGGGTCTAGTTGAACATAAATTTGAAGGATGAGATGGCAAAACAAATGTTTCATGTCAGCTAAAATTCTACCATTGGACATGTAGTCGTTATTTCTTACTGCGCATGCATGCTCGACGAAATATATCTTGATACATCGATTCAAGATATTTTATCATGTGAGGTACGGTGAGCATGCGCAATAAGAAATAACGACTACAGGAACAACGTTGTATGCAAAGACTATGCAAATAAAAATTCCAATAAAATTGATACAGCAAACTATTGTTTACTATAAATTTATTGTTATCACTTCAGTTGACGATTTGGTATATGGCTGGTTACTTTATACAAAAGATATGAAACCTCAGTAAGAATATCAATAGAAACTGTCCATTACAATTAGATATTTCCAATGTAATTACTTTAATATTATTTATAAATGCCCAAACTCCAAATACTTGTTACGTCATTGAAAATTCCAGAAAAGAGGTCATAAGGACGTTGAGGAAAATTCCCAAAATTGCGAGAGCAAAAACTTGCATTTCCTCCCAGGGAAGTTACCTTTGATACATTTTAAAATCGAAAATCAGGCTTTCATGTCGATTTACACAGTAAGGTTTACTGCAATATAAAAGAATCACTGTGCCCGCTCCAGAGATGTATTTCTTACAGCTATTAAATCGATCGCGACCTTCAACTTGGCAAATAATTTTAATTTCTCTTCTTGTCTGTCCATCATATTATTTGGGGCGGAGTCAACGTCAACATCGTCCAGCCATTGGACAACCGGTTCATATACACTCATTACAAAAAATCGTTGTCGCTGCTGCTTAAGCAACACGCATCAGGCCAAGAGCGAAATGAATGCTGGTCTTGTGCTGGTAATGTATTAAAATTACACTTACATTACACTATTCTTATTACAATAACAAGCACGTGAAAATACTTACATAGAAAACAAGTCTGATTATAATACATTACCCGTGCAAAACTAGCATTCATTTTAGTCTTAGCTTGTTGTTTGTTGCTTAAGCCGAGACAACGTGAAATAAGTGTACTGTACATAAGGTCTGCCTCCAAACTTATGGATCAGAGAAACCCAAACTCAAATAAAAGTTCATAAGTTGCAGCTTGCAGCTTAATTACACAAGAAAAACAAACAATTAAAAAATTACCAACCAAACACGCAAAACAAGAAAATAAACTAATAGACAACTATGCATACATACAAGCAGCTAAGTAAGTTTGGGTATTACACACACAATACAACATTTGCTACTAAACATTTATTAATACATTTGACATTAACAACGTTTACTACTATCTACAAATGCATTTATGCTGCAAACATGGTCAGCTGTAGTACGCCTTAAACATTTCTATTCCATTTTCCCGCAGCAATGACTTGTACACGTTGCTGTACAAGGACGCGTGTATAAAATACTTCGGGGTACCACAACGTGATACATTTGACCAATACCAATACAATTTAGAAAATATATTCTTACAATTTGATATCTTAAAATAAAGGGTCGCGAAAAGGGGGTAGTGTGGGAGGTAGAATGACTGTTGGATCGTCATAGCTAATCCGAAAAACGTTGTCATAGAGAAAGACCGAAGCTTATTCTTGGTGCCAAAAGCCGAGTTCTGCAAGCGTGGACTTAGAAATTAAGGAACAATTTGAATCAAAAATCCTAAGCTGTTTCATATTGACGATTACAATTTGACTAAAGAAGTCGAAATGGAAATTCCCAAGAATGTGAAAAAGAATAGGGACTATGAAAACAAGAGCTTCCACGAGCCTTTCCCCGTTGATAGCGTTGATTGAATTAGCCAAGTCCAAGTACAAACGTCGCATATCACGTGACGAATTTAATGCAAATGAATTCAAACAATAGGTTTTGCTAATTTGCTTTACATTCGGCACATGTGAGATGCGACGTTTGAATTAGGCCTACGTTGTCACCCTTGTTTGTTATTCCGATCAGGGCCTGCCGTTGGTTGTTCAAAGACTGATAAATGCTAATCTTAGGCTAACTCGTTAGTAAAACTGATCCACAGTTACTTCTGGGTGAGTATTTATCCTGGTTTAGCGCTTATAGATCTTTGAACATCAGGACCAGTGTTCAATATTATGATTATGCTATAGTGGGCTTTAACTATAATCAAGCACAAAATCTTTACAAACTACAGTAACATTAAAACATTGCAGAAACTTATAAGTGGGGTTTCCATATCTTATGAGTTCCTGAACATCGTTATTTAGATTTAGTTGCAGCTGATTGCTGATAGGTTCTGCCATTGCGAATCAGTACGCATTCAGGCCCACATACAGTACTCGTTCTGTACACTCTTTTTGGAATAGTATCTTTCTACAGATTTTTACGAATGAAATTTATAAAATTTTACGTGCCGCTTTGCACATTGACTACCAACAAACGCCTTATTTTCTTAAGAAGCTTCTTCTTGTTTGGTTTGCTAAATTCGAGGTCTTTCCCCATCAAACACTTGGATTTTGTACTTACATGTATTTAAAAAAAATCTTTGTTAAAAGACTTACTGATTTACCATTCCGATCTAATACTTCTTAGATACTTTTGGTAAGTTTTCTTTTCGCAAATCAGAATGCATACGAGCGGTTTCTTTGAGTAGTCGAGTTCGGCTCTCGTCAATCCATGTGTACTCACTGGAAGGTGATTTTGCTGGAGAGTTCTGTTGTTCTGGAGGTGCCGAGAAAATAGGCGGTCCAGACGCACCTGGAAATCCGTCCGTTCCTTCAACCTGAATATAGTTCAAATTGTGCGGATTATGGTTTTTCTGAAACCTTTTTCTGCGCGGCGTTACGTTCACGTACGCCTGTTGTCCCTGGGGACCAATGTTTTGGTATGTCTGGCCATTCATGCCATGTCCAGGAAGATTGGTGTACGAATGTCCAGGAATATTATCAAAACTGTGACTACGATTTGATTCAGCCCGTATGTTTTGGTAGGCAGGGTTGCCTGGTAGTAGTGATTCCACACTATGATAAATAGAATCATCATTACCATCGTATTTTTCGTACGGGTTGAGTTTCTTTGATTTACCATTATTTGTTGTTTTATTTCGATTTCTAACACCGTTAGTTAAACCTCGTATGCCACTGCCGGGAATATTGACATAGTCGACCGTTTTCAACGGCGGGGAGTTCACATAAGGGTTTTCTGGGCTTTGAATATCGTTCGGGAGGACGATTTCTGGAGGGGGTTTTCTCATTCCTCGTCGACTTTTATTGGTGTTTACCATCATCTCTTGTTTGGTTTCTAGGCTTTTTGGTCTGACTGGTGTTTTGGGTGGAGATTGGCTATTGGCTACTGGTACTGCATTTGGTGGGTCAATGTTATCGTAGCCTTCGCTTCCACGATTTGACTTTTTATCTTCAGTGTTTTTAGAATTACTTTCAACGTTGGTTGTTGTATCACTTGGCGGCGACTGAGCAGCTTCTTCACCATTTTGCAAACTGTTTTCCTTGTCTTCATCCGACGAAGTTTTCACCTGTGCACTTTCCGTCTTTTCCATTTTCCTTTTGCGTTCCTCTTCCACCCTTCTCTCAGCTTCTCTCACTATTTCTTCAACATCCATCGCCTCAACCAACACATAGCCATCAGGATCACCTGGTTCCTCTGCAATGGCTGTCTTCTCTGGATACGATTGACGGCTGATAACCGTCCCATCAGCAGAGCTTTCTGAAGTCCTACTTGCTCTACCTTTTCGAGCACTAGCTGCATCGACAACATCATCATCCATGATTTCATAGCCTTCAGGAGTTGTCATACGACGGAGGGATGAATTACCCCGCTCGTCACTATTTTGAGGTCTTGCTGGTAAATCTGGCTTTTTATCTGTGGGAACCTTAGGGAGATCTCTGGATGTAGCAGCATTTTCCTCTGGTTTTCGAGATGTTCTCGATCTAGTACCAGGTTCACTTGTACTTCTTGGACGTTTCTTCTTAGGTTTTCGTTGGCTCACTCGCTGCCACGCTCTTATGAAAACGTTAGGTTTCGATTTGTCCCCGTTGGGTTGGCTTATGGACCTTTGAGGTGTGTTATCTTGAGAAAAAAAGAAACGTAATTCCATATCAACGTATTGCAAAACAGTAATAGCCACTGGTCGCTTGACTCAGTAATAATAATAATTTTTTTTTTAATAATAATAACTTTTTTAACGTCTCAATCTTCTAGCTGGACGCAGTGCGCCCTACTAATCGGGGAGACTCACTCACACTCACTACCTCTACGTTTTTAATATTTTGCACACAACTCGGCTCACATGTTCATTTTTCAATGTATTGTAATACAATCCTCTTGAGAGAAACATGTTTGAAGTTTCATGATCATGATGAAGACCGGAAAGAATGTTCACCTCAAACAAATAAACTTTTCCTAGAGCATGAGGATTGTATTCAGTGGGAAACATTGAAGTAAGCGAATGGGGTCTATTGATTACATAACGGCTAACACTGATACAAAACTTGCTCGCTGTGTAGAGGACATCAATGCAAGAATATTAGGGGCTCATATGACTGTAGGACGTCAGCGGTATGTATACGCATGATAATTGTGAAGCGCATTAAGACGTATGTTGAATACGCTATATACACCTATTTCAATAATCGCTGTCGTGATCAAAGCTACAATCCACACTTTCAAGCCTGCAGAGGATGTCGGAATTTCTTCTCTTGTTATCGATTTATTCATAGCATATTTTGGTTGTACGTGTTTGTGTTATATGACCATAACAAGTTGTTGCAGTGGTAGATAATGAAACAAATATTTTTTGAAAATACGTCTAATAAATCTCAAATTAGGTTGATATTACAGACATCCTTAGCAGGCTTCAAAGTGTGGACTGTTGTTCTAAATTGCGACAACGATTATTGAATTAGGTGTATATAAGAAAACATAACACTATATATACTACATGTGCTTTACCTAGCTCTGGTGGCTCAACATAGTTGCCTTCCACAACTACAGTCCCCTTGCATACACTATCAAAAAGTTGATGAAGTTCTCTGCCGTGTTTTGTGGCGAAGTAATACATGCTTGTCGATCCAGGTGGACCTTCTTTAACCTCGAATGCAAAAGCTCCATATACCGCACCATAATGCGGTAGGTCGATGAAATTCCATTTGCCAATGTAACGGTAATTGTCTTTTCGTGTCAAGCTGAAGAAGTTCTTGTAGAAGCGAAGTGTTGCTTCACCTGATTTGAGTTTTTGCTTGTGTGGGATTATACCATCAAATGATTGTTCTAGAGATAAAATAATATGTCTTGATAAACAAACAAAATATTTTTAAATAATTGGCCGCAATAACGGGGTGGTCGTATTAAGCGTGTGGCCGTAAGGCGGGGTTCCACTGTACACCTACTTTAATTAACGTTGAACATCTGCAAATGGATGATCTGAGACTGATAGGAATTGTGGAACATCATTTAGTTGCAAATGCACCACAATTATTCCATAACTATTTCCAGGTGATCAACGGTAAGCAAATGAAATAAGTGCATCCTTAATTCAAAAAACTGAATTTCCTGATTTGCATAAGTTTTAACTTGAAATTATTAGGCGAGATTTACTTTTATCTTGGTAAAATATGAAAGAGCTAGCCTAGAAGTTTTTTAAGTCGTTTACAACATTCGCGTCGGTGTTGTATCGGCTATTTAATCACACGCCTTGGGCTTGTGAATGTATATGCTAATACAACACGGCCAATCATGTTGTAAACATCCTTTATGGTTAAATGAAATACGGACAGAAAATAAAAAAACACCCATTGCATTAGAACAAAACCAAGTCAAGGAAAAGAAAGTGCAGTAAAGGAGTAAAAAAACAATTTTAATGTTTTATCTCACTACACTAACTACACTAAAATTTCACATATCATATCAGAAAAAAAAAACTATACAGAGCCTACAAAAATACAGTTTGCGTGCAAAAAAAAAATGATTATGAATCGGTACTGGAAAAGGCACTTTCATCGAGTGGCAATTAAAAGTCCTTAGAGTACATCCTCAAGTTTAATGGAAACGTGCTTGATCGATATAGTTAATGGTTCTTGAATGAACTCAAAATAGCTGAACAACTTCGATAACCTATTTAAACACACTTGTTAAAGGCCCTTTGCATTAACTGGTCATGTGACCTTGGCGATCAAAATACTTACTTATCTTTCGATTTCGAAAAAAGCATTCTTTGAAGGTTTTAGCTTTAGATCTTAAAAACTGAAGGTATAGCAACTTTCAAACTCACCTAACAAAGTTAATAAGTTGATGAGAATGGCTAAATATTTTATTATTGTCATATAATTATAAGAACCTAGACTGCGAACAGTCCCTTCTTTTCCCTCCAGATTCCGAGGAAAACGAGAGAAAAACGAGCATTTAAATTCATGTTTGGAAGGTTCTGATGTTCTGGCTAAAATGCCAAGTTATGCTAAATAAAAAAAAATATAGAGATTTGAATAAGAATTAGAATTTTCTGATGAGGTCCTTTTCAAATACTTATGGTTTCTTGCAAATTCAATCGTATTTTCTAAAACTTTCACAATTTTAATAAAATGTTCTCATCATGCAAAAGGCATACTCAACCTTTTTGAAAAAGCTTTATAATCCATGTGTAAGGAAAGCCTTACCTTGCCCAAAGTGTCTTTGTAAGTGGGTCACCCATTCTGATCTATCTTCAATTGTTCCAAAACTTAGACGCACCACTTGATTGGCTGTAATGGCTACAATTATATTGTAATGTTTGTCAAGCTTGTTGAGCAGCTGCAGACCGCAGAATGTTTCTAAAGACAAAAAGGCCTTTTCTTTCTGTCTTGATCTAGCACCGACTTGGTCTTGATAAAGTACAAGATTGAGAACATCTGTAAATGAACAATTAACCATTATTAAATAATAGCTCATAGAAATTCTGTGCTATGATTCTGATGCTAAACTAATGAAAATTCTTGCAAGTTCGAATTGAAACAACATCAAACTGTACCATGGAAAAAGTCAATTAACCAAAAACTAATTAAAATATAAATACAACAAGTTGGAGCAAAATTTTATTTTATAATAATAAGCTAATATAGCCAATAAAATGAAATTTGTAACACTGTAAATAAATGATACATAACTTTACTAACATTTCGGCTTTAATAGCCCTTTATCTACATATTTTAAAAAACACCAGTGCAGCCCATACTAGTTAGCTTGCTAGTTTCCATTCATTAGGATAGATGAGTTGCACAATCAAGCCTACATTTTGTGTTACATTGGGCTAAAACAAAAATCTCTTAATTTCAACCTCTTCTTTGGTTTTATTACTGAGAAATCACCATTGATTAATATTTCTGTTTGAAAAATGAAAATATTTACAATATTTGGCTAATTATAGCTAACTTTAGTTTTACCCATAATTCCTTGCGGGCGTGGTACTTTTTGGTAGATTTTATGAAAAGGTATATATATTTGTCAAACTAAGTAAAAACCAATTTAATAATGTTTCTTAAATTTATAAAGAGGCTATTATTTCTTCATTCTCTCTCAAAGGCAGTTTATGAATCATTTTTCTTCCCTTTTTCTTTACTGTTAGCTCACCACAGATGTGGCGGACTGTGGCAGCATAAACAACCGCAGTGTGCTTTGTATCAAGGGTGAATGTCATGTCATGAATATTGTCTCTCAGGTAAAAGTTTCCCTTAAGAACCTGCTCTCCCCTTAATGCTGTGACCTGATAGTCATCAGTAAAGTTGCTTTCAAGCTCCTCTACCCCCTCAGATGTGACTTTCAAAAGATAGAAATCATACATTGGGTCATCATCTGCTGCAATGGCCACGGTACTACCATTTGTAGCTAGGTCAGCTATATGAGATGCTGTGTCATAATCAAGGATATTCTCCTCTCTGGCTTGCCTGGTGGTTGCTACTGATCCATCTCTTGCAATGTTCACCTCTTTCCAGTCATCCAGCCATGCCTTGTTTGTACAATGACTTTCATCATCAGCAATACAGCTTATGCAGTAGCAGGAGCGGTATCTAATCGACACTTGTTCTTGCTGGGCTAGAGACTTTACGCAGTGCCATTTCCTGATACCTTTGACTTCCTTAAACTTTCTCCCCTCTCTATTTCTAGCAACAGCATTTTCCCCCTCAGATGGTACATGGAAGAATACCCTGCGCCTTAGGTGCACTGCATTTGCTCGGGCTGTAAAGGTTGAAGTAGGCTGTGTGAAGTTTGCCTCAAGGTATTCATACATGGCCTTGGCACTGTTGATGGTGGCAGTTCTGTTGAGAACTGCTTTGCTAATCTTTTGCTTCACATGTGAGCCAGCTGCATCTTGCTCTCCTTTGGCATGGGAGGTTTCAAAGTAGTTCCTTTGAATGGGGAAGCCAAAATCAGCAAGCGAGCAAGAGACATCACCAACACAGTGCCTTGATTTATACTGAGCAGCACATCCATCTGTAAACTCATGCATCTTTTTTACATCATAGTTAATCTGGTTCAAATATCCCTGCACAAGTTGCTGCACCTTATGCACACTATCCTGGTCTTGCACTGTATCATCCGAGATTACAAACATGTGTTCCTTTATGATGTTGGGTTTTTCCTCAGTACTACATTCATCATCAAAGGCTTCCACTGCATGGCGGTAGAGGATGGTGACATGAAGTGACACTTTTGCTACATCAAAGTATTCCGACTGTATCTCATCTTGTTGCCTGCATGAGTAACCTTCAGAATAGTCGTGTACACATACTGCATGGCCAATTGGGAGATTTTCTAGGAGACTGTCCATTTGTTCGCGTTGCCATCTTGCCATGAAAGTATGATAAGGGTAGTCTCGAAGAAGCTCTTTAAAGAACTCAAACAACTCACAAGGTGAGGTTTCCCTTGGCACAAGACTTATCTTTTTCTTTTCTTGACCATTGGAGAGAAATTTACCTGTTGGTATATATTCATAGCGTGACCAGCGCACAGTCCCCTCTTGTAAAATTTCCTCGGGCAGCAGTTCTAACTTGTCAACGCCACAAGACTCGCACTGTCGTTCCAAGCACTTGATCGGGTGGTATGTGTTGCCTTCTTGTTTGGGGCAGAGTGTCTTTTCTGCAACTTCAGTAAGAGATGTCCATATAATGGAATCGTCATCAGTGCTGATCTCGCGGTTTTTCAGAGTTTCTTTTCTAAATTTAAGACAAGTGCCAAAAACGATCTTCGCCTCGACATGTTTTCGACAAAGACACGATTTTCGGTCTCTCTCTCTGGCCTGTTTAACAAAAAAGGGTTTGAGACTTTCAAATTTCCTTTGCTTCACTGTCACCTCAGGGTGGAGCTCTTTAAATTCTTGGTAGGCCTCTGTCTGCGTCTTTTCAAGAACATGCTTGGCGTGCCTGATGTATTCTTTTTTCCCAATACGTTTCTTGGTAAAGTCTTTCTTGTCCCCTGTTGGCCGGCTAGCTGTGTTTGACCAGTAATTAAAAATCTTCTTTTTATTCTCCTCAGAAAGAGCGTCTTTTCGGACTTTGCGCTTAATATACAGCCAGCTTGCTTTGTCATCTTTCAAAATTTCTTCGCGCGTCTTTATAGCCTTGCTAATACTTCTGTCATTGAGGTTAATTAATTTCCCCAATGATTTTTTAGCTCTAGATTTTTTCACGCTATCGCCAAATGCGAGAGATTTAAAAGCTCTAAAAGCGGCTCTTTTCTCAAGTGATCCGGACTTCTTTACTTCGTTTATTCCAGTTGATATGTCGGACGCAAGAGCTTTGAGAGTATTGACATCTCGTTCTTCTTCTGGTGTTCTCAAAACTCCACGGTTGGCGAGAATTTTACGAGTTCTTGGACTGCCTACAAGGTTTTGTATTATATCAGCTTTTTTGATAGGCGTAGCCGGAAGTTTTCCCTTAACTTTATCGGTAGCACGCTTTTTTGATGTCCGATTAGGAAATCCGCCGTCCTTGTCTTGAGTCTGAACTAGTCCTTCTTGCTGCTTTTGTTCTCTGTATTTTCTGACTCTTTCTCTGGTCTGCTCTCTAATCTTTTCTCTCCTTCTTTGGCTTTCTTCCACGGCAGCTTGTCTCCTTTCTTTTACTTTGTCTTTGAGTTCACGTCTTTTCAAATCGTTTCTGGTTCGTGTCTGCTGCTTGAAAAGGTCTCGTTTATCTTGACGTTGTTTCTTGACTTGTTCGATTTTTCTTTCTCGATTTTTGAGGTAATATTCTCTATCTCTCGCTTTTTTCTTTTCTTCTTTTCTTTTTTGTGAAGCTTGCTTACGTGAAATTGGTGGTGAATCAGCCTTTGTTTTATTCATAATAGCATGTAATAGAGTTCAAGAACTTTGGCTACAATTGACTGATCGCACGTGCTCACCTCGTGTTTGATTATTTAAATAAACCATAACTAGGACCCCTGTTCTATGTATTGATCCCCCCTCTAACGATAGGCTAATACACGTGATTGAATGTGTTGGAGAAGAAGTGAACTCGATCAAGTAAGATTTTGGGCACGTTTAGATGAATTTATTCGCATATTCTCGTGCTGTGATGCTCATTTTACCTTTGTAAACACAGGGATTATGACGAAAAGTGTTTCCGTATTGTTCGAACTTCAATATTTCGCTTTAAATGAATTAGAAACGGCTGAAAATATCAGAGATGTTGGATAAACACAAGCCCAAAGCACAGAATTCGGAGTGAGTACTGTAATGTGCGGATTTGTGAATTTATTTTCTCGTTTCCTTGGACAAATATAGTTTATTTTATACACATTTTAGCGTTACAAATAGTGTTTCCGAATTATATTTTTACCTCGCACAGAAGTTAAGAGCAATGTATGTATTTAATATTTTGCTTGCTGTTACTTCAAATACAGCCCATCAGATCGCTGTATAAATATTTACTAATATTTGCAATAATGGTAACGAAATTTCAATTTAATGTTTACAGTATTTTCTCAAACGGCCAGCGTTACATTCACACTGGCATCACGTATGTATGTTTGATGTAAAAAAAAATATTAAAAAGAAATAACCTTTTTCCATAATTACTTGTTGTGAGTCTTTATTGTATAATAGATTTTGTATGTGCTGGTAATTATTAGTTTAACTTTAATATTTAGCGAGATACTCAAGTTTTTGTACAGTTGTTGTAGCTTCGCTTCGGCGGAAATGTAACGCGTTACGGCATCATTTTTGCGTTTCTATTAAAAATATTATTTTTTCCCATAAAGTCGTAACATAATAAATTATTTTTCTCTTTGGCATTTTATAGTTTGGTTGTAAACCTACAATTTTAACAATTTTCAGTCGGATCCTTTCAATTCCAAAAAAGATATTCAATATTATATTGGGGAAGAGTCGCCATATTGGCAAAACGGCGGGGTGATTGTGCAACTCATCATAGGCATTCGTTTAATGTATTTATTGGCAATAGAAAGCCCCATGGGAGTAGTGTTCAATAAGCTAAGATGTGGACAGAAGAACATGTTTCAGCTCCTCACATGTTATGTAGACACTTTGTCTATATTATTGGTATTATACAACCTTTTGAGGTTAGATCAGTTGACTGTGGTTTCATGTGTGGTTTCAACAAAACTGTTATTAGGTTGAATATATACCCAGGTTAAATTAATCATTGTGGATGTAGCAAAAGGTCACAACACTATATATTACTTTTTAAATGTTGTTACACACCGCCAATTTGAAATTTAAAATATAAGACAGATATAAGACAGTGGGGGAGGCCGCTTTAGCGTGGGATTGATGCTTTAACCTGTTCTTGAATATACTTTGACTCCCAGCTAACCAGGAGAGTTGACACGTCTGATAGCATTATGAAGCTAATTTATAACATAGAAAATGTGGTTAAGTCATTATTATGTCATGACAGTGAAAACAAGCATATCAATGTTTTAGATTACCTCATTTCTAATTTAAAATTACTCATAAACAACTCATGATAAATATACAAAAACGTCATGGCCATGATCATGACAAGTGTTTCAACTGCAGATATGCTTCTCCCTAATTAACATAATCTTTAACCAAGAGTTTTTCTAAAAATATAAATAGATAAATATATCTGGATATATGAGAGTCTATACCATCGGTAAAGTACCTGACAAATTAACATGCAGGGCATTATAAATTGTAAGTTATAAATAGATCAAAGGTAAGACATCACTTACGCTGTTACTCAGAGTTTCATGCTTACGCGATTATCATGCAAACAGACTTTTTGTAAAAGACTTAATTAAATTGAATATAGCTCAAAAGTCAACATTCATTCAATTTCCACCTTGCAAATACACAATAAGCCAGTCAGTTTCTATAATAGGAAAGGGACAGTAGTTATACATTGCGTAAAACTTACGGCCATTATAAACAGTCATGCTGTGTGAGTGTTCAGGCATGTAACTTTGTCTAGTCAAAACAAGAACCTGCCATTCTGCTTTTGAAAACCAAATATGAGATAATTTGGAAACACGATCTCCTATGTACTAATATAATAGAAATAGCATGGTTGGACAAGTGGTGAGATTACTTGCATTTCACTGCTGTGTTCCGGGTTTGTGTCACAGCTCTGCAGCAACAGATTAATATATTTTTGAATGGAGTTTGTTTGATGTGTGTTCTTTACAATGCTATTAGGATGTTTTATCCGAGTAATTCAGTTCTGTGAGGAGTGATATATGAAAAATATTTAAAGTAGAGGTAGTGAGTGTGTTTGCCAGCAGAAGAATAACCACTACATGTATGTGGATCTGCTGTGATAATAATATTCTTAAAATTATTCTTTATTACTATGATTATAAAAGTGAAATGGATTTGTAAGTGAAATATGGTAACGATCAACAAGTAATAAAGTTGAATATTAAATGTAAAATTTAAAATTAACTATATAATCTTGTCAGCAAGGTTCACATTTGCAGATACATCTACTGAAAAAAATAGACTCATAGAGTACACCATGCTATTTCAAATTATAATGGGCTGGTCAATATTAGGGAGGGGCCGGGGGCAGCATTTTTTATGTCAAATTAAATCTACAAAGTTATAAATAAGCTATTCAAAAAATTGAAAAAGAGGGTTTTTTGTTTAGTTTTCAATGTTATTCACAATGGATAACAGGTGAATAAGAATAGATAAAGAAATACACTTAGCTAAAAAATGCAAACTTAGTTTTTAAGGTGAACTTGAATGATTAGGATCATAGTATATTGAAAGCTTAAGAACGGAGTTAAATTTAGAGAAAAAATCATTACCGTGGTAGCCAAATTTTCCCCTTACTAGATAAATATAGCTAATTGGAAAGTTTAATTGCATGCTCACTATTATATATATGTGCCATCCTAATTAGTGACAGCAAATAATAAATATTAGGCACAAGGATTGTAATTTGTGAAAAAGTATCTCCTAAGAGGATTGTAACTTGGGAATATATTTCCATGTAATGACAAGAGCTGATGTGAATTGGCAATAAAACTAGTGTACAAGAACAAAACATGCAGCAAAAATAGTACTAAAATAGTGATATTTTATGATTTATGATATTTTATTCCATTATTTTCTATTAATTGTTTAATTAGTACTATTTAGTACTAAATAGTGATAACAAAGAAGTTGATTTGATAACAAAGAAGATTTGTATTCTCTGGGTTTAAAAGTACAATGTATCTACAATTTATTTTTTAAATTTGATGGATGCATGTACATTATTTTATATAAACAGCTACCCTTGTCCAAGAGGTCTCTATCAAATATTTCTTAGTTCTTCTCTCTCTATATATAACTTTATCTATGGGCCATTCCACCGTGACAGACATTACATTCACAGACCTAAATAAGCTTGTGTTTCACAATTTATTTTTTCACACAACTGTCTTAGAACCTTGTCTACAATTTGCATGAAAAAAGTTTTCAGAAATAGTTTTCGACTGTATAATAAAAAATAATAAATTTTTTTTAACTGTATAATATATATAACAGTGAAGAATAATTATAATATCTTATTAACCGAGCGCGAGGGCTGTACGGGAAGTTATGGACCAAGTTTTTTTCCACTGTCTGTCTTATGGCCAGAGCACGTAGCGCAAGGGCCATAAAAAGTGGGGAAAAACGAGGTTCCATAACTTCCAGTACGGCCCGAGCAAGCGAGGTTAATAAGATATTATAATTATTCTTCACTGTTATATATATTATACAGTTAAAAAAATTTTATTATTTTTTATTATACAGTCGAAAATTATTAACATTTTTTTTAGTGTCTTCTTTAATGTCTTTTTGGTGGACAATGTTAATGGCATTGATTTTATGTGATGGGAAATCTAAAGGAGAAACCTCTGGGACCTGGGTGATATATAAACAGCTGTCTTATTTGTTTGAAATCAAACTACTTTGCGCCTTTCAAAGGATAAAATAATGCACCTAAATACACTGTATATTGAGATGCAAAAAATATTTTTTATGTTGTGAACAATTCCCTGCTAGTAGAAGCTTCCAGGGGTTGATTCTGATGAGAAAAAGGAAGCCTCTGCCAAGCAAGAATGGCAGCTTTACAAAGAAAGCAGTCTCGCTCAGTAGAGTTTTTCTCGTCAGAATCGACACATGGAAGCCATTGCTAGCAGGGAATGTGAACAAGTATCTTTAAAGTGCATTTCATTTACGATTGCAACAGTACATTACACTAATGTACTTTTGCAATCATTGATGAAACATGCTTTAAATACAATATCACTAGTAGTTACACTTTTAATTAGTCAGTCAATCTTCTTGTTGGCCATTATGATAAGTGGATACATTACTTTTCAATGAGTTTTACTGTTGCTGTCATGCAACCTAGTTGGTAACATGCAACAAAATGTTTCAATCATGGCAAAAAAGTTGAAATCGTGTAGTTAAATAATAGACACATTTTATTGTATAAATTTTTTATTTATCACTTGAAACTTATATCCTGGATTTTAACAATGTTTTATTAAATGAACAAATCAGAAAATGTTTCAATTAGAGCTAAAAAGTTTTAGTTGTCTTTTTAAATTTCAAAAAAATTGTAGCTTTGGGTAGCTTTAAATACCGGTAAAACTAAGCATTGATGGAGAGAGGGGAAAAAAAAGCAAACTGTTGGCTTCCTGGTAGATCAGTTAGCTGAAGAAACTACTGATAAATAACAGTACTTTTTCTTTTCTTTTACACAAACAACAAAAGTTATACATCTATATTGTAAGGTATAAAATAATGTGTTGAAAAAATGTTCTTTTATATGTACATATATCACAAAATGTTTTTAATTCAATAAAATCTTGTAAATTTGCTAAATTAAGACATGTACTATTATGTATTGTAACAATGTTCTATTTTGTTCATTTCATAAATGTTACAATTATACAACAAACGTTGCAATTTTTCTGTTACAAAATGAGGAATTTCACTTATAAATAGTCATGTTATAAAGAACATTCTACTTGAAAAATGTCATGCAATTTATCAATATTCTGTATGGTACTATCCATGACATGTTCTCTTTATGATAAAAAGTTGAAAATGTTTGAAAATATAAAAAAGCAATAACTGATACAGGAAAATTCCCAATTAAGTTTAAAAATAGACCCTCTTTATTAGCATAGGTACATTGTAGTTGCATGTAAATCAGCCCTCAGGCCAAAGACTTTGTTAAAATGCAGTATTTAAGGTAAAACTGTTGAATTTGACATAAACAAAATATTTAAGTAAAGAATTATCTATTTATAGTTAAAAATGTTGTCAATGCATCAGTAGAAAATGGAGTTAAAATGTAAATAAACCAAAATTAAATATTTTAAATACAATTATATTTAGAATGAATATATACACCTAAGGGACCGGTCATTATTTATGTGGGGGGGTGGGGGGGGGGGGGGGGAGAAATCATAGGGGGGGCCATGCTTATATTTTTCAATGACAGGGGGTGGGTTGGAATTAAATTTCACTGAGTTGTGGGTGGGCCATTTCTCTTTTGTAAAGAACATACATGAATGTATAAAGTAAGTTGTGTGTTATCAAATTGGATAAAAAACGTGTTTCCATGCAAACCTAGTATATTAATTGCCATGTAGTATGTATAAAAAGCAACATTAATTTTTTTTAGTTTCTATCAGTTTAACAAAGCAAACAGTAATATTTCTACAACATTTGAAGTCTTTCAAAAGTATTGTCAATAAGTTCATATGCATCCAGAGCAAATAGTCCTTGATTCTTCATTATTTCTAAATGTTTAATGGCACTTCTCTTATTAACCTTTGCAAGGCTATCTTTACTTAGTTCCTCTTCGTGCATGTGCATGTAATCGTGTAGCCTTCTGGGAAACAGAGATTTTCAACAGTGAAACTGTCTAGGGTAATGCCCTTAATCAATTTGAAGACAGCTGCCTGAAGGGGGGAGGGGGGGGGGGGGGGGGGGGGGCTGCCTCTGAAATGAATTCCATTTGGGGTGGGTCAAAAGTTAAATGTAATACCTCAGGGGGTGGGCCAGGGATATTCTTTTTGATTCAGACAAAAAATTTCCCCCCCACCCCCCCACATAAATAATGACCGGTCCCTAAAAGTACAATCTAAATGTTGTCAATGAAATTTCAAGAGGAGAAACCTACATGTAATATAATAAAATAAAATATCCAATTTAAGGTTCAAAAAAAGTATTAAAAAATGTACAACATGTAAATGACAAAACTGATGCAAATACTTAGAATTTTAAATAAAATGTGACTATACATTTGTTCAGTGTTACATTATTACATAAATCTAACCAAAATCTAGGTAAACATGTGTTCAAAATGATAATGCTTGTTATCAAGATAGGTTACTCTACGACTACATGGAACATACATTAAAAGCACAATTATCAGATTAGGGAACTCTAATAGACTTGAATTGGACAGGTGGGACATGGGCTTTTGTTCTCAATTTCAGCGTGCAATAAAAAGAACAGCCAACTATCACTGTGAATACAGTAAAACATTTCTTTCATAGAATACTGTTGGCCCTATTGGTGATTAGCAAAATCTTTTTTGCTCTAAATTTCACCCTTTTGGTGCAGTGTTTAATTTGCAGCCAAATTTGGAAAAACATTTACATGTACACTTATTTCAAAAATCATTGTCACTGCCAAAGCTATACATGTATGCAGTCTACACTCTAAAGCTTGCAAAAAATATTTGCAATAACTGAACATAATTTGTGATTTATTCCCTTCATCTAGCTACCACTACAAGGACTTGTTATGGTCATATAACACAAACATATATAACCAAAATATGCTATAAATAAAGCGATAACAAGTAGAAATGTCAACAAGCTTTGCAGGCTTTATAGTATGGACTGTACCTTAGGCAATTATTTTTAAAACAGGTGTTTATCTCAACTGAATACTCTATATTTATAGTTTAAAAAAAATGTATTTTTAAGAATATCAAAAAGATTTATCTACAAAAAAGCAAAATATATTCAGCTGAATGATTAAAAAATAGTTATAAAAATACATTTTAAATATAAATAACCCAGTTTGTCAAAGAAAATCACAATTAACTATATATAAACTGAATGGTTTAAAAATAGCAATGGCAAAGTACATTCTAATTGACAAAATAATATCATCAACTCTGTTTACCAATATTAGTTTTATATCCTAAAATAGCAATAAAAATACATTTGACTAAATAAGACTAAACAACAATATAAAACAACTAAAAATATATACATTGACATGTACTGCTTGAACAAGTATTTTAAAAGACTATTATCAAAATATGCTATCAATGAAATCTAAAAATATGACATTAAAAAAAAATAGACAAAGTTTATCAATGGTATATTACAAATGAAAACTATTAAACTAAAAGCATGTGTTTTTAAATATGGCTGTCAATCATATTTCATCAGTAATATTAAAACTTAGTCATTTAACAGCAACATTCATATGAGAACATTGTACAAATAACTGCTTATTAGAAAATCATAAATTAGAAAATTTTGCAATCATACAAAACACACAAATATTATTGTCGAAGGCTTTTTGCCTTTGACTACGTCTATCAGTTAAAAAATTATTAGAATATAACAATAATAATATTTAGAAAAAATATTTCTATAGTGAATAATTGGGTCTCAGGAAATTTCTATATTCTTACTTTAAATAGGCAAACATAAAATCAGCACAATATGTTCAAGAAGCGTGCTTACATGTATATATTTCAAACAATGAATTTCATTGAAGTTCAATTGTTTCAAGAAGCAAAAAAAATTGTTCTAACAATGCAACTACCAGCTTTTTGGCTGATCATGTTTGCTATTTCGAAACAAAATACTCAGCGAAACTCTATAGCAGATTAATACCTCGGCTACGAGTCAAAATGAGTTTTACAATACTTAATTAGTACGATAAGTAAGCAAGACAATCATTGAATTACAAGAAGAAAATGTGAACACATAACAAGGCAATAAACAATTGCAAAACCTAAATATTTTCACCACAAGAAGCAAAACAAAACTGAGAAATTATCTTACATGTAAAAGAGCTGACGATGGAGTGTGTATATAGTAAAAGATCAATTAGATTTTCGTTCTTCAGGAAACGTGAAATTTTCAATAATAAATTTCGAAATCATGACTTATCGTAATATGAATTAACTTTTGGCAGCACTTGATGGGTCGCTAGCTAAGGGCTTTAGGGATATGTAATTTGTAATACCTTTACAAAAGGGGGAATTTTTATTTTAGAATAATAGTGCTAAAAATAGAGAAGCTAACACAACGCTGTTACAAGACACAACAACAAAGCCATTCGAATGCAAGAAAGCCATTTGATTGCAAATATTCTAGAATCAATGATCAAAAAGGAAACACGGTATCGTCTTTCACCTCCAGCACGACCGATTGATTCAGTTTTGTGCGACATGTTTCTAGGTATAAAATGATCTACAGGGATTAACTAAAGCACGCATGCTTTATACAACTAGAGAAAGCGAAATTCCAAAACACTAGCCAATCGTTAGAATAAATTAAAAACTACAACTTTATATCATTGTTTATCATCACCTCATTGTTAAAAGCTTGAGATTTTTGAAATTATTTCAAGAAAATACAATTTGGGTACATATTAAGGACGCGGCATAATCATGTATCTAACGGAGAAATATTAAACACGTAAATCGAAGTAGATTCTCTCTATATTGTGTTGCATTAGGCGATCTAGTTATCGGTTCCAAGTTATCTTAGTACAGACCTTTCTAAATATTTAGTATACAAGAGTTTACATATAATTCACGTAAATAATATTGTCGGCAAAACACGGACGCGATTATCGTCTACAAAAGGAGCGATTCATCGCAAGAAACCCTTAATATAATTACTATAATCGACTGATTAAGACATTCAGAAATCCAAAGCACCAAGTGATTTCACTCTCAGCACTGATAACAATAATAATAAAGCTGACACAAGAAGTTCAAAACTCACCAGAAGCAGGATTGACTCTTCGAAGAACAGCCCATCTGGACTTCCACTGTAGATATTTGAGAAAGCAACAATGAGAACTCTAAGCAGGACGCCAACACTTACAAACTATTATCTTACCTTCTTTCGTCTTCTATATCGAACAGGGCCTTCAATTATATCCATAGTGGTCGGCACATCTTCGTAAGTTTCAGCTGAAACAGGGAACCAGCGCACAACTTGGAAGGAGCTTCTAGATTTAGAAAACATGCGCGCGCATACCTCTGCAAACATTCCTTCGACCTAGTTCAATGATAATGACCCGTGAAGCGTAAAAGACCCGATAAAAAGGGACGCAAAGATCACTCCAACAAATCGACTACCCTTAAAATTGTTATTGTACGAATGGAAGCTAATTCACCCGCCTTAGAGGTAGACTAACTTCAGGAAAGGGGGAATAATGTTAGCTTAATGCTGTTGTCTCGGGTAACTATGACGTTTAATGACCTCAACCCAGGTCCATATGGGTATTTTAATCCACTTCCGGTCTTCAAAACTTGCTTCTAACTAGAGATAACGCTTTAATATTTTCATCATGACTCGTTTAGTTATGGAGAATGCGTTAGCTTAATTCATTCTAATAATGAGTCTTCGGTTGAGTGGTTTGCATGAATGAAATCATAAATCATGCCCTTGAAGTGAAGTATTTGTGTGACATGACGTCATATGAGTAATACATATAGTAAGTCCGTAGGGGTAGTGCCCTCGTGCAGCGGATGTGCCATGCGGTTTTACAGTCTGACTAGTAGCAATGTAACAATACCCACAAAGTGAAGTCACTGGGGGAAAAAAAAACAGCGAAAAAATTATCATTCATTATGTAGATGACTGACATTTCTTGGCTTGGTAATATCCTATTAAATCGTCGAAATCATTTTTTCGGGCTTTTCTAATGTAATAGTTAAATCATGCATTATCATTTCATAAAATAAACCAGTAAATATGTTTATCCGCAAAGTCTTTACTGTAAATGGTATTTCTTGAATCGGTTTACACAATTTATGCATAGTAGAAAGCAAAAGGCGGCATGAAGTATTTGACTGCAAATACAAAAATAATCGTTATAGACAATGTTCTATTTTACACTACGGGAAACCGGTTAACACTATGGGATGCTGTCTATATAGCCTTACCGCTAGAGGGTGGCCAAGGGGTAACGCGTGACGCGTGATTTAGACTAAAACACAAGTGCGTGATTCGTGAAAATAACGAACGATTTAGTTTTTAAACGTGAATACTATGTTGATCGTTACTTAAAATAGTACGTGATGCGTGAATATCATAAATATCGATTCGTGAAACGTGATGACGACCACCCCGCCCCCCCCCCCCCCCGCCCCCCCCTTGGCCACCCGGTTCATACTACATCATGACCACACCATGTACACCACGTCACACTACGCCACAACATGACCACACCACATCACAACAAATATACTTGATATTACACCATCATCACACCAAACCACACCACATCACAACAAATGTATACCTGATATTACACCATGACCACACCACACCACACCGCAACAAATATACCTGATATTACACCATGAACACACCACATCACACACCACCTAGACACACATCACAACTCACACTACACTACACACTTATTCACACCACACCACTCTCCACTGACATCCACATAAAAAGTATTACATCTAGCTACAATCTAGACAATTTTCGAGACGTAGTATGAAACGTAATCTGAATTCATTTATTATTATTATTATTATTAATCTTTGACAAACGTGTTGGCACAAATGTGCCGGGGGGGTGGGGGCGGGGGGTTTGGGATTAATATTATATACTTTTAAATTATAAATGAAGTCCTCACTAAGAGATAACATAAATGACTAGATTCGAGCGAACTACTTTTGACAAAGATTGTAATCTTTATTTCTGCTGGTGTCAATTTCAGTTTCCAACGAAACAAGCAAAATAACAACGTAATTATGGCTAGTGTCAGTGATATAGCTTCCGGTTTTTTGAATGGAATACAATATAGCGGGGAGGAAAAGGAAACGAAACAAAATATGATATTTAAACTGATATGTATATAGTTTAAAGTATGATTATAATTGTATATAACGGAAAATACAAAGGTTAAACATTTGTTTAAACGTTACGGTAAATGTAGTACATGTTTTTTTGTACATTTATTTAGTCACGCGAAATACAGTTTGTTCAGACTGTCTAGTCAACTAAACAAAATTCGATGCTGTAAGATATCTAATACATGGAGTCAGACTCTGCTCGGGCACAACCCCTGGGGGAAGGAGAGGGGGTACTCGATTTGGTTTTGGTAGGGATGTGCCCCCAGGTCGGCGATCAAAACCTGGCCCTATATAAGATACTCGAATGTGCAAAATCCATAACCAGTATTCAAGAGAAATCCGGACAAAAGAGCCCTGTTTCAGCAGTATTTCCGCTTAGCTAGTGAGGCGCTTTGTTGCAAATGTTCCTTTAAACTATCAGACACATATAATGAAACCTACGATCCCGTTAAAAATTCTAGATCATGTTCAAGACAATTTGGCGATAAATTCAAAATACATACCCTATCCGGCAGCACGACCGGCGGAGGCAAAATATAAGGGAAGGTACGTTTTTTATTGGGGGGAGGGGGGGGGGGGGGGGGGGGAGGGCTGGAGCCTCAGAGGGGAAGGTCATTAGTCCAATTTATAAGCTTAAGGGGAGGGCCACATATTTCACTTGAAGCTAATCAAGGGGAGGGTCATCCTTTTAAGTTGCACCCTAGCTATTAGAACTCATTTTAATTTTATCATATTTTTGTTATTTTATTTTACGTATGAAACAATTATCTCAACCTTGATAATAAATTGGAATTTCAATATTTTCAGTGTATTTGATAACATATCTATCTACAACTTTATTAGTCACTGAGCCAGTTAATGCATGTCAATTTGAGCCCACGAGACAAAGTTGTCTCGCAGGACTCTGGTTCTTTTGCGTCCATAGCGTGAGGAGGTAGCATCAGGTGGGGCCTCTGTTACTTCATGACAGGAACTGCCCTCTGAGGAGTCACTTGATTCACTCAAAGCAGAGCTTTCAGAACTACTACTATACTACAAATTATTTGTGTAAATAATTATATGTATAAACACGAAAACACTCAACAAGTTGTGAATTTATTACCGTTCGGCGTAGTTCATGTGTTGTATTTGTTCTCAATCAAATACAACTTGACATATGAAATTAAAATGAGCTTTGCAGTTTTTGTTTATAATAGAAGTATGTGATTATTTTAATATATTTATTAGTCATGCATGTTCGAAATTCATGTCGAAACTGCCGAGAGAAAAATCCTCTTGTGTAAATAGAACCTGAGTGTGACCATGGGGAGAGGGCCATGGGTATTTTTCGTATACTTGGTGGGGAGGGTCATAAGTTTAGTTTTGGAATGACTGGGGAGGGTCAAACGTTTTTTAGGAAAAATTACTCTGAATTCTCCAGCCCTCCCCCCCCCCCCCCCCCCCCCTCCAATAATAAACGTACCTTCCCTAAACAAAATGACAGAATTCTCAGAAACAGCAACAACTTCTTAGGGGAATTACACGGTGTCAAAAGTTCAACCAGCCAAAGGAAGGCCATATTTTCCGGGTCTGCTGATATATAACGAATTGGTTTTGCTCATTTGCATACGGCACATGTGAGATGCGACGTTTGACCAGAGGCCAAATATATGATAAGCAGAGCATGCGTTGATTTTAATTTCTAAACTTTCGACTAAGGACAGATAAACGTCCGAAATTTCATTTTTACGGAAAAAAACGAATTAAAACAACATAAGCAAAAAATAAATAAATAAATAAACATAAAAAAATTATTAATGCAAAATATATTAAACGTGAATTGACGTACAGCACAATTCGAAGCATCAATCTTAATTATCTAATGCTACATATAAAGTGATCCTCCTATGCATTTTCATAACTGTTATTTGTATGGAAACGTGACAAAGTACATGCCGGCAATATTCGTCTTTGGTTTCTATTGTACAACCTCTACTCCACTCTAGGTCGATTGAAAAACGAGTCCGAATCAGTTGAGTATGGCTCTGAAAAAACTGGGCAACATACTGTATTTTTAAAACCGCCATATATTCTCAAATAAAACGCTTGATGAAACCACAGATAGTAGGCTACCTGTGCTTCGATAATTATAATCAACGATAAATGCCGGAATGTCTCTCTTACTTCTCAGGATAAGAAATTACATTTTCACTCCAATTGTTTGTATTTTAAAACAACGAAGGCCTTCAAAATGTCCAACCTGCTTTGATACGCTAGCGTTATCGATCTTTTTACACTAAATATTAACTCCGACTTCCGACAGGAAGAATTATATATCGTCCGAAACCATTTAATAAGCATGTGCATCTCTTTTCCTGCTGTTTGTTTTTTGCTTCACAGTTTGCGAGTATTGTACGACCATAGTTGTTAAGTTCCATTTTGACTCTAATTATTTATAAATGACCTTGAACAAGAAAGTAGTTCCGGGCGAGGTTGTTCGTCTAAGCATGGCAACTATTGACGTCATTGCGTGCTCTTAGAACAAAAGAACGACTACAAACGGCGCCAGCGAACTGTGTGAACGACTGGACGCAAAATAAGACGATGTAAACAAACACATCTCATAGAGCGAAAGCACTAAAACCATGACATGAAAACAAAATAGTTACTAAAGGTGATGTTACACTGAAAGTGCACCCATCCAGTACTCCAGTACAACAAAAAACAAATATTTATAAACAGCGGTTTTTATCAACAATAGTTTTTATTTACCTCTCTCTACATTTGCCACAGTTACCATTTCATGATCAGCCACTATCATTCAGAAACTCATTAAACTGACTTATACTTGTAACAAGTATTCTAATAGTCACTATAAATATAGGACCAGTCAGTGACAATTTAATTTCATTGATATTTTAAAAGTCTATTCATTTTACAGCTACCCTGCGAGCAGAGGTTCCTTTTATCTTACCTATAGAACGACGTCGTTCTAGGTAATTTAAAAGAAAGGAACCTCCACTCCCTGGTATTTAACAGCCGGAATGTCAACGACCCAGAAGATAGTTGTTTTAGTAGCCTGTGTACAGCCGTCCCCACTCCTCCCACTACGGGGAGAATATTTTTTTAGTATAGATTTAGTACTATAACACTCTACATATATTTTGTTTGTTAGAGTGCTTTCATTAACCAGTAAAACACACTTTATTGTATAATTACTTTATTTACCTGATTCCATTATGTTTTTTCGTTGTTGACTATTTTTAAGTAAATAATACACTTTGTTTCAACAGAGTTAAACTGTTAGTGAAACAAAGTGTACATGTTATAGTTGAAATATAATTATAATGATACTGAATAAAACACACAATGGAATAAGGGTGCATTAAAGTACCGTATTAAAGAGTGTTTCACGGGTTAATGAGAAGAGCTCTATTATGTTAATTATGTTTATCGGCTGACTATTACACACTAATTAGTCGGGCTAGAGGGCCCGACTCTAGGTTTACCTTTTAGTCAATCTATGTATCTATGTATCTATCTATCTGTCATGTCGCGTATAGGCCCCATGATGCTTTGGGAACGAACACAGGAAGCCCAATGTAGAATTGTTTAGCCTCCTGTTTTGATTTTATGACTAGCCCGACTTCACGCTCCTAGAGCGTCTAGTTAGTTCATATATATGGTTTCACAGTTTAAGAAAATTGACTTCATCGACTGAATCAAAATATGCATGGTGGCCTTTTATTGTCCGGATAGGAGGATATTTGGTCGAGTTCTTTTCTTTTTTGAGATTGTACGGACCAAGCCGAAGGCGCGGTCAGTGCCGCAAAAAAAGGAACGAGACCAAATATACTCCTATCCGGACCGAACAAGCTCGGTCAATAACTTATTTATTATATGGACGACCAGAAATTGAAGAAAAATAATCGTGATATTACGATTAAAGGCTTTTGTATACAGTCTGAAAACATGTTGACGATCGTTTTTCACATCAAAAAGCCACTTATCTGTCACACACGTCAAAAAAATTCGCAATCTGATTGGTTCTCCAGTTTGAGTTGCTAAATTTGATTGGCTTAAAAGAAAAAAGAGTTTATTTTCAGCAGGATTTTCAGTGAAGTTCACAAGTAAAGTTATTGTAAAAAGATAAAATATGGAGTCTACTTACAAAATAACTCACGTCTTTATTTACTCACGTTAAGAATTAATTAATTGTATTATTATCACCTTTTGTGATGGAGGAAATACACAATACTCCAGTTTCTTGTTATTTAGCAATGCTGTACTATTTGCCAAAAGGTGTGTTTGCACAGGATAAGCATTGAATTGTTGTAAACATAATCCCATAATCCCCTTTATCCCTGTTTAAATGCGCCTTTTAGCAAAAAAGCTGAGAAGTGATAAACTTCGCTCACTATTGGTCGTTGTTTGCGAAGCGGTTGTCTAGTTGTTGGCGGCCATGTTCTTTCATTGATTGATCCATTTCTGCACAAACTGTAAGTTTACCATACAGTTTTTGAGCTTGACTCCACGGAGGTATGTCTATTCCTTTTTATATATTTTTTCTGTACTTTTTCGGCTATTATATATTTTCCCTTTCAAGATGGCCATTTCTCGTAAGATGTTTGAAGTTTATAGTTACAGCTATTTCTTCTAGCTTTAGAAAAGTCTATACTTAAATTACTTAAATTCTGTTGTTCTTTTGTTCCCTTATGCCTACTTTTAGTTGCATCAAACGAAAATGCTACAGTAAAAAGAAGAATAACAAAATAACAACCGAAAAACTTAGATAAAAAGTGCAAGTCCTGACCGGTCCGACCGGGTCAAAATATCGGTCCGGACTGCAGGATTCCGACCTCTCGGAGAGCCAATCAGATTTTTCCTTTTTTCTTCGGACCGGCCAGCCATATAATAAAGCCTGTTATGAAATATTAATTTCAGGGTCGTGACGAGGGGTGTGGGATCAGGGATCACATGCCTAGGATCGGGGATCACATAGTCCAAATCAGCTGGAATCAGGAATCATTGAAGCGGAGGAATTGGGATCGTATGAATTAAATCAGGGATCAAAAGATCAGGAATAACAATATGCGAGCTTTTGGGATCAGGGATCAAACGTTTGTGTAAAAAATCGGAATCAATCACGAGAAAACATTCCTCGTCGCGACCCTGCAATTTCTACAGCCTCATCTTTCCCTCCAACATTTTACCATACATATTTTCGTCCAAAGCCAAGTAAGCCTTCGTTTCTGAATCATAATAATAAAGGCTATCTTTAACTAAATTGATGTTGAAACCTTCTTCTTTCAACTTATTTTTCTGAAACTTAAACGTTCCTGTTAACGCAACAGAGCTTCCCACACGTACGAAAACTGGCCGTGCATAAACTGGTAACAATTGCTCAAGCTTGTCTGCAAGTGCTCCAACATCCACTAGACCATCTGGATCGACAATAGACACCATTCCCGCTCTTCCCTCAATTTCAGGAATCTCTACGCCATAAACAATAACATCACACATCCCAAGGGCCTTCGATATAATTGATTCCACCTCGTTAGTTGAGACATTTTCGCCACGCCATCGGAAAGTGTCGCCCATACGGTCTTGGAAGTAAACATAGCCATACTCATCTTGTACGACGATATCTCCAGAGAGAAAGGCATAATCACCCTTGGTGAAGATGTTACGTGCAACCTTTTTGGCCGTGTCGGTCTTGGACAGGTAACCGTCAAAACGTAACATTATACTAGCTGTAGAAAAAAAGCAAACAGGAATTTAAAAACAAAGTTGTCAAAATGGAACTATACATTCCATTCCAAGGACATTCAAAGCTATTCAAGTATTGGTGCTCACTTCTTAAAACTGTGATCAAGAGCTAACGTCGACGTAGCGAAAAAAACTAAACATATATAAATATCCGGCATGATTAACTGATAATTATAACTCGCAGAAAAAGACATAGAACTTGGCAATACAAGCCGAGCTGTCATGTAGCCACCAAACTTTTACCCCTGCTTAAACTGACAACATATATTTTGTATGACTATGAAAAGCACGAAAGCAGTCAAAGAACTGCAAGGCACACAAATCACGACTGCGCACGGTTGCGGTTGCGCGATATACAAGTTGCGCAGTCATACGAAATCTGCATATCACATGACATGTACAGGCATGGTCTATAATATGACCAAAAATATATAAATAAATTACTTTTTAACGTTTCAATGTATTTTGCCAGTAACACTCACTACCTCTAAGTTAAATATTTTAGCACACAACTCTGCTCACATGTTCATTTTTGCTGAGGGAGGAAAACCGGATAAAAACCCTTGTGGGATAGGAGAGAAAACACATCAAACAAACTCAACTCACATAAAATTAATTGCCGAGCCGGGACTCGAACCTGGATCACAGCAGTGAGAGGCACGAGGTAAACCACTATGCCCCAATGCCACCCATGCATTTGAAGATTTCTTGAAAACTCGCATACTCACCTCGACTTTTGGATTCCTTTGAGATTTTCGCAACAAATTCACCAGGTTGACCGGGTTGACAGTTAATTGCCATCCCTTGATCATCTCGTAGAATCTCCCCCGTTTGCTCGTCAACTCGTACAACCTTCGATGGAAAAAGCCATGGGAAAATCCTTGAAGTGAAGCCACAGGATCCTGCAGTGTTATCAGTGTTAATAGATGCGCAAGTTCCCTCAGTCGATCCATAAAATTCTCCAATACGTTTGATTTTGAACCGTGATTGAAACTCTGGCCATATTTTAGGCCTTAGACCGTTCCCTAAGGCTAAACGAATGGAATGTCGAGAGTCTGATGGACGAGGTGGTTGAAGAAGAAGATATCTACACATTTCACCAATGTACTGCACTACCTATAGGATATTTCATACAATTGGAGTTAGTAAAACAAAATGGTTTATCGACCAGACAGCATGACCAAAGGTTTTTATTACGGGTTTCCCGATTTTCTAAGAAATTGCTGGCTTTCAACATGTTCAAACGGCTATTAGTGAAATACGTTTTCGGAACCTTTTGGTGTTTTGCCAGAGGGAATGCTGCAAAAAAAAAAAAACGTTTCACAAACAGCCTAGCCTCCTCCGCAGGCAACTCCTGAATCCGAAAGCGAGTATCGTGAGTTTGGGGTTCCTGTGTTGAAAATTCGAAGACGACGAAGCCTGGTGACGAGCCCCCGTCAGATATATGCCACAGTAAGCCCGCGTCCTGTTTTTTCTTTTTCTTCGTTTCTTCTGCCTAACTGAGATGCCTGCGGAGGAGGCTACAAACAGCCGTTGGAATGTCTGAGTTGACACAATACCGTAAACTGCAGTAAGGAAAGTAAGTGCTCCCGTCTGTCAACTCTGCATTTATTTGCGAGAACGTTCTGGCGCATCTCTAACAGTGACAAACGAGGAACAAATATATAGCCGTCTTAAACTAACCAGGCGTTTTTTGTGCATTTACTTACAGTAGCTTTATACTCAATACATTCTTCGAAGAATCTACTGGCTGAAAACTTTCTACGGATAACCATAGTCGCTCCCAACACCAGGCAGAAGGACACCCCAAGACACCCTCCACTGGAATGGTACAAAGGTAGAGTGCAGTATATAACATCGTTATGTCGGATATTGAATAAATTTGCCATACCAGAGAAAAGAAAAAGCCTACAACGTAAAAAAGCGTATAAATGATAACCACGAACGGTAAGGTTATTGTAATTTTTCATACTCTGCATCATTATCATCCTTCGATCATCGCCGACTTTAGGTCCTAGGTTTTCGATGTTACACACAAGATGCCTTTCGCATTTACAAGCCGTAAGAAAACCGATTGAAATTTTGCAAAAAAAAAACTAAAAATGTAAAATGTTGAAACAAGCCATTACAAAGCCGTATTGTTAATTAAAAGTTAATTGAAACACGACGTAAACTTAAATAATTACAATTTTTTTTTTAACTTGATATGAACAACAGAAATCCAGCGTTATGAACTGTTTAAAATTAATGCTAGAACATTTTCTCACTCAAATTCAAAATCAATTTCGATCACGAAAATCCCTACGACGTCAAGTCAAACGTAAGGAGAATCGCTTCTTTTATCAACAACAATATCTATTATTTCTTTCTCTTTTTTGTCGATTAACTTAAAGGAAACGCGATACAAATCGAAATCACGATTAAAAGAACCAAAAACCATTTTATATGGTGGTATAGGGCAAGCGTTGCAAACAAAATGACGTCACAAGGCCTAGTCAACTGTCATTTTTCAAAACGAAAATTAACTTCAACAATTCGTAATGCTTATCAATGGCCAATTATAGAAACGAGTGATTGTAGACCACCAGCTTGAGTAATGCAATTAGGTAATAATGAGATATATATATACATACTTGTAAGTCCTGATTAATGAAGGCTTTGGAAGACCAGTAGTCCCAGAAGTGAAAATATAAAGTAAAACATCTAAAAGAACAATATAGATATAGATATATTAGATAGTTACTGAGGCCGGTAGCAACATTAGAGAACCGTGTTTGGAATAAGAGTGTAGGTGAGGAAAGCTAGTTCATTTCGGTACGGCTGCCTTGATTTCAAACAGGTATTGGAAAGCTGTGGAGCTGCTAACTTAGTTGATCCAGCAACGATGCCGCATTTATTTATGTTGCCGTCTACTGACTGACAGCAATATTATTTATGTTGCCGTCTACTGACAGCAATAATTTAAATAATGCCATCTGCTCTTAGCAATCGATGATATAGTGCAGAGAGAAAACAACAGGCTGGGGCATTAAACAGTAATGAGAAAATTATAAAACTGATCCATAAATTAAGGATAAAGTAAGCCAGCCAGGCAATCAGTCAATCAATCAGCCATCCATCCAGTCAATCCATCAGGCATTCAGTTAATAACATTACAGTATATTCATTCATTCAATCAATCAATCAGACAGTCAGCCAATCAGTCAGCCTTTCAGTCAATCATTTCGCCAGTAGTCAGACCGGCTGTGTGTCAGCCAGCTTGACCAGTCAGTCAAGCCGTCAGCCAGCTTGACCAGTCAGTCAAGCCGTCAGCCAGTCGGTCAGCCTTTCAGTCAGTTCATCAATTAGTCAGTCAATCAGTCAGTCAGTCAGTCAGTCAGTCAGCCTTTCAGTCAGTCCATCAGTCATCCAATCAATCAGCCACTCACAGTCACGGAATGTATGCTCACACACATTTATTAAGAAATTCCCACCTGAAAAGCTCTTTTCGTAGTCTATTGTTGGTGGTTCAGTTGAGACTTGTCTCAGGTTCTGATCAAGACTTGTAGCAGGGATATTGCTGTTACCACCATGACTGAAATACTGCATTGAGTTTGGTAATTTGTTAAAAATGTCAGCTATAGCATCTGATCAAGAAGATATACAAATATAAAATTATTTGTTTAAATAAATAAATAATCGCAAAAAATTAAAAAATTAAAAAAGAAAACACACACTGATATGCTATATGAGAGTTATACCTGTCTTATCTAATATTTGTATAAACGATAGAAATATATAGGTAATATAGGTATTATATTAAATTAAATTTGTAACACCTTAAAAAATTTTGACTTAACTTCACTGACGTTTCGAGCTTTAGCACTTCGTCGGAGTAAAAGAGTTAGACTAAGATAGGTACTATATATAAATGTGAAGCGGGAAAAGTGATGAACGAATCAAAAAGCGAAAGTACGGTGTTACAAATCTATTATAAAAATTATTACCTATCGTTTTTATCAAACACCGACGCAGCCTAAACTATAGTTTACTCGCTAGTTTCCGTAAATATTTGTAGCATTGTCATTAGTCCCCCTTTTCTTTATGCCATTGTGAAAAGGCGCTGTGTCTTTGCATTGAAGCAAGACAAATGTCGAGCTTCCAATGATAACGACATATAAATAATCGGCCAAGGTGATAAAAAGGTGCAAGGGACTATTTTCAACTTCATCCTCATAAATTATTATAGTGGGACTGTGCTTGGGGACTGCTTGGTTTTTACACAATATATTATACAGGTATACATGCTAATTAACAAGATCGGCAAAGCTTACCAGAGTAATCACTACTGAGTATAAGACCTTTGGCTTCAGAAACCGTTATACAGTGCAACAGTGAATCCAAACGAAGATTGAAGTTAATAAGTGATGAAATCACACCAATCTTAGCCAATCCAAGCCACATAAACACATATTCTGGGCGGTTTTCCATAAACAAGGCCACGACATCTCCCTTCTCATAACCTTTGGATTTAAAGAAGTTGGCAATTCTGTTTGTGTACTCGTCAACTTCTCTAAACGTCCAGCTACGATCTTCAAATCGGAAGGCGATCTTGTGTGGGTATTTGTTGACAGTTATGGAGAAAATATCAGTGATGTTATAGTTTTTGGAATTGTAATGTAAGGCTTTGAGAACATTAAACACTAGCGGAATGAACATACTGAAAAAATAAATAAATTAAATGAATGAATAAAAAGTTTTAAAAATGTGGCATTCTAGACTGTAAAACAGTCCATACTTTTACACGAAAACTATGATGAAACGAAGTTCGATCAAGTGAAGTTTTGGCCTGGAGAGTACGAGGAGAGGTGTGATAGATGAGCGGGGAGTAAAGTGGGTGGGGAGACATGTCAAAAGCACCTTGCAGCGTGTCTGCTCTCTCGCCTCACCTCACACTCGTCCAACAATCCTTTCCTCATTTTCTCTTGGTAAAAGTAGGAATTATTTTACAGTCTGGCGATGTGCACCAACCCATGGTTGGTAACTGAATCCTTTGACTTTTTATTGCTGCTAAAATAAATCTTAAAATCATTTTAAGGACATCCCCTAGTGTACAAAGGGATAGTAGAGACATATGGTGCATGCTAGGGAAAGGGGACAGGTGAGGGATCCCTTAAGGACATCCCCTAGGGTACAAGGGGATAGTAGAGACACATGGTGCATGCTAGGGACAGGTAAGGTATCCCTAAAAGACATCCCCTAATACAACTGAGGGGATATGAGAGACACATAGGGACAAAGGGTATGTTCACTTGAGGACATGGGACAGTCAAGGGATCTCGAGGGGATCCTTAAGGGACAAGGGGCACAGGAGGAAAGACAGGGGAAACCGTAGGCCAGTACTGGACATGAGTGCATTTTGCAACTGTTCGTTTTGACAAACAATCCTTTACGCGCTTCGAAGCGAGTTCACCTTGCGCCCGCGATACTCCTGGCACGAAGCCACCACGGCTGTGGACTGAGCTTAGTGTCGACTAAGTTCATGCACAATAAAATTGAATTGAAATTTTGCATACCAGTAGTCTATTGGTGGAATGAAATTTGAACAGTTGAAGAGTAGGGGAGCTTTCTGTAGAAACTATTGAATCGCATACAAAAAGTAGTGAATTTGTGGCTTAAAAAAGATTGTGCACTCAGTTTTAAAATACATCAAATCAAAACGTGTACTATATACACCAACAAGTTTTCGTTTTTCTCTGATTTTTTACCTCGGCAACCACTAAGTTCTGCGAAGATTTTATTGTAAAATGCAGATTATATAAAAGCGCATATGACATGAATTTTTTCGTACGTGGTCGTTTCTAGAAGTACAATAGGTGCTGAACACGACTCCGATATTGAAATCACGATTAACAGAACCAAGCACCATTTTTGTACGGTGGAATAGGGTTAGCGATGCAAACAAAATGACGTCACAAGGCCTAGTCAACTGTCATTTTTCAAGGCATATAGCACAATTTCAAAACGAAAATAGCACTTACAAATGTTTTCATTATACATGCTATATATATGCTTTGAAAAATGCCTTCAGTGCGCGACCAAATGAACATGTGACTAGGCTTTGTGACGTCATTTTGTTTGCAACGCTTGCCCTATACCACCATATAAAATCGTTCTTGGTTCTTTTAATCGTGATTTCGATATCGGAATCGTATTTAGCACTTATCCTTTTTCTAGAAACGACCACAAAAAAATTTCATGTCATATGAACTTTAAATGGGCGATGTTTCTATCCTGAGGTAAAAGCGCTTTTTTCGCAAAAATAATAATTTTAAGCCGTTCTTAATTTTCCTAGCTTACAAGAACAAAGGACATCCGTTTGTATGAATTAAAATTTAGGTAATATTGTGATCTTATGTCGATATAAACCAGCTGATATGATGCCCATCCAGTTACCATATCAGGTTTAAAACACAAGCATGTAAATAGTCACCCCTTGTAGACCTTGATTTCGGTGGATATTAATATCAATATCTAATTTCAGTTATCATTGAGTTATGTATTGACACAATTTCTAACAATGTTGTTATGCATAAATATGTTTATTACAAAAAATATCTATTATTTACTATGTGGTTGAATTTTGCATGTAATCCACGATTCATTTATTTTTTAGCGTTGAATTCAAATAAAATACGACTTCAAGTTAAGAATGAAAACATTTAAAAAGGTTTTTGAATGAATAAAATAATCAAGTTTCGCCCTTTTTACATTTTTCTATTATTCTCGCGGGATACCTTTTTATATTATGAAAATTTTTAAGCCATTTTCGATATATATACTCTAGTTTACATAAATCACCGATCATCCCACAACACTCCATCTCTCACTTAGAAAACAAACTTCACTGAAATACATTGTAAATATAAAACCTTGACTTGATGCTGCTAAAACTGGGACGTTTTTTGAAGCGAGTGTATATAATATAGCCGTAGAAATTAATTGATATATCTATTTATAGTTCAAAAATTAATAAGGCACAATCGACTTTCTCCCTCCCCTCGCTATATATTTTAATTCTCCCTCCTCCCTCTATTTTTACTTTCCCCTCCCCCCTGATCCGTTCCACTCCGCTCACTGAGGACAACCGACGTATCACTTAAATGTTTTTCTTTGAAAAATGTATTTTCTTGTATATTGGCAAATAATAAATCAAGTAAACCTTTAAGTCACCATAAGGGCTTCACGATGAAGCTTTTTTGGTGTAATTTTGGTGAAGTAGAAATGGAGTTTCAAGTGTTTGCATGACTTGAACACACGCTGTTATGCGTGACAAATTCGTTCGAGACTGATCACTAGTAGCTTGTTTGCATTGAAAGTTGTGGACTTCGGAAAAACTTAGATAAATAGAAAGTTACAATATTTAAGAATATTTGATGTATTTTAAACCTGAGTGAAAAAGTCTGGAAACGAAAATGCGAAGAGCTTGTTGATCGATCACTGATGATCGATGATGACGGTCGGGCCATGCACGGTTGCATTTATATCCCATTTATATACAACCTCGATAATGTTAAATCATCAGCATATGAAATAGCTCGGTTTAATAATAAACATTATGAATTCAGACTAAGTTACTCACCTCAGATCACGATAAAAGGTACGAAAGAATATTCGTGGGAAAGTTGGCCCACCCGATGCAAGGAACACGATGAACAACAACACAGGCAGAACGAGCCAAGAAATATCAAAATAATAAACTACCCCGTGAAGGGAAGCTGTAATAAAGCACCAAACAAGAAAATAAGTCATTTGGCTGCCTATCTAGACGATCTTCGTGATAATAATACCGGTTATCAATCTATGTGTAACAGAGAGAAAGGGCATGTTGTAAAATCAGGACTCGGACCCAGACCTGGACCCGGACTCGTCGGACCCGGACCCGGACTTTAAAATATTAATATATATATGAATAAAATTATTACAATAATAAAAAAAAAAAATTACAAAAATGCATAAATTTAATGTAAATTGAAATTCAAAACATGTATCTGTTGTATAACAACTCACTTTTACTTCTAATTCACCCTGACTTTGTTACATTGTCTCGTTTACATTACATTTTTTAAGTTCGTTTATTCATTTATTCGTCTATATATCACCCTATAAAATGAAAGACGGAATGAATTAATTCAAATGAATTAATAGATAAATAAATATACAAACAAACAAATAAAAACTTTATGGGTGAATGAATGAATAAATGAATTAATGAATATATAATTAATAGGTAACTGACGATTCTTAAATTCTAACTAAATACACTTTAGTTCTTGGTTCTTGTGACTATTATTACGGGCCAACTGGCGTGTGAATTCTCTCTAGTTCAAACTAAGCGAAACAAAGATGATATCTAGCATTTTTGACAATGTGTTAATAATTATCTTGAATTAGAGGGCCAGGATTTGATTTAATCTCACCTGAAATAAGTAATTTTCGTCTTTTATTAAATAAATGCATTTGGTGTCATTAAAAATACACCTTCGTCCTTGTTTTACTACAATAAGATTTACTATTGAATATATTAGGGACTGTACAATTATTATCGGGAATGGTTGTTCTAAAACCCTCAAAATTGGGCTTAAATTGAAGCTAGACCCCCCTGTGCAAAACGTATGAATTACTCCCCCCCCCCCCCCCCCCCCCCCCCCCCAAGTTCCGTATAGAGTACTGAATTCCATCCAGGCAAAATACAACGATATCATTCTAACACTAGCAAAACAAAATCTATGATAGTCTATAGCAAACCCTAATGGCGCAAAGCGACTACTTCAAACAGCGAGAATTTCATAATTAACATCGAAGACGACCATCGAACTCGTCTACTTAGGCGCGTAAATGAATACATGGCAAGAACAGCAAAGACCTGACTATGCTACACTGATCCAGCCCATCACAAGATTATGACTCGACTATTTATTGCACTACATCAAAAGATAATATCGACACAATCGTGCGTCTGCAAAAAAGAGCTGCAAGACTTTTAAAATGGGCAAGCCATGGGACTCACCATCTGATCCTCTTCTTAAAGAAATTGGAATTACACTTTCTCCAGAGCGCGTCAAACGAGCTAATGCAACTTCGGTCGAAAAATCATTGCATCACGAAGAACCTTCATAAATCAAAGATATGTTTAAGATTGTTAGAGATGTCTATCAAATCAACAAAAGAAACAGAGCTCATAACTGCCTTGTAATTCCTAGGTTTACGACATCTTTTGGGCGGCGCACATTTTAATAAGCTTTACTCGTGTGAACATTTGGAATGAGCTACGTAGTGACCTAAGACCATCTGGTCATCCTCCAGGTGAGACTGCGGCTGCAAAAGATGGTTAACTAGGCCAATCTGTGCCCAGACGATTCTCTGGAAGAACGCGATGGTGGCAGCAGGTGGGGACTTGGCGGCACTGCTTTTTCTGGCCTGTCTGCGCTGCCTAGCGTCATGAGTATACGCCCTATTGTCGACAGCTGATCGCCATTTACCTCTGACTTGAGCTGTTTGCTCCAAAGTGTCAATGTTGATTTCAAAGACCTTTAGAGAAGATTTTGTTTGGCATAGAAACGCTTTATTAGGGCCTCCATGGGAGTACTTGCCCTGTTCGAGTTCACCATAAAGGAGTTGTAAGGTTCGATACAAGTAAAACAACTCGAATGCTGATTAGAGTTTTTAACCATGTTTACTACAAATTCTAAGCCCATAAGGACGAAAAGAAAAAGTAGTACAGTGCCATTTTTTTATTTGCCGCGCAAAGTCCTCAGTTAGTCAACTATAATTTGCTGCTATCCTATGGAGCTACTCCATATAAGGCACTACGATTATCAAATAACCCAATCGATATAGTCAACTATAATTTGCTGCTATCCTATGGAGCTACTCCATATAAGGCACTACGATTATCAAATAACCCAATCGATATAGTCAACTATAATTTGCGGGTATCCTATGGAGCTACTCCATATAAGGCACTACGATTATCAAATAACCCAATCGGAATTCGAAATTTAAATTATAATGCTGATTTAAATAAACATTCTTTGTTTTAATTAACGTACTATTGAAATCAATATCAATGAGTTGAATATTCGAATACTAAAACCATCAATGCACCCTATCTGGGGTAAACTTGAGCCGTTTTGACTTTAATCTACTATTATTTTACTATTAGGTTTTATATTTCACAGATATATTGGTTGCACTTCATTTTATTTGCACTTTATATGGCGTGCACTCTAATAGAAAGCTTAAGTCTTATCTTGCTCGTGTCGCTCGTATATGTAAGAATACAACAGTCCATGAACATTTTGTTAATGTCGTTAGAAAACGATTGTAATTTGTTTGAAAAAGCTGTACAATTGTCTGTTGATGTAAATACAATTAATAAAGATTATATGTCCAAACAATGTCTGAGGTCTCGATTTGCAAAGTTTCTTGCTTCTGAATATGCCGTGGAATGTGTAATAAACAAACCTCGTGCTGTGCTTCAACGTGATAGAGAACCAAGCAGAATCCCAATTAAACAACTTACACGTATATTAAATGAAGAAAAGCAGGAATTTAAGAAAGGTCATCCGTAAGTATATTGCAAAGAAAGTACCCATGACATCTAGAATACATTGCCATGTTAATAAATGTGGTTTCAATCACTCAACTCATTGCAAATTCAAGAGTTTTGTTGTTATTGGGTCAATTTATTTCATTCAGCTACTCTAGTTACAACTCCACTAGTGAGGGATTTTGAAGTGGTAGTAATTTTTATTACAATTTTTTTTAGAGGCTGGATAATGACTATTATACGTGGTGAATTTAAGGGCTGTCAATTGAGAAATGCAACTAAACAATATGCAATTAACTAATACATTTCGACGTGATCTGGTATCATTTTCAATAGCGATTTGCTTTCAAAAAAAACTTATAACATTTATTAACTTTTGAGATTGGCACCACAAAAAAATATTACTCTAGATGCTAAAATCGTGAAATACGAACGAACACTGTGTTTCTCTGTTCCTGGCCACTGCTTTAGTTGCACCACAGGAAGCCCGCAGCCCTAGCCCGACTTCACGATCCCCATGATCGTCTAGTTATATTTGCTTCAAAGCAGAAAAAAAAAAACACCCCAACTTGGAAATATCTACTCGACAGATTAGAAATCGCAGGAGAGTGACTCTGATGGCCTGATTGGTACATGTATATATATATCTATATATGTACATATTCTTTTATCATTAACGTTGCATAATGTTGATTTCCATTAAATACAATTAGAAGGTTCCTTTAAAGATGCCAAACCCAAATATCTCGTCGCATTTGGTCTGAAATCTCTCCAGGCAACAGCCGTACCGACTTCATTCCCGCAGCTGCGCAGAAGGGTGGTTATAGTTTCTGTAGGAAGTACTTTGTCCCATACGTTCACTCGCGAAATGGAACCAACAAGAGTATCCCTTGATTCAAACCCACCATTATAGCTATCTTGGTCATTTCCAAGAACAAACATGCCATTACCAGGAATCGTAATTCCAATTCGATGGCCGGTTTTTGAATGCTTTAGTTTGCCATCGATATATAATTGGGTTTTTCCAGTAAGATTTTCCCATGTTAGGACCAAGTGGTGCCACATCCCGTCAGCGTTTATCGGCGGTACATCATTACCAACAATGTCTTTCAATCGCCTGAAATAAATGAAATTATCCAAGACAATCAGACAAAAAAGTGCAATATACCACACAAAGACATAAAGAGAAAAAGAAAACTTACATATGAGTACCCATGACATGCAGACCTAACACAGAATAACGCTGGTAGAAAAATATAGCATTTTGCTCTGCTGTGGTGGCATACGAAATGAAGGTAAGACTCCCGTTCAGTTTAAGGTTAACAGTTAAACTGATTGTCATGCTTGTTAGCTTTGGCATTTTCTGAAGCGTCACATAGCTCGTTGTGTCTCGACGTGGAATAAAAATGTCAAAGTTTGAGCTTGAATCTACAAGAAAACAATAGTACATCAGTATTTTACCAGCCAGTCCTGAAACCAACTAAACAATCAACCATGCATGCAAACTCTATAAACCCACCATCAATATGACTATTATTACCTGTTGCTAATATATCACAATTTGGTCCACTATACTCCACATGACACACACATTTGTAAGTTTGGGTTGCATGGTTTGAATCTTGCTGACATGTTCCACCATTTTGACATGGGTTGGTCTTTAGACATGGAGACTGAAGAGAGAGAGAAAGTGGTTCAGTCAAAAATTCATTAAATGTATAATACATATACTTTGTCTCGGTCAGTGATAGTTTGACCGACCTTTGCAAAATATTCCTTACCTCAATTGGCCCATAGTAATGGAAGCCTTTAGTATCTACCAGGTCTCTAGGCTTGGAGGCTGAAGTTTCTTTGTTCATCTGACACACAGGCAGCCCGCCAGGAGAGTTTTTGTAGTTGTAAGACAGACAAGGACGTTCCTGATTACATTGTATTAGACATTCCATATCATCGGCCGCTTGGGTAGTTTTTATCACGTGGCCTACCAATGCGCGTTCTAGATGCACCAAACAATGAATAGTCGTAATTAAACGGGAAAATAATAATGGAATAACAATTTTAATAGAACTGAAATTATACCGCGTTGTAGTACAATCAAAAGTATGATTTTAGACCAAACTTGTACTACAAGAAATTCTATTCTTACTTTTAATTTATTAGTGTATTATTTTTCTCAAGATAAAAAAAGTAAATGCAAGAACTAAGGGAGCAAATAATCTCGCTCACAGTTATATTCCCTCGTATGTGCCTTTTCACACCCACACCCATGCAAGAAAAATGTCCCAGGACCAAATGTTGTAAAACCGGCACTCCCTAGCCTGCGTTACATCCGGTTTATTCCCCGTAATAACCGTCTGCGAAATAACGAACATATTCGTGTTCTGAGACCCCCAGCGAATAGCAGGAAAATATATAATAGATGCTGATTGGCTGTTGACCTTTCAAATTCTAACGAGTCCTCCCATTGGTTATTATCTCAAACGGGAAAGATTGAGGCGAGTAATCGAACCAATGGGAGGATTTGAAAGGTCAACAGCCAATCAGCATCTATTATATATTTTCCTGCTATTCGCTGGGGGTCTCAGAACACGAATATGTTCGTTATGTCGCAGACGGTTATTACGGGGAATAAACCGGATGTAACGCAGATTAGCACTCCCCTACTACTCGTGTATTCCCATCTAGAATATGGAGAGAGAGAAAGTGGAAATAGCAAAGAGTATGATCAACACTTTGAGTATATATATATATACTACTACTAACCTTTTGTACTGCTTACAAATGATTTTGACCGCATCTCAACTTCACTGGCGTTTGTATCATAGCAACAGATGATGACGATGATGATGAAGTAAAACACCAGGTTCATGCTGGTAATGTGGATTCTATTTCATAAAGCGTTTTAACAGCTACAAAGAAAAACAAAAATGATATTTATGATAAAACATAATGTATAAAAGCTAAAACAATGCCTGGCCTTGTTCTTGAAACTCCTTTATGTAAATCAAATACATTTTTAAATGTATTTGATTTACATGAAAATCATCATATTTCAATCGCATAGTCCACCTCTGGAACACACACATTTCTACTTGATTACATCTTTGATGTTGAATTAACTGCACTTGGTCACTGGTTCGCTTATTAACCCTCTGCTGCCTGCCTTTGCAAATATCGTTCCATATGGAACGATGACTTCAAAAATTCTAGCTCTCTCGCTTTGAAAGTCATGGCTCTAAAATGTAATTATCTGTGTTGCCTGGTAAGTTCCACAACATCTGACACTTAATTGATCATCTGAGACCCGAATTTGTAAAATATAATGTCCTTTGTGTTAAGGTGAACGTTAAAATGTGCATTTTTGCGACATAGAACAATCACGTAAAACATCATTTTTCATCACGGATTTCAATGCAAATAATATCATTTAAAAAACAAAAATCGGCATTTTCAGAACACATCAGCCTCAGTTCTTTTGATTTCTTAACTTTTTATGATCAAACATCTTCCTCGAGCCGCACAGCAGCCTTTTTTATTTAGCCTACTAACGCAAAACTCGTTTCTCCATTTAATAACGAAAAGCATTGTGGGTAATTATGCAAATTTTCGACAGCACATGGCCCAGACCCAATTCTTTTTTGATTTTTTTTTGTGTGCCCAGTCACCCGCTCCAACCAGACAAAAATTGCACCGATTGCCATCTTTACAAGGCGAAACTCACTAAAATTGCCTTGGTTGGTTCTGGTATCTACCACAAGACGACCAGGAAAACGATTTTACTCCAACGACGCCATTGTCAATAGACACAACGACTGGCGCTATTTTCTTTGTAACATCGTCTTCCACCTTTGAATTCGTCCAAAAGAGCGTCTCCACCACCTAGACAAACTTAATGATGAATGACTAGGGTCTCTTGTAGTAGCAAATGACTGAAAAAAAGCACTTATAAACTGGATTTTAGCTCAATTCAGGGTCAAAATATTTAACTCGGAATTGAACGAGCTAAAATCCGCAAGGCGTTCCTGGAAACCTTGAGGCATCGGTAGTTCGAAACAGCAACAGTTTCCCTAACAACGCCTTATTTGGAATTGAAATCGATTTTTTAACTTTTCGCATCAAAATGAATAGTCAAAAATCCAATAATCTTCGGCAGGCACCAATGGGTTAACGTAGTTAGTTCATAATAACTTATTATTATCTTTTTAAGTTACAATTTGTTTTAGTATTTACATGTAGCCCATTATATAAGGAGGTGCCTTGCATGGTCCCGCTTGCGCTTTCCCCTTTTGGTGATATATAGTGATGTAATTTTTTTTCTTTTTAATGTAGTATTTATCACTTAATAAAATTGTTGAAAAAAAAAAAAAAATAGAAAAAAGCCAAGTTAATAGATGTATAAGGACAGCTCACATTATGTCTATAATCTAATTAACTTTGCCTGCGTCACATCAGGACTTGTTCTCGGTTACCGAGAAGGTAGACGCAATCGATCTTGTTGCGTAGTTCGCAGAGTACAAAAGCCTGCTCGAAGGCATTTCACATGCAAGCACCTACTGTTCCTAATACAGTACCGCTATGTATAATATCAGCATAAAACCAGCATTCATTTCAGATGCTTGTTGCTTTAGCGCCGACAACGTCTTTGAAATATGTGTATATTGAAAAGCGCACGAACGACAACTTTGTTCAGAGAACCACTGATATAAAATTAGTGTGAATGTTTCGAGTTTTTCTTTATCAACCTTTACAAAGAAAATAGTCATTTTTGAACAGCTGGCAAAGGAGCTGCATCACTCCATGTTTCGTCTGGGTTGATAGAACTGTTGCACACAACGATTAAACTGGTTTATCAGTTTTATCGGTCTAAATAACATCGTGCCGAAGAGAAAAGAACCAGAGACGATAATAGACCTGTTTCATGATATCTAGCACGCCTGTATTATTTGACAGTTGCACAGGGATGGTCTAAATTCAAAGTAAATTAAATGTGTTTTCTATTGTTAAGCGATAAAATTTTTTTCATGCTTTGCTTGGAATTTGCGAATATTTTCACCAAAAAAATCGAGCCTTAGCTTTGCCTGTGTAAATGCACCCTTCACCAAACTGAGCAGCGGTGTTAGATAACATGAATGTATTATACAAGAAAAATTATTGCAGTTATTGATTAATCGAAAATATAAATCAAGCTATATTTTTTTAAGAGGTATGCTATCCAAGATTTCAGATTCAATCGACATATTTTATTTTTTGCCCAGTTATTTTTTGCCTCGACTGCGCATGATATAGTACAACCGACAAACAAACTTCGTGTAGACTTTGTCTTCCTCATAACCGATTATATGCAAAAATGACGAAATTCGAAAGTAGAAATCTCTTAATGTAAAGCTCAGTTGTAGTCATATAAACTATAGCAGAATTGGAAACACTTTTATGCTTAAAACCTTGTACATTTTGTTAAAAAAAAAAGAATTAAGCAAGAAAGAGAAAGTATTAACTTTTGAAAACTAAGATTATAATTTAATAAACAAAATCATCGATGGTTTTGTATAAGTAAGTTTAAAAGGAAACTCACCGTTTTAAATGATTATTTAGTCTTCAAAGCGATTGTGCTGTTTCTTAGGAAAAGACACTCATATAAATGATCATAAAATGTTGTCAAATGAAAGTGATTATTAATAGTAATCATCCCAGCCAATATAATGTTGGTCCATATGTTTGTTATGCATACATTTGTTGAAAAACATTTGACGTAGTGAACGGTGGATGTTGATTGCGCGACCGAATGGAATTGTGGGTCTTTTATATTGATTATTTATGCGTCTTATGCGACAGAAAACGAATTTACTGCACAATGCAAGCCCTGTGAAGAGCTTCAAGCTTAGAAAACTGTGATAATCAATTTAAAAACACTCGGATATGTTGTATACGTAACCACAACTCCTTTCGGTCGTTCAATCAACGTTCGTCATTCATTGTTTACGCCGTCAACCGTTTTAAAATAAGTGTACAAAACAACTCACCAGGTGAGAAAAAACTATTAATATATGTTCTCCTGACACCTAGCTGACAAATTAGAGCAAACAAAACTAATTTTCCGTTTGCTTGAATTAAATGGGTGAACATTTTCTGTCCTAAACTCGACTCCGTATTCTTTACAATTTGTCAGTTCAGTATCTATTTTTCTACCTCTCTCACTTTCTAAAGTGTGTAATGAACTTTCTATTGAAGTGAAGGATAAAATATATTGCTGAACCTTAAAAAAAGTATTTGTCGGCCATGAATCGTAGTTGCTATTATTTGAAAATTAATTACTTATAACTTTTATTTCAGTTTAGAAATATTTAGAAATATTACCAGAATTTTAATTAAAACTTAAAAAACTTTAGTTTAGTTAAAACATGCTATTACACTTAGCTACTACTATTGCATCTGTTTCAATGAATATTGTTAAACAAATTTGTAAAATAAATGCAGTGAATAAAGATGAATTAAATTGACCAGAAGTTTCCAATCACAGACGGCACATCACTTGTCAGTCAGATTGCAAGTTCAACCAATCATAAAGCACAAGTATTTGGTTAGTTAATAGTAAGAGTAGGAAACGAGGTCGTGAATAAGCAATAAGCAGACAGGCAAAAGAGGAGTTTAATTCACATGTAAGGTTCAAATAGTGATTTGAAAGTTTTAAAAAAAACTCGAGAAGTTGAGAATGATATATGTCGGCTTTAGAAATGAAAAGTTACATAGTTCTTGAGAAAAACTTGCCGAGTCCGTCTGAAATTAAAATTATGCAAAATCGAACGATATGTCTGCAACAGATATCCGATTTCGTTAATTTTTGGCCGAGATGTGTATTTCAGTATAAATCTTTAGTTTTTAATGTCAAAAATATATAATTCTCGAGCAGATATAATTTAAACGTTACAATATAATTTCTCTACAACATCAGCTCTTTTTTTGAACTGATATTTGCATCGATGCTTTTATAAAAAAAAATAAAGCTTATTACAGGCTTTCAGAAAACGACATTTTGAGTATGCATTCTTAAGGCGGAAGATACTCGAACCATCAGTAAACCCTTTTTTTATTTTATCATTTTCTGAACATGCTATATATCTGTTCGCTAATGGGATGTGGGTTCTGTACAGGCCCGCAAATGAACCCAGGCCCGCAAATGATCCCAGGCCCGCAAATGAACCCATAGTCGGCCCGCAAATGATCCCAGGCCCGCAAATGAACCCACTAGCCGGCCCGCAAATGAACCCAGGGCAGATAAAAGAAAATACGGAATCTGGCACCGAACTAAATCATAAAAAATCTTGACAATAAAATTATCTATACTGCTACTATATGATACATTATTGTTAATATTCAGTTATGAAATAATTACACAAAGAAAAGCAACCAAGTGAGGGCTACTGGTTTATAAGTGTTTATTTAAAAAACGCTCGTTCGCGATATGATACAAAAAACGAGTGAGTAAAAATGATATCAGGCTCTAAACATGTAATAATTCAATACAACTCAATGTAATTAATAACCGATATAGCCATATGTGCTATATTTTATCATTTTAAATTCTGTTCTTTAATGTGTTGAACTGTATCAAAAAGGACTTGGTTCGTGATACTTTACTGAAATTACATACACTTATTTAACGTAATTGTTTATTTTTACTATCGTCATTTTGGGGAATAGAACATATTAGAACTTTAACAAATACGCGACGAAAGAATAAAGCACTGTAAAGTAGCTAGTTCTAAGCATAAGAACATTTCCTTTTAAAACATTTTATGCCGGCTATTAAACTAGTACAGTCTGAAGTCAGTCGATTTTTTACCATTGTCTTTTGTTCTAACCTTTCTTAGAACTAAACAGGTATATTTAAAGTTTCATTTTCGTTATAAAACTACATTAGCAATGGTAAAAAATCGATTTCAGACTGTACTAGTTAGCTGGCGTAAAATGTTTTAAAATGCTTTATTCTTCCGTCGCGTATTTGTTAAAGTTCTAATATGTTTTACTCACCAAAATGACGATAGTAAAAATAAACAATTACGTTGAATAAGTAGATTTGTTATATAGCTAATCATTTTGACTATATAACGAGCATTCTCATTGGTTGATAGATGCTCACGTGATACTAGTTAAATCTAACTGCACGTGAAAAAATTCAAATTTTCTTAATTCACTTGTCTAAAATGATTAGCTATATAACAAAACGCTTAATGACTGATCCCTCGGGAAACCAGTTAGTTTTGTTTCCCTCGAATCTCAATGTTTCCCTCGGCCGGAGCCTCGGGAAACATTGAGATTCTCGGGAAACAAAACTAACTGTTTCCCTCGGGACCAGTCATTAAGAGCGAGTCCGTGTGAAAACCATGCAAAATCGAAAAATGTGTCTACAACGGGTATCACCGATTTCTTTCATTTTTGGCCGAGATATGTATTTTAGTGTAAATATTAACTGTGTGCAATATAAAACAAAAATATTAAATTCTCTAGCAGATATCGAGGTTTAAGGGAATGTAGTCAGACGAACGATAAAAATTGCTTGAAATTTACACCAACTTTACAAATCAATTTCTCTAAAAATATAGCTTTTTTCTTACCTGGAATTCGTACAGACCTACTACAACATATAATAAATACAACGACAGTATCAAAGTATCAAAAGATTTATTTAAAGAAAATTTTTGCTTATTTACATATCAGGCTATGAAATCTACATTTTGAGTATGCATTCTTAACAATTCGATATACAAGATCCGGCAACTTTTTAAAACCACAAAGTTTGACTTTTATGTACAACTGATAATGGTTAACAAATACAAAGAAAAAAATTTCTGTAAAGTTTTAAGGGTGAAGAGATACAGTATCACGAATTTCGCGTTTTTACACGTATCCAATTATAAGACTAATGACCATTTGCGACTAAAAAAGCCGATAAGTTTTAAAATACTTACCTAAAAACAACAGCTAATGTAGTAGGGCGATTTAAGAAGTCATAAATGTACAATGTTAAAATATTTTAACTATACGCTGTTTTTATTTTTTTTTATTTTCCGAAAGAAATACACACAAAAACATGCCGAGTTTGCATCAACGATAATGCTAATCAAATGGTTCAAATTACAACAAAGAGCCTTGAGTTGATTTTAATATGTATAAATATTCGAAACTTACATCTTTAAGACAGCAGATTCGTAAAATAAAAGTCGAAAACGTGGAAATTATCCAAATGACAACGACAGCGTAGCCAAGTGTGATTATCAGTACTAAACAATCAACTGTCATGAACTGGTTCCCGGTCGTTAACCATTTTAGAGTTAACTTTCAGAAAAGCATGTTATTATGACATAAAAAATGGAATGAAATAATAGTGATAATAACAATAAAATAAAATAATGCCGGCCCAACAGAGATCGTAAAGTGAGTTAGCGATTCTCTTCCGTCAAACAAATTGTCTATTAAAATATTTGCATACTAATGTCAGTGAAAACAAATTTTAGCCTAACGATGTATTCTACGGGTATCAGAACGTTAAAACTAAATAAATGTATATTTTTTGGACCAACTATTCTATTTGAAATATTATTTTTTACCTAGCTGTTTTTTTGTTCACATTGTCAGTTGTTTATAGTAATTATCACTAGACTAGACCAATTATGTTTGATTGACGGAAGAGAATCGCTTCACAGTCGTTTGGCGGGAATGGCAAGTATATACTTAAAAATCGATGGTAATCCAGATTCATCTTATTCACTCTCTAGATATCTCAACGTAAAAAAGAAACGGCTCAATTCAAAGCTCTTCAATACTTGTTGTCAATATATATAGTATTCAATGAAAATTCCTTTAAACGATATAATAAACTATTTAGTATTTTTAATTTCACCGAAACTCAGATGGGATCGAAAATGCAACCCTTACTTAGATGTAACAATACCTTGACCAATTTCGCATAACATTCCCCATGTTTCGAACATCTGTTGAGAAATACGCTTTGCATGTCCACCTCTGGCAGGCTTTAGAATCGTGTGGAGGATGCTTACAGACTCGACTGGGACGCCAGCCTAAACCAAAGTGGTCTCTATGCAGCGGACATATTGTCATATCATCTGTATTTTCAGTTTTAAAAACACCAGCTCTTAAAAGACAAAGTTCCCACTCGTACTTCACATCTTTGGAAGAAGTTTTTAAACAGCCAAGTAGATGGGTGCAGATAATCTTTGTACAAGATTTTAAAGGTAGCAAAACAAAACAGGTGTCATTGTTTCTTCGAGAACTTCCATAATTTTCCACAGAAAGATTGTGAAAAGAGAAAACCGCCATAAAATAATTACTGTATGTCAAAATTAACCTGAACTAATGCACGTAAAATGAGAATTAATGTCGGTGTCTACCAAACATGCCAATTAGTCGAATGTCAATTTCAAATTTATGCAAAACAACAAAGAGAACACTTGAAGCAAAATATATGTCTTTTATTAAAATGTGTCTTGCTAGAACTTTAACAATATATTTTTATGAAAACGTATTCATATCCCTGGAGAGTGATCATAATCAGGAAAATAGTAAATCAAAAAGGTTACATAGTTTTATATAGTACACTGTTACTTTGTCTGTTTCTGTTTTTAGCAACCGCATGAGTTCAATAATTTCTTTAACATGTTGTGTGTGAGGTTAATAAATGCATAATTCTAATACTGTAAAAATTATTTTATTTCAAAAAATGATAATATTGTGAAAAAAATATTATGAAATATCGTTTTTACCAGACATAGGAAAGCCGAAGGTAGACAGACAAAACATTACTGTATTCGGCTTACAAGCCTAAAACTTAGTTATTTGTTGTAACATTATCTTATATAATGATGAATATCATTATTTTAATTCATATAATTGATTCTTATGATTCTTATCATTATATTGGGATCATATTTAGCGTGTTGTAGATTTGTTGTATATTTAGTTTTGTCACGTGACAACTTCAAACAATGTAAATTTCATCATTTTCTTAGTTATTTTTCGCTTGAAAAATAAATACTTTACAGACTTTTTTTTCGATAAAACATTGTCTCTATTATCATACTATCTGATAAAGGTTTCAAAGTTATATGAATAACTGCCGGATAGGTGCAAATAGCTCTTTTCTAGAGTATATTTTTACACTTTTCGTCAAAGCTGAAAAATAGCAATAACTCAACCCTTTATAAAACAACCCAATATTTGTTTCACGACTTTTATTCAACTTAAAGTACTAATAAGATAATGTGCTAAACGTGGGCAGAATATTGGTGCAGGAAACAATCTGCAAAGGAAATACGAGGCCGTAAAACTTTAGGTATATTTTATGCAAATTTTGACCGTTTTTAGGGTAAAATACTCAAACGGTTGCAACTTTAAGCCTTTTTAATTTAAAGCCAAAAAAATTCACCAAAGTAATAAGTTAACTAAGATGTACAATCGAGCTAAGTTTGAAGAAAATCGGTGATGTACGGTGTAGACTGGTCTGCATGGTTTTCACGCGGACTCGCTCTTAAGTGTATAATAATTTCAGTAAAGTATAACGAACCACGGAATTTAAAATGAATTTAAACGGAATTTAAAATGATAAAATATAGCACATATGGCTATATCGGTTATTAATTACATTGAGTTGTATTGAATTATTACATGTTTAGAGCCTGATATCATTTTTACTCACTCGTTTTTTGTATCATATCGCGAACGAGCGTTTTTTAATAATAAGCACTTAATGACTGGTCCCGAGGGAAACAGTTAGTTTTGTTTCCCGAGAATCCCAATGTTTCCCGAGGCTCCGGCCAAGGAAAATATTGAGATTCGAGGGAAACAAAACTAACTGATTTCCCGAGGGATCAGTCACTAAGTGTTTTATTATATATCCTATTCAAACGAAGAAAAATTTTCACTCCATTTTGAAAATGTTTTATTTACGAAAAAAAATTCGTTATGAATTACAAAGCGTGGAGAAAATTGAAATGTAATATGATATTACAAAGTTTTTAGTCGACCAAAAAATGTCAAATGACAATAATGTAATGTTTTATTTTAAGTGAAAATGTTTGTTGTTTACTTATAAGTTGGAGTTTAAATTGGTGGTTACATTGAGTTTGCAAACGCGCCACACGAACTTTCGATGGACTTTGACCTGATCACGTGGATTTATTCCCCTCTCACGTGGATTTATAACCCGCGCGGGGAATAGATCGATTTATTTCCCTCCACGTGACGTGCTCTCGACCAATAAGAAAACGAGTTTGAATAGGATATATAATAAACACTTATATACCAGTAGCCCTCACTTGGTTGCTTATGTTTGTGTAATTATTTCATAACTGAATATTAACAACAATGTATCATATAGTAGCAGTATAGATAATTTTATTGTCAAGATTTTTTATGATTTAGTTCGGTGCCAGATTCCGTATTTTCTTTTATCTGCCCTGGGTTCATTTGCGGGCCGGCTAGTGGGTTCATTTGCGGGCCTGGGATCATTTGCGGGCCTGGGTTCATTTGCTCACGGTTCATTTTGTTCACGGTTCGAGTGTCCTCACTTTAAAAGTACAGATTTGGACATTCGATAAAACTGATAAGGGCTAACAAATACAAAGAAAACATTTTAGTAATAAAACCAGAGGATCGCGAATGTCGTTATTGGTATCGAATGTGTAATGCAACTATCAATGTCTTGCTCCAACGGGGGGAGTGCGGGCATACCCATGGGCTATTGACATTTTTCATATCTTTTTGTCAATAGTCCGTACCCTGGGGACGTCAAATACTTACTCATAATCCTCATATATTTACTGTTGTGGACGCATAACTTTGTGATGAAATTGTCAAAAAACATCGAGCAGCCCAAGGTACAGGCAAAGTTTATGTTCAATAGCCCGACTTTTCCCGCAGTCCCCCTGTTGGGGCAAGACATTGATAGGTGCATAAGTGGCTAATTATTGATTGCCACAAAGATAGCTCGTTTTGAATAAAATGAACAAGAAATAACTCATTTTATGCATGAAAAAGACAAAAGTATTAATACATTAGTATTGTACAATCGCTACTTACTGTTTTTTGTATGCTTGAAAAATATACACAAAACAAAGTCGGGTAGCTTCGGGTGAGGTTGCGTATCGACTATTATTTAATAATGAAAGTATGAAAAATGAAGTTATCCAAGTTACACCGATCGAGTTGCGTAGCCATCATCAGTATGACAGGTTGTCTTATATTTACAATTCTAAAATTATTAGCAAATATCTAGCAAACGTTACTGAAGCGTGCTATTAAAACGGGTTTTTTTTAATTACATTTTTTTAATAACAATGTGAAGGTTTTGTCATTACAGCTGCGTTCGCGTATGTACATTGTTTACCCTGATGATGGGCTAAACAGTAGCTTGAAAGCTTTTTTTCATAAAATACAGTTTGATGAATCGCGTCTTTAAAAATTAATATACAAATTAGGTAATACCTACCAGCGGAGCTCCCAGTTTAATTTTTTCTTACAACATCAATATGTGCATGTAAATACCACTTACACTTATTAGATATTTTCTTGGGTATTACGTGCTGATATTTTATGAGTTGCGTACGTATTTTGCCGAGCCTCTGAGCGAGGCAAAATACAAGCAATGAGTAAAATTTTTCATCTTTTTATCAAATTTTCAACTGTCACTTCAGTCAATAGTTTTGTTCAGACAAAAACGCGTTCAGAAATGTTTTTGATGGAAAATACGATTCCCAAAGGATAGTGTGAATAGCCTTATTATTATCCCTTTTATTTTTAAGTCATTAAGCTTATTTTGCTTTTGATAACGCCTTGAAAAAGTGCTGCGGCTGAACAGTCGTGTTACGGCCACTTTTTACCTTCTTTTATTTTCCAAAGTTAGTTAGGATTCCGGATAGAAAAGGTTAAACCTTTTCATCGTATTAGATTTACTAAAAATAAGTAATGGCAAATCAGTTCAAAACAAAACAAGAAGTTCGTTTGAAATGGAATTAAAAGCCTCAAAAATACCAACACAAGGATTTTAAAACAAGGTATTTTATTATGAAAAACTTCGTGTAAAACATCATTTTGTTCTGTAAACAAAAATTTAACGACTTTGAAGTAAAAACTACTAAAAAAAGCTCGTTTAGTAGCCATAAAATAGTCAATGTTGCTAAATAAACAGAAGTTATTCAACCAATTTTAAATTGTTTGTATTTCAATTCATCTTTGATATTTTCCGTTTATGAGGAAAAACTATGACAAAACGAGTTGAAGATTGAACTAATTTAGACTGCAAAACAGTCCCTACTTTTACACGAAAACTACGACGAAACGAGCTGTAGATTGAACTAATTTTTGAGTTTTGTCTCTCAAAAACTTGAAACAAATGATAATCTTGAACTTACTTTATCGGTGAGTATTTTCTTGAGGTTCTCTTTCTTCAATGACATTGATCAAATTTTGACGAATAAATATATGTACTTGAATTTTGATGGATTAAACATTGTTCATAGTTCAACTGCCAAGCTTGAAAATCCTTCAATAAGCTGTGCCGAGGGAAGCGATTTGAAGACAGTTTTCGTAACAAACAAGGTCGCTTCTTTATCATTTTTTTTTTAATAATAATAATAAAATAATAAAAGTTTTTAGAACGCAATTATAAAATCTCATTGCGTTTACAATAAAAATATAGATATAGAAAAAACTAAATTAAATATAATATAGTAAATAGTTAAAGTCTTAAATAAATATTAATCGTTATAGTAATGACGGCGAAATAAAAAGAAAATGTCTTCAAGCTAGATTTAAAACTGTCAACAGATGGAGAAGTTTTTAAATTGCTGTCAGATCTATTCTTCCGCGAAGGAAAATACGTTTTCTTGATTTTTTGTAATCAGTCTTTTGCTTTTCTTTAGTATAATTTGTTTGTTTTTGTGTCCTTCAAGTTTATGTTCTTCTTCGGTCAAAACTCTCTTAAGTTTATGCATGTTCTTCGAAATTCATCTTTCTCCGTTAATATTTTGTATTATTGAAAGCTTTGTTTCTCTGTTTCCCTCGGAAAAGTTTTCTCTCGAAACCCTTTTTGTTTGGCGTTCATTTTCTCTGTTTTCTTTTGACAAATTTCGTCTACAATCTCGTTTTCTTTCTCTTTCAAGCCTGCGCTGTTCTTCATTGAAACTCTCCTTCGCCGTTCTCTTTCTCTTTCTTGTTTTCTTGTCTTTTCCTCTTCTGTTAACTGTCTCTTTCCCTTATTAATTTCGTTTTCTTTTGGCATTTTTTAAATTGAAGAAAGCTTAATTAAAAGCGATAAAAAAAGTTGACAAAAGCGTCGATAAAAGCGGGAAAAAAAGTTTTCTCAAGGCCTAGGAAGGATATTTTGACGCGCGCGCCCTCTTCAATTCCCACAATAACTTAGTAACCAATCAGAATCGCGATGTACATGGACGGACGGACAGCGTGGGCTTCCTGTATCGGTCGATGAAAAATCAACTCGATGGGTTACCATTTTTTCTAAAGTATGGTGCTCCGCTTGCGCGGGCCTTGGGCCCGCGCGGAGCTCCGCTAATATCAACACAACCTACAAACATCTAGTGGACATAAATTTTAAATTGCAATTCATTTTATTTATTTGATCATTATCTTCAGTACGTAGTCCAGATGATTTTGAAAGTTTTTTTTCCTCTGTATATTTTTTTTTATTATTTTGTTCCTTTTAAGGGAGGCTCGATCGGTCAACTTTAAAAAGATATATATATATATATACAGCGTCTTGCAAACATTCTGTAAATCCTACAAAATATATATATATATATATATATATATATATATATATATATATATATATATATATATATATATATATATATATATATATATATATATATATATATATATATATATATATATATATATATATATATATATATATATATATATATATATATATATATATATATATATATATATATATATATATATATATATATATATATATATATATATATATATATATATATATATATTATATTATATTATATTATATTATTATATAAGTAAGTAACAAATGAATATCTTATGTAAAAAAGATTACATGATGAAATATTTATTCATCAGCTGGGAACTACATATATTTCTTTTCTTGTTTATTTATAAGTTATTGTTCACTGGAGAAGAACTCAGAAGCTCAACCATTAATGGCTCTGACAGAAAAAGGAAGTTGGACCCAGTTAGGATCTCTGTCCTAAAAGGTAAACATCATTGTAATGCATCTGGCTTTAAATACAGTGTAATTGCAGTACCCGCGCCCTTGGTGCAAGCATTCTCTATTTCCTACTAGATGTTATCATACACAATAAAATGAGCTACACAATATTTTCCAAAAAATGTAAAATTATATATTCTAATCAGATCCAATTACTTTTACAGCCACTGTCTTCGCTGAATTTCTGTGAAAAATATAGTGCCACAATTTGGCAGAGAACTAAAGAGTCCATTACAGACAAGTGCAGAAAGTTTAAAGCTTATAAACAGATATATGCAGACCCAATTTGAATTTGCTGGAAAAGTTAAAAATAAAACTATGTTATATTCCTCGTCTGTCTATGTTTCAATATGTTAGATTAAATAATCCGCTCAGGGATGATTATAATAATGATTTATTCTTTGCAGTAAACTCGAATATAGTGAAGTAAGATGTTTAGCCTAAATCTTTATTCGTTGTTTTACGTTTTACTTAGAAATCACCTTTGATTCAAATATGAACTGGCATGATCATATATATTGACACTATAGCCTCCAAAGTTTCTAGTAGACTTAGTCTCCTAAATAGAATTAGGAAATACATCACTACGGATGTATGTAGGCAATTGCACCAATCCATAGTTCAACCTCTGTATGAGTATTGTGATATCGTATGGTCGAATGCAGATAAAACGTACTTAGATAGACTTCTTATATTACAAAGACGTTGGTGCCCGTATTATCCTAAAACGTAAGATTAGGAAGACACGATCTGAGCATTGTCAAATCAATTCAACTGTTCACTTTCCGAGGCCCTATATCAAGCAAAATATGGAGTATCTTGCATTACATGTTTTTTAGGAGCATTGACTACAAATGTCACTCATTGGTTGGAGAAAGTGCATTATGTGCCAAGAGGGTACTGCCAAAGAGGCATCAAAGTGTACCTTAAATGGCAATGGACCACCTGAAATTAATAAGGAATCTTAAAGAGCCTTCCTAGAAAAGAAAAAGCAAATTCATCTCCCTTTATCCAAAAGAAGCTGTCCAGGAGCAAACTGATGAAAAAAACACCGTTTTAATTTTCTGAGATGAAATGGTCACCCTTTTATAGGAAACTTTGAAAAAACGAGACTTTTCGGAAGATGCCTGGCGAAAGCAGCAACAATAGTAATACAATAATAACAAACAATAACAAATAATTCAGTTTCTCCAGTTTAACTTCTCTTGTTTCAATGATGCTGAACGGGGTAAACATCCAAGATTAAGGAAAGGCAAAACACAGAGAAGAGAGCTTGTGAGACAAAAACTGGTCTAACACGTCACCCAGTAACACGTGAGCTTTACCTCTTTATGTTGGACTACAAATCTATAGCTTGACCAGACGAGTAAGACACTGATCAAAAAGATGTATCAGATGGGGATCTCAGTTTCCTATGATCAAATAATGAGAATAGAGGACTGGCTGGCGACATCTCTAAGTGAGCGATTTAAGTAAGATGGGTGTGTATCTCCCGCTAGTTTAAGGAGTGGTATATTTTTTGTCTCAACAATGAACCATTGTTCCGTTACCAATGCAGTTAAAGGATGAGAAGAGGAATGATGATGAAGTAGGTGTTCATTTTAAAAATATTACAAAAAACTTATATAGACTATTATCTGAAAATCTATGCAAAGAGATAAATAAATATTATATTGTTAATCAATAAAGTACTTTTTAAACAAACGTGTTTAACGCTCTAGAGCCATATGTCTTAAGTTTATATTGCGTGTGATCGTATGAAAGATATTTCGGCTCCATTTGGTGGAGATCAACTAACCAGAGCTATTTTTGTTGGGGAAAAGGATCTTAACCAATGCGACCATGTGAGTCCCTTTCCAGTGGAGTTATTCCACACAAAAATGTCTTTCCTTCAGGTAGGTAATGTTTTACTAGCATGTGTTTTCTATAATGTAATGGAATCCACCAAAAATGTGCCCATCATGGAGTGTTTTACAGTTGAGGGATGTGGAGTTATCAGCATAAAATAAAAAACAAATCTGATTGGAGGAACAATTGTGAGAACAGTTTTGTACTGTTCTTTGCTATCACTCCAAGGTGGACACATTTTGTGTGTTTAAAAAAAAGTTAAAATACAATTGTTGTGTTCTTGTTGTTTATATACTATATTTTTCTATCTGTTAATAATGTGATAAACAGGATAAGGTTATTGTGGCCATAATAAAGCCCCCAGAGAATACCAAGTAAATGATGAACAATGTTGGGTTATATAACAGATTACATAATACATGTATGTATGTAACCCGGGTTATGTAACCCTAGTCAGTTATATAAAGTGAACAGTTCAGTTCTCGAGTGGAGTTCAGTTCCTGAGTTGAGTTCGCTGGTATCTCTTCAACGTGCTAAATACAAGTTCAAGGGTTAAACCAGAGAAAGAGACTAGAGAAAGATAAAGATAGAGAAAAATGCCAGACAAAGATAAAGACAAAGCTGAAAGCCTAAAGCAAAGCAAGGTGAACTGATCTGAACTCTGTAAGAAGCTAGTTTTAAGTTGGAAAAGAACTTTGAAACTGAATATTCATTGTCAAATGTTTATAGTGTACAAGTACTTAAAAGTTCTGTATCCAAGTAAAAAAGTATTTTTGTATTTAAAGTGTTGTCGTTCTTGCGATTGGGTCGGGCAGAAGGTGAATACTCATGGGTGGGAATGCTGGGAGGTTTAGAATAACGTCACAGTTATTTCATAAAAAAGCATGGATATGCTCTTAAAGTCTCTTTTATCAAAACTCATTTATTTATTTGTACCATGCAGCCCCACTCCCTGTAAAAAAAATGACTGTTCCCCAGGGGTGATTGCCAATCAATTTTTAAATTGACCCCTAAAAGGTACGCAAACATAAAAATAACTCTCCAAGTAATAAGTAATATGTATTGTTTAAGATTGTATGGTAATAAGCATTTCAAATCAAGAATATTAATTGATGGAAAATCTTTCTTGGTCTCAGCAAAGAATATTACAAATAACTCTCCAAGTCTCTCCAAGATCCGTGGTGTTACAAGAGATAAATGCATTTTGCCAACTAGGAATTCCTGTGTCCTATGATAGGCTTTTATCAATCACTTCTGGTGTTGCTAACAGCGTTTGCTCAAGTTATAAAAGTTATTTACTACAGCAGCTATTGCCAACATAGACCATAACCCCAGCTCAACAACAGAACATCCTTTCATGGAACAAGTACTGTAAACACCCGCAGTTAAGAACCTTTATTTTTTGTAAAGTCTGGCAAAAAAAGGTTCTTAATTAGGTTCTTAATTGTAATAATGGGGATATGTTATTATTTCTTATCATAAGAATAATAAATAAGCTCGGCTTGAACTAACTATGACTTTAAACAAACAATTAAACAATCAACTTACAATTCACAACAGTATATTACATTAATGTTTCCAATAAACTGTGTCAAGTAACTTCTGGGTTGTTTATCCTGTAATTTGGCTGTAACCCACATATAAGAACCTGCTTGATCCTGTTTGGCTAAACAGGTTCTTCTATTAAGGGGTATTAAAATGGCAAATTTCTGCTAAGAGGTTGTTAATCCACTAGGTTCTTAACTGTGGGTGTTTACCGTATTTTGTTAATTCAGCATCCAACAGCTGACGACCTTATCAAGAGAGAGACATATTTGATTCATCTACTAAATGTACTCCTAAAAAAATGCACAACTTCCAAAAATATGTCTAAGTGGCCTTCCATTGATATTGCCATCAGTAAAGCGGCTCTGGCTCCATTACCGACCTAGCGGACAAATTTCATCTAAAGTACATCGCACACGTCACCCGCATGGATAAGATGGCTTTTCAAAAGCAACTGCTACACTCTGAGCCAGCAAAACCAACAACCTGGACGAAATTGAACAATATTAGATATTGAAACTGAACAGCTACAAAAAAAATCATGTTCAAGATTCTATTCAAGAAGGCAGGCTGTTAGCCCATACTTTTTGGTGTGAAATTGATATTTCAAGACCAACAGTAAATAAGAGAGACATTTGTAGGCAACGAGTCGGTCCAAAAAAGTACGCGGAACATGAAAAACACAAACAGAAGTATTTCAGGAATTCAAACAGAGGCATCCTCAAATCGAGATGGGCCAAAGATACTTTGAAAAATGCAAGCCTTTCTTTGTCATTCCAGCAAGATTAAAAGACAAAAAATACTGTTGCTACAGTGCACATGTCGAAATTCAGATGTTGTTTACTTCATGTATAAATTACCGCAAATAAGTGCGTCAGAGGACAAGGCTACAAATAAACAATCTGCTATCCAAAAGACATATTATATTGTTATTATCATATACAAGTCCAGTCTCTAAAGTTTATAATTTAAATTAATGGAAATTTAAAGCTTAGTATATAAGATCACTGCCCAGTAAATTCTCAAGTAAAAACATACAAACACTAAAAAATATTAATGATAATAATACGTATGTGGGTCTGATCCGCGGTTATATGATGTGTGTATGATTATGATCGTCAAGGAGAAATAAGCAATTTATGCAATTGCAATTATAGAAGCCCGAAAACAATTCGGGACTTCAACGGGATTTGAACCCATGACCTTTGCAGTACCGGTGTAATGCTCTACCAACTGAGCTATGAAGCCACATATGTTGGTAGGAGGTCATTTTGCTGAGTTCAATAAACCACAGAGTGAGATATGTAGATACGTATGTGGGTCTGATCCGCGGTTTTATCATGTTTGTATGATTATGACGTCGCGGAGAAATAAGCAATTTATGCAATTGCAATTATAGAAGCCCGAAAAAAATTCGGGACTTCAACGGGATTTGAACCCATGCAAACCCGGTACTGCAAAGGTCATGGGTTTAAATCCCGTTGAAGTTCCGAATTTTTTTCGGGCTTCTATAATTGCAATTGCATAAATTGCTTATTTCTCCGCGACGATCATAATCATACACACATGATAATAACTGTAAACTTAAAAACAACAGAGCTAAAAAGAAAGCACCATAAACACTATAATATGTGATATCAAATGCACAAAGCTATCAAAAGTGCTGTATGACTAAAGTGCTTGCGTATAATGACAATTTTTCTAATTAGTCCCATACAATGACGAATAGGCACGATACATGGGCACACAATGCACGGAATCTTGCCAAATAAGTAAAATACACAGGGCTACCGTAAATCCTAGTTTTAGTAACTAAGCTTGTTATCGCGCGAATTTCAAAATCAAGACTGTCTTTTTGTTCTCTTTGTTCTCTTCTTGAATTAAGGTAAAGTTTTCAATAAAATTGTAATAGATGATAACTGTGCTGTTTTTTATATATTATTAGTCGGGCTAGCCATAGGCGGCCCGACTTTAGTTCTACCGTTTCGTCAATCTATGTATCTATCTATCTATGTATCATGTCGCGTTTTGACCACCTTACGTCATGAGCATGCGCAAATACCACAGGAAGCCCAATCTCGTACTTCACATCGATTTACTCTTCCAAATCAGCGTTGGATTTGGGTATATTGTTTGCTCAAGTTATTATACAATTGCTAGCTGTTATTTTCTAACGTTTTTACGGAAAGAGGTTTTCTAAAACATGTCTATCAGACAGTCAGTTATACTCGAGCCAACTCGATCCTCGAATTCCCAGAAAGCAGATTAATCAGCCAAGTAGATAAAAACAACGACATGAAAGCTGGATTATTCCAATACGAACTGCCACCAAAGCAAAGAAGCAAGTAACCAATATAATTATACGTTCGGCCACGTCTCTTTCCGTCTTTTTAACTGTTTACAAATAAACATATTTTACATGGAAATGTAGAGTTTATTTTTTGTGCACTGAAATGAAGACTTAAAAGAAGATTTTTCCTGCTAACAAAAGCTAGTTTATCCACCGTACCGACAAGAGAATCAACGTCTTTCTACGGTGGAAAAGTACCGTAAAGTTCGAACCTGAAAGCGACCGACAACGAACTGTACCTTTTTTAGTGAAATGCTCAAGATGAAGACACGAAAAGTCCTGTAATTAATCAGTTTGGAAAAACGTGAAAAAGAGAGCCATGACAGAGGACAGAGCATCAAAATCGAGTGTGTTAGCTGCTCTATCGATCGTTATTGTAAAAACTTTCAAGGTCTCGCTAAATACGTGGAGAGTCAACTTCGCAAAATGCAAAAAAAAAAGATGTACTTCAAAAGTTAACATGGATCAAGAAAGTAAAATATTTTTAGAGGGCTTATCAAAACAAGTTTGAACTATTTCGTTTAAGAGGGACAACCTTTAAAGAGCTGCAAAAGACTAAAACATATAGTACAATATCAATTAACTCAGGCAATCACAAGACATCATAACATGATGGCTTCATGCTCAAGCATTTTTGTTATCTACATTTACTACAAAGAAAAATCAAAAATATATACCTTATATCAGTTTAATACAGCTACAGTGATTCCAAATATGTAAACTTTATGGGAAGGACATAATCATAATGAATGAATGTTTATTACCACTAATAAATTTTACTGACAAATTTTACAAAACATGAATAACAGATGAAGAGTATTTCACTACCCAGAATAATAATTGTGAGTTAATCAAAGATAGGAAGTTCTAATGTAATAGTTATCATTCTATACATTTAATTGAAAAAAGATAGTTATCAAATCCTATCAAAAGAAAGTCTCACTCATTTAATTTATGCAATTATACCTTTATATATTAAAAATTATTTATTTATATTTATATATTTTTGCAACTGCCTGACCTACTTTGCTTTGATTAGCTCTTATTTGCTATTTAGAGTAGCCATACTCAGCAATTCTGACATTAATTGAAAACATTTATATTTTTCTGAACAAGAATGCAAAAAACTTTTTCTTTATTCCTTTCATTTTGTATATTCAACAAAAACCATTACAAGTTCACATAATCTTAAACTGTTTATTGTTTACTGTCAACAAAGTACACTTTTCTATTAGTATTTGTGTTGATAAATAAGTTACACCAGTTTATTAGAGTGCAAATAGTAGAGTGCAAACATTATACCCGTGAAACAAATAGTACTAATTAGTACTAAATAGTGCTAATTAAACAATAAAAAAAATAGAATTAGCATAAAATATCACTATTTAGTACTATTTATGTTTCATGCTTTCAATGTTTTTACTCTATCTGTGAAACAATTAGTAAATACTAAACAGTACAATTTTTGCTAATTCATTATCTTGTTTTGATTGTTTAATGTAGCACTATTTTGTGCTATTTAGTATTAATATTTCATAGATAATTGTTTTTGCACTCTAAAGTACTAATAATAAACCTGTGAAACAAGTAGTACAAATTCATTTTATATGTATTAGTACTAAAGAGTGCTAATCAAACAATGTAAAATAACCAAATAAGCCGGCATACAAATTATATCACTATTTAGTACTGTTTATGTTGTACACTTTTAATGTTTGCATTCTATTATTGTTTCATAATCAAAGAAAATAACTATAAGCAGCAAAAAATATAATTTGCAAAAGATGACAAAACATATGCTTGGTGTTTGTACTATAAATATGATAACCGAATGTAATGTTATATTGTAAAGCACTATACAAGAAGTGTAAAAGTCTTATAAAAGTATATGTAATATTATTATTATCTAACATAAATAGAGTACAAACACTATGATGAAACAAAATATTTGACAATGCACATGCATGGCAAAAAATACAATTTGCATATTATATACGGTAAGTGGTTATTTATGTTGTAAGCCTTCAGTGTTTGTACTCTAGATATATACTTTAAGCAGGTTTTTCATACATAACACTGGGGACATTTCTGAGTAAAAATAATATTGAAGAGGTATCGACAGTCCAGATAAAGTCCAGTCTCAGATAAAGTAGGATTTCCAGATTTTTGTTCTTTGTTTTCATTGCACTTATGGTGGGAGTATTTTATCTTTTGCTTGTCTTCCCATTTTGACATGTCTATGAATTTATAAATGTTTCTGCAAAAAAGAACAACAAATACATTCAATTACATTCCCTTTTATATAAAAAATTATGATGGATAGCATAAAGACATAATTAAACATGTTTACCAACATATAGTTTAACATTTGAAGCTTATATATATGTTAGATCTAGATAATTCGTGTATTATAGTTCCTTATTCAGGTAGGTAATATATTATTTGTGTGTATAAATTATATTTAATACATATACAAGCTTTTTGATCTATCAATATGACAATAACAAAGTGCAAACAGAGTAAAAGCTATCGTCATCTGCTGTGGTCGATCGATGTATTTAGGTATATTTTAATTGATCAAAAAAAACCATTGTGAATATAATTTGTGCTAAAACTATGCCTAAGCCACAATTTGGTCAATAATCAACCTATCTATAAAAGCCATTTCGTATAAATAACCTTCAAAAGGTACGAAAAATGTGTCCCAAAATCTTCCTTACAAGGCGACTATTTCACGAGAAAAGGGCCATTTTTGGGACGCGATTTATTTCATAACAACAACAGATTAATGTGAACAAAATTAACATGTCATTACCTTGACTCTTGAAGTGTGGCTTAGGAAGGTTTTCCGCCATAAAAGAGAGAGAAAATCAAGTTATAGTCAAAACATCACCTTGCATACAAACTTTTTACTAAAACTTGGCAAAATGTTAGGCCCTAGCCTTAAAAATCGACCATACTTACGTCAGTTCTTTCGTCACGATTTTCCACTAGGTTGCGCCATCTTGAAATAACCAGCCCACCAATGGGGTCGCGCGAAAGACCCCACGTGATCATGAGTGTCCTATCCAGTGTTTTTATTATCCATGATATAACTTACAACAAGTCTAAACACTAAGCGCTTTGAAAATGTTCTAACAATGACCCACGAGTAGTTGGCCATAGGGGGCCTTTGATTTGTTTTTACAACATTTTTACGTCGTCATCATAGCTATTTGTACCATTTATACAATTGACTTTATAATGCTCTTTTAGTGTATTTCAAAGGGATCAGTGCGTTAAAGTCATGAAATACGGTGTTTCTGTAATATTTTTCATCTACATTTTACAAATTTGTCTTGAACAGACAATTAAGATTAATATATACTCCAGTTTCGAGATTTTTTTTACTCAGCGTTAGCCTCAAAACCATGTAATATATTCTTTTGTTCAGTAACAGTCCGTGCAAATGAAAGAGATTTGTGAGCATAGAAGACAATAAAAATATATCGAAGTCTCACGAATTTTATCTAAATTTCTGCATATTTTACACACAATTGAGGCTAACACTGAGTAAAAGAGATCTCGAAACTGGAGTATTCATTAAGATTATTAATATCTTCAGAGTATATCCAAGGGGCATCAGTGTTATAGCTCCAGTTATCTCTAGCTGTCAAAAACTGGGTCCCACCACTCCTACTGGGCTAATAGACTAAACTGCATAATCCTCAACTAGCCCGACTTCACGCTCATAGAGCGTCTAGTTAATATTATTTATTAAATCCTTTGAATTTGTATTTTTTTTAATTAAACTAACTGAACTTAATAAGCCGGCAAAAAACTTTGGATGCGTACACACTTAGTTATCGGTTCTTATAATAATCTTATCTGAGATCGATCCAGGTCGATTCGACCTCGTTTTGGCACTCTTCTACTTCCTAATTTCAGATGAAGAATTGAATTATGGACACGCTTAGGAATAGATTAGATCAAAGAGATATCTCAAATCAATTTATGAACACAAAACACTTGTGACAAGGTCATTTCAAGCCAGCTCGATCTTAGTTCAAAATCAATCAAAATTAAAATATAGAGTGACCATGATTAAGCTACTGTTTTATATTAATAACATATAAAGGTGATTTTGAAGATTTTGAAACTGAAAATACGATTTGTCAGCTAGTAGAGAGACAATACATTCGTTATTGGCAAATGACGTGCAAATTTGACTGATTGAAAACTTTCTATACATCTCTGATGAAACTATAATATTCAATTTGGGGGGGGGGGGGGGGGGGGGGGGGGGGGGGGGTTGTTTGTTTGTTTGTTATAATGCCTATAGCCTAAAACGATGTTTTTGCCAAAAATATTATGTTGTCCATCATTTGTTGTGAAAACTTTTGTCTGTTGAAATAATACCCATGCCCATGCCTTGCAGTTGGTACTCTTAAACAGGAAGTTCCATCATAAAAGGGGGGGGGGGGGGGGGGGGGGGGAGTTGCTACGTCAGATTGGGCATTCAAAAATTTTAAATTTCAAAAAAATGGCGGACCAAGGCGGGATTTGCATTGAGAGCTAATAAATCCTCTAAAAATGTTTAGAAATGTCCAAAAATTATCATTATGCAATAAAAATCATTGAAAACTGAACTAGGGTTAAAATATGTGTAGTTTATTTATGTTGTGACCAAAAAGAGTGGTGTAAAATCGACTAAACCAAAAGTGTAAACAAAAGCGCCGTAGCGACAGGAAGTCTTTGCCAAAAACCAACAGGATGCTGTTCGGTTTGTGGCGGATTTCTGGTTCTTGACAGCTACCAGCTGAGGAGAAGAGGGCACTGTGGCCGTATAACCATCAGTTGCAATAACAACCATGAAACAGTTTGGTTTGGCTCAGCCAATTTACAGTCAAAATACGTTGCGAACCTCAGGCAAGAGCTTTAAATCACACATCTCTCGTTTGTAGACTTGTCATAGTATAATCCTTGGAAATCTTCGTTTGTTAGGTTAAAATATTATTATATTATTGTTTACTTCAAGGACATTAAAAATACCTGCATGATTGCTTTACTTTAAATAGTTATTCATGGATTCATAAGTTTTGGACTTACAGAAACACAGTATCGAAATTCTGCTAAGGCAGCTGGCCTAGGATCAGTTGAGCACACTAATCATGACACTGGTATAAACAAAAAATCTCCATGAATGTTTTGAATGTTGAATATTAATGTTAATTATTTGTTATACTTGCTTTGCTGATGGCATTGACCTCTAAAATCTATTATATTACTTTTTATTGCAGTCCTGCTTTGGCACACAATACTTGATCTACATGGATATCCCAAACGTGTGATCCAAATTACAACTGCACAAGACAAGTTCATTTGTGTTTGCTTTATTATTATAACATTTTGTCTTTTCTGTTCCTTTTTTTTTTTTTTTGCTTCTCTTGATTACATTTTGCTACACATGCATAATTACTTATTTTTTTTCATTTCAATAAATTTTTTGAATAAAATATTTCAGATAATATATGATCTATATTCAGATAATATATTACTGATATATTTTGCTCATCATCATGATTGTTTTTACAGGGTTCGTGCTGATGTCACTAAACAAAATCTAAGGAGTTTTCAAGGACCAAAAAGTAATTTTTAAGCACTTTTTGCGACAACTTTGATATACGAAAATGATGTACAATACTATAATTTTTACTAAACTTTACTTTGAATTTTTACCCTATTTTAGCTAGAATTAAGGAGTTTTTGCTGATTTTCTAAAATTCAAGAGCTTTTCAAGTGCCCTTAAAAACGTAAATCAAATCTAAGGAGTTTTCAAGGAGTTTAAGGAGTAGCACGAACCCTGTTTTTAGTCTTCAATAATCTTGATTACCTGGCTGCCCTCAAGTCAGTTAATGCCGACAGACTTGAGACTTTTGTAAAGGAGACAGAAAGAGAGGGGCCTTATGTAGTTAAAATCACTCCCGTAGGAACTTTGTGATCATTTTTCTTTCTTTGCTTAAATCTGTAGTTTGGAAGGTGCTGATTTAATTAAAAGATGTCACCAATTTTTCTGAAGTCATTTAAGGGTATTTTATGCAAACTAGCTATGACGTCATCACTTAATAATAGAATATTTAGAAAATAATTTATTTCAAGCCTATTTTCGTAAAAAAATGCCTAATTACCAAGGACATAAGCTTGCAAAACTTTTCCATGTGAAAAATAGTTATTTTTTAAAACATTCTATCATGTAACATTTAGTCTTTCTTATTTTTCACATAGTTTTGGAAAGTTTGTTTGATTTTTTCTTTGTAATTCACTACATTATTGATGACTTTAGTGATTTCAGGTTAAAAGTTGCTAATTTGTCATCATTGCTGTTGTTTCTGGTTCACGGGATTTGTATGTGTATGCTTAATTAGAAAAAAGCCCAAATTATAAGAATTGGGCTTCCTGTGGTAAATTTCCTTCTCTACTGTTTCTGGCAGTAATAAACAGAATCAAAGGCCACCTATGGCCAACTCGTGGATCACTGTTAGAACATTTTGAAGGCGCTTAGTTTTTAGACCACTTTTAATGTTGACTTTGTTGGATATAACTTAAAAAATCTCAGAACATTATGAAAATAATGAATGTTAGCATATTGAAAAGACAAGGAATTGATTTCAAACAAATAAAACTTTATTTATAATAGATTTGAAATTTATGTATAAATCTTAATTGTAAGGCCACAAGTTCCTATTAAACCTCTATTAAAGGAGATCTTTGGCGATGTTAGGCGATTTTAGCAAAAAGCTCTTAAATTCGTAGGCGATGTTAGGCGATTTAAGGCGTTCTTGGCGATGTTATGAACCGGAGAAGGCCGATTGCACAAGTAGATTAACTATTAAAAAGATGAATTATGTTTTGAAAATATTGATATTTATCTGAAAAAAGTATAATTATATAATAGTTACTTGTTTCTTTGCTTTGATGGCAGTTTGTATTGGAAAAATCCAGCTTTCATGTCGTTGTTTTTATCTACCTTGGGCTCCTGACCTTGCTGATCAATCTGCTTTCTGAGAATTCGAGGATCGAGTTGGCTCGAGTATCAAAATCGGTCCGATATTGACATGTTTTAGAAAACTTCTTTTCGTAAAACGTTAGAAAATAACAGCTTGCAATTGTATAATGTCTTGAGCAAACAATATACCGAAAGCCAACGCTGATTTGGAAGAGTAAATCGATGTAGAAGTACGAGAAATCCGAATAAATTCGTGTTCAAATCCAAGATGGCGATTTATTTGGGCTTCCTGTGGTATTTGGGCTTCCTGTGGTGCAATACCTCGTGCTTTGAACGAGTCATCCGTTTTTAAGCCGTGTCTGGGTGCACGTTTTAAAATTCAACGTAAATAAATTCATAAAAAATTATTTACAATGCAGTATGTTTGTTTTTGTTATTTTTACGTGTCTGTTTTTGAGTTGTTAGACTCCTCAATCATTCTGAGCATGCGCGAAGGATCGAATATCTGATTTAGTGATCTCTCGCATATAAATAATTTCGCTTAAAAACTTAAAATTAGAAAAGATACACCATTTTTTACGTTATTAATAATAAGTATGCACTCGTTGTTGGTGATAACTTTTATTTGCGATTATATAGTGAAGTGTCCCACATGGGAGGTTAGAAAGATTATTTGGGGTATAAATTTTAAACTTACACAATGACTACATAGTGAGAATAGCTTTGTGAGGTTAGAACGTGACCCCTATGGTGGGGTAATTTAAAGGTGTGGTGGGGCATAGGCAGCCCAACTATACTCCTTTCGAGGATTTTTTATTTTTCAATAAAGATTCAATGGAAAAAAAATGCGCGCGACTATTTTGGTTTCTTCGTTTGGCGCGCGCTCGTAGTCTTTGGTTTTCCTGTGGCGCGCTTGTAGATTATGGGGTTCCTGTGGTCAATCCCGCGGGATGGATGGTCAGCAGGGTCAGGTACCTTGTATATTGTGACAAGGCATGAAACACGGGTCACGTGATGGATCGATGTGTGCCCCAGGTAGCTGGGACACTTTTTCGTGAAGCGCTCGTGATTTTTCATTCGTTTGACATTCGTAGAGTAGGTCGAACAGTCTCCGAAATTAAATAGAATGACGTCTTTACAACAAAACACAAAACAAAACAAAACAAATAGACGGAGGAACAGCGAAAAAGTTGTGTTTGCTCCCTGTTCACTTTTTTGAAATGGCGTTCAAAATGTCGAGTAAATATTTTCTTTTTGTTAAAAAGCTGATATAAACAAAGCAAAAAAAACAAAAACACTCAATGCATCACATAAACAGAACAGGTAGTTCTAAAAGTCACTTTTATTGTTGAATAAGAACGAAAAAAGATCAAAAAAGTTTATATTTGACAGTTTTGTTTTTGAATTAAAAAGAGTACAAAAAAGCAGCCTATTTAGGTTATTGATGTCAAAGGATAAAGTAAGATATCTGTTCAGTGAAGAAAGTGAAGTTCAATTTCACATTTCTAAACAATGCAAACCCAAGCGAATGACAAGGCATCCAACGGACAAAGTTTAGCACACAAATTATTCACTTGAATAAATAAGCTTGCAAAAACAGATGCTTTACGATATAGCTATAGTCAATATCTTAAGTATTCATCAATGCATTTTTGTTCAAAGCAGGATTACCTGACTATCATGGCGATTTCTGTTCGTCCGAATTTAGCCGTGAATTGTACTTGATTGAAAAATGTCCAAGCAATCCTCAACTCAAACTAGCCACATAATGTCCATGTCAGTAGTGAGTAAATATCATCTGCTTGAGGTTAAAGGATGTCTAGATTTGTTTGTTAGCTAATAAATCCATTATTACGACCAAAATCATCGGGGATTTCCCAACAAGAACCGGCCAACAAACATGTTATTGACGACAAACTCGATGTTTCATTAGCTTGCAAACTACATTGTTTTCCCCGTACTACCAGCTTTACCACTGATAAAAACATTGTGTTCACACATTACACGGTCAACCACTTTCCTTTGCTCGGTGTTTAAAGTAATTTCGGCCATTATGTGTAAGAAAATCCCTAAAAAAAAGCTTTTACGACGGACGAAGTATTTAGTTTTAGGTAAAAATATTCCGAAAATTCGCCAAGATTTCGGAAAAATTCGTGCATTCACGACAGTTCACGACTTCCTCGAAACCTCTACGAATGTCAAACGAATGAAAAATCCCGAGCGCTTCACGAAAAAGTGTCCCAGCTACCTGGGGCACACATCGATCCATCGCGAGTTTGAGCGTCCAAGAGGGAATTCTCGTCATATAATAAAGATTGAAGGCTCAAACTCGTAAGTTATCTGGAGATAGATGATTTGTTTACATATTCGTAGAAAAATCATTAATTCGTCTTTTAGGTGATGAGATAGTAGCGAAATTGTGATCCATCACGTGACCGTGTTTCATACCTTGTCATAATATATACTTGTCTCCCGCGGGATTGACCACAGGAACCCCATAATCTACAAGCGCGCCACAGGAAACCCAAAGACTACAAGCGCGCGCCAAACGAAGAAACCAAAATAGTCGCGCGCATTTTTTTCCATTGAATCTTTATTAAAAAATAAAAAATCCTCGAAAGGAGTAGTTGGGCTGCCTATGGGTGGGGTAGGTCGTGAAGTATTTACACAGGAAGCCCAAAGTGGGGGAGGGGTAGTCTAGATTACGTCATTACACAGGAAACCCAATTGGGAGAGTAATTGTTTGAAAGATGATGTAATGCATTATAGTGAGGTACGCTGACCAAAATCTTGGGGCTCAAAAGTTTACACTGACGATCTAGTGAGTGAGTGAGTGAGTGAGTGACACTTCCGGTTTAAAAGTCCCATCCCAATAACTCGAGGATCTTCGATCCACGAGTTAAAAATGATGCAAATTATTAACAAGCAGTTTTGTTGGAAACATCTATAATATATTTCTGATAAAAAACAACATATAAAGGTTTGTTTTAATCAAGTCAGCCTCTTTTGGCAATGGCTGTTCTCAAGTCCGCCATGTTGTTTTTTTCGTGTTTCGTGACTTGAAGCTTTACACCTGTATTAAGGTATGTACAATAATCAATTTTACAATGCATGATTATAAGATGCTGATGATCATTTTTTTTGGTTAAAAATGGCATAAAATCGTATTGATAGGAATCTATGACAGCATTTTCCTTCTTACACCTGTTAATTACCCATGATCCTTTGCTTCCTAATTTTAAGAATATCGATTATTTGTAAGTTTTTGCAACTTTAAACACCCAAAAACTTGAGAAAAATAACAAAACAGATGTATGCAACTGCATCTTATCGATTTGACAGTTCTAACTAAAAAGATAAGTATAATTTAATATTAATCTACAGATACAGTTGAGATGGAATAAATGAGTTGATATAAATGGCCAATATCATAGGATATTCTCAGCAAGTAAGTAGAAATGTGTCTCACTTTACATTTTTTGGAGATTTTTTTTCTCACAATTTAAAATGATCTATAATTAGACAGTGATCATAGTATATTGCTAATGCATTTCAGCTATGGAAATTCCATTAAAGAAAAGAAGAGTTGATGAATCTGCTGACTTTACGAAATGCATTATTTGTCAAGAAATTAAGTCAAATGAGCTACTTGTCAAAAGTATTAGTGATGAAGCCTACGGAAAAGTCTTGCAATATGTATTTGCCAGAGCGGCATACAGGGAGGAAAAGTTGATTGAAATCAGCAAATTGACCGAAGAAGATTTGAGAAAAAGCAATGCTTCATTCCATGCAAGTTGCAGGAAAGGGTTGGTCAGTTCTGAAAAACTAGAGCGGGCAAAAGCCAGATTTGAGAAGGCAGCTGAATCCAAGAATGCTTCTGTTCTTTTCCGTACTTCTGGTAGGCCATCTCTTGCATCACGATCATGTTCTCTTGTTCCTCTATCTCAAGAGTCTGGCGAAAATGTAGCTGGAATCTCTAAACGTATATCTCGCTCATCCACAACAACGTACGACAAGCAATTGTGTTTCTTTTGCCAAACGCATGATGACAAACAGCCAGTCCACGCCATACAAACTGAAAGCAGAGGGAAACAGCTCTCAGAGTTTGTTAAAAGTTGTGACAATGACCTATACAAAGTCTTCCTTAGTAGTGCAATAAGACAAGAAGATGCCCTGTCAATAGATGTTCAATATCATCGTGCCTGTTGGACAAAATATGTAGTGCGAGCCCAAGGTAGCCAGACCAAAGAAAAAGGAAGTGACTTACAAGAAAATAAGATTGCTGCTGATGTGGAATTCCTGAATCTCATCAAAGGACTGCTGTCAAAAGGAAAGATTCTAAGTCTAGATGACGCACACCAAACTTATTCAAATATTTTGAATGATCATTTTTGTAACTGGTCACCTTGTAGAAAAACTGTGAGACAGTTTTTGATTGATCATATTGATGATCTTGAGTTTATAAGTGCATTTCAACGAAACAAACCCGACCGCTTCTGTCTAAGTGCTGCCAAGGTCGCCGCTATAGAAGCAGCTCTTAACAAGCCATCAGAACATAGTGAACTCGAAGTCATCTATGACTGTGCAAAAATAGTGCGCAAGGAAATAAATGAGGCAAGTATGTGGCAGTTCAATGGATCTCTTGAACCAGATGAAAAAGTAATTGCTCCTACCAAGTTATTCACATTACTCCAGTGGATTCTTTCAGGCGTCGTTTCTGACCTACATACAGAACATCGTACAGAAGATGTAAACACAAGTGCAATGCTTTTGTCACAGCAGATAATGTATCATACAAAGACCCACAGGCAGGTTAACTACAAGCCTAAAAAAGATGAAGAGGAAAGGACCTTCCGTCACCACCGTGAGTACCCACTACAGGTTGGAGTTGGACTTTTATCTCACCAACAAATGAGGAGCAGATCTATGATAGATGTTTTACATCAGCTGGGAGTCTCTGTTGATTATACACGTATTTTGCGCATTGAAACACAACTTGCACAAGCTGTCCTGCAAAATTCAAGTGAACACAACATTTACATTCCTCCTGAACTTACCAAGGGGAAATTCATCTTCCTAAGTGTTGACAATTCAGATTTCTCAGAGGATACACCAGATGGAAAAAACAATCTACATGTTGTTTGTCAGAGAAACACGAGAGAGAGTTCAAAAGTCACACTAGATGTTCTTAATGAGGTTCCAAAACACAAGTCGTTGCCAGAAACCTCTATTCCACAAACAGAATTACAGCCATGTTATGTCCCAAAAAATGTATAACCTAGGTTCCCTGGTTTTGACCTTGATACAAAACCATTACGTAACATCACTGAAAACGCACAGCAATCAGACCTAGCATGGGCAGTTAGTCATTCCATCACTAGATCACAGTCCGATCAGCCACAAATCCCAACTTGGTCTCCATATAACTCAAAGTTAAAATCAACAGCACTACCACTTACTACAGTCGCAATGATGTCTCTTCTTGCCGCTCCTGCACATGAGTGGAGTACTATGCTTACTGTCTTAATGCAGGCACAGAAGATCACTGCGATAGTCATGGGAGAGAACCGAAAGACCATCAATACCTTTGACCTTCAACTCTATGAGATGGCAGTGAAGTTGCAGCTTCATAAAGCACCAGAGTTTGATCACATGATTTTTCGGATTGGAGAGATACACACAGTGATGACCTCATTGCGCGCTCTTGGAGCGTCTATCGAGGACAGTGGTTTAGACGACGCCTGGGTAGAAGCAGATATATACGGCCCAACGACAAAGCACCAAATCCTTGATGGAAACCATATGAAGCGTGCTCTCACAGCTCACAGCATAACTTACTCAGCATTGAATGACCTTTACATAGAGGCCTTTTAAAAGAACTAAAGAACCGATGGTGATGCAGAATGTACTAGAGTACTACAAGCTTCCTTAGAAATGAACACGATCTGTCAGGAAAAGCAGTACGAAGAACTTGGAGAACAACACGATAAGCTCCTAGCTGCACTGGAAACTGATAATCTTAAAGCAAGGCTTGAAAACTTTGACAAAGGAATGGAATCACAAAATCCACTATTCAAGTTTGTGCGAGACTACATGAAGTTTGTGGGTTGTATCATGATGTTTGTACGTGCAACAAAAGAAGGTAACTGGAAACTTCATCTAGAATCATTAAAGTCTTTGACAAAGTATTTTTTCGCACACGATCGTCTCAACTACGCCCGTTTAGTCCCACTCTATATAGCCCAGATGCAAAAGCTAGAAGTTGAGGATCCAGATGTATATCACGAGTTCACACAAGGGAACGTTTGTGTTAATAAGAATAAGATTCCTTTCTGTGCGATTGGCCCTGATCATGCCATAGAGCACGTTAACAAGATGATGAAGATCCGGGGTGGGTTGAAAGGTCTGTCGCAGCAGCCAGCCGCCATGACTAGATGGTTTCTAATTGCACCAGAGCTGAGTAGAATCGCAGTCCAAGCAGAAGTAATGGTTGGTGTACAACGCCAAATGCCAAAACATCATCATGACTTGACTGATGCAGTAATCAAGAGGTACAATGAGAACATCTTGAAGCTTAAGGAGGTACTCGAGGCTAATGACCCTTTCCTGGAAGGAGATGATCTCATCAATATCATTACAAAAGATGTTATGCCAACTGAAGTCAAAGAGGATATTTCAAATCGTGACCACATTGGTCAGGAACGCTTTGACAGTTTTGTCAAAGAACGAATCGGTACTGGTTGTACGCTAAGTGTCTGGAGCCCAATGAAAGAGGCCAATCTGAAAACATGGAAGTCAGTCAGGCTTTCAAAGAAAAACAAGGCATCCAATACCATCGCAGCTTTAAAGGATGATAGGGCGTTGTTTGCTCGATTCCTCGTGGTAGTTCTCTCTAGGCCAGAACTGGATGTGAAGGAAAGCATCAGCAAGTTTGAGTTGTCACAATACCCCAGGGCACTTTTTACCTCTGATGGGAATCTACGACACTGTGTTGCTAAGAGTAAGCTTCTGAACATTCTAGAGGGTCTTCTTCCTGAACAGCAACCTCCAACTTCAGAAGAGCTCGGAAGAACTGTGGTCATCATTGATGCAATGGCAGTGGTCCAGTCAATGGGAAAGCCTACCTAGGTGAAAACAGGGCGTGATCTGGCAAACCATTTCGTTGAAATAATCGATAGCAGGTCAACTCATGCTAGTGAAGTTAAGTTGTCTTTGACCGATATGATGTGCCACATTCCCTAAAGGAGAAAACTCGTCAGGTGCGCCAGGGCACAAATCCATCTGTAGTGTACCAGATTTCAGCTGATGCTGTTATTGCCAAAGTGACAATGGCACAACTGTTATATTGCAATGAGAATAAAGGGGCTCTAACAATCTACCTTGCATCTCATCTCATCGATTGCAAGAAAGATGCAGAGAAGACATATGTTGTCACTTCGAAGGATGACTGTATGTCTTCATGCAATTTAAATCTTCGACATCTGCGAAGTTGGCAGGAGGAGACAGACACCCGTATGCTACTACATGCTGTTGACGCTACTGCAAGGGGAGCATCCTCCATCACCATCCAGAGTCCTGATGCTGATGTCCTTGTTCTTGCGTTGTGGTTGTACAGGCGACTTTGTCCTTCCACCTCATTAATTGTAGGCACTGGAGGCAAGCGGAGAAGTATCGCACTTGGTCCACTTCATGAAGCCATCGGAGAAGAACTGGTTAATGCACTACCTGGATTTCATGCTTTCACAGGATGTGACCAGACAGGAACCATTTGCGGAAAAGCAAAGGTATCATGTTGGAATACGCTGAAGAAGTCTGAAAGACCTATTCTTGATGCATTCTCTAGCCTCGGAAGTAGTCAAGTCATTTCAGATGATACTTACCAGATGCTGGAGCGATACACCTGTCAGTTATACATGTCATCTACACAGCTAAGCAGTGTACAGGAAGTGAGGTGGTTGCTTTTTAGCAATAAGCAATATACAGATGAACAGCTTCCGCCTACTCAAGCAGCTCTACACCAGATGATAAAACGTGCTAACTACGTTGCACTTGTTTGGAAGGCATGTGATACACCACAGCCAAATATTCCTGCTCCAACTTTGCATGGATGGAGACAAGATGGAGATAGATTACAAGCTGTTCCAACTACTCTTCCTCCTGCACCAAAGGCTGTTCTACAGCTCATCAAGTGTGGTTGCAAGGGAAAGTGATTCACAACGAGTTGTTCCTGTTGTAATAACAGTCTCAAATGTACAGATATGTGTGCTTCATGTCAACTGCGAAAACAGAAACAGCGACAATTCAAGTTCTACAGTGAATGAAGACAGCGACGATGAAGACCTTCAAATGTAAATAGAAACATTAACTGCTGTCTATGTAAAATAGATTGAAAGATAATTAGATTATGGGATGAAACTGCACAACATGTTCTGTGTACCACTGACTTAAAACGATACATGTAATATACTCAAGTGCTTGTCACTTAGAAACAAGAATTTACTAAATGTATATTCAATAAAGTCTTATTTTGAGCTCATGTCTTTAGTTCTGGTTTAATTATGATGTCATATCTAATTTGTATAAATCAGCCAAACATTAAGTAAGTGCAAAATTCATTTCCATTCCACTATTGCAGCTAATAACATCATAACAAGAAGAAGAAATGCTAATATTTCGTTAAAATAGTGAATTATCAGGCTAATTACTATCATTTTTTAAGGATCTGATGACGTCATACTTAGAATGACGTCATCAAGGTGGAAAAAATTGGTGACAACTTTTTTTGGATTTGTTATCCCTCAAACTTACTATTTATGAAAAGAAACTAAAATGATCACGAATTTCCCACGGATTTACATAAGGCCCCAGACTAGATGTGAGGATGTAATTAATTGTGGTAAATAGGTAAATTTAAGTTTGTCTGATCATCAGATGGATTAGCTAACATGAAGATATTATTAACTCATGACTTAATTAGCTTAATTAATATGGATTGTTATAATACAAGACTGGTTAAGTAAGCGACCAAGTCAAACAAATTGACAAATTAACAATATTTTCATTTGTGCTATCAAAATTTGTCCCAAGGTTTCTATCAAATTTGCTGGCATTCGCAATTAGGATTTGAGAAGTGTTATTAATAGCTGTCCTTGCGAATATATATTTTTCTTAGCCAGTCCAGATAAACTTGAAACAATTATTGCTCTCCTTCTAAAATAATTAAATATGGACAAAATAAAATATTGTTCTATTTTATAGATTGTTATCACTGAGGCCAGACATGACTCGTCCAGAAATGCCTAGCACACAACTGTGACAGCAATGTCATACTAGAAAGTAATATAGTGTCCTCCACATCAATTGTTCTTTCACTTACATCATTTCAAGACAGTTGATTATTATTAAAAGGCCTACCTTAGCAATAAGAATATTTTGGCTACAGTAAACTGGTCGAAAAGTAAGGTTACTTCAGCTTCAGCAAGAGAAGTACCAATGACAAAAGTACTGCTTGAAAATTTAGAAGCAATCGGTATGAGAATGATTAATTATCACTTTTGATCACAGGCAGCCCAAGCAAATCACTTGTATTCAGTGGACTTTTTTTCATTTTTTTTTTTTTCAATAAAATGTTACTAAACTTTGTCTGTAGTTGTTGTGATGTATTTAAATACTTTTTGGATGATTTTTAGCTAGTTTTAAGCCATATTTATAATTTCTCCCCCACTAGTAATATATTTACACAAGGCTGGCGACTCGGGTGGACATTACCTTCACTTTCATCGGCAGTTAATCCCCGAAAAATCCCTCCATAATCCCCAAAACCAAGTCTGAGTCAAAGGCCAATGATCCTTCTATCCATAACTTTTACTAGAATTCAGAAATACAAGTCTAAACCTAACGATTTGCTCTGTTTTCTTGCTTTTTGAAGTCGTTGTTTCACTCCGGAATATCCGTTAGCCGTCCAATTCGGACATGAAGCTTTGTGCCCTGGCCTGATTTTATGAAAAATCACTCCCCTCAGTGGTAGGGAGAGCAGTTACAAACTAAAACGCTCTAGGAGCACCCACGAACCAAACACGTCAAAACAAACGCTCGTTAGTTTTGTAACTGCTCTCCCTACCACTGAGGGGAGTGATTTTTCATAAAATCAGGCCAGGGCACAAAGCTTCATGTCCGAATTGGACGGCTAACGGATATTCCGGAGTGAAACAACGACTTCAAAAAGCAAGAAAACGGAGCAAATCGTTAGGTTTAGATTTGTATTTCTGAATTCTAGTAAAAGTTATGGATAGAAGGATCATTGGCCTTTGACTCAGACTTGGTTTTGGGGATTATGGAGGGATTTTTCGGGGATTAACTGCTGATGAAAGTGAAGGTAATGTCCACCCGAGTCGCCAGCCTTGTGTAAATATATTACTAGTGGGGGAGAAATTATAAATATGGCTTAAAACTAGCTAAAAATCATCCAAAAAGTATTTAAATACATCACAACAACTACAGACAAAGTTTAGTAACATTTTATTGAAAAAAAAAAAATGGAAAAAAATCCACTGAATACAAGTGATTTGCTTGGGCTGCCTGTGTTTTGATTAGTAAATATACGTCTATTAAGTATCTCCACTTGACGAACATTTAGTTAGTTCATTTTAAAAGTTGTAATCTTTTAACATTACATGCAATTTTCAAGGATATATAGTTTAACATACAAGAAAGGTACTTGGCATGGGACTTGAGTCACTGAGTCATATATAGTGACGTATATAGTGACATACCCTATTATATACATATACATCTATTACAGTCGTTCTCAGTCACACGTGCCTGTTCACTATAAAACATTGCAGCCTCAACTTGATTTTGGTCGACGTCATTCAACTGTATTTCTAAGGCAACACGTACCTGAAAATGTCCCTTGCAAATCAGCGATAAGTTCGTTAAATAGAGCCGTTCTGCCCATAAAATGGTTTATATCGATTTTAATATCTCCAATATTGGTTTCCGAGTATTCTAGGACGAAAATGTTTGATAAAAAGACAAAAAGAAGATTCAATTCCATCAAAATAAGATATAATTTAAACAATTTGTTCGTAATGCTTATTTATCGCCGTTAGGCAACGGACTATTTTGGCCGAGTTTCCATGGAAATATCGTTGATTGACTTCCACGAAAATCTTTTTTTTTTTTTGATACCTTGTCGCGTTTTAAAGTTATTGTACGATTTCTACAAAAATAGCGATTTTTAGCTATATTTATATAAACTTTACAGTAACTTCAAAACGCGACAAGATATAAAAAAATGAGGCACGGTTTTAGACTTTTAGGTTTTAGCACGGTATTAATCATCAATTGTGCAAAGTCTGGACGAATTCGGTTGAAATCCGGTGTTCCTGGAACTTCTTAAAAATGAGCGGTCAAAAATCATAAGATACCCACTTAAAAATATCGAGCCGTATTTCTTCAAAACAAATCACATAGTTGCAATCTCCATTTATTCAGCTTTAAGAAAATATATATGATTATTTCAGTAGTTAGCGTGCTATGAGGAGTTAATGAGCATCGGTCTCGAAGGTCCCCTGATACCTTAACGTGGCTTTTGAAAAAGGAAGGTATCAGTCAAGCTCTTCAATTTCCCAACAGTTGTCTACTAGTGTATGCATACACAGATGTATTCCCATGGATGGTTTAGAGAAGACATTTGAGTGGAGAAACAACAATTCGCTTGAAACTGGTAGAGCCAAACAATTTCCTATCTGCAATTGTCACAGTTTGCCAATGGCTTGGTCCTGTAAGCTACTGCAATGTAAGTAACCTAGGATACGCCACTTTCTTGCAGTTGAATAACATCGATGAGATCACTCATCCAATCACAAAACAGAAGATAAAAGTTATTGTGAGAGGCCTTGCATATGAATCAAGTAGAAGCACAACCACTGGAGTTTCCTCACAAGCTGCAACCTACCCCATTCCTGGAGCCCCGGAACACAAGAACATGAGTCCTATTTGCGAAGAACCAGTAAGAAAATCTGAAACAACAAAATAAACGGAAAATCAGTATAAAGTATGGCTGGATGGAAAAAAAGACAAGCAAAATCGAAGAGAGTTTGCAAGAGATAATTTTGGTTACACTGGTAAAATAAATATTACTGGCATTGTATTTGATGATTTTTACCCTGGCACCATGCACAAATGCATGAGGGCGACTGAAACAATAGTAAGAAGAATTGGTGTGGTGGCAGAAAATAATGGAATCTAGAAAGAATGGTTCAAAGAAGTGAAAAAAGTGGCAAGAAAGGTTAATGATAAATGGGACGTAACGTTTGACGAGCATGGAGTACTTGCATTTTACTCAGAAGCCCCAAAATTATTGAAGAACGCTGGATTTAAAGGAATATCCTTAGACATTTTGTCACAATTTTCATGATCTGTTTAAAGTCCAAGTGGCATGAAAACGGCCTCTTTAAATTAATCCCACAGACATCCTCTACGTGTTTCTTAACGTATATTTATTACGTGTATACCAAAAAAAAAAAATTGGAAAGTCTTTAATATTACGAAAAAAACAGCGGAAAACGTTGCCTTTTTCATCCGAGCGCGCGAATCCGAAATAAACATGTGACGTCACGGGTGGACTTTGCACATAATTTCATGATGGCGGACGGTTCGCGCTCTTATTCATTTTGATGTAAAATGACAAAAAAGTGTGTAGCACAAGGCTGCAATTCACAAGCAAAATTAGGTGTAAGCCTTCACAAATTTTCCAAAGATCTTAAGCTGAATAAAAAAATGGGAAAACTTTGTTCTTCAACGAAGAAAGGACTGGCAAGACACAAAGCGCAGCTATCTTTGTAGCTTACATCTTTTGCCCTCGGACTACTTGGACAGTGAACTCAGAAAGTCACTGGGATACCAAGGACTGTAAGTATGAATTGTATTATTATATATTACGAGTAGAGGAAGTATTTTTTTAATTTGTACTTACAGTTCATATAGATACGAAACGGAACTTCTCGATACAAATTGAAAATAACTTATGCAATTTTTTTGTAGACATAGACTAAAACCAGATGCCATTCCATCCATCTATGTTTTGCCTGAAAAAGTTGAGACACCGCCAATAAGAACTGCTTTTGAAAAGCGTGAAAAACTAAGGGTACGATTTGTATTCATTTCAATAGCGTAATTATGAATTAATTTAAAGCTAAAACTAGTCTTGTTTTGTCTTGTTTTACTATAGACATTAGAAAATGCAATGACCGAGGCCTATTGTCAGCAATATGAGCCAACAGAACAGTCAGTGGCAGAACCTCAAACAGTACAAGTTAGTAACTTTACATGTATTTGATAAAATATTTAAACATCAAATTTATCATCAAATGATCAATAGCTAATTTGTATTTTACCTGGTTAAATTGTTTAGGAACCAACCACGATAAGATAAGGCAAGAATTAAAACAGCGAGAAGTGTGAAATTACAGGCACGATTTCTAGAAAACAACAAGGGTATTTAATTGCTGAATGGATAATTAATTCTAGTCTAAAATAATATCATAATAATGTCTGTTTATTTTACCTAACAGCTTGTCAAGATAATACTACAATGACATGTACTCAGGTTGACAAAGCAATTCAGTGTGAGTTAACCTGTTGTGAACACAGAGATGTCAAGACATCAACACCAAAGAAACATGGCAACATTCAATATGAATTACCAAGCTTTGATTCTGATGACGACAGTATATCTGATGATAGTAAGTCCTAAACCCCATCTGACTCAGAGACAAGCCAACCTGAACACATGGATATCACAGGGAGATGATGATGATGATGAATGGTAAATTGTAGTTTTTAGCAGTTTTGCAACAACAGTATTTTAAATTATTGTTTTGTTTTGAATTATAGTGACCAACCATTTCAACCACTTCATAAAGAAAGCAAGTTTTTTTGTATTTCAGTCAGCATTGTTTCAACTCTTTACAGTCTGTTTTAGCTGTTTTTCCACTAATGTGAAATACCCAAAAATGAAATTTGCAGGATCATACTCAATACTCCAAATATATAAAGACTGTAAAAAAAGTTTCATTGGCAGTCTCAACCTATCATTGAAAACATCCCTGTTGGAGGAAATATTCTTTTGTCTGCATCCATCCTCTTTGCCGGTGCACTACCAAGTAAAGTACTGCGAGTATTATCAATATGTGGGATGAAAACCATGTCTTTATCAACTTACTTCCGGCACCAAAAAAATGTTTTACTAAGAACAGTCTCAAATGTTTGGCATAATGAAGAAACCAAGATTTGTGCAAGTTTAAAAAAGAAGCATCTGGTGTTAGGTGGTGAAGGAAGAAACGATAGCATGGGACATTCTGCAAAATATGGTAGTTACAGTCTAATGGAGCTTGAAAAGAATAAGATCATAAATATCAAACTTGTTCAGGTACTAAGTTTTGAACTATGTTTGTAGCATTTTGTGGGTCAGCATCATTAGTAAATATAGTTTATCATTATATATTAATGTACATGTTTTCTATATTTTCTGTATTGAACTATATTTAGAACATTATTATCATCATTATTATTATTACTTGTAAGGGCATTCAGAATTGTTAATGCACGATAATTAAATCATTATATCTTATTATTCTACTTCGATGTTTCCTTAGTCAGCTAATTTTCCGCCATACAGTTTTAATCCCTTCTTCTTCCAGTCCGCTTTACCTGCCGTTGCAGGATAGCTTTATCGAAACACCAACCGCCTTCAAAGATGCCTGATGAGAAGTCAATTAAGCAGGAAAATTTCGGGAAATTGCCAAAATATGAACTAAATTTGCTTTTTTATCGTAATGGCAGGGAAAGAAGGTAAACACAGGAAAAACATTGAAAATGTTATGGAAAACGGAGGAAAAGTTTGATCAATGAGTGGTCCAAGAATGACTCGCTTTATAAGACAAACTCAGAGGATTTCAACAGAACAGACAAAAAACAGGCAGCGAGGGAAGAGATACGAATGCTAATCGAAGAACAAACAGGAAGCCAGGCCGGTACGAGTCTAGTTTTACGTTTCGTCGGTTTATCGTGTCGCAAATCTGCATATTACCCAACAAACGCTGACAGAGAACACCAACCATTGTATATTCTAGAACAGTGTGCGCTTAAACAATGTTCAAATATGTGCGAATCACTCAGTCATAACAATCACAATCACTGATGAAGGTCTTAGTTTAATATCGAAACGTCTGAATAAATTTAACTAAACTCAGGCCAGAGTCAAACCAATTTGTATTTTAATATGGTAAACATTTTGAGGCAATCGACAAGAGGCAATTTTCCTCTAGCACTTGGTAATGACAAAGCAGATCGAAATCTACAGCAAATGAATCAGCAGGAACACTTACGATGCAATCTACGACTTCTCCAATCATAATGTAGGTCTAAGTGTTCAGTATTTACGAGTGTCTTGGGCTGTTTACAGATATCCAATTCTTCAGCTGTGCAAAATGCCAAGGATGGTAGGTATGAAAGCTGTAGCAGAGATATCCTTGAAAACGAAAATGACTGATTGACAGCAATCACCTTCTCGGCACAAAATAAAAAGCCAGTCGCTCTTGCAGCATTTAAAAACCACAGATGTAATCCAAATATGGTTGATAACATTAAAGAGCAGACTACCAGAAGCGACGTTCTTCAAACTAGGAGAAGAAAACCTATGGGTAGTGCTAACGTCATTCGTCGTGTACAGTTCAAATCACAGAGTCATAAAATGACATAAGTCACAAAAATGTTTGGTTAATTAATTCAAATTCATTTGTAAATTCTTCAGGTATTCGTTTATATCTATCATGCTATTTCCAAATGTCAGCCATGTATCAGTCAACCTTAATGATGGTTTTATCTGATTTAGATCACAGGAGGTTAAATAAAGCATGTAACTCCATGACAAGGCAGGTGTAATCGGTGTTTCTTCTTCCATATTTGAAGATCAGTAATCACCCAAACTGCAACATTCCACCAGACGAGTTGCACAACCTATGTCTTCTGATCAGTAGGTATATCCTATTATACAATCGCTTACAAATATTAGAAACATTCATTAAAATGGCTTGTTCAGGCCCGAACAAATTTTTTAACATTTTCTTTCACCATTCAGAATGATTGGGCGGTAAGCAGTGCAAACGACAGTGAATCCAAACTAGCAGCCAAATACGGTGTCACGGCGTACTCATCACAGACGTCACGTAATAGTACGAACGGCTCTGTAATACAATAACAAAATTGCTATTTTGACTCATTTCCCCATTTTTGCCACTAAAATCAATAGTATGGCATGAAAAAACAGTCAACTGATTGCTGTTTTCTGAAATAATATTTTTTGAAGTTAGCCAAAATTGTTAAAAATCATCATGAAATTGGGAAGTGAATGACTACATATAATGTGTTCCAGAATCGACTAAATAAAAAAGGAATAAATCGTTTACCGATCTCACTACATTCTTTGCTATATAATTTTTAACACTTCAGCTAAACGTATTTAGGCAAAGAACAAGGAAAGTCATCGATTCATTTTGAAAAATAAGAAGAACATTGCAGTTAAATGCTGATGACTGTGGTATACCGATGAATATTTTCAAAAATATCACATTTCCCCATTTTTTGTAAAATCAAGACTGTGAAATTATCTTTCAATGGAAAAAGGCCTAAGCGTTTTTGCAATAAAATGTTTGGAAATTAGTTTAGATTTTGAGATAAATTATTATGAAATAGTAACATTTTAGCAGTTTCTTGTACGAGACTGCGATTTCATGCGAAATTAATTTCTGCAGAAATAATTGAAGCGATTGGAACGGTGCCTATTTTAGTTTTCTTTTACACATAAGCATTAACGTTAATTTAAATATCCAGAGTCGCCGTATCCACTGAGCCAAAGAAAAATGACCACGAAGTCTTTGTTTATCCACTGAGTTAGCGGTGTAGTTAAAGGCGTTTGTTGCCCTTACATATAATAAGATATCTCGTATTCTCCATGTCGAAGAAGGACCTAAACAGCTTCTAATGCTAATTTACGGCTATCCAATCAAGAAAACAATAACGATAAACGATATTAAAAAACGTAAACATTACCAATCTTTGATGGTTATCAGACAAGGTCGACAAGGTCGCGCATGCTCAACAAATCTCCCCTCTGCTTCGCCCAGTAAAATAGCATGATAATAAAGTGCGCACGTGGCTATACGCTTCAGTGAAACCAGCAAAATTTCTCAAGCAGTGAAAATCATGATGTACAACATCAAATCAGTAAAGGGTTTTATTTATTTCATTCTAAATATACGTTATAACAATGTTCGGCCACTTATATCAATTATAAATAAAACAACAAAACTGTTTTTAGTTCTTACTCTGACTATAATTTTGAACATTTGACATGAAGTATGGATGGGAACTGTTTGGTGTAATAGCACGTCCGTCGCTTAATGTGATATCGCTCCATTGGGATAAGATCAGGGTTTTGAGGTGCTGGCGACATACCCCTTTAAAAAGCCAGATATACTTTTAAGCCAGACTCGTACCCAGTCGCTTCTCTCTCTCTCTCTCTTTTACGGATCGCGGTGCATCAAGGGAAGACTGAAATCCGGAATACTTTTTCTTCCTCCTTCCCTTGACCCTTTGCGCGCGCCCGGAAAAAAAGAAGAGTAACAACTGGGCACGAGTCTGCTTTTAAGCTTTCTAAGCAAGTGCAGCTCAATTTAATGATGAAATAAACTAGTCATAAAGATTTTAGTATACAATTCTAACATGTTTGTTTGCTATTTGCATGTTTTAGGTCAAGACACAAACTCTCAAAAATATTCTGGAAAAAATGTCCGAAGTACCGAAGCAAATAAACAACATCATGAAGGACCTCAAGTCACTTACTTAATTGATGTAGTAATTAAACAGAAGTATAATAAACAGATATCTTATAAATTAAGTAGTGTTCATTATAAGTACTCTGTGTCTCATGTAGTTTCTAGCATTTTCATCTGTTATCTCCATAAAAGCTTCAAAAACCCTTTCTTCAGGCTCGTCACAGATTTGCCAGTATACTTCATTATATCTAATCCAACTTTTGATCTGTGAGAATACGCCTTCACATGGATTAAAATATGGACTGTAACGGGGTAGATATACGATTAACGCGCCGGTAGCATTGATTGCATCAATAACTTGACAGCAGTGGTGAATAGCAGCCTTATCTGGAAAGTGCATTAATATTCACGATTAATTGTGTGTTGGTTACATTTAGGATTCTCTTATACAGTATATGTATTTCCACTTTTCGGAGGGGTACCCATGCGGGGTATTCTATAGTTTTACCGAAAATCATTCATTTTAATGTACTATACCAAGGCTCAAGTAAAGGAAACTGTATTACGACAAAAGGTGTTTTGCATAGAAATTCAACACTGTAGTACGTAGCCATGATAACATGTGTGGGTTAATACAATTGAATGGTTGCAATAGAGGAACGAGTTTGGTGCTTACAAAATCAAGAAATTGTTGCTCGTTGACTATCCCGCGATAGATACTAAGCTCTATCATTCCATCAGTGGACAAGATAGGAATAGCAGTTATTCTTGGGTCCAAATTTCCATACCACCTACATGCCTGTGCCGGGAAGCCTCGAAAACTATAACCGTAATTTCGTTCGATTCGTTTGTCCTGAAATGTGCAATATGAATCAGTTGTATTGATAACAAATGTGGATTAGATATTAAAAATACAGCTTGTGGACATGCAGATCAAATTAAAGTATAGAATCAATTTTTACAGTGCGCAAAATGTCATAAGTGTTTTTTGCAATATTTTGTTAATTAGACAGTAATAAAATTATAATTCTTATTGTTGTAACTTGTTTTTGATAGCGTTTTCCGATTTAGCTGCACAAAGGCAGATTTGGCACTAATAGTGCCAGATGATAGTATCAGTCTTAATATTTGTCTTTATTTCTGCAATGTTGTTCTTATTTTTTATTCTTACTCAGAAAATGTAATATTTTGAATACATGCTGCTCCAAATTCTAAGAACGGTAAACACGTATGCTAATTAGTATCTGGTACTATTAGTACCAAAGTCGCTAAATCGGAAAACCCTAATGATTCTGGATTTAAAAAAAGATACTGCACATTTATAGTTCACTCGTTCGTATTCACTTCTCAGATGAGAGATTCTCTTTAACTGCAATAAATAATAAAGATGTTAGCTGTTAGCTGTCACCTATTACATCGCACCTTCTGCTGCATAAGGCCTCATATTTAAAAGACAAGGCTATATTTAAAGAAATACGTTAACAATAACAATGATTACTAATCAATATCGTACCATACTTCACTGTTAACACAGGCTCCCGAAGACGTCTACGCGATCCTCTGTTAGCAAGGAAGTATGATTAATAAGATATAGAAGAGAAAAAAAAAAGAAGAATTGAAAGAAATATGTCTTTTGAATGAAATAATACTTTTTGCTGATTACGTTTCTACATGAATTATCAGTTCACCTATGCATTCTATTTCAACGTGTAAATGTGATTACATGCAAAAACACCTTTACTTTAAATGAGATTCAAATCTGTAATTCCTAAGCTTTTTACATGTTATGCCATTCATTTTAAAGAAATATTGAATAGTTGATAAAGCGAGACCTCCCACTAACTTGTCAAATGTCTTCTCGGAATTCTGCTAGCATCTTCTTCGGATTTTCAAGCATTTTCTCGACGAGAACGTCCTGTTCTTGATCAGTCAAAGACACCGAACCTATTGGTCTCCCAAGCGTTTAAGCCTGTGTATTTCCATTTTGAAAATACCTCATTTTGTATCTTACTACAGAGCGTTTTGATATTCAAGTAATCTGGCAATGGTTTTTGAATTGGCTGCGGCTAACCGCTCTCATCCGTAAGTCGTTACTGATAGGTCGCGGCATTTTGAGTGTGTTAAAAATTACGTACCAACAATACTTTTAGGTCTCACCTTTGTGGCTTTTATTTTTAGGGGTGACAAAATTAATTGAAATAAGTGTATACAACTTGTTGCTAAAATATACGACTTGTTGCGAAAATGTATTACTTTATTGACGTCAGCGATCTATGGTCATCAGTATTGCAGGGCGCATGCTAAGTAGTTGGTATTTTTTCGCGCCAAATACATTCCTTGCTTGTCGTCCTTTCAAGTTGTATTTCCAAAATGGCGGCGGATCCAATTATGAATAAGCTAATAGAAGTAGTTCAAAACTTGGCCGAAAACAGATCTAGAGCTTCGCCAGCTTCGCCAAGGGCTCAGAATGATACACTCAAGGTTGAAGACACGATGAAAGCACTCTATCCAAGCACTAGTGGAAGATCAAGCAAGTCTACGTTCAACCCCAACACAAACTACAAACCAGCGAAACGACTTAGTGCCTGTAAATCAAGCGTAAAACGAGCTATTTAAGGATACGCTAGAAATGTCACCTTTGCCTAAATTCACATTTGTACGGGCCATAGGAAATAAAATAATCGAAGTAAAAAACGGGCCGTTTACCGGAAAATTCCTGAAGCATATTTCAAAACAAGGTCCAGTTTATATTCGATCAAATACCAATTTGTGTGAAGATATCACTAAATAGGTCCAGAATAAGAAATCCGATAATGAAGAGTCCGTTTCAGGAGAAGATCAAAGTCTTGTTCTTCAAAGTGCATATAGTGCCTACCTTGATAGTATGGAAAAGGACATGAAGGATGAGCAAGAAGAATCAACATATCGAAAATGCCATTCTTGCATCATAGAAGATATCCCAGAAGCAGAGTAAGTCATACATTTGTTGAGAAAAGTACCTATGTATTGCACTTGCATTTAGCTTGCTTTTGTTCACTGGCTTTACTTTTGGCTTTTAGCAGTTATGATGCACTGTTATGCTGTCACACTAACCCCTAGCTAACAAAGCATTCTGTAAAAAGTTTCAAGTTTTGATTGCGTGAGTGGTATTTTTAGATCACACAGAAAACAAATTCCACACAAAATAATAGGGATAAAAACTCTCACTTTTGAAATCAAGAGATTTACCTTTAATTATATTTTTATTTTTGCGTCACCTGCATATTCCAAAGTTCCATGACTGCGGCAAAACTTTGTACCTGTAGTAATAATAATTTTGATTTTGCAGGGAAGACAATGACATTGGCAAATCTACATTTATGCAACAAATACTCAGCCAGCATCAAACTCAGTGCATGCAAGTCGGGGATCCTGAAAAAATTGATAATTACAAGATCAAAAATATTGAAAACTGCTTTTTTTGCAGTTAAACCAAAGTATTTCAACTGCTGCCAGAGTGTTATCATTAAATTCATTTATTTGCAGCAAGAAAACGTATCAATCATGACGAGAAATAATCGAATAGATATGCAGTCGTATCATATAAACGGAGATTTCAAAATATGATGGGTTCAATAGGCGGTACCTTTTCTTGACTCAGGACTTGATGAATATTTTAAAATGATAAGTCAAAAAGTTTCAATGCTACAAAAAAAAAAAAAACATACTAAACATACATTAATTGACATAGAAATATGTATACTTTATTCAGTATCGCTGAATTTCAGTCTGAGATACAAACTCTCGGTGATCTAGTATTGGACTTAGAAGGTCAACTTGTTCAAAGTAAGAAAGAGACTGCAGCTGCTCTCAGTCAAGTAAACGAAGTAAAAACTCAAGCTGCAACAGAAATAGAAGAAATGATACGACACGCTGCTGAACAGTCAGTCTTTTATAAACATGTTATCTTGTATGTAATTAAAGAAGTCGCACCAATCCAGTCCAGTTAGCCCCAGCTGGCATTGCACTTGGTAGTAGTAGATGTTATTGGTCTTCAATGTGTACTGGTTATTATGATTGTCTCTGGTGAGCTACCTTACATTGTCAAAAGATACCTCACCCTCCTTTACAACTTTGACTTCTAACAAACCAAAGTGATTTTGGTTGTTTTTGACTGCATCAAGGTTATATACTTTCCTATCAGGGCTACACCTTAGCCATGGACACTTAGGGTGTATAATTAATCATGAGGGGAAAAGATTAACTCTGCCACCTTTTATAGTTTGGGCATAAACTGTCGCAGCATGAAGTTCAAGTTCGATACCCCTTTTCATGGGTGCTGTTTGCACAAATCTGTTTGGTTTCAACAGGGTGACCAGAGTGTCAAAGTTTGACACTCTGCGAGCTACAACTCCAAACTTGCTCGTTGTGATTGTTTTCTTACGGTGCCTTACCTTAGGCGCCATATATGACTGGAACTTTGTGTAACAGTTTGTTCTTGGACTTTTAGTGAAGCCTGAGGGCTAACCGCTAGTGATTCAAAAGCAACTTGCTGCTGACTATCCACTGAATATACATTGTTGTGGAACCTTTGCTCAGCACTTTCTAGTGGCAACTAAGGAAAAGCGGTACAAGTAAAGTCATTTATCACATAGTATGTCGACATTTTTTTGCTGGTATGAAAGTACGCAGCCCTCGGGAACATTTCCAAACTTGCTTGTAACAAATGGTACTTTGGGTAGTTCTTGTTGGTTGGGAACCAAAGTTGCAAATAGGGCCGGGATTGAGATTGGAAGCCATTAAAATGTTCTTTAATGAGTGTTCCATACCTTGTAGATGGAGAGTAAAGGTTGCTCTTCATGTACCTGTTGTATGAAGCACCTAACTGAGCCTTTTTTACTAAAATATCTTGAATCTCTTTCTGTTCGATTTTTCTTCCTCTAGGAATACTCAATCGCTGTTTCATGCTGGTGCATGGAAGGTCATCAGGCACTGTCCGATGTCCTAGTTGTTTAAGTAGTGCTAAATAGTACAGAAGTCCTATCACGTGATGGCAGTATCCTCCTGCCCAAGCTACACACGAACATCTTCCCGACAAGGACCTGTCAGTTGTTTTTGCAGAAATAATAAATATAGTTTAATCATCAGTTACCTTTAAGTTCGTGCAAGTAACCTGGTTCGGCCATAAATTTAAAGGATTTCGATGTACTAGTACAACCAGATTTTTCCTTTGCATAGCGTCCTACATCATCAAATAGATTGATTTAGCATGAAGACGCGCGTGGCATGTGATAAAACCCGGAACACCGGAACGGAACCACCGGAACCACCGGAACAAGAAATCGGAACCACCGAAACAACTGAAACAAAAAAATCGGAACCACCGAAACGACCGAAACAAAAAATCGGATCCACCGAACGACCGAAACAGAAATGCAAAAAAAAATAAGAATAAAAAGAATATATAAATAAAAAAGGCGAAAAAAATGTATTTGATAACATTTCCATTAAAAAGAAAACAAATTAAAGACAAAGAAACTATCATTGATTTATTGTTTTTTTTATAAACCATTTATTTGTTTGGAAAAAGCCTCTCACCTAGCCTCTACCTAGCCTGAAATGCGATCTGCGATCACATGACTGCTCTTCTTCCCGCGCTTGCAATGGTCTGCAATGGATAACATCGAGAAGAAGGTGAGTTAGAGATCGTCTAATAACTATGTTCATTTATTTTGATAGTGCCTAATGCATCATTAGATAGTAAGTTAAAACTAAAAGGATTGCTATTGACCTGCTTTTAACCTCTGTGCGGCCTTCAATATTAAGAAAAATATAGTTTAAGAACTTTTAACCTTGCATGGACTTAGTTGAAAGTATAATGTGGTTAATTCATGACTCGAAAAATTACTGTACTTTTTGATAAAACTTACACAACTATATAAGTAAATTACAAAGTATTCTGGTATCAGTGCATTGCAGAATAATATGATTTGGAATATAATTTGCCGAAGGCGAAGAGAATCAGTTGGTGAACAAGTTATATATTTGTCGAGACCGCTAACGATACACATGTATACACTTAGCCAGAGGCGAATACATTCAGTTCTCGTTTAAATAACGGACACGCTCTTGGCCGTCTTTCTATGTCCACGTGTCCGCTGTAAAGTGAGTTATATTCAGTCATTTCTTTGGAGTGGGAATCATTTCAGTGTACATAATAAATAACAAAGTGTCCCTAATATAATACAGTTGATTGTCATTTATATACCGGACACTGTAATTCGGTGTCCGCAAAAGCGAGTGTCCGCTGTAAAAGAGTTACCATAGTAAGGGACCGGTCATTATTTAAGTCGGAGGGGGGGCTTTATTGTGGCTATATATGAATTCAAGTTTTTTCATCTTTCAATGAAGTTTTATAATGAATTGTTTATTACACCTTCTGATTATCAACTGTATGGATTGTTTGACATTGACCTATTTCAATTCATCTTTCATAAATCTGTCTTTAATAGAGTGTCTGCATTGCATAGAAATCAAAAATGTTTTTTAAATTCAATATTTTTTTTGTAAAACCATTCAGTCATTACTGCGGTTTTCCACTTGCTGCGAACTCAGACATTCCCACGGCTTATTGTGAAACACGTTTTTAGCTGCCGTCAATCAAAACTAATTAGTCGGTACCTTTTAAATCCATGACTGACGGCAGCTAAATGTTCTGAGTTCGCAGAAAGTCGAAACCCGCAGTATAAATTTCCCTTTCAACCTATTTATACATGAAATTTTGTCATTAAAGCACCCACGTGAGTATAGTGTTTTAACATACTAGTACTCATTATGCCATATTTTTAGATCATTAACTACTGAAACCCCTTCATAAAAAGAGTTCATTTTAACACAATTTGCAAGTACTATAGAATATCACTTATTAATTATATTAATTAACTAATCATATGTTCAGGGGCATAACAAAACAAAACAATTTTCATTTTTTTAACAATCAGTGTCAATGGTCATCACTTAGTGATCATCATCATTGACTTGCCTTACTAGCCATTGTGTAAAATATTCATTTTCCACAGTTTGAATCATTTTTTTTTATTGAAGGGGGGTCCTGAATTTTTCAATCACTCCGGAAGGGGGCTCCCGAAAAAATTGAATGCTATCAGGGGGGGTTCTCGAAACTGAATTTTGTGGACCTCGACGCAAATACATTGTAGAGCTGTCGGAGCAGTTAGGAGTTCTGAGTGTCCAGCAATTTAAACCAAACAAACACCAAGATGAGCCGGACCAGAATGACGTCTACACCTTGTACCGGAACTATTTCACACATTCACACACACCAGAGTTCCGCAAAATGATCGCCACGGTACACGACCATGATGGTTCCATTCTTCCTTTAGCTGTTATACAGTACTATTTTGAAGGTGCCATAGAAGTACCCATCAAAATGCCAAAACAGGCAACGCCAAAAAGCAAGAAGCACAACCCTACATGCGAACCTCACGACCAGTTCTTCAAGCGCTCAAGGAAAAATGCGAGACAAAATCGTATAAGATAGCTGTCGATGAGTGTTTTGAAAATGGAGGAGGGAGCATTGGCTGTACGTCTGTAGCGGACGTTCCTCGCAACCGACGCCAGGCCTATAATTTAAGCAAGGGCAAGACCGCAAAACGGCATGACTTTTATGACGTTTTGGAACTTGTTAACGAGGGCACGTTTGTAAAAGATTTTGGTTTCTCAAAATCCAACGAGAAGAAAATGAGACCACGTTCCTTCCAAGCGACAAATTTCCAGTTAGATGAGCTTGCAAGGGTTTGTCTTTCGCATGAATACCGTTCTGTACTCAGTGTTGATGCGACGTTCAACTGCGGCCCATTCTATGTAACTTTGACGTCATTCACTAACAAAATGTTTGTTAACAGTGCAGGAAATCACCCCGCAATTATCGGGCCATCGATCCTCCATATGACTAAAGAGTTCGAGGATTACCATTACTTGGCAAAGGGCCTAAAAGAATACTGCAAAGGCTTTGAGTCTTTACAGGCGTATGGAACTGATGGCGAGATAAATATCCAAAATGCATTTGCATGCGAGCTACCGGATGCCATCCACCTTCGATGCAAAATACACCTAGCTCATAACTTCGAGAATAAGCTCCATGACCTCTCGTTTTCCACTGACGCACAGCAATCAATCTTGTCTTCAATTTTTGGGAAACGAAATGGTGACACACGGGAGAAGGGCCTTGCTGATGCGAATAGTGCGGATGAATTTGACGAGATGCTATCATCATTCAAATATGAATGGGACGAGCTGGAAGCAACGCAACACAGCGAAGAACCGAAGTTCCATTTTTGGTTCCAGGAACGTTACAGCCAAGTGATGAAAGAGAACGTAATTTCTCCAATCAGGGAGATAGCAGGTTTGGGTAGTCCCCCAGAATTGTACACCCAGAACGTTGCTGAATGCTGTAATAGGATCATTAAAGGGGATGCAGCACATAAGATGACCTGGTCGCAGTTCTGCCTTTCCCTCAAGCAATCAGTAGAGCTGCAGGAAAAGGAGCTTAAGAAAGCCGTCCATCAATTATAGTCAAGCAGCAAATGTCATGAAAATTAGTCCCGTGGGACTTGGATGAAGAAAGCAAGCCACCTATCTAGATATGTTAAGATACCCCTAAGGAACAATAAAAACTTTGTTGACAACCTGTCAACTTGCTAGGATGGCCGTTATAGGGGATATCAATATTGACCATCTGACGTCCAGCATGGAAACGAGGCTATGAACGTTTTGTGCTTAAAAACCATGCTAATTCTCATGAATCATCTCGAAACAAACTTGTATCACCTACAAACATCCAAGTAACACATTTTTGCTATTAGGGGTGTGGTCACGTGACTAGCATGAAAACGAGGCTATACCATTACAAGTCAATTTAATTACCATATACATATGTGTTTTGAGGGTTTTTTGATCTCAACATTTAACGTGATTGCTTATGCAAATGTTTAGAGGTGTTCTGGAGTTATGTTACGTCATCAAGAGCATCATATCGAGGCGAGGACACTTTTTTCTCACTGTACAGTTTGGTGCATATAAACTTTTTTAGTGATAATTAATCGTTTTGAAAACAACTTGTGCCTAAAAGCAACAACATCTAAATAGTACATAAGTGATAACATGTGATCACGTGACTAGACACTATTTACATGAGAACGAGGCTAAAGTGTACAAAGTCGGGCATTTTGACAAATTGAAGTTAAGTGCGACAAATGGCCGAATATGACCGTTCCTCAGCGAGAGGCGCATTTTAAAAAATGTTTTAGCAAGCCCTTAGACCAGCTGGGAAGTTGCGATAGCCAAAAGGATGCAAATGTGGAGGAGCTTAGTGTCACCTGCGAGGAATCTGGGATAACCACCTTATCCCAGGTTAACATCAAGAGAATGTGGACCGCAGCGTCAAATATCGTCCAACAGCAGGAAGGGATCATATCTGTCCCATGGGACACCACACGCTCTCAAAAGCTGGTGTTCAATGGGGTAGGCAATCCTCCATGCAGCGTTACTGTGAACGGCCATACCATCACATGTTCGTGCCCAAAATTCAAATCAGCCTTGATTTGTGAACACTCTGTCGTGTGGCAGAGCATGAAGCATGCCTTAAAGAATTCCTGGTCACTGTTAGAAAAAGGAAGAAACTACCTGACCCTCATCACCTTGTTGCAACTAATCTTTCGTCAACAGCGGGGAAAAAGCCGTCAGCCAAGAAGAGAAAAGGCGAAGCAAATAAAATCAGACCGCCCTTGATGACCATCCAAGAACGGCCCAGCCCATCACATTCATCCACACAGACCAGTACAGCCACCAGTACAGTCACCACTACATCTATTTCACCTGAGTGTTCTGCTGCGCCTGTTTTGCTTTCATTGGCAACACCACCACCACCAGCAGCAGCAACAAAGCAATTCAGCCTTAAAAACTAGCCAACACTCAGGTAAGAATGTGTTATGGCTGCGGGAATGCCATAAGAGTACCACCAGCAATTCCGGATCCTCCCCACGATTACTGCCTGGTAAGCAGGGAGTTCAGGTCTTACCACGCCACAGATGGCACCAAGAAGGTGACCAACGATCTCCAAAACTGCCATTATCATCTCTTTCGTGACTGTATTTTGCGAAAACACATGGCATTCAACACACAAATGATGGAAGTGCCAGAGGCCTTAAAATCTTGTCTCAGTGCAGTGCACTGGACGTGGCTTGACCAGGAGTTTCATTTCTTTGCATAGAAACTATATTGTTTGCTTGTCAGTGAAGGACCATAGCCAACTATGATGCACCACGGTCGTAACTCGATATACATCTGGAATAATCGTCAAAAGAATCCGTTTCCATCCGCTACAGAATAAGAAGAAATAGTCATATTTGGGATGGTAATCATTTTGAAATCATTGTATTAACTTAGTAATAAAACTAATGACAACAAGTTTCGACGTTTCGAAATAAACGATTTATTTGGTCAAAACATCAAACATTAGTTCTATTACTAAGCCGAGTGTAAAAAAAAAAAAAAATGTGAGTTCGTACTTTATTCAATGTATTATAAAGATCTTTGGTTTTATTTTTCGCAAAGGTTCACGGTTGGCTATGGTCCTTCAAAGGTTTTGAATACAATCGGGAAGGGGTGCTTATGATCAAAGTTTAGTATGTACTTGTCTTTAGTTCGACTCCATTTGATGTTCAGTTTTTCTAATAACTTCAGCAAAATCAATAGTCCATTTTCGGCGCCGTCACCTGAAGTTGTAAACGAGCGCGAAATATAAGAGGGTGATATCACAAGACAATATACACCTATTTCAAAAATCGTCGCCGCAGCCGAAGCTACATTCCACACTCTGAAGCCTGCAAAGAATGTTGGTAATATGAATATAAACTGTTAATGGGTACGAGTTTTGTAAAGCAAAAAAATGTTTTATATCTACAACTGCAACAAGTTGTTATGGTCACATAGCACAAACACGTACAACAAAAATATGCTATGAATAAATCGATAATAAGAGAAGAAAAACGGACATCCTTTGCGTACTTCAGAGTGATGACTGTAGTCATAATTGTGACAAATTTTTGAAAAACTACAATTGCGTGGCGATCAAAAGATTGTCAAAATGCGTATAATTGGTAAATGTGTCATATTAACTTTTCATTTGCGTTCTTGTTCGGTTTGCTCATTGTAAAAGAGTAAGCCCCAGTTCAAACGTCGGACTCTCCATGAATAATTAAGATGTTTATTTGTAATAATATCAGGCACATGAGAAGTCCGGCGTCTGAATTGGACTGGTTGAGAGACATCCTTGATTAAAAATGTTCTTAATTAAATCTTAAAATTTAGTGCAGTTTAAGTTTGATACATGTATCTGCTACCGCGGAGACTGTGATTGTGGGTATGATTATTGCAAACCCAAGGACAATATATTTGTAGTTTTAATAATCTTTTTTTAAAACATGAAAACTACAAGTACTCTGTGCCATAGAGCAAAATATATTTGTAATAATGATACTTATGTTGAATACAATAAAATGATATTAATAATTGAAGGTTGTTTTATCATATATAGAATGAAAGTGGATAAATAAAACAGCATTGTGGAGTGAAAACTTAATGATTGTGATAGAGAATTATATTTGTGCAAAACAGTACATTGGTACAAAACAGCCACTTGGTTTGTACTTAGTGGATAGGTAACAAAAGGCTGTACGCGTACTCGACATAAATTCATTTTTAGGCCGGTTATACTTTTAAAAACTCGTTTCAATAAATGAATGCTGCAGGTTTTTTAGGAACAAGTTTGTGTTTTGAAAATTATAATAAAAAATAAATAAAATAATAATAAAATAATATAATGGTGTATGGAATCATGAAAATATAGTCCTTTCTGTTTTGTTTTATTATATTCATTCTTTTTTATTTATATATTCTTTTTATTCTTCTTATTTTTTTTTTTTGCATTTCTGTTTCGGTTGTTTCGGTGGTTCCGATTTCTTGTTCCGATGGTTCCGGTGGTTCCGTTCCGGTGGTTCCGTTCCGGTGTTCCTGGTTTTATCACATGCCGACTCGCGTAGCCCAAGACGCGCCATTTGACCGGTTTTCCATCTCGGAGACTGGGTACGAGGTCACGTCCAATGTTTTGATTTAGCTGACATCAGATGACGAAACGCGACCGTCAATATGTACCAATAATGGACTAAAACTATACTCTAAACATGGCTCCTTTTGGTGGCCTTCGCACCGTAAGAGAGGCTTTAATTGCAGCCTACTTCGATGATGCTATTGATGATTACGAATTCATGTGTCTTTACGACGAAAATATGTCAAGAAATTCATTTCCATACTGGAAATTTGACCGGTTTGACATTGACGAATGGGACGACACTGAGTGTATCACCGAGTTTAGATTCTCGAAGGCCGACTTATTTTTGCTGCTGGAAGCTCTAGACTTTCCTGACAAGTTTATTTTTTCTCAAACAACAATATGTTCTGGACTAGAGGGACTATGTATTCTCCTGAAAAGACTTGCTTACCCTTGTAGATACACAGAGATGGTGGGGAGATTTGGACGAAACCCCACAGAATTGTGCCTAATCTTTAACAATGTTTTAAGTTTTGTTTACGACAATCACCATCACCGCTTGAAGTCATTTAACCAGCCATTCCTTTCACCGCAAATGTTAGACCGTTATGCACAGGCTATTTTCGACAGAGGATCACCACTACCGAACTGTTTTGGTTTCGTCGATGGAACTTTGCGTCCAATTGCAAGACCAAAGAGGAATCAACGTGTTGTCTACAATGGCCACAAACGAGTACATGGGATGAAGTTCCAAAGTGTCGTCCTACCTAATGGTTTAATTGGAAATATTGATGGTCCTTATGAAGGTCGAAGACACGATAGCACGATGCTTTATCACTCCGGTTTACTTACAGACCTTCAAAGAAATGCATGGTCAGTTGACAATGGCCAACCTCTCTGTATTTACGGTGACCCAGTCTACCCCCTCAGCTTGCATCTTCAAGCACCATTTAGAAATCCAGTCCTCACTCCTCAGATGTCAGAATTCAACGCTCGCATGAGTGAGGCCAGGGTTTCTGTTGAATGGTTATTTGGAATAACTTTAAACTACTACAAGTTCATTGATTTTAAGAAACAAATGAAGATTGGATTAAGCCCTGTGGGTAAGATGTATCTTGTATGTGGAATTCTGCAAAATGCCCACACATGTATTTATGGGAACATTGTATCAGACTATTTTGACTTGGCACCACCAAACATTCATGATTATTTTGTGTAATTTGATTTATAGCATTATGCTATAAAAATGTCTATAACAATGATGGCATATATAGAATGTTTTAATAAATATTATAGCTAATAGTGCAGAGCATTATATATCCTACCTATTGGCTGTATGATTAAAAGTGCATTCACTCTATAGATGTGTGATATGTGCATGGTTTTCATTTTACCAAGAGATATATGCCACTAATTGTTATAATTTTTGATACCTTTCAAACCTGCAGATAAATAAGTAATAATCATATTTGGAGCATTAACTCACTTTTCCAGTTATATACACCTATTTCAAAAAATCATTGTTGCCATCAAATTAAAGCTACAGTCCACACTGTGATGGCTGCAAAGGATGTCGGCATTTCTTCTGTTGTTATAGATTTATATTTATAGTATATTTTAATTGTACGTGTTTGTGTGACCATAAAGTGTTGTTACAGTGGAAGATGACAAAACAAATATTTATTGAAAAACGTGTAATAAATCACAAATTCTGTTCATATTACAGTCATTCTTTGCAGGTTTCAGAGTGTGCACTGTAGCTTCGGCTGTGACAACGATTTTTGAAATATATATACATATTATATGTTTTTGTGAATGTTTAACTTATATTTATACTAAATTAAAAGATATTGAGTATAGTGAGCATTGCATGGTACTTCTATATGAGATGTCAATATGCTAATTGAGTGATAAAAATTACAATAAGCAGTTATCAGAATTTAACAAGCTGAAGCTTATTGAATTCATATATCTGATATTTGATGTTGTTTTTAGTTATTGTCCTATATATTATTGCTGATATGATGGCTTTTTGGGCTTATTTCTAATTTGAATTAAAAAAAATGATCACAATAAAATGTGTCTGGCAAAATGTTTATAAGGACAATTTTCAACACAGACTATATATAATCCACACAATTAACATGCATATATATGTTGAGTATGATTTTCTAAATAGCTACTAAAAAACCCTTGAAAGGAGATTGTACTCTTAAGTATTTTATTATTAAATATACAATTTTCATCTTGTTTCATGACAGTCAATCATGGAATATAGCATAATTGTTCAATTTAACACCAAACTGAACAAAAATAAAACTATTTGTTTTGAATCCTTAATTTATAATTGTCCTTAATTTTATCATAAGTACTTAGTTTTTTGCATGTAAGCCTCTTATATTTTTGTATTTCTAATTAGTAAATTGAATTTTATTTAACATGTGCATATTTGAAAATTTGTATTTTTTTTAAAAAGTCTTGAATTGTAATATTAATTACAATTCAATGTGTAAATAATGTCATGAAATGCTATATAATTTGTATATGTGTTTTAAAATTATAACCATGCATTTGCATTCTTTATCCAACATTTGAAAAATGTAAGTTCTTTTTATATATTTGTTTCATGGATATTTTTATATGTACAAGTTGTATAATTAAAGCATTGTTCAGCCTTTGGGATATTGACGCTCTATAAAATATCAATATTATTATTATTCATTTACTGCTTTATTATTATAAAAAAAAGTATTTTGTATTTCAAATTGAGAGTTTCATAATTTTGAGTAAGTATCAATTGACGGGGAAAGAAAAATGACTTATTAGTCATATTATTCACCAAAAGAAAACAATAGAATTGACTTGCCCTATGATATAGCACACATACACTGATGTACATCAGCCCTATACACCGACAAATGAAAATAACTTTATTGCTATTTTGCTCAATCATTTTATTCCCAGCTGCATGCAAATATATTCAATAACTGAATTTTCACACTTAATCATGATGCTTTTTAACTTATGTATTAAAGTTTTTTTGATGAGGACATCATATTTATGTAAGATCAGGAAATCTGTTCAGGAATTGTATTCATGGTTACTGGAATATATAATATTTCAAAAATATTTTAAAGACATGAACTGAATTTTATGTTTGAATCAAAGGTAATAATATAGTACATCCTAGGCCTTGTTCAATGAATACATATAATAATCCAGTTCTTTAAGTTTACAAGACAATGTTTATTGAATAATAATAATAATAATAATAATAATAATAATAATAATAATAATAATAATAATAATAATAATAATAATAATAATAATAATAATAATAATAATAATAATAATATTGAATTAGTACAATATGTAATGTACATTATTCCATAAAAATACAAAATTTATATAAATTAATATAACTTTTTATATTATTAGTATCATTTGAAAATTGAGCATGTAAAATTCAACATATAAAAATATATATCATATTTCATTATCAATACATATATATCACTGATTAAATATCAGCTCATAACAGTTTTTAAAATTTAAAAGTCTAGTTGCCTGACCCAGGCCTTGACAAAAAATGGCCTGTAGTTTTTGTTGCTGTTGGTTCATCATGGTAATCATCTGCTGCATCAACATTGACTGTTGAGCCTGTTGGTGTTGTTGAGCTTTCATTTGCATCTCAGTTTGTTTCTTTTGTAGCTCCATCTCCTGCCTTCTCTCCTCTCTTCTCACTTTTTTCTCTGCCCTCTCCTCCTCCAGTTGAATCTTTCTCCACTTCGGCATCCATTTCTCGTTTTTTCTCCAACCAGGTTAGAGTATCACTCCTTGATCTTCTTCTCTTCTTCTCCTTAACTTCATCGTCTTTGTCTTCACTGCCGATTCTTTTTCGCGTTTGTCCCATCGTTTCCATTGCCTTCTTCCTAATATCCAATGCTTTTTCCTTTTCTTGTTTTTCTTTTTCCTTCTGTGTATCTGTTTGATCCTGTGCCTTTTTCTCTGACTCCTCGTTCAGCTCAATTAGATCTTCGACCAACACTTCGAATTCTGATCTCTTCTCCCCTCCACCTCCAGTACTTCGAATTTCCGTGGCAGTTTTCGCTTTCTGTCTTCTGTCTTCTGGATATCAACGTAAACCTATCTCGTGCCCCCCTAGCTGTGAGAGCATTACCAAACCGCTCGTTTGTATTTAGGACCTCGGCTAACTCTAGCCATGTTCTTCCTCTTTCTTTACTGCCAGATTTATTTTCAAAGATGCCGGCTCCCACCATCTGCCTCATTAAAACTATGTCTTTTTCATCCGTCCAGTTCATTACAGACCTTTGAAGACAAGACAAAATTCAATCAAATTTCGTACGTGTTAAAAAAATTCAATTGCAAATTTTACCTTTTAATAAAACAAAGAAAAATGTCACTAAAACGCTAGCTATAAGTGGAGGTGTATATATAAATACGATTAGTTTTCAAATAACTTTTCTTTTTTACTTTAACACAAGTAAACAATTAGATTTCTTACAATTTATTTCTTGTAACAGTCAAATTGCAATTTTGAGACTGAACTAGATTTGCCGAAAGCTACCTGCTCGTAAAATCGTGGAAAAATAACAGAATAATCCTATTTTTAACAGACGTTTTTACTCTTAACGCAAATTTAGATGCACCATAAAAGATTTGAGAAAAAATACTGCAAATTTACTCACTTTTTACTTGTAGTTGCCATTGTTTACTTCGGCGTTTTGACAAGACGTGAAACTTGTTGTTTTGACGTCGCGGACGCGCGGCCGTGACAACAAGACGCGGGAAAATTGCCTCGTTCCAATCTCTTTGGCCGCGAACGACGTCCTGTATGAAGGCCGCGTCTTCATGCTAAATCAATCTAATGTAAGTGTGGGGAAGACCGATATAACTTGCGTCTCTTGTCCAACTGATACTATAATTGAAATTTTTTTTTTAGTCAGCTTAATTCAGAGTAAAACTCGTAAACTTCTGAGTGATAAGATGCTACGAAAGCATTCAATATACATGTGAATACGATGGACATCTACAACGACGTAAACACGACATTAGTTTTCAATTTTTGCACCTAATCAATCTCATGAAAACTTTACTAATCGACCATAAAATGCCGTCAAATTGCACTTATAATATAGAGATTTTGTATTGAGTCCTAATAAGTAAAAAAATCAAACAGAAATAAGAAAAAAGCGAGTTTTAAAGTACTTACTTTGTGCAGTCGCCATGTTGTTTAGCCGTCGAACGCGTTGGCGCCAACAGATTTTTGCCGATTTCGCGATAAATACACTTGGTTTGGCTCTAATATCGAACTCAAAAGAAATTTTGACAAAATAACTTACTGATTTTACAGAAAGGGCAAAAGATTACGAATGCTTTGACTAAAGAATGATTGTTTGAAACCACACATGCTTGACCTCTTACAACCTTTTGTTTATTTTTCATTTACAGGTATGCTTGCTCACCAGTTTTCGGTTGCTAAGCGGTATCCAAGGACGTGACCTCGAGCTGCACATGGCCTATTCGATTTTTTTCTGCAGTGTTGCGGTGTTCAAGACTGCCCAATGACTCCCTCCGAATAGAATACTAGTCTCCTATACTTGAAGTCACTCATTATTACTTTGTTTGGGAAGCCAGATCAAAATTTGTTCTTCGTGAAACACTTGTATTCATATGTGATCTAGCTATTACTAAATTTTGAAAGAAATGTTATTTTCACTAACTGTGCACATTTGGTCACTCTGGTTGGATAGGCTTATGTGCTTGATGACTAACATGTTTCATTTTCAGAGTTTCTTCAGAAATTCAAGCCTTCAAGCAGGGGCTTAATGACGTGGGTAGTATGTGGGACAAGATCCAGATGCATCTAAAAGAGTTCAAGTCTCTTTTTATTTACCAACACAAGCCATTAACAAGATCGTGCCTGCAATCTCTATTTACTATTGAATGGAGTCCAGAAGGCAGCAATAGGAAAGAGGAGGAGGAAGGAACAATCTTCTGCTGGGAAAAATACTTGAAACACATTGAAAATAACAAATAACATTGAAAATTACAAATAACGAGTAACAAAAAGTGGATTCTGTTTCACTTATACAATTTAAGAATGTGTCCACGATAAAATCAGGCAGTGGGTGCTACATGGGGGGTTAACCGACTGTTTGGAGGATTTTAACCGGTTTTTCTGTATGCATTAATATCATTTAATTTTGTGATATTGCTGAAGTAGATGAAGTAAACGAGTGTACGCTGATTTTTTCTTGTTTTGGTTATTGGAAAGAAAGATCTAATTGGGAAACAGTCATTTATGTCAGTATCGTTGTGCACTTTTGAGATATTGGTCTCTGAATTGTAAGAATGTGCAGTAAATTTAAAATAGCTGACGTTCGCAATTTTTGTAAGAGCGCGACTGGTGACGATTTTTAGCATCAGAACGAGGTTTGGTTTCCAGATGGCTGGCGCGCGTCGAAACAACATACTAAACATTATGGTCAGCGGTCGTGAACCAAGATGGCGACGTAAAATCCCGCTCTCTGAATTTACAACTATTTTGTCTTATTTTGTGTTAATATCAAGTGTTTTTTCTGCCAAAAATGGCTCTCAGTGAGACTAGTATTAGGGAAATATTGAATGAAGTCCTAGATAAAAAACTTAAACCAATTGTTGATTCAATCGATGAGCTAAAATCAAGTTTAAGTCAACTCGAGGATTCACACTCGGCACTCAAGGAAGAAAACAGCAAACTAAAACGTCAGCTTGCTACATAATTACATAATTACCAAAGTTGGATCACTTATCAATGTCAAAATTGAACCGAATGACATTTCAGTAAGTCATAGACTGCCTACAAAGAACAAAGATAGAAAAGACAACATAAAACCGATCATTGTGAAATTCACCAGAAGAGATGTTAGAGATCAGCTATATTCAAGTCGACGCTTATTGAAAGATCATACTATCGATGACATTGGAATGGGTCGTCTTGGTAGTTCGAAGATCTTCATTCAAGAGAGTTTGACCTTCAAGAAAAAAGATCTCTTCAAAAAATGTCTGAAGTTCAAAAAAGAGAACAAATTTAAATTCATATGGACCAGCTATGGAACCATCTTTTTGAGGAAGAATGAGCACAGCCCATCACACAAAATTACTTATGAATCAGATCTGGCTCGCCTTTCTGGCATGTCTTTCCATCCTGCCTCATATGCTCAAGTTGTTCAAAGCTAAAGGACAGAACGAAGGTTTTATCAATTATCTATTATATGACTAAATATACAATATTATATATATATATTTTTCGTCACTTTAAATGCCTAATGTAAGTTCTAATATTTTTGATTCTCTCAATGAACTTGCCTTCAACTCTGAAATCAATTTTAGTAATATACCAAACTTGAGTAATGCTGATCCAGAAATTAATATACCTTTAAGGGTTAACTTTGACTACTACACTCCAACTGAATTTAAAGATTCAATTGGAACAAGTATCCATAATATACAATCTTCTCTCTCTGTTTTGCGCTCTAATGTCAGGAGTATTCAAAAAAACTTTGATAATCTCCATCAGATGCTTCTTGAATTGGATCATCCATTTGATATAATTGGTATTTCTGAATCTTGGATTAACACTGAAAATACCAATGTTGTTAATATTGATCTACCAAATTTCAGTTTTATATCCCAACCCACTGAACAAAGAGCTGGTGGTGTTGGTTTTTATATCAAAAATTCGCTTACCTTTCATGTCAGAAATGACATGAATAAATGTACTGCAGAATGTGAGATGCTTTGGATTGAAATTAGCAATGATAAGCAAAAAAATCTCATTTGTGGAGTAATTTATAGACATCCAAATTCAAACGCAGAAACCTTTTTAGAACTTCTAACTCCTATCCTAGAAAAGATAAACTCAGAAGGGAAATTCTGCATAATTCTTGGTGATTTCAATTTTAATTTATTAAATTATGAAAACCATTATCATACAGAAGAATTCCTTAATACTCTAAACTCAAATTTCTTTGAACCACACATCACTAAACCCACTAGAGTTACTGACCATACATCAACACTTATTGATAATATATTTTTTAATTCAATCGATTATGATTGCACTAGTGGCAATATTATCTACAATATCTCTGATCACTTGCCAAATTTTCTAATAATCAATGAATTTTGTTCTTCAGAGAAAAATGAAACCATATATAGAAGAGATTTCACTAAATTTGACAAAGACTTATTAATTGACAATTTCAAGTCAATAAATTGGATAGAGACTTTTCAAACATGCCATAATGTTGATGACATGTTTAAATCGTTTTTTGACATTTCCTCAAAAATAATAAATACACACATCCCACTTAAAAAAGCTTCAAGAAAAGAAGCTAAATTTCTTAAGAAACCATGGATCTCTAAAGGTCTACAAACTTCCATAAAAAAGAAATCTAAACTTTATCGACAATACTTAAGAAACAGAAATAATAATTCTTCTGAAAAATTCAAGTCTTATCGAAATATGCTCAACACGTTATTGAAGAAAAGTAAGCAAGACTATTATAAGGAATATTTTAAGAAAAGTGCTGGTGATGCTAAAGCCACATGGAATGGGATACGGGAGTTAGTTTCTTTAAAGTAGCACTTGGACGAAAACGCCCGGATTTTGAAAAGTCCCAATAAACGAATTTGTCTAGGTTAATATTACTCTAATGTGATTGCTTAAGAACTATGTATAAAAAAAATAGCTTAAAATTCACCTATTGCGGAGAAATAAGGCTTTGAAAACACGCCACTCAAACTCACGGCCAAATGAAATCTGACCTGCGGTAATTGCGTGACGCGTGACTTATGACGTCAAGTACTCCACGACTGATCTTCAAATCCTGTGATTGTCTTGAAATAAAGAAAAAAAGTTCACCAAATCTTCTGACATTTCATAAACGTTCTTGATTATAATAATTCCGGCGCATATCCTTTGAAGCCACGAGTGTTGTTGTGAAACCATGGAGTAAATGACGTCATTCGTCACTCGACCCCATTCCTCTTTGTGTAATATTACTGATTACAAAAATACAATAGCAAATCGCGATTTTATCGGTCTTCGCGTACGAATTTCTACAAAAATACTTCAGCAAGGCATTTTTGGGATAGTATTTAGTCTTAAACAAGCAAAAAAATTCGTTTATTGGGACTTTTCAAAATCCGGGCGTTTTCGTCCAAGTGCTCCTTTAAAGAAAAAGAAAAAAACTCACTTCCCCTCAAAAATTATTAAACAAAATATAACAATAACTGATCAAAAAGAAATCGTAAATGAATTTAATGAATATTTTGCTACTGTTGGTAAACAGTTGGCCTCTTCTATAACATCTACTGGTGAATCCTTTAAAAATTACCTAGGTGAAGCTGTATCGAGTAGTCTTTTTCTTAGTCCCACTTCAGCAAAGTGAGATAAGCAAATACATCCTTACTCTTAACAATAATAAGGCAACTGGTCCATACAGTCTACCTGTGTTCATTCTGAAAAGTCTTCATGATGTCATCTCAGTACCACTTGAGATTATCTATAATCACTCATTTGCTACTGGCACAGTTCCCAGTCAACTGAAGGTTGCTAAAGTGATGCCAATATTTAAAAAGGATTCACCTCTCTGTGTTTCCAATTATAGACCAATTTCTCTTCTTTCCATCTTTAATAAGATTCTAGAAAAACTAGTGTATCAACGTCTTTCAAATTTTTTCGAAAAACAGTCAGTTATCTATGACAAACAATTTGGGTTTAGAGCGCAGCATTCTACTGCCCATGCTCTATTACTTCTAACAGAAAAAATTAGAACCTCTATTGATAAAGGACTTTATTCCTGTGGAATCTTTTTGGACCTACAAAAAGCCTTTGACACTGTAGATCACAGCATCTTATTGAACAAACTTTCTCACTATGGGGTCAGAGGTTTACCCCTTCAATGGTTCACATCTTATCTGTCTAATAGGAAACAGTTTGTATGCATCGATAATGTAAACTCTAATTATTTGAATATCTCATGCGGTGTCCCACAAGGCTCGGTCCTTGGCCCGCTTTTATTTTTAATTTATGTTAATGACTTTTACAAATGCTCCCAGCTATTCGATTTTCATCTGTTTGCAGATGACACAAATTTATTCATGAACAATAAAAATCTTTCTGAACTAGAAGCTCTTCTTAACCAAGAACTTCACCAAGTTGACATTTGGCTATCAACTAATAAACTATCTCTAAATATTGATAAAACCAGTTTCGTTATTTTTCATCCTCCACAAAAAAAAATCCCATTCATTCTGCAATTAAAAATCTTCAATCAAAATATAAGGAACGATTCGTTTGTAAGATATCTGGGCATTATATTCGATTGTAATTTAAACTGGAAAAAACACATTCATGAACTCACTAAAAAAATCTCTAAAAACATAGGCATTCTCACCAAAGTAAGGTACTTTGTGTCAAAGGATGTTATGCTCCAACTATACTACAGCTTCTTTTACTCATTAATTACTTATGGAATACTAATATGGGGTAATACCTATGAAAATTCGCTTAAACCTATAATACCTTACAAAAAAAGGTTGTACGTGTGATGACATTCTCCAAGTGGGATGCTCATACCCAACCAATTTTTGCAAATTTAGGACTTTTAAAATTCACAGACATAATTTTCCTTTCTAATGCCATCTTTATGTTTCAATTTAAAAATAATCTTTTACCTAAAGCCTTTGATGGCTATTTCCAGAGTGTTTCTTCATCACATAACTATAGAACAAGACTAGCTAGTAAATCAAGTTTCAGAACTCCTGTCATTAGAACAAATTATGGAAAATTTAATTTAAGATATGTTGGTCCAACCATTTGGAACAACCTTGATGAAAATATAAAATTACTTCCTCTAAAATCTTTCTCTAAAAGCTAAAATGAAAACTTCCTGTCTAGAAAAATATTAATTAAGTTAACTGCTAACTTTGTAATATTATATCTACTGTATATCTCAATTGCTTATTTATTACTTAACATAGAATTGCACATTATATAAATAGATTCAATTATTTCCCATATTATTTATTATTATTATTTCTCATTTCTATATTAATCAAATTATATCCATATTATACACTTATTACTTTCATTTATAATTATGATTAATTTGAATTCAAACAGTTTTTCTATTGCTCTGACACTGAATTGTAAATTATACATTTGTACTTACCTTTTCATTTTCTATATGTTAAATTTTATGTACTATTCATCACGACCTTTAAATTCTTAATTAATATTTGCAGCTACTCAGCTCGATTAGTTTTCTATTCTGAGTAGCTATTACCAAAATTTGTTTTAAATTTGTTTCCTTGTAATTTGTAATTTGTTATAATTATGGTAATAAACTTATTAAATCTCTAAACGCGGGAATATTTTCAAAGCGTAAAACAGAAGTTATATCATGGTTGGAGTTTCCTGTTCCGTTATTCATTGTAAAAATACTTCATCAAAATGCTCTTATTTATCGTTTCACGCATTTCCTTCTGACAAAAAACTAAAGAAGAAATGGAAAGCGTTTTGTCAAAGAAGGGACGATGTTTTCAAAAGGTTGAAAAGACCTAGAATTTGCTCCGCTCACTTCGACTGTGGCGACATAAAAAAATCTCTAACTAAAAGTATTTCTAAAACCATCTTGTCTACCAGCCATCTTCCGACCTCAGTGCAATTCCGATGTCTCTCCAAGGGAAAAGAGAAGATAAAATCGAAAAAGAAAGCTAGAAAAAGACGTTGCTGTGGAAGATTTTGAATTGGTTTTGCAGTCCGATGGTCAGTACTGTTGGTTTTACAGTAAGCTTAATATCGACGTAGAAGACATAGAAATTGAACATAACTACTCTTCAAAAACCCAAGACCGAGAAAAATGTACTCAAGTTAATTTTGACATGGAGGAACTTTCAAAAGTCAAGAAAGAATTGGCCGAGCTAAAACAAACAAAAAGGAATGGCCAAGTCAAAGATTGACATCGTAAATGCCCGACGTGACCTATTAACATCATGGTCCTCTGCACAGAAGAAAAAAGTCTTGAAACGCAAACTCGAAAAACACGATTCAGACTATTCAAAGTTACTTTCCAGTAAAAACCTGAACAAGGTGTGCCATGGCAATCAAAGAATCAACACTTAAAATAACTTGGAAAAGTTGCTGAGGAGAGCAAGGAAGAAGACGCAATGATCAATGACCAGTCTATTTGCCAAATGAAGGAAAGGTTGATGACGAGAATATATAATCATTGATAACTCGGGAAGAAGTGGTATTGCCAATATGACAGTTCAAGAATTTAAAGATGACAAATTGTATCCAGGTACTGAAAAAGACGGAGAAAGATACAGGGTGCTTGTCAAACATCAGAAAACCGCAGGTACTTACGGAGCCGCAGTTTTCTGGATTTACACAGACCTGTACCGACCTATAGAGATGTACACTAAAAGGGTTAGAAGCCAATTCGTTAAAGAAGAATTGATGACGGACAAATTGTTCATATCAAGCAATGGAGTGGAATTAACCTCTTCTCAGGTTTGAACATCTATCTAGAGAACCTTTCAAAGAGAAGGGGTTGATGTTCAAGGTCGTATATCTGCAACCACAATACGAAAATCACTTGCAACAGGTGTCCACGCACCAATGCCGCAAGATCAAGAAATGTTGGCTGCTCTTGCGCAGCACAAGCCGCAAACGCAAGCCACCTACTAGCGTTAAACAACAAAGTAAATTAAACAGACCTTGGTCGACGAGCGGTTAGAAAATTTGTGTCATTGAGCACAAAAGAGGAAGAAATACCGACAGTACCTATTACCCATGTGGAAAGAAGTGTCGCATATAAAGGAATTATTTAAGGAGGAAATACACACAGGGAACATATCAGAAAGCATCATAAGTGATAAACTTGGTGCTTCCAGTCTTATCAATAATCATTCCCTCAAAGCCATTGCCTTAAAAGTTAAGCGATTAAGATCAAGATATGGTGGTGGATAAAGATATTCATCCACCCACTGAAGAGGAAGGCGTCGAGGAAAGGATCAACCTATTCATCAAATCATAAAAGAGAAGCGCTTCAGAAGCAACGGGATGATCCAAAACAACTTGGAACAAGTTTTCTCATGAGCAAACCGAGCTACTATTCTCTTTTACGGAAGATATGATAAAAAGCAACACTGTGAAAATAGAAATTGTTTGGGAACGCGTAAAGAATGACCCAAGAGCCCGGGATGTTGGGCTGATCACAGATGCTGAAGATGATGAACAGGTGCATCGACAAAAACAGAGACACACCGATAAGTACGCAAACGAATGGTTTCTTGGAAGAAAAAGAAGTAGTAAAAAGAAACATTGACATTGGCTGTAATTAATGTCCAATTATATTGGACTGGTTTGGTTTTTTTGTTAGATTGAGTTATGTAAAATAGAGGTGAATGATATATACACCTAATTGAAACTTTTTCGTGTTTGAAAAGCAGGTCATAGATCGTAGATTATAGAATCACTGAGACCAAGGTAGTGAATGGGATTTAATGAATGGTATGTACAAGACTTGCCCCTAATTACCTTGCTGGTGTAATAACCATGGAGACTGAGACTATTGAAGGGGTAATAAAAATGCATTGTTTTATTAAAATCCCAACCACCACTTCAGTCTCCGCTTATATGACTTACGATGGTTTAAATTGGATGTATACTATTTCATCGTGACAACGTTTACACTGGAATATTTTTTGACCACGTCCCAGAAGAAATCTTTCACAATATATTTAAAATGACATTCTAATAAAAGCGGTAGGCATTTTTAAAAACACTTTACTGACTGTATATCAAGAATATAGTTTTTGTTTAGTTTTTGTCATATATATGTCCATTCATGAAAAATATTATTTGTTGAGTTAGTATTAAAAGACCCTTAAAACGAAATCAATCATAGAAACATTTGCAGTCCCCGAATGTTGAAATGACCTTGGACCGTACATCCAAGACCTCGGGCAGTTTTTCACTATACGGACCTCCCAGCCGGTAAATAACATATATATATATTTGAGGCACAGCGAAAGGATATCTCGCGACTCCATACATTTACTGTAAAAGAGTCACACAAGTGTTAAGCTTGGGCTCCCTGTGGCCATATATCCGTGAAATAATTACTAACTATGTAGCGCCTAATAGTATTTAGTTATCAACTATTTAGTTATCAACTACGATTTTGCTCAGGCATGAAATCATACAAAGAAACACAAAGGCGGCTAATTATGTGACTATTGTTATTTACACTGTTCCACTCCAGTGCTGTCCACTAGTTTGTACAAAATAGTGCAATTAGACAATGTATATCAAGTTTTATTTCACAGATATATGGCATGCACTCTAAGTTAAAGTAGAATAGCACCTGGCTGATCATCACTGCTATCCAGTCAGAACTATGTTTATCCATGGACCCCTTATATTACAGTTCATGGGAATGCAGCTCCATCTAGGGAACAAAACAATGAACTCTAGTTCCCAAGAGAGCATAAATCTTTTGTTTTGTCCCCCAGATGAAGCTGCTTTGACATCACATGCAAGGGGTCTTTATTTACACATTCATGGGTTAATGAAATAGTATATTATCTGTAGGGTAGAGATTAAACTTGGTGCCACTCTTGTCAGTTGAAATTGACTGGGATTCTCTTGATGTCATTGACCAATTGCCTGACACACTGGCTGTGAAACCTTATGGCCGCCGCACACGGTAAGCAATTTGTTATTCGTGCTTTGTGCTTCACTGCCTCGAAAGGCAAAAAACTCAGCGTGCGCGTATGAATTCAAACTTTTTCAAAGCCTCGCGAGGTGATGAGATAATTTTCTGTCGTGCTTGAAAATTTTGAACTCGCATGACCAAAATTGCAATGTTTGCGGGGAACGTAAGATACACGACATTAGCCAATCAAAAGCGCCCGTATTATCATGTGACGACCTCGATCAAAACAAACATGGCGGATATATACACTCGGAAGACCAGCAGCAAGAGGAATTGATTGTCACTTTATGGCCTGACTATCCATGTTTGTTTCATGTGAGTTCAAAGGAATTCAAAAACAGAGAGTTACGCCAACAGAGTGTTGATGATCTGGCGAAAAAAGTTAATAACACAGGTAATTAGCTAAAATAATTTGAAAGCAGATTTGTCAACACTGTTGCAAAGAGACGACTATCGATTGACACAAGTGATATCCTTTCAAAACTGCTCTTTTATTTTATTATATTGCCAGAAATGAACGTACTTAATTTGTTTTTCTTTCAAACTACTTGAAATAAATGTTCTGTTTGAGTTTAAATACATTGGAGAAAAAAAAACTATAATCCCAGGAACCGTATTGCAAAACGATCGCAATTGTGAGCCCACTATTCCCCATTAGTTTTAATTTACAAGTACTTCTCTTATTTGGTTTTGTCTTAAGACGGCTATGTCATTACATATAGTGTTTGTAGTGTATTTACATTTGAAATAGTAAGTTAATGATGAGATAAGCAAGCTATATCCTAAACTGGGCTTCTCTGCCTAAATATTGTTTAGAAATAAAAAAATGAATAACTACAATAAATAAATTAATTCCACTTTAATACTGAAGAGGGAGTATATACCCTTCCCATAATGCGGGACGCCATTTTGAATTAATTACTTGTGACGTCAATTGCGGGTAGGTTTCCCAAGGCATGTATATTTCACTGTACTTTTCACTCAGCGCTTCAGGTCCTACAGGTGTATATATACAATATTTAAAGAAGATTTTGAAGACATTCTTTAGATTTGTCCTTTTACTTTAAATTGTTTGAGTTCTAAAATCTAATGCGTATTTTAATAACGCCTCGAATCGGCCACAAAGAAGAAGAATTTGTAGCGGGGAGCTGTGAAGGTAATTTGAAAGCTGTCAGTCTCTAAATATCATTTTTTTTTTTTCGTTTTCTTGAGCTAACAAGCGCTGATATTCCTGACAATGCATATTATAGTAAAGTCAGAAAAGTACAAACCGATCGAGCTATCTTTTTATCACTAGTTTATCAGTATTATTAGTCAATATATTTACATTGTAATAGATGTTTTGGTGTAAACTATTCTATTGATGACGGCTGAATCACCAATTTTTCGAGTATTCATCACCCGAGACGCACATTTTATATTATTTCGTATGATGTCAAGCGACTCTAAAATCTGGTTTTGCAGTGATATCAAGTCAGTTTTCTTCAACCTGAACACATTGATTAATTCATTGAATAAATAAATAAGCTTAGTATTAAGTTCACGGGCACTGAAATATCTCTCTACATTTTTCTTTTAAACGTATACTTCGAAAGAATAGCGTTGGAATTTAATATGTCGAGATTCAGTCGTTATCATTTCTTCAAAAGTTATTGCATTTATATCGATAGCACTGTGCATTGCCTCGACACAATTGTTTACACTACGTATCTTTAGTATGAAACTCGACGATTTTTTAGAGAAAGCATAGCTCGATTGTCTTGTAATTTCCAACTTTGCTACAGTGAGCACTGAGCTCGGGATATCTTTGCATATTAGCTCAAGAAAACAAAAGAAAAAAGGCATTATATTGAGAGTGTGAAAGCAGTAAATTACCTTCACATGTACAGCTCGGATCGACGGGAGCCGTTAAGAATCTTCTTTTTTTGCGGCCGATTTATAACGTTTTAAAATACGTGTTAAAATTTGGAACAAAGACAAATAAAAGTTAAAGGTCTAATCTAAAGAATGTCTTCAAAATGCTTCAACCACCAGTTCATTCTACACACCCACAGACCCCTATTTTGTACAGTAATATCACTTTTTAATGTTAAACTGCAAATAAGCATCTGAAAAACAGTTTTCTGTGTATTATCAAATAGATTCAATTTTTCTGTGCGTCTGTACTTGGTCTCGTGGCTCATTTTGAGTACTGTACTCTTTGCATCTATATATTAGACTACAGACTCACAAAAAATGGAATTAAATTCAGGCATGTATAGTGTAATAACACACGATTCTCAGCCAATCAGAGAATATGATAATTATATCAAATATTAAGAGGTTATTAACCGAGCACGAGGTCTGATATTTTCCATACAGACCGAGCAAGCGAGGTTAATAATTCGTTTATTATATGGCAATTTTAAAGAGAGAAATTAATATTGTTTTTGATATTTTACGTCGCGCGTTGCTTTCGAATGGCTTCCCAGTAGTTTTACTGAAAAAGAGCGGGTTGAAACCTGTTGAAACCGGTTCAGTCATTCAGCATGTGATGGCCTCAACAAACTTACAGAAATTTTAATGCCAAGATATTTGAATTACTGCAGCTTTCTCCATCATTCCAAATCAAAGATGATTTAAAGACAAAGAGTTTTATTCATTTCTCAACATCAAAGAAAGTCAAGAAACAAAAAACAAGTTTTACAAAGAATTTTATCTGACATAAACAAGTGAGCCACGATAGATGTTGAAACGAGTTGAAATTCGTCGTCTTGTGGACGTTTGCATCGAGAAATAGAGCCTACGGAAGCTTATTTTTCGACAAATAACAATAAGAACTTTCATCAAAATTATCGTTAACTGTTGACGGAATTAATTTGTCTGTGCCATAATTTATGAAGATGATGAAAACATGAGGATCGCTGACAGGACTTAGAATCAAGTAAACCGACCTTTTTTAAGATGTTTGAACCTTTTGTATGCAGAAAAAGAAAGACAATAACACTGTTAACTTTAGTAGACAAACTTATTGAGAATTTCAAAGCTTTTTAAAAGTGAAAGAAAAGCACCGAAAGATAGCTCAACTCACCGCCGTCGGGTGTTGTTTACAAGGATAGATAAAGACTTAAAGTATACTTTTCAACTATTATTGAGGTATGTGAACGCACGTTATGTTCTTTAGATAATTAAAAACAACTTATATATAGAAGGAAATAGGTTATTCATCGTGGAATGTGAAATTAAAAGGATACTTAATCAATTGTCTCACGATTGAGGTCATTGGTAGAAATACCGCGACGTTTCGACTGCAATCTGCTAGTCTTCATCAGGCGATGGTGTAGACTGGATGATGGTTGTCTTATATACTGATCGTCGGACTATCGGCGCTGTGATTGGCTGACGCGTGATGTCCCAGCATGCTTCTTGATTGTTGGCATCCACGCTTCCGGTAGATCGATGCCGCAATCCCTATTGATGTTGTTAGGGTGTAGTCGGATCTGAATGGCTTCCTTGACTCTGCGTGTGTGCCAATGTACGTCTTGGTCGATGTATTTGACGTCAAATAGCGGCGACTACGGGTGTAAAAGTAGGTATTTTTCTTGACTTTCCTTATTGTAAAATGCGTAATTTTAACTTTTGAGGGGAATTTATTACGTCTTTATTGATTTGACGTGGTTTCCTCGTAAAAAATCGTGCACTTTCATTGATTTCTGAAGTTTGTTTTTTGAAGGAGAAATATGGCTACTTCTGCATCTAATCGAACGGGGTAAGTTTGAGTGTTTAGTTATACTAAAGGTTTTGTTTATTTTTACAGTCTTTTTATATGAAAACAGAATAGATTTAAAGTTATTTTAATTTAACACAGGCAGTCGAAAAGGATAAATTGAGAAACACACGAAGCTTTTATAGTTTAGTGCAAATAAACACTGCAACTTTTTCTTTTTTCTTTACATAGACCAGCGATGGAGTGGACATCGAACCATGATGTGCTTTGGCTGAGGGAAGTGTTGGTGTTAATTAGAACCTTTTAAACGTAGGAAAGGCTCAATAGAAAGAGGCAAATGTTGGTCTGAAATAGCAGACAAGCTAAACAGTTCGGTGGAGTTGAGTTTTAAAATTGGCCAGAGAGCGGGAAGGGAGAGATGTGGCTTACAACAAGCTAGGTTTAAGAAGAAAGTTAGAGAGGAAGAAGCAGCAAGTGGGATCTCAGTTGAGATGACAGAGTAAGATGTTTTACTGGAAGAGATCATAGAGAAGGAAAAGGTAGCGGAGGAAGAAGGTGAAACAGAAAGTAAAGGAAAGAAAGCTGAGATAGAGAAGGGAAAGGCAGAGGGAATGAGGAAGAAGGCGATGGAGAGGATGAGTAAAAGAAAGAAGGAAGATGACGAGGGAAGTGAAGTTAAAAAAAGAAGAAGTGGCAGTGATACAGTAGAGTTTCCTTAGAGAAAAAGCAGAGGTAGATAAAGAATTAAAAGAGAAAGAGTTAGAGATCAGGAAGGCAGAGTTTGAAGCCCAACGAGACATGGTAAAAAATATGCAAAACATGCAAACTCTGATTTTGCAACAACAGCAGCAACAGAATCAGACCATGATGGCTCTGTTTCAGCAGCTGGCAAAAAAAGATTAAACTGAGCTGTAGAGTACAAACATTAAAAGTGTGAAACATAATTATAGTACTGAATAGTGATATTTTATGCTAATTCTATTGTTTTCTGTTGTTTAATCAACACTATTTAGTAGAGCAAAGTATTGCACACTTTTAATGGTTGTACTCTATCACCTTGATGTAACTAATTGATAGAAATTTATCATCAATAGATATACTCAGAGTTTTTATTATCAATATTGCAATTATTGTACTTCCTGAAATCTGTGCTATCAATGTAACTCACTAGAGCGTATTCGTATAACCTACTTTTAAAATGCAAATAAGAATATGTGTGAAATAACATGTTAATGTGTGCGTTTAACTATTGCTCTCATTTTTTTTCCTTTGAGCCACAAGCCGCTGTGGAAAAAATTGATAAACGTGGTTTGGAGTAAATCTTTAAAAGTCATAACTATCTGACAGCCTTCTGCTCTTCTCTTGAGCCCACTGAATTATATGGTTTCGTATTGCTTCTAGATAAAAAATGGAAGAGTTAGCTTTATTACTATATTATATAATTGCACTTACAATTATTGAAAACAGACAAAGAATAAAATAGACAAAAAAGATGTTAATACAAAGTTACATATCAAACAAATCTTGTGAGAATGTTAAGTTTAAAAAAATGCTTAATGATTGTGATCAAAGTTAGTGGGAAGAAATTCCACGTCTTTGTTGACGGTTGCATTTAAAAAAGGTACTGATGAAATTGAGCCCACATACATCTTTTAAAATCTGATTTGCATGACGAACATACCAGAACCAAATCCTATTTCTTCGATTGCACAACTCTCTGAAAGAGCCGTAGTAATTACCTGAAGTTTGAGGAGATTGTTTTCGTTACCTTTAAATAGGACCTTTTGATTCCCAGGCCATGTGGTTCTACACTTTTTGATGACACGTGCTGTCCTACAAAAAAAGGTTCTTATACATTATATAATTGAAGGTGCATGGCTCAAATATTACTACTCCTGGATTCACATATATTGAATGTATAATATACAAATTAGGTAATACCTAATAGCGGAGCTCCAGTTTAAATTGTTCCTATAACATCAATATGTGCATGTAAATAGTTTTTGTGCATGGGCCATGCCCATGCCCAATCTGAACTGTAATTATTTTAGTTACGAAACCGCAAAAGACAACTACAAAATCATAGATATAGGTGGAACGGAATAATTTACTTTCTGACCAAATAATAATCTGCGATATATATATTTTCGATAAAAATTCAAAAACCTTATTTATCACGCATACAAAGTACTATATTTTTCAATAATTTTATGCTCAAATTATGAAAAAGGTATTTGATACTTATGTGCATGATGAATTATTGACTAAAAATCCAACCCAAACTATTTATGTTTTTAAAATATGAACCAATTAAAAAACTTCGATATCACTATAACTTTTCTAGAGAAACAAAATTAGGGGTATTGTTCACGCGTTTTTGAAAGATATGAATTTTTAGATTTTACTTTTTGAGTAGAAATCGCACAAAAATTCGTGACAGCATGACTTTGTGTCACGACACGCGTACATTGGCGTGTTTGCGAATGCCAAGGCACCTTCACCTGGCAAATTCGCTTCAAACACAAGACAAAACGCTGAGAAAAATCAAGATTTTGAGCTTCATATTGACAAAAACGTTACTTGAATAAGTACTAAATAGGATGATAACTATGTATTAAAAGGAAAAAAACGGAATTCTAGAACATTTCTTTATAAAAAAAACTTTTCATCGCATTAGATTTAATATTAAAAAAAGTAGTCATTGCAAATCTTCAAAATTCAAACAAAACACAAACGACCTGAAAGTTCTTTTGAAGTGGAATTAAAGACCTTAAGTATCAACCAACAAAGGATCGATTTGAAGCTTAATTATTTCAAGTTTTTAGGTGTTTTTGTTTTTCACGCTCGTTATCAAACAATTTTTCTTTCAAAAAACTGACTTGAAAAAATAATTCGTTGAACTTACTTTATCGGTGATTATTTTCCTGAGGTTTTCTTCTTCTGGATGACATCGATAATATTTTGACGAATACATGTATGTACTTGAATCAGTTTTGATGAATTAAGCATGGATCATAGTTAACCTGCCAAGCTTGAAAATCCATAAATAAACTGTACTGAAGGAAGCATTTTGAAGATAGTATTCATTACCGAATAAAGTCACTTCATTTTCAATTCTTTTACTTTGCTGTAGTCTTTATTCTTCTATGAAGTTTTATCTACAGACAAGTGTTCTTGGCCTTTCAGTCTTTTCCTTTTCTTGAGATAAACTTCTTCATGTTTGTCTCCTTGAAGTTTATTTTCTGCTTTGGTAGTCTTTATTCTTCCAAGAAGTTTTATCTGCAGACACGTTTTCTTGGCCTTTCAGTCGTTTTCTTTTATTTCTACTGTTAAATTTCTTCATTTTTGTATCCGGCCTGAGTTTATTTTCTTCTTCGGCCAAAGCTATTTTTGTTTTCTTCTATGTTCATCTTTCTCAGTTGATATTTTAAATATTGTATTTTGTTGTTTGTTTGACTTTTTTGTCGATAAAAAAAACCTGCTTTCGGGCGCTGCTATTCCGTGCGCGCGCGCATCACTTTCCCGACGAAATGTAACAGCCAATCAGTATCGCGATGGGCACGTTGTACGGACGTGCGCGCCCGCGATCCTACGTGTCGGTCGATGAAAAATCAACTCGATGGGTTACCATTTTTTCTTAAGTATGGTGCTCCGCTTGCGCGGGCCTTCGGCCTGCGCGGAGCTCCGCTATAAGTATGTTTACTTTCACTGAAGTAATGCTTGCCCTTGGAGATGTTATAATTATTTATCATACCTAATTTATCACTTTAATGCTGTTTCTATTCAAACAAGCACTGCATGTTCAGGGTTTATTAAATGTTTTGGTGCTGTAAAGAGGCTACTCTTACTTTTAATATATAAATATTCTAGTTACATAGAAACTGTATGGAAAACACATTACACTTGAATAGGAAAGTCTTACGTGGAAACAGCTACACTGTTTACACCTTCGTAAAACATCATATAAGCCACTAGGTCAAAGTCTAAAATGGGACGTGGCTCTTGGCTGTAAAACAGGTTTTTTCTGATATGGGCACTAGATTCCGAATCTCGGATAGCGCCCTTTTAAAAGGCCGTTCGCGTAAAAATCGCCCGGTGACTTTAACTTTGAATCACAGATTTTGCTCATCTCTTGTACATTGAAAGGCTATCATATACCAATAACAAAACCACAATTTAAATCAGTTTTTCTTTTGAATTTTTTATGTTACGAATTTTTTTCCGTTACGACTTGGAGAGGCCCGTTCGGAGCAATTTCGAAGGTCAAATTTAATGCAACTTTGAACGACGATATTTCATGAAATAATGAATTCCACCCAAAATAAATACCATAATTAGTTAAATTGGGTACTTATTGATAAACAAGTGCGATTTCAGGCTCATTGAGTGAAAACCAAGGAAATAACAATTTTTTTTATTTGACCTATGTTACGCACAAATACCGAACACGTGAAAACACATCACACAAAAACTCGAATTTCTAGAAAGTGGGGCGTGCAATTGGAATTAAGTAAGTGCAGGCTAATAGTAGATAGGATAGTAGATATAAACAACAAAAAAAATCTTGCGGCTATCATTTAACAAAAAAGTTACAGCCTCGTAAACTTACCATAATTCGGCTTTTTTGATAATTTGCCTTCATTTTGACCGTCTCGTTGAAATAAAGAATTGCATCGAGATCCTTCATAAATGTGTCTGAAACCATAAGTTATGAAAGAAAATGTTGTACAAATGCATAGACATTCTATTTAAAAAGAAATAGCGTTAATTTTGGCAAATAACTTCGTCTTATAATGTTCGATATTTCTCCCCTCGATCAGTTCTCGGCTTTCCCTTGTCGATATGCACAGAATATAAAACTTCCATTGCCAGAGGCTTTTTCTTTTGGACCTCATTTACCACATTATGGTATTTGACTTATAGTTTTCTTCGTACACTCGCTCAAACAAGCGAAACAAGACACATAAACAACACAGCAGCAGCGATCCGCCATGTTTACTTTCTGCTAGACAACCGCTGGACAAAAAGAGACCTGGCTCATCTCAAGCAACACAGGGTACCCAGTCTAAGTATTTGCATAAATCGAGGTGCTGCTGGTCGGAAATTGACTATATCGATTCTATAAAATAAATATACCTTTATTGATACTCAAAACAATTAGTGTCTTGTCAAAATATTATTGTTTTTTACGCGGGATACCTAAGAGGTCCCCAAAATTGCTTTGAACGCGCTTTCCACGAAATGTTGCTGTTCATGTGATTTTGGTGTAATTAGTAAATTTTTAAGCACAGGAAAATTAATTCAGTTAATAAAGAGGGATTGTTAAGCGTGGTCAATCTTTTGCTTAAGTTCTAAAAATGCCATGTCCAACTGAACTGACAGATATAAACGTTTACCGCAACTGTAAAAGTATTTTTTTTTTTTTTTTTTTTAATCAATTTGCCACAATGGCAGGGATAGAGACACAGGGCAGGGCCCCAATTGCTTGTCAATATCCCCTAAGAAATAAGATATAACGGAAAGGTATAATGAAATACAGATAATAAGCTGTATGAATGACAGCTTACGCCAATTACTGAACGAAATTACAAAAATATATACAAGGGAAAACAGCCAAAGGTAAAGACAGTTTATGGTGGCAAACTGTAAAAGTATCAAACTCTTTATTGTCATAAATCAATTGCGTACGCTAGAATGTACCGCAATGTTATAAAAATCGATATTTAAGAGGTAGCGAGCGACCAACGATTAACAACTCTACTCTTTATTATATAGGGTATACTACCCTCCAGTCCCGAATATAGCCGAGTACTTTAAACTAGATAGCACTTGATAAAACTTTGTCTATGATCTTGCCGCGCTAATTATCCTATCGCTAATTGAGATAACGTTTCTTTGAACCAACGACGTTGTATCTCGATCTAACTGCAAATATGTCTTTCGATTGCTTTTTGAACAAAAATGATTATGTTAAAACTAGCTGTGGTCCGTCACGTGGATTAAGTGGTTTTGTGCGTGTAACGGAATGTAATGATTCGGTGGAAACCCATTTGGTTAGTAACCACCTTTCCAAGGAGCATCTGAGTGAGAGTCAACTAATACTGGCCAGGGCTGGTATGTTATATTTACATCACGAGGATGCTAGAAAAATGTGGATATGCTATAAACACCGTCATACCTTAGGAAAATTCTGGAAAAGTACAAAGGTAACATGTCATCATCCTGAACACAGTGGTGTCAAAAAGAGTCTAAAGGGAAGAGATGTGATAACGTTACAAATGGCTAACAAATGTATAACAAATAGTCTTTCAAATCAATCATGCAGTGGAAGTGTCATATTCTCAGTACGGAGAACCAGGAGATTGCCAAGCAAAGCCTAAATCAAGACCTCAAAGAGGATTCCGTATTCATTGTCGTTGACTGGGCTATGAAGCTTTTGCAACGACTATATCGAGAAAGGCAAAGCGAATGGTTTGCCAAGCGTGGAATGAATTGGCATGTTAGCACTGTCCTGTGGAGAGATGAAAAGGGAAATATTTATATTTCTTATTATAATCACCTTTTCAACAGCTGCTCCCAAGACTGGTTTTCAGTATTATCTGTTCTAGAAAATGTACTCACTACTATTCAATCCATCAATCCAAAAGTCAAGAAGGCCTATCTAAGATCGGACGAAGCCGGCTGTTACCATAACAGTGAGCTTATTGTAGGCGCAAAGGAAATCGGTGGGCTTAGAGTTTGGAAAGCGTTTCAAGTTGGTACAGGAAAACTCATTCCTTGGAAAGACATAAGTATCACACAGCAGGGTGCTACTCAATTAGTTGTTGATGAAGATAACTTTGAGTTTACCCCCAAAACGATCGTAGACGAGAGCTTGCAAGATAAAGGTGCAAAGGCAAACGGCACTAGTGATGAAGATGAAGAGGATATGTTTGAATGTCCTGACCCGGGCTGTGAAAAATCTCTCAAGACAGTTGATGACGTTGATGTACATATGTGCATTGGACACCATTCAACAAATATCTACGACATGCTGAAACGAGACTGGGTGGAGAAATTCTCATTTCTCACACTTGATAAATGTGATAACGATGCTAGTAAATCGGACATGCCCGACAAGCGTTCAACTTTGTCCGATTTGAACCAAGGCTGGGCACTTCACAAGCCAAAAGGAGGGGGTTCCAGATTCTCAGACAAGGTTAGACAGTACCTCACATCGAAGTTTGACATAGGGCAGATAACTGGAAGGAAGGAGGATCCAGACAAGGTCGCCAATGATATGAGGATTGCCAGAGCAGAAAATGGAGAGCGAATGTTTTGTAGAGAGGAGTGGCTCACGAAGTCCCAGATTCAAGGTTTTTTCTCGCTTATCTAAGAAAAGAAAAGCCTCGACTTTACCAAATACAGAGGAGGAGGAAACAGAAGACGAAGATAGCACTGATGAAGACGACTTTGACCAGGATGAGATAGACCACATGAACACTGTCCACGCTGTCATCAATGAAATTGGCCTTTGTCATCCAATCGTTTATGATGTTTATGACTTGTGTGACTATGCTAAGCATAACAAGCTGAATGCCTTTACAGTATCAATGCTGAAAGAAATCTGTAAGTTTTATGAAGTTCCATTTAAGTCAAGAGATAATAAGGCTGCCTTGATGTCAAAGGTTAAAGAGATGATCAGTGAATGCTCCTGTTCTTCTGAAAGTTGAACAACGGTACAGAATACCCAAGCTTATATTGTGTACAGGAACATCTTGAGATCTAGACTTTTCAGAACAGAATGATAATCATGAACATATTTAATTTACTTACAAAACAATGTCAGACAGACATGAAAAACTAGCTTTAACCTTTTCTATTTCGCTAAAGAATCATTGCGCATGGTTAGACTTTATTCCCCACATGTACATCGTAAATTAAGCAAAACAAGATGATACACTTGGTATAAATCGCATGTCCACTGAAACTGATCCTTAGACACTATAAGGACTAATCATGTCCCGAGAGGGGGGGGGGGGGGGGGGGGGGGGGTTCCACTATAGAAAAGGGTTCGGATGCTCGCCAGTCACAGGTTCGTGTTATATATGTATATACGGGGGGGGGGGGGGGGGGGGGGTACTCCCTTAGAAAACGGATAGGATACATGTCAACGGATAGACCTTTTAGGGTCGAAAATAAGACCCTCGCGTACCTTTTAGGGTCTCGAACTGGCACCGTACCTTTTTGGGCCAGTTTTCAAACTAGAGATTATTCATATTGAACATTTTTTTAATGTGGTCGTACCTTTTAGGGTCTGAAATCGTCTGAAATCAGTATCTGAGTTAATTTATGCGTACCTTTTAGGGTCATTTCCAAAACCGTCCGTCGAGCACCCCTATCCACTTTCTAGGGGAGTACGAAGAGTAGATAGGGCTACCAGCGAATAAAATTTAAAAACAACTTATGCAGTATAGATTATATACAAAAAAATGTAGAGCCGAGTGCATCATCAGAGCATCTTATTGAATCAAGCATGCTCACCTATTCTATGCTTGTATCATTTCACTCTTTTGATGATCAAATAAGTATTTATGTTCTCTTGGCAAACACGATCAATTTTTTCCGTGCATATTAATTGCGCGCGTGATATGATAATATTACTAGTGCTATTAGAACGTAAAAATTAGTAAGAACATTGAGTTACTTTCTTGAAACACATTCAAGACCATTCAAAGTTGCATGACAACTGCCATACCATATGTAGAATGCATATTATATATAAATGACAAATATGTATTCTTAACTGCTAGTCACTCAAATAAAAATTGTATCACTGAGTAGCTGAGAATGGATACCAAGTAAAGTTGTGTATTTTCCATTATTTGTCATGTGTTTAGATTGAGGGGTCAATTAATTATTATACTAATTCGGTTCCCTCTCTTGACGTGACTAATGAATGGAAAAAAAGTTCCCATGGCCACCTCTTTTATTAAGTACGTAGTTCTTTCGTATAATACCCTCCATGCTTGTTATTTTACAAAACATCGACCTTTTTTCAAAGAAAATAGCTAACTAGTTAAAAAACGATATTTGATGAGTAACCAACAGCACTTGCTCGATTTATACAAATACTTAGACTGGGTACCCTGTGTTGCTTGAGATGAGCCAGGTCTCTTTTTGTCCAGCGGTTGTCTAGCAGAAAGTAAACATGGCGGATCGCTGCTGCTGTGTTGTTTATGTGTCTTGTTTCGCTTGTTTGAGCGAGTGTACGAAGAAAACTATAAGTCAAATACCATAATGTGGTAAATGAGGTCCAAAAGAAAAAGCCTCTGGCAATGGAAGTTTTATATTCTGTGCATATCGACAAGGGAAAGCCGAGAACTGATCGAGGGGAGAAATATCGAACATTATAAGACGAAGTTATTTGCCAAAATTAACGCTATTTCTTTTTAAATAGAATGTCTATGCATTTGTACAACATTTTCTTTCATAACTTATGGTTTCAGACACATTTATGAAGGATCTCGATGCAATTCTTTATTTCAACGAGACGGTCAAAATGAAGGCAAATTATCAAAAAAGCCGAATTATGGTAAGTTTACGAGGCTGTAACTTTTTTGTTAAATGATAGCCGCAAGATTTTTTTTGTTGTTTATATCTACTATCCTATCTACTATTAGCCTGCACTTACTTAATTCCAATTGCACGCCCCACTTTCTAGAAATTCGAGTTTTTGTGTGATGTGTTTTCACGTGTTCGGTATTTGTGCGTAACATAGGTCAAATAAAAAAAATTGTTATTTCCTTGGTTTTCACTCAATGAGCCTGAAATCGCACTTGTTTATCAATAAGTACCCAATTTAACTAATTATGGTATTTATTTTGGGTGGAATTCATTATTTCATGAAATATCGTCGTTCAAAGTTGCATTAAATTTGACCTTCGAAATTGCTTCGAACGGGCCTCTCCAAGTCGTAACGGAAAAAAATTCGTAACATAAAAAATTCAAAAGAAAAACTGATTTAAATTGTGGTTTTGTTATTGGTATATGATAGCCTTTCAATGTACAAGAGATGAGCAAAATCTGTGATTCAAAGTTAAAGTCACCGGGCGATTTTTACGCGAACGGCCTTTTAATAAGGCTTTGTTCCTTACTTATTAACGATACGTTTGGTTAAACTTAGACTATATCCGAAAAACATATTCTAGTTGTGTGCAGTCCTTTGTCATCGACTGATTGTACGAAAGAGTTGTAGACAAAGTATTTCTATTCAAGTGTAACGTGTCCGCCTAACCTTGACCAATATTCAAATATATACAGTAAAACTACACCTTTCTGATAAAACAAGTTTAAAACTAGTCAACCAATAGTAGAGAACTAGTGGATATTTTACTATAAATAGAGACTAGAACTAGAGTTACATACACTCTTACACTCTACTGGGAAGCTACTAAGTAATGTAACCACAGTTAGTCCTTATACTTGTACTATCTTCTAAAGACGAATAAAGATCCTTGGCTTTACCGAACAAACAAGCAAGTTTTCACTTCTTACCTGTCGCATTTACTCTGGGGGTGGCCCTTCTTCAAGCAAATATGGGAATGGTAATATACTAGATAATAATATATACCTATATATAGCCTCTTCGACATATGTATAAACAATTACCTTTTAGGTTTTTATCTGCAAAGGAATCCATCACGAGCTGTACGTTAAAGAAATGAGCAATCGACCATGCAGTCTGATAAAATGGCATAAAGCAACCACGCACACGAGTTCTTGTTTACAGGTCACGTGATTTTTTGAGGCGAAAACCGCTGGCCGCCCAGCAGCTTGAGAGTAAGTACACATGGGTTGCCTGTGTTTTGAAACGTACCTGAAGACTGGAGATGAAAGTGACAAACAAACATGGCGGAAGGAACGATCGATGAAGAGATCAGTACTTCTCTTCACCAGTGTAGATGTAACGAGAGAAATTCTGTCCACGTATAGTGCCTATGTAAATTGTGTGAAGGCCAAGCTGTTCCCACTACGACTGCTTGGAGGCATCGCTCAGCAAGAAGGTTCTATTCAAATGCAAATTCCAGGTACCCGATTTCTTCAAGTGAACTTACAGTTGCCGATTTGTCAGCTGAATCGGATGATGCCTCAATACACACTACAAACTCGTTGTCACCAGAAGCTAGCTATCATTGGAGATGAGCGTGACGTCGACATGGGTGATAGTGATAGCGCAAGTAGTACCAGTGATTTAAACGAAATTGATCAAAGTTTAGATAATGACGAGCACGTCGATGCGGATGGTATTGACAGATTTGACAGATCAAATCTCAATGGAACTCAAAAGGAAGTTCCTGATAACTTTGGCAAGTTAGATGCAATGTTACAATTCGTAGAAATGAAGGCTCAGAATGGCTTTTCAATTAAAGCATTTGAACAGATAGTTAACTGGGGAAGAGAAATCCATGGCTATGAGAACAGAGCACTAGCTGATCATAAAGAAGCAAAGTGCTACTGGATCTGTCTTGATTCGTCTCATCCATGCAATTATTCTTTAATGGATTCCAAAGATGATAATTGCAGATATTGTGGAAAACAAGGAAACATTCCATATTATTATCTAAGTATATTGGATAAAGTTAAGAGGTGGTGCATGTCACCAGCCATGTGTCAAAAGATGACCGCCCACTGTCAAGAAAAAGACCATTGTCTGAATAAGGAAAATAACAATGTGTGGGGATGGACCCACAAAAATGAGATTTGGGATGGAACTCGATTTTCTGAGCTGTCATATTTCTGGAACCCAGATAATGAGTTTGTTCTACCAGTATATTGCCCCCACTGTGGCATTGTAATTTCTGCCTCAGATGTAATTAATTCCCCAAGTGTATTTGGGCAAGGAGTACAGATTGTTACCTGTCCTGGCTGTTATAACTCTTTTCATACTGAAATCCATACAACGAATGGGGATCCAAGGAATTTAGCATATATAGGTATGAAATATTTCAATACATGTAATGAATGAATGATAATCACATTGTGCAAAAATGTGCAAAGCTTTCTTCAGTGGAATGAGTTTCTACGAATTGAAGAGAATAAGAAAGAGCTGTTTGCCTTCTTAGCGCAGCAAGCAATATCTATTAACACCGAGAAAGAAGTAATAATCACAGTAGAAAGTAAAGTTCTATGTAATCATGAGAGAGATGAATATTTTCTTTCCCCGTGCACTCAGGAGGAAGCAGATACGCGAATGATGCTGCACTTGAAAGATGCTGTTTGAGGCACTCCACCGCCTTGCTTGGAAGGGATTTAAGTCATGGTTGCAAGTATTTCACAAAGACAAGCAGCATGTTATCCAGGATTTTACAGAGATACTGACTGAGCTCGCTGATAACGTCTGTCAAGATGAAGCAGAAGAGGTAATCGAAAATCCTTTTGAAAATTTTCTTTTAATGTACTGAACTATTTGACATGTACAATGATTATCTACGTCACGACAATGGCCCCTTGTCCACATTTTTGGTGTCATATATCGACATGGTTGAAATTATTCTCAGTTTACTTAGATCTACAAAGGAGGGCAACTGGAAGTTACATCTATCATCGATCAGAGAGATGATTCCTTGGTGTTTTGCCTATGACCATCTAAATTATGCGCGCTTCCTTTCTGCATGCCTGTCTGAGATATCGCATCTTGAGCAAGAACACCAGGAAGCATGCACATATTTGATAGCCATATCAGAACGGCAGCTTTATATATTTAATAATTTTTGCAATACCTGTGGTCAGTGGCTAACATTTGCTTTGGTTGCCTGTGGAGAAAATGGCCTGGTGACTAGTCACATTTAACGCGGCCATCTTTATCTGTTCTTGAAAAAGCACATGCAGAATAGCTAGAAGGTAAGAAATTCCAAGTATATGATAATTCTATGCTAAAAAAATGCTTTATTTTTCTCAAAATTGGTGGATACCACAATGCTTAAGTTATATTGAACATTTTGTTTAGATAATTATGGATCGGCAATAAATCCGGGAGGAGATTCGAGAAGTTTTTAATGAAATGCAGGGGCAAACTAGTACTCCAAGTACATCTGCACCCACTATAATAAGTACAGAATTCAATCCTTTTTGCTTTCGGGAGACATGGCGGATTTTGGACTTCTGCTTTTTTACGGAGTATTTGGGAAGGAAATTCAGTCTAAAATTATAATTAACAATTATATATTATTTCTTATATTATTTACTAAAATCATTGATAACTACGTCATAATCACGTGGTTTGGGGCAACCCTTAGTTGTCAAAATCTCCCTAAGTGAGCTTAATGAGTGTATTATAGTATTTCTATGCGATGTACATTAAACAATCCATAAAAAATACACAACAAAGAAGGATTGTGATTCTTAGTTAATTTACATAATATTGCAACTTTGAGGTCACATGACACGCTTAAGATTGATTCCATTTGTATTGCTACAAAATAAAATATGTACATATGAATAAAATGTCATTAAGCATATTAATACATACAAAATATCTAGAGTAAACAATTAAAATGTTGCAGTCTAATAACTTCCTTTCCAATATTGCAAAATAATGGAAGTGCCTTTTTGTCATCGATGTTAAAAATTGTAGCGATTGTAGGATTAATTGTGAGGTATAATTATACAGAAGACATTCAAAAAATTTAACTTTAGAAATTATTAAGGCACAATGCACACATATCCTAAAAATATATATAATATTTTAGTTTCAGATATTCCTGAAAAGGTCGCACTGCAGAATGACATTGATGATGGTGATGATGGTGAGGACAATTGTAAAGACCATCCAAAGTGCAAAAAAGGTCGCAGAGGTAAACGATTATAGCAAAACTTACATTGATTCCACTTAGATTGATTTCATTTGTATTGCTACAAAATAATATATGTATATATGAATAAAATGTCATTAATCATATTAATACATACAAAATATCTAGAGTAAACAATTAAAATTTTGCAGTCTAATAACTTCCCTTTCAATATTGCATAATCATGGATCGCCATGTTATTGAAATAGAGATTTGATTGAAGGATTATTCGTGTGGTATAATAGTACAGCATTTTCAGTACTAGTCTAAAAGTCCTCATTATGTATAGACGGTTATAACGACTGGTAAGAAATCTGTAACACATTGAACATGTAATTTATAAAATTCCATATCTTATTACCATTTGTTAATATTGAATATATATATATATACTAATTAGTTGTGTTTCATGACATGTTTCATTTGAAAAAGTTTGTGTTGATCTACATCACAATGAACTATTCACCGTATGCAAAAAGGCGAAAATGATTGCTTTTATTAGAAGGAGCACAACAAAATTAGTTATATTCCAAAATTTCACTGTTAATAGTAACATAAAATGATAAAAAGCTAGCTATAGGTAGCGAACCATTATTTTTCAATAGCGGACAGCATCCTATTGGACTCCAACATCTTAATTGTTTACTCAAGTTATTGAAAAAAAAATTATTTGTTTGGCATACTAACACACTGTCCTATATGGATTTATCCTCACCACCCACCAATTATGACAGATATTTAAGTCTCAATTTCAATATTAGGCACGGCCTGGAGTCTTGCACAATATTGAATTCTCAACTTAATTTTGATGGTGAATACAAATTGTATTCTTTTTCTTTATTCAGAGGAATATGAAGTGTATGATTCAGAAGGTTCAGAGGTGTTTGAGGTTGTTCCAAAGCTGAAGGTAAAAGCTAGTTATTAAGTTCATAAAATAATTGTTTCTGGAGTTTTAAAATATCTTTTATAAACATTTAACCCACAGAACATATATAAGACATGCTGCATTGAAGGTAACCTGTTGGCATAGTTCATGGTATAATTGTTGCTCAAATTTAAAGAGGCACTTGGACCAAAATCAATGAAAATTGAAAATAAATTTGAAGTTCAAAGCTGAGTTTTATAAGACAGTCACTATTTACTTGTTGCATCAATATTAATTTGTTTACTAAATATTTACATATCCAAAATACACTGAAGATGATTTTTATTGCTATAATTGCTTTTCCATGAACAGTGTTAAGCAAAAAGGGCTACCACAATAAAACCTGGCAAGAGAATGTAAGTGTTTATCATTTTTCATTGACTTAAGAAATTAATTACTCAATAGTCCAAACTATAAATTTTAGCATGAGGAAACTCTTGAAGAAAGTGAAGACGGTAAGTACATCATATTTAATATATTACATGAATATGTACTGTCAACGTCTGTAATCAAGTATATATACACCAAATTAAAAAATAGTTGTCACAATTAAAGCTACAGTCCACACTCTGAAGCCTACAAAGGATGTCGGTATTTCTTCTCTTCTTATCGATTGAGAAATATTTCAATTTACAAATATTTGTCGATTTATAAATGGAAGAAGCCTACAAAGGATGTCCGTATTTCTTCTCTTGTTATCGATTTATAAATATTGTCGATTTACAAATATTTCTTGAGAAAACCTGTTATAAATCAGAAATTATGTTCATATTACCAACATCCTTTGCAGGCTTCAGAGTGTGGACTGTAGCTTCGGCTACGACAACGATTTTTGAAACAGGTCTACACATCAATGCATTAACTCACAATATTTGTGATTTGTTTACATATAATATTTAGCAATTGGTCGTTGTATTTACATGAGCAATAATATCAGTATTAAAGGAATTTTTAATGAAATGCAGGGGCAAGGTAGTACTCCAAGTACATCTGCACCCACTATAATAAGTACAAGATTCAATCCTTTTTGCTTTCGGGAGACATGGCGGATTTTGGACTTCTGCTTTTTTACGGAGTATTTGGGAAGGAAATTCAGTCTAAAATTAAAATTAACAATTATTTATTCTATTATTTACTAAAATCATTGATAACTACGTCATAATCACGTGGTTTGGGGCAACCCTTAGTTGTCAAAATCTCCCTAAGTGAGCTTAATAAGGACACGGCTTAAAAAGGTCTGCGCATGCGCGAGTTTTCAAAAACAAAATGGCGGACGGCTTCGAGTTTCCCGCGCTTGAAAAACACAGTAGCATTCTTGGCTTTATCGTCTTATTTTGACAGTGATTTCAAATAGTCGTTGACAATTGATCTTTAAAACCTTTCTTCAAATGTATGTATTCTTTTGAGTTATGTACAAAGTACTGTCGATGTGATAATGAAGTGTGATTTGGGATGGTAAAAGTATTTCCCTTCGAAAAACTCCATGTGACTACGACTCACATTTTGACCTAGAACAAGCTCAAGACACCAAGTATAAGGTTGAGTTTTCGATATTTTGTACATCATTTTCCGTTTACTAACATATCAAATGTGCTGGTTGTCCTAAGCTTGTGCTGTCAAACGCTACCTTTATGAACTGTGGAATTCGTATCATGAAGAAGCACCTTCAAAGATGCTCAAATGACGATAAGAATTTATTTGTGTTGACTTTCTAAAAAATCAAAATTGTAATGTTATTTCTTTCAAAACCTACATAATTTTATTAACTCAAGATATTATTTATTGGTATTTGATTAAATGTTGATATTGTTTTGCAATTAAGTTGAATTATTGACGAATATATATAGTAGTTTTTACCACTTTTAGTTGCACTTGCGAACCAATTTGCTGTAGAAGAAACTTTCCCGCGAAAATTCCCGCCCTTTCACAATTTTGACGCGGCCGTGCATTTCTAGGGTTTTTCCGCAGATGTAGTTTTGTTTACATTGTTTTAAAAATGCCCAGAGATTTTTAAATTGTCCCGTTCAAAAAATATGTCTTGTGAAAAGTCGACGACTCGTTTACGAAGCTCTAGTTCCATGAGTTCATGTTATGGCAGTATCAATTTATATTCTGGGATTGAAGCTAGAGCTTTAGGGTTTTTACGAGCAGTATATTTATGCAAATACCACAGTCAATCGTCCAGCGTATACGCTGACGACACTCAGATTTACTTATCATTCAGCCCGAATGTAAGTACAAATCAAGCAGATGCCATCTCATCAGTAGAGAACTGTGTTCGCGATATTCGGCAGTGGATGCTTGAAAGTAAGTTGAAGCTCAATGATGACAAGACTAAGTTTTTACTCATTGGAACGCGGAAACAACTCGCAAAGACGTCAATTGATACCATCAAAGTTGGCGAAGCTCACGTCAATCTGGCCACCACTGTCTGAAATCTTGGAACATGGCTTGACACCGACTTGACCATGAACACTGACATTAATAGAACTTGTAGTAGTGCTTTCTTTTTCCTATATAATCTTAGGCGTATACGTAAATACCTAACGAACGAATCTGCAGCATCTCTAGTGCATGCCTTAATAACTAGCCGAATTGATTACTGCAATAGCCTCTACTATGGCCTTCCTTATTATCAACATCATAAGTTGCAGCGCGTTCTGAATGCTTCTGCTCGCTTAGTGCTTTCCGCTTCTCGTTTTTGTCATATTACCCCGCTGTTGCGTGAATTGCATTGGTTACCGATTAGATTTCGCATTGAATTTAAACTAATTTTGATTACTTTTAAAATTCTTAAGGCGCTAGCACCCCTTTATCTTAGTGAGCTTATCTCGATTTTGCCTCCATCTAAATACAACCTTAGAAGGAATAACAATGGAACACTGTTAAGAATTCCTAACATTAAATCGAAAATTACTTTAGGGGATCGCACCTTTTCCTCCGCCGCACCTGCCCTTTGGAATGCTCTGCCGCTAGATATTAGAAACGTTAACCTAAATATTGACTCGTTCAAGAAGAACCTGAAGACACACTTATTTACAAGGGCGTTCCTGCATTAGTTTTCTTTTCATTAGTATTATTTAATTAGTCACTCTTTGTATAATATATTACCATAAATTTTATTGTATAAATTTTATTGTAAATAGTTATTATTATTATTATTATTATTATTATTATTATAAAAGATGTTTGTTGCTTTCCCTTACCTGGTGCTTGCTCAAAGACATTTCGTGACTGTCCAGCTAGATTGTTGGAGGTTTTTGACACATTCAGTCCAGTAAAAATAAGCACGCAAATATGTATCCTTCACTTCAAAGAAGTTGACAAGCTAGAAGTTATCACAAGTCATCCGTTATACAAAAAACGCAAAGAAAGAAAGGTAATGTTATATACATTCTTCTTGTAAAAAATACAAACACAAAATACACACTGACACACAATTACTACAACAATAATTTACTGAGCTCATTTTACAAATTGCAAAGATAATAAATATAAAATTTGCATGAGTTAAACTACAATTTTGTGAACTTAAATGTACATCATATCAGAGATCTGCAGATATAGATCAAGAAAGCCAAAATGAAAGTGTATTTAAGAAGATTAAACAACTGGAACAAGAGAACCAGCAGCTGAAGTCAATTGTGACAAATTATGAGACTACCACTGAAAACCTTAAGCAAGAAAATGCTAAGCTCAGAGAAAAACTAGATGGTAATTATTTGTATATTATATACATTTTGACTAGGTACATGTTAAGTAAATATTGGCTATTTTATGTTACAGGAAATGAAAGATTTGACTGCCTGTTTAAACGCTTCCATTCGGCATTCTATAATTACAATAGAAATGGGGGGAAGGATCTTTTTAAGCCAAATGAAATGGAAGCATTCTGCAAGACAGCAGCTCCTGGTCTGTTTGAAGTAATTCTGGAATCAATTGTCAACAATGAAAACCATGAGCCATCTAAGGCAAGAGTTGAAAAGCAGAAAAAAAGAGTTGTGTCCCTATTACATAGTATGAGTTATTTTAGAGATCAGGTAAATATAATAAACCATAACAGCCAAAATCTAAACTTTCCAGACATGTGTTCATTCATGTCCACTTCATGTCCAAGTGCTTTAACTGACAGAATAACGAAATAATTGTCATACTAATTGAGGTCAAACATATACAAAATGTCATTCTAACGCAAAGTATGGGAAATGTAGTTGTTCTATTTGTTATATTGATATGCTTTCTTTAAATGGAAACGTTTTTGTTGTTTATTTCTTTGGAAACAACAAAAGACACACGCTTTGTCACGATGGCCTAGACAGTCTAAATATAGCCTGCTGTGAATAGTCTTTGCGTGACCACATAATCTCAACCGATGATAGATTTGTGCAATAATCCAGGTCAAAAAGCTATAAAATACCATTCTAAACTCATATCATGAGAAATGTGCTTGTTTTAAGTTGATTTTAGCTAAAAAAAAAAGCGAAAGTAAAAGTTGTTGACATATACACTGTGCTTTGTGTAACGCTTACTTGAGTGAAAAAGGCCGACACATTTGGTTCTCTCAGGAAACGAGGTTTAGCGTGCCGCCAATAACTTTTTGATATGTTATTCTAGAAGGGTTAGGCTATAGCACAGTGGTATTTTTTTAGTTCTGGTGCATGTACCACGACCGATTTAGGCACATTGAAAATAAGCAAAAATAGCGAAGTTTTGGAGACATCAAAGTAGTGTCAATTGAAAATTCCGTAATTTATTCAAAACGTGCATTATCAAAACAATTTTTACATTAAATTGATAAGGAATAATGTATCTTTGCTAAATAAAAAAAATAGTTGAGATAAAGTCAAACGCAAAGCCGTACGAGCGCCGAGAAAACCTTACATTTTCCTTTTCAACACCAGGTGCCCAAGCCCGTCAGGACCCCAAAATCAACTTTTAGCGATTTCTCGAAAAATAAATGTCGCCCAGGACTAAGAGTTGGATTTCTGAAAATGTCTTACCACAAAGGTTATTTAGGCATAATATGAGCAATTTCATTTTTTCACTGCTGTCCGGCGATTCTCGACCATTACAGACATTGACTCTTAAATCTGTACTTATGCAAATTTTGTTGATGTGTGCTAAACACACAAATCAACCAATCAGATAAGTTCACTTCAGAAATAATATACTCTGATTGGTTGATCTGTGTGTTTAGCACACATAAACACAATTTCCATAAGTACATATTTAAATGGGAAAGTACAGATTTAAATGGGAACCTGTTTTTGTTAATCTCTAAATGTCTTTTCAACTGAACAAGGTTAAGAGCGAGTCTCCAGAATGTCAAACATATCGCGGCAAACCTCAAAAAATAAAAATCGCTCAAAATGTGTCCATCGGTAGTCTATAGGAAGCTTATAACTGTTGTGGGGTTGGTTAAGCCAGGCGATTTTTATTTCGTGAAAAATCGAGGAAAATAGGATCCAGCCCCGAATATACAAAAAACGCGTCCAAACGTCGACGATTTTGAGCGCCGTAGTACAACTTTCCTATAACACCCACAAACACATTCTTACTATAGGCTGTTTGTGCATCTCTTCCTGGTGCTTATCCATGATTTGGAGCAAAATTTGATTATTTGTGTTTTCCCCAGGCTTCATTAACTGACCCCGATATTTAATGGGTGATTTCAAAACATTGTTTCTACCATTGCCATTATTCTAAAATTAATAAAAAAGTAGGAGAATGTTTCTTAAGCAACGATCTTTGAGGATCCGAAAAAACATTTTCTGGCAAATAAAATGATGCGAAGATATGAGGCGCTCAATATGACACAAATAGCGTTATAAATTCACATCTTGAGATTGCGTGACCAACGTGACATTGTATAGATTTTGCTTCTTTTCGATTAGAATAATAAACGATACAATAATAGTGAGAAAGAAACCATCGTCGTCTTTTAAAAAGATTTTAAGTTTCGAAATTTGGCACAGATTATTGTTATTTAAACTTTTATAGTTGTTTTTAATGGCCTAATTAATTAAGTAAAAATTAAAATTCAGGCCGTGAGACTTGTCCGTTAAGCAACGGACCATTAGTGTAGTTTAATAAGCCAATTTATTTTGCTTATGTAAATGTACTTTTCCTCAAGTAAACTTACTTTATCTAGCAAATTGGAAAGGTACGAATGTTTGTGAAGTTTTTTAGAAAATAAAAACCACTTTTTAGGACATTGTTTAGTAAGCATAATACGGATACCATGAAATAATAGCGGCTAATAAATAATGCGCTTGATTTACTTACGATTTATATTTTCCATGTTTTTTTACTATTTCTTTGTATTTTGCAATTGTATCAATGTAAGAACGTTTTTTTTTAGAGATTATCTGTTGGTATAATATTTTACTTAGATTGACAACTGTTGTTTATTAATACTATAGTCTATTACTAGTCTCTAATTAGTTTCGATCTCACAACTTTTGCTATGTAGTTGCAAGTCATCAAGCGCCCGTAAGAGATTTTCAGACAAGCAAAAAGAGTATTTGGATGCTAAGTTTTTCATCGGCAAAAAGACCGGAAGAAAAGCTGATCCGTCTGTGGTGATCAAAGAAATGCGAACAGCTCGAGACAGCAACGGCGTGAGATTATTCATCAGCAAAGACTTTTTATCTACCCAGCAAGTTAGTAGTTATTTTTCACGTATGGCTAAAAAACAACGAAGTGTGCCCGATGACGTCAATCGAGAGTCAGATTCCGAGGATGATGATGATTCTTCACACAGTGAACTTGAAAATGAGCTTAGAGCAGAGGTTTTTACTGAAGTCAGCGTTCAACACTCTCATCCAATCATCTACGATACGTATAATATCTGTCAGCTGATAAGAAATTCCAAGATGAATTCTTTCTCAATTACTATGCTAAGAGACATCTGTGAAGCTTTTGGACTCGAAACCTCAAGTATAACTATCAAACGAAAACAGCCGTATATTACCTTGCTAAATGAACTAGTTGAAGGATGTAGCTGCAGCATCTAGGTAGGCTGTAAAACCTGTACATTGTCAAACCATTGTTTGACAGAACAAATCAATATATCGTGGGAGAATGTTGTTATTTAACATCGTTCTTCAGTCCATTTGACACGAACGTATAGAATGGAAGTGTTACGTATTAATGAGCTATAGACACACAAATTTACAGTTGCATCTTAGACCCTGTCTACACGGATCCGGATACTTCTGAAACCGCATACTTTTTTATGCGAATCGGCCTATCGTCCACACGAATCCAGTGAAACCGGTCACCGAAACCGCATACTTTTACTTGAACCTCCGGATACGCGGATTCGTGTGCACGCAAATATTTCTATGCGGTTTCAGCCGGATCGGATTCGTGTAGACGAGGCCTTACAATATAGCGTCTTATACTATAACGAGTATAAATTTCCAGTCAGTGAAATTGTTCCTTGTATTTGTAATACAAACTAATGTAACAAATTAAACGATAATAAATAGTATTGTGTGTTGATTGTATTTAGCTGATAAGTCTCACGGCGTGAATTTTAATTTTCACTTAATTAAGCGGTTTAAAGCAACTATATAATTTTAAATTAATGATAATAATCTGCGCTAAATTTCGAAATTTAAAATCGTTTTAAAAAACGACGATGATTTTTTATATAAAGTTAGTTTACTTGAGGAAAAGTACATTTACACAAGCAAAATAAATTGGCTTAATTACACTAATGGTCCGTTGCTTAGCGGACAAGTCTCAGATCACAGCCTGAATTTTAATTTTAACTTAATTAATTAGGCCATTAAAAACAACTATAAAAGTTTAAATAACAATAATCTGTGCCAAATTTCGAAACTTAAAATCTTTTTAAAAGACGACGATGGTTTCTTTCTCACTATTATTGTATCGTTTATTATTCTAATCGAAAAGAAGCAAAATCTATACAATGTCACGTTGGTCACGCAATCTCAAGATGTGAATTTATAACGCTATTTGTGTCATATTGAGCGCCTCATATTTTTGCATCATTTTATTTGCCAGAAAATGTTTTTTCGGATCCTCAAAGATCGTTGCTTAAGCAACATTCTCCTACTTTTTTATTAGTTTCAGAATAATGGCAATGGTAGAAACAATTTTTTGAAATCACCCATTAAATATCGATGCGAAATATAGGGGTCAGTTAATGAAGCCTGGGGAAAACACAAATAATCAAATTTTGCTCCAAATCATAGATAAGCACCGGGAAGAGATGCACAAACAGCCTATAGTAAGAATGTGTTTGTGGGTGTTGTAGGAAAGTTGTACTACGGCGCTCAAAATCGTCAACGTTTGGACGCGTTTTTTGTATATTCGGGGCTGGATCCTATTTTCCTTGATTTTTCACGAAATAAAAATCGCCTGGCTTAACCAACCCCACAACAGTTATTAGCTTCCTATAGACTACCGATGGACACATTTTGAGCGATTTTTAATTTTTGAGGTTTGCCGCGAATTTTCGATTTTGTTTGACAATTCGAGACATTCGCTCTTAATGGGATTGACTGTATTCCTATAAATGAACTCAAAATTTCATTACCTTTATTTTTCAGTGGGATCCTGCAACTGGTCCTTCACACATACCATCACTAATACCATGGCAAGGTCCCTTTCATGTGTCTCTGAATATCCAGGAGTCAACTGTGATAACTACAACTCATAGTTGCTCATTGTAGGTCATTGTAGCTCATTGCGCCTTTTAGTAACTACAGCCAAACCCCTCCACCAGCTGGTTATCAAGCTTGTTTGTGATCGAGTTTCGGTATAGTTTAATCTTACTCTGCTGCAGTAAAGAACTAATTAAACCTTTTTCTCCATGTAGTTCTTTGTTAAATTGTTTAAAAGACGAATATGTTTGAAATAAAAGCTGCAAATCTTTAAGAACTAAAGCTGTCGCATTAAACTGCCTTTTATGTTTTTAGAACAAAAACAAAATGAATGTATAATTCATTGCACCTGTGACGATGGGTAATTGATATATCCAAAAAACCTTGAATCGTGGAAAACTTTCCTAAAGGCTGCTCAGATAAGAAAATATGAGCCCATATTAAATCTGAGTCAGCAAACATCGGATGAAGAAATTCCAGACATCTGTTATCATCGAAAATGCAGGAGCATTTTTACTATGAAAAGAGAGTTAGATAAGATTTGTAAAGAGACAGAAAATTGAATAGAAGAGCCATGTACAATCTCTGCAGATAGAAGATCTAGCCAGCGAGGACCACCAACCAGGGGTACAACCTATGAAAAAAGGTGCATATTCTGTAATAAGGAGAGCAAATACGCAAAAGGAAATATGAGGGAAAACCTGATTCAGTGCTCGGATCTTCGCAGCGACGAGACAATAAGAAGAATAGCAACAGCAAAGAATGATACAAAGATTCTGGCAATAGTAACCAGAGAGTTAATCGCTGCAGAAGCCTGCTATCACAGGTCATGTTATAGAAATTATACTCGTCCAATGAAGTCTACAAGTACCATCAATGATTGTTCAGAGTCAGAAGGCATTGAGTACAACCACTGGACGAAAAGTCGGATTCACCATATGTGTGAATATGGTGTGAATTTGGTGAACCATATTCGCATTATATTCACACCCCAAGTGAACATGATATTTACACCATGTGTGAATATAGTGCGAAACTGATGCGAATATACATATTCACATCACATTCACAAAGTGTGAATTAAGAAGAGAATATGGAATTCTCTACTAGTGTGAATCTAAAGTGAATCAATTGTGAATGTGGTGTTGCCCAAATCGCAAATTATATTTACACCATGTGTGAATATAGTGCGAAACTGATACAAATATACATATTCACATCACATTCACGTAGTGTGAATAAAAAAGAGAATATGGAATTCTCTACAAGTGTGAATCTAAAGTGAATCAATCGTGAATGTTTTGTTGCCCAAATCGCAAATTATATTTACACCATGTGTGAATATAATGCGAAACTGATGCAAATATACATATTCACATCACATTCACGAAGTGTGAATAAAGATGAGAATATGGAATTCTCTACTAGTGTGAATCTGAAGTGAATCAATTGTGAATGTTTTATTCCCCACATCGCAAAATATACTCGTTAGATTTTCACTACCGATACGTTTCGCCGGAAATAAGTAACAATATAGTGACGTTGGTATTGATATGATATAAACTTACATTTTCCTTATTTACAGATATCCTATTTTTGTCGTTTGAGCTAACCGTTAAATAAGTATTAATTATCATTCGCCGGGATCATTCTAGTTACAGTGTATTATTATTTTTATCCATTCGCCAGATAACAGCAATTTAATTGTTGAAGATTTTTAAAATTGATACAAAATCGTTAAAATTTTAGTTACCAAATAGCATAAAGAACTAAAATAGTCGAGATTATAACAACAAATAGAACATATATTTAATTTTGCTTCTACATCAACCTACCAATCAAATATCCGTATTTTAATATTGACCAATCAGGCGCGAGTGATTTGTTATGCAACCAATTTTGAATATGAGGCTTAGTCACGCGTCAGTTCAGCGACGTCGGTTAGAAACACTTCAACAGATCTACGGCTGTACGGCTCGTAAAAGAACTTTTATCTTTTAATAAGCGGAGCGAATTCTCTAAATATCGGTAGGACATAAACAGCAGTTGCTTAGAGTGAGAAGAGTCGGCAGAGATGAAGTAAATCTAGGACTAAACTGCTGTTATTGAGGGATGCTGAAGGCAACGATGCTGAAGGCAGCGACAAGAAGTCAACACGTTTCGAATTAAGGCAAAGTTAAACTCACCGTAATTCGACGTTTTAGTGAACAGATGACACACTAAGCAGGGACAAAGATTTACTAGAAGGTTAATATTACTTGTTTGAAATGTTTAGGGTTAAGTAGTATTAATTTTGATGTAGATTTGTTCGACAATGTTTCTACCGTTGAACTGCGTTGTATGGCCGGCGCCAGCCAAATGTCTGTTAGGCAAAACTGCTGTTAGACATGTATATTTCTGTTAGATTCGCAGCCTATACTAGTTTACTCTCTAGTAATTTCCATTCATGTGTCTTAATTTAAAGTTGTAACTGATTATGGTTTTATGAAATAAAGTATTATCCGCTATATCCGACCTGATTGATTCATTCATTCACATCATATTCACGTGAGAAAGAATACGAGTAAAAATGATATTTGCATCAAATTTTTCCGCAGTGAATATAAAGTGTAAACGGTGTTTGCAATAAGTTTACCTATGGGGTGAATATGATGCTAATTCGACATTCACATCATATTCACGAAAGAAAGAATACGAGTAAAAATGATATATGCATCAGATTATACTGAAGTGAATGTGAAGTGAAAACAGTGTTTGCAATAAGTTCACCTATGGGGTGAATATGATGCTAATTCAATATTCACATCATCTTCACTAATATGTGAATGTATTGTGAAAAAGGTATTCAACGTCTTCACTTAATGGTGTGAATACGTAGTGAAGATCATATTCGCGTTGGTGTGAATATGATAGAATGTGGTTGAATATGATATTCACAGGCACATTCACTACACATTCAGACTGCTGTGAATCCAATTTTTCGTCCAGTGAACCGTATTGAGACTGAGGCACTGGGTAAACTTTATGATTATATCAGAAAGGACATATTAGAAAACCCGCGTTTAGTGCAATTTACGGAGTTAACCAAAATCACGGTGCTGTTCATGCAAGAGGCTGGCGCTACAGAGATGAGAGAATGGACTAAAACTCACCTTCGTAGAAAACTTGAAGCAGAGTTTGGATCACTTCTACAGTATGAAGATTTACTTGGAAATATCCGATTGTTTGTTATTCCTGAGAATCTGTCGCGAGTCCAACTGGCCAGGGATGTTGTGAAACTGTCACAGCAGTTGCATACTAGTAGTGACACGTCGCGAGAAGAAATTGTCCAGCAAGCTGCTTTAGACCTCAGGAAAGCTATTCTTGCCAATACTAACGAGATGTCTTTGCCGCCAAAGCCATCAGAGCTGACTGGAGATGCTGTTACTATCCCAGAAAATGTGAAAGCATTTCTATCTACGTTGCTTACTGGAAATATTAAGTGTGAAGAACCATTCCCAGAAAGAATAGAGCGCCTTGTCAAGTCTTTTGCACAAGACCTGATTTTCGGGGTGACTGGTAGACGCCAGAAAACCCCGAAGCACGTTATATTACCATATAGTGTGAAGTCATTAACAAACAATGCCCAACTTATTCGAATAATAAATCGTTGTGGGCATGGCATGTCGTATACACAACTTGAGGAGCTCAATACCGCACTGTGTCTACAGAAATTGTCAGCAACACTTAAAAACACCGTTCCCCTGCCAGAAAGCATCAAGCCCTACATCAGCACATCGCTAGCCTGGGATAACATCGATCGTTTGGAAGAGACTCTATCAGGTGGTGGAACATCCCATCGCGTTAATGGGATTGCTGTTCAAGCTCGACACTTTGGACCTCATCTTCCTCCTCTAGAAATGACCATAGCCAAATCAAAGAAAAGACGTTTGGACATTATGACAGACAGCGAACTTCCCATCTACAATGCAGGAGAGCGTAATGGTCCTCCGAAGAGAACATATGTAGAAGTCACATCATCAGAGCTGGAAGAAATTGCGCGGAAGAAGACGTTTCTGTGGGTTTTGGTGCGGCTGCATGCCGCTGATCATCAGCACATTGGTGGGTGGACTGGTTTCAATATAACCGTTCGAAATGAAGTTGAAGTGGTAAAAGATAACATTGGTTATCTTCCTACCATTAACGCTCCAGCAACAAGTATGTCTACAGTATTTGAAGTGCTCAGCCAGTCCTTAAAGATCAAGGACAGCCTCAAACTCAGCAGTATAGTTGCTGTTTTCGATCAGGCGCTGTACGCAAAGGCCACATAAATTAAGTGGAAACACAGTGATCATTTTAAAGATCTAGTACTCAGAATGGGCGTCTTCCATACAACGTGTACATTATTAGAAATAATGTAAATGTAAAACACCTCAACTAGTCAACTATCTTGCTGGTCGCCATTTTTAAATTGGTTTTGTGAGCCTGCGATAACACCGCACAGGTGTTTCTCCGTTGGAATGGGGGAGTGGATGGAGGAGTGTTCAATTACTGGTCAATTTCATGAGACTTTCTGTCAAATCTGAACGGTATTATACATTGACTCACTGAGTGAACTCATTTGTAATACGAAGCTCATAATACGAGGCTAATATCGATACTTCGTCAAAGGGTTGAAAAATATTTTTTATTCGATCGTCAAAGAAAAAGTTCTCATTGGGGGAGTCATAGCCGATAATATTATGACAGCACAGTAACAATTTGTCAGATATGTCACATGTCAGGACCAGTCGTGAGAGACTGGGACAAATCAAAATGGCGGAATACGCGAACAAGAGATCATCTTGTAAATAAGATCAAAACCAGGAGACAAGAAGAAAAAGACTTGCCACCTGCCACAGACATCACCTTCGATATTAGTGGAACGTCCAAGTATGCATCAGTCAGAAGAAGTATAATTTTGAAGTGAGCATCCGAAAAACGCTTGCTTTTGGATCAATTCAAGGTATGGTTTGGGGGTATTTCCCTATCTATACGATTAGATCTGGAGAACGTCAAATAGGATGGTTTACTGAGAAAGATCCAAAAAATGCACGGTGAGATCGATATAGTCCCTGGTTTCAGAAACGTTTGTTTAATCTGGAAAAACATCTACAATATTAAAAGATTAGATTCTTATTGTTGAGGTTGGAGATATTATACAAATTCAAACAAATGTTTAGCTTGGAAAATAGCCAGCAATCTATAATGAAAGCATCCAGAACGTATACAATTATTTAATTTATGTGTATAGAAACATAGATGTACAAAGGAATTGTTGTTTAAAAGTTCTGATGATAAAAATATTCAAAATAAAAAAGATATAAAAATATTTGTTTTGCAACTGGTTTCATAGTATTGAACTATGTTAAAATAATTGATAATCATTGCTTAAAAGTGCTTTAATTGTTACGCTGTTGTGAACATGTATTAATATTAATGTCGAGTGTAGACAGTATATTGTTAAAAAATATACTTATATTAATAGTGGAACATAATATTAAAGACAATAAAGTGTAAACAATATATTGAAATGCAAAACTAAATATTACAAAATAGTGCTATATTAATTCGATAAAATTGTACTATTTGGTATTCAATAATGGTTTTCACGGATATACTATTTGCACTCTATTCTATTGTTTTAACTAGCATCATGTACTATTTTGTATTTCATGGATATAAATTTAATATTTGCACTCTACTAAAACAATTATGTAAATGAATCACAGACATTCCTTATATTAATATAAAACTGACCTATATTGAATACAATTTTTGATGTGAAGTTTAAACTGGCCTTTGCTTACTAGAAGTATTATATTTAAATGATATTTTGAACAATGATACCTTTATTTTCAAATTTCCTTAAATGAACTTAAAATGTTGTTCATTTTTACAAAAAAAAATTACTTAAGCCACCAAAAATGCATCTTCTTCACCATCTATTTTCTTAAATCGCCCTAAATTGCTTAAAATTGCCTTATGGCGCCTCTGATTTTCTAATATTTTTTCTTAAATCGCCTTAAATCGCTGTAAATCGCTTAAAATTACCTTATGTCACCTCTGATTTTCCAATATTATTTCTTAAATCGCATTAAATAGCCTTAAAACGCTTTAAGTCGCATTAAATAACGGCGATAAGGTCCAGGGGCAGGCCTAAACTCTAAAGTCTGCAAAGGATGTTCGTATTTCGTTCTCTTGTTATCGATTTATTCATAGAATATTTTGGTTGTACGTGTTTGTGTTATATGACCATAACAAGTTGTTGTTGTGGTAGATATGAATACAAATATTTCTTTAAAAACGTATAATGGATCAAAAATCAAGTCCATCCTTTGCAGGCTTTAGAGTGTGGACTGTAGCTTCGGCTGCGACAACGATTTTTGAAGTAGGTGTATTTATCATAATACTACTACAATGTACATGTGATACATCTTCATTGTAACATCAGTGGCAACATAATCATTTTAATTTCTTGTTCTGCATGCTGCAGGGTTTACAAACACCAAACAATGCTCCTGCAATAAAAAGAAGAAAAACAGATGATGAAAATCTACCCCCCTATGTATCAACATTCACTGAAGCAAATGTACCTCAACAAGAATATAAAAATAGAAAACAAATACAAAAGAAAACTATTCTCTGAAGAACATACATAGAGAGGATAATTTAAGGCCATGTACAAAATGTATATGTAGTCAAGGTAAAAAGAAAAGACAAAAAGTGTGACCCTTTATTGACAAGCCTTCTGTGCACTTATTTTTACATTGATGCTTGAAAAGCAAAGTCTCAGTTAATATGTGAAAAACACTATAAACAATGGTACAATTTTAATCAACTGCATATTCAAGAAAAAGGACAGCAGCCCACACACTACCTACAACAACCCATAATCAACACAAGTCAACAGCCAAAACAAGAATGTATTGAATCAGATGTGTTATGTGATGACCCAACAGTTATCCAAAACAACTCAACTAGTAAATATTTTGAAGTTGGTGATGAATTTATTGACAAACTGTGTTTGTACTTGGATGTAGACACATTACTCAGTCTAAAATCTACATCAAAACAAATTCATAGTAATGACATACATGTAGTATAGAAAAATTTAAGCTTGACATTATTTAATGTATGCAGGCCATTTGAAGTAAGATGGCATGAAACCTTTATTTTCATAACTTAAGAAATTAGAAGCTGTTCATACCAATATAAGTTCCCGATTGAGGTGGTTTAATTGACTGTATGTATTAAGGTAAGATGCATATAATTAATTAGCGTTCGTTTTAAGCTTAAATTGTATATAAGTTTACTTAGATTTAATGAACTCAAAAGTCTTACGATCCAAGGTCCACATGACAATTCGTATTTTAGCTGCAGTTAACAGTTAAAACTGCTTTAACATTGAATAAGGATTACCTTTTCTTCCAAGTGTTTTTAAACACTTAAAAGTAGCAAGTTTAACTTGTTTGAATCCCAAAAATCCACGTTTTCAATGTTTTGAGTAGTCAATTGATTGGAGTCAATTCATTACAACCCAAATGAGATCGGAAACAATATTCGATGTAAAATAAAAACATCCTCAATGAAAAAAAGGTCTGTCCTGTGTATATCTTTCGCGTTCACATCACAAAAGTCCGCCGAGTCTGCCATCTTTGTCCGCCATATGGACACGGGATGCATAGTACCCAGTCCCGACCGAGCCATGTGAGACAAGGAGTCACGTGACCGACCCCATGCTCTAGACAAATTACACTATATCCATCTATTTGTATATTAGACCACATATGAGCTCATATCACAATTAATTTACAAACACACAAAATGTGTCCTTCTACTCTAACTAAGAGTCCGATTACCCTTTATTATTTAAACAATTGTCATATTTTGGGGAAAGGTTGTATATGTAGAGATCCTCTATTGTTACCCAAGCATTCATTTCACTCCAAAAAATCCCTACATGACTTAAATAACCACATTCAAATTTTCACTCAATCATTTACTATCAAAATTCTTTTAAAGTTACGTAAACATTCAAAGTCATTACAGCACCACTCGTTTCTGCACAAACATTGTGATTTTTTACTCATATTTTTATAATTAAAACAATTTATATCATAAACATATTTTACACTACACTTTTACAAATACATTTTATCTTCAAATATTTTTTATTTCCTAACTATATGTCACTTTCCCAACAAATTAGATATACCTAAGAAAAAAGGAGAAGACAATAAAAAGGAACATAGAATAGGCGAGTCCTCTGGGGTATGTGGGGATTTGGGAGTTTATGGAGACATCTCCACTTACAACAACACCAATACACAGGCACCATCTAACCCAACGTCACCGTCTCCTTCGTCTTCTTCATCTCTTTTCTCCTCTCAGTCTCTGGAGATAGATGACGAACACATCATAGAGGCTTTGGCCTCTATGGACAACAGGGACTACACGATACTACCAGAAGATGACCGGCTGATAGAGGCTGACTCGCCTGGGGATAGCAGCTGTTCTGTAGGACCATACACACCCGACAGTCTTGTACTTGCTGCTCTATCACCTGAGGATCCCATCACAAACACCACTCAATATGCATCCTCACCAGCAGTGACCACACCACATACAACCATAACAACTCGAAACACCAACACAACACACCACACCCATCATCCCACTGCTACCATCGAACTTCCATATTCCACAACAGAATCATCCATTTTATCATACCATCACACAACTGATCCATGCCAGACACTATCACCACAGCCAAATCATCATTTTCTCACAACACCTTTCACAGTCAAAGGTCTTTTGCCAACTTGTCATACTAAGGCCTTACTTACACCAGAACAGACTAACACATGAAACACCACATTACATGACGCAGGACTTAAACTGACAAAACCTAAGCTGACATACCACCAACAATGTTTAACTGAAGTGTCATCAGAATCTCAAAATTACAATAATTTAACCGTTTTATTACATATTATTCATATTTTAAATTTGTACATTCCTTTTTAATCGACACAATAAACAATTTTAAAAATATTTATGTTTTCTTTTTTAACCTTATATATAACCTATTTTCAACCCCTCTGCTGGAAAGGATATAGCTTATCGCTTCTAAGGTGTGTTGACAATCCCAACAATGATATCAGCTTGATTTTTTTATACAAATTATTTCGTAAACAGACTCCATTTATCTTTCTAAATACTTTTTTTTTTCTTTTCTCCAAGCTCCTTGAGGAGCATGTAACAACTCCCTCCACTTTGGCCTTTCCGCTGCGATCTGTTCAGCCTCTTTCCAGTCCAGTCTAGTAAGTATCTTTCTTAATAACTGAGCCTTATATATGTACGGAGTTTCGTTTGAGCTAATTGTTTTTCTGTACTTACTGTGACAGGTCATGTCAAAATCATATAACCATTTAAATTGCGAGGTTAAAAAGTAAAAACATTAAAACTCAATAGCACTATTATTTTTCCTTCAAAGTGGCATATATAAATCTTTGTTATTTAAGCATCCAGCGTATACTTTATGTGGGAATTAATTAATTAATTAATGATTGTACTAACTTTTATTAATTTACAGACAGTCAATGGTGTGGTAGAAACGGACACAAAAAGAGCAAATGCCCAAGTGTAGGGACGAACCCTAAAGGTAACTTTTTCTTTTCATGCAGCAAATTCAATATTTCGGTTGTTTCAAACCATTTCTCCTTTTTAACAGAATGTAAAGAGAACACCAAACAGTGCTATTCATGCAGGGGACAGCATGAGTGCTTTAGATGTAAAGACGTAGACCACAAACAGAACAAGTGTCCTAATGTTGGGTAACCTTTTTCTTCCATGCAGCAAATTGAATATTTGTGTTGTTTTAATATCAAAACACTTCTCTTCTTTAACGGAATGTAAAGATCAAAGGCCACCTATGGCCAACTCGTGGATCACTGTTAGAACATTTTGAAAGCACATTTTTAGACCACTTTTAATGTTGACTTTGTTGGATATAATTTTAAAAATCTCAAAACATTATGAAAATAATGAATGTTAGCATATTGAAAAGACAAGGCATTGATTTCAAACAAATAAAACTTTATTTATAATAGATTTAAAATTTATGTATAAATCTTAATTGTCAGGCCTACTCGGGGGCCTTAAATCGCCGTAATATTAGGCGATCTAATGCGATTTTAGCAAAAAGTTCCTAACCTCTAAGGATCTCTTTGGCGATGTTAGGCGATTTTAGCAAAAAGCTCTTAAATTGTTAGGCGATTTAAGGCGTTCTGGGCGATGTTATGAACCGGAGAAGGCCGATTGCACATGTAGATTAACTACTAAAAAGATGAATTATGTTTTGAAAATATTGATATTTATCAAAAAAAGTATAATTATATAATAGTTACTTGTTTCTTTGCTTTGATGGCAGTTTGTATTGGAATAATCCAGCTTTCATGTCGTTGTTTTTATCTACCTTGGGCTCCTGGCCTTGCTGATCAATCTGCTTTCTGAGAATTCGAGGAACGAGTTGGCTCGAGTATCAAAAACGGTCTGATATTGACATGTTTTAGAAAACCTCTTTCCGTAAAAACGTTAGAAAATAACAGCTAGCAATTGTATAATGTCTTGAGAAAACAATTTACCCAAAGCGAACGCTGTTTTGGAAGAGTAAATCGATGTAGAAATACGAGAAATCCGAATAAATTCGTGTTCAAATCCAAGATGGCGATTTGCTTGGGCTTCCTGTGGTATTTTGGCTTCCTGTGTTGCAATACCTCGTGCTTTGAACGAGTCAGCCGTTTTTAAGCCGTGTCTGGGTGCACGTTTTAAAATTCAACGTAAACAAATTCATAAAAAATTATTTACAATACAGTATGTTTGCTTTTGTTGTTTTTACGTGTCTTTTTTTGAGTTGTTAGATTCCTCAATCACTCTGAGCATGCGCGAAAGATCGAATATCTGATTTAGTGACCTCTTGCTTATAAATAATTTCGCTTAAAAACTTAAAATTAGAAAAGATACACCATTTTTTACGTTGTTAATAATAAGTATGCACTCGTTGTTGGTGATAACGTTTATTTGCGATTATATAGTGAAGTGTCCCACATGGTAGGTTAGAGCGATTATTTGGAGTATAAATTTTAAACTTACACATACACTACATAGTGAGAATAGCTTTGTGAGGTTAGAACGTGACCCCTATGGTGGGGTAAGTTACAAGTGGGGTGGGGTAGGTCGTGACGTATTTACACAGGAAGCCCAAAGTGGGGGAGGGGTAGTCTTGATTACGTCATTACACAGGAAACCCAATTGGGAGAGTGGTTGCTTGAAAGATGATGTAATGCATATAGTGAGGTACGCTGACCAAAATCTTGGGGCTCAAAAGTTTACACCGACATTCATATCTAGTGAGTGAGTGAGTGAGTGAGTGACACTTCCGGTTCAAAAGCCCCATCCCAATAACTCGAGGATCTTCGATCCACGAGTTAAAAAACGAAGTGTCAAGTGTTATGGTTGTAGGGGCTGGGGGAGTGTTGCCAGAGAATCCCCCAGTAGGGCCTAAATAAAAGTAATGAGGTCTTTATAAAGAGTGGAAACATTATATCTGTAAAACATTATTAAAAATATGGTGTTAATGCTATCTGTTGTATTGCTCAATAAGCTCTATTTTACACTATTTGGTAATTTGTATTTCATAGATGTATTGTCTACACTCCTTTAATTAATAAAAAGTAAAGCTTCCTCACTATTTTCTTTAAACCAACTTTACATGTTAGCAACAATATTGTTTAGTTAGCATGTTTACTTTACAAATGTATGACAGGTGTTGTCTTCTCGTTTATATTATTTTTCTACTTTGCAGGTCAAAAAAAGAGTGTCACACCTAGAGTGCAAATAAGTATACTACATTTCCATTAGGAATGATTTTTTTTTACAATAACAGCAGGAGGGACAAAAGAGTTAGCTGGTGGAAGAAGACTTATTATGGTGGCCGTTGTATATGGCAAAGGGGTTATTTTATGAGAGCCATATGAGAAGCTAAACGATGAGTTCTTCGCTAATTTTATTCAATGCACTTTAATTTAACATTTGGAAAGATGGGACCTAAAGTCATGAGACAGAGGCTGTTGGTAATGGACAACGACCCATGTCAGACAAGCTGCAAATCAATGAATGAATGCATTAAATGACATTGAGTTGACATTGTATCGCCTCCCAAGCAGCACACAGAAATCTGAAAATGTATTCCATAGAGTGAAAAAGAGACTGGAAATGAAGCTATTATTTTGTATATAACAACGAAAACATTCGACAACTTTAAACAACAGGTATTGAAGTATTGACAACGACAACGATTTGATTGATAAAACAATTGCAAGCTTACCAAAGCATGTAGAAAACATTATCAGTCTCTCTGGAGGACGAACAAAATACTAAATGCCTACATTTATTGAACACATTGAAATGTAACCATAATCTATAATTTATTGGTCAATATCATGTTATTTGATATCTCTAAATAACAGTAATATACAAATTTGGTACTACATAAATACGGAGTTCCCAATTTTTTGAAAAACAGTAAATTTTTAACTTTTTTCTTCCTTAATGAATCGATTTATTTGCCAATACCAATATAAAGATCTGGCTTTATTATAAAATTAACACTCTGTTATAGTCTTTTTGAAAAGTTTATATAATAAAATTATCCTTATGTCAATCTTGAAAATTCATTCAAAGAAAACAATTGTTTTGGGCATTAAAGGAAAGTAAATGCCTTTTTGAAGAAAACAAAATTTGATGTTGCTGTTATTTTGAGTTGCCATAGCAATTTGTGTGGCATCTTTTTACGTACATTATTAAATTATTGTATTTAATCGTGTAGATGATTGAAATTGTCATATTTATATGTGATAAATACTTCTGTTAGTGAAAAGCTGACATGATAGCTTTTATATGTTACACCTAAAAGTCATCACCTAAATATTTCTCGTGAAGACGTGCCTATATATATAAACAAAAGCAATTAAGTAATAAAGATCACTATTTTTCTTATATACTCTCATTTATCAGTCCGCTATTACATTTACATGATATTTATACAAAAGCTTGAATTATTTCCCGTTTTTAATCAAAAGAGGCTGCAGGAACAGCTTCAGTTGATAGGCATTGTTGCCATGGCGCGATTGTTTTTTCCTTCTCTCAAAGAACAGCCCCACTTGGTTCGGTTTGGAGTGGAAAGGCTGGTTTTTGGTTTTTCAGACTCTGCCCTTCGGTTGGAAGGCTAGCGCCTACCTCTACCATACCATCGGCCTAGTAGCCACCAGCCACATCAGATCACTTGGCGTCCCTTGCACACAATATATTGATGATAGACACTTTGGTCAACTAAGACCCCAAGACACCGGAAAGGCACACAACCGTACAAGTTACCAGGACGCATTCACTAACAACACTCGTGATTGTAAACTGCTGGTTTACAGCGACCGATAAGTCCTCCATATACACATTAGTAGATTGTAAAGCGCTATGAGCAATTCGAGAGATATAGCGCTATATAAATTGAGGCTTTTTTTTTTCTTTTTTTTTACCAGGGTTTTCATTAGAAGGCGGCAACAGGAGAATTTCACCATGTACTTTTACCCTAATTTTGCCACATATTTTCTGACAATTTAATTTAAAAAATTACAATCCCTTCAAGGAAAACAGCTGCCTACTTTAATAGGGTATTACACCTAGTTAAAAAATCAATGAAAACCCTGATTTACAAATTTTTAAAGGTGCTGTTCCGAACTGATTTTAATTGCATTGATTGCTTAATTTATGTTAATTTATTAATTTGTAAGAGCGGTCCTGGAACCGAGTGTGACTTTGTGTAAAACCATGTGCGAATAAATATGTTTATAATATTAATATACAGTCCCCAAAAGTGAAAAAACAGGTGCTATGGTGACAGCTGCACAACAAGAGTGGAACAAATCTATGAGCGAAGGCTGGCAGTAGAATGGCTCTTTGGAGACATTGTTAATTATTTTAAGTTTTTGGATTTCAAAAAGAATATCAAAATATGAAAATAAGTGCTGTTGGCTAAATGTATATTGCTTGTGCATTATTGCACAATGCACACATGTTTATATAGATTTAACACTGCCAATTAGTTGAACCACCTTCACTTGAAGATTAATTTGTTTAGATTTGTCTTAATTGTCATTTGCATCACAGTGCCACTACATCATCAAAAGCCATCGGAATAACTTTTTCCACAAATGATAAAATCATGTACAGTATTTAATGGCCGCTACAAACGGTGAGCAATTTGTTATTCATGCTTTGTGCTTCACTGCCTCACGAGGCAAAAAACTCAGCGTGCGCATATGAATTCGGACTTTTGCAGAGCCTTGCGAGGTGATGAGATAATTTTCTGTCGTGCTTGAAAATGTTGAACTCGCATGACCAAATTGCAACATTTATGGGGAATCTAAGCATTTTGTTCGCCTGGTACACGACATCAGCCAATCAAAAGCGCCCGTATTGTCATGTGACGACCTCGAACAAAACAAACATGGAGGATGATCGCAGCAAAGAGTTACTCCCTGTCTTCAACACCAAGTTATCTCTAGTTTCGTTACTTCTCTTAAGGAGGAGACGGCGCAAAAAGTTAAAATCTGTGAGCAAAAAATGTTGGGTTAAGCCATGGATCCAAAAGCGGAAATAGCGAGGAGTTTTTTCAAACTTAATCAAAGAGATTGAGTGTGAAGACCCAGAAACATTTCGTCGGTTTTATCCTCTCAACGTTGAGCAATTCAAGGATATTCTAGCAAAAGTCGGGCCATCAAAAGGAGACCACAATCATGAGAGAGAGCATTGGCCCTGGAGAAAGACTAGCGGCTACACTTCGGTTTTTAGCTACAGGTATGTAGAAGATAATCGAAAAGTTGACCATAGCAAGGATAAATCATTCATGTCGTTTTTGTTTTTGACATAGGTGAAAGTTTCAGAAGCTTGTCTTTTCAGTTCAGAATTGGCTAACGGACATTCTCAGACATCATAATAGAAACATGCCATGCACTATACCTAGTCATGAAAGATGAATGCTTCAAGGTAATTTTTCGTGATTTTATTCTATTAAATATTGCAAATGCATCATATAATTTATACAAATTTATGCATACATGTATGTAATCTTTACCTGCAGCATTGAAAGTTTTTGATTTATTTATGAATATTACAATAGATTTCATAACATGTGCATTATCTGCATAAATAAACATTATCACTGTTTCTGTTGTCATAAAAATTTTAATATATACATAATAAATAGCAATTTCAACATAAGAAATAAAACACAGTTATAGTTATATGTGTATTAAAATCTGATAAAAACACAAGCATAGATTATATTGAACAAATAGATTCCATTTTCCTGTGCGTCTGTATTCTAATACTACTGTAGATGCACAGATGACGTCAAAATGTGGTGAGAATAAAAAAGTACACAACAAAATGTCAAAGTCGAATTTGTTTGTTTTGGAATCTATTTTTGAATCTATTTGTTAAATTTAACATTTATTGAAATAAAGTCAGAACATGTTTATAAGTTTAGACCAATCAGAGCATGCGTAAGATTCCATCACGCCATCAGTGTATGTGATATTAATATTATATATATTAATCAATATAAACTCAGGATTTCTGTTTGAAAGTGCTAGATAATATGCCGTAGTGAATACATTATAGAGCTGCGCGGAAACTACATCACAGAAAGTTGACCCCTTAGCGTGATTCGGACAAACATTGAGGTCAATAAAGAGACAATGAGTAAGGAATCAGCATTTTCGTCTTTGAATTCCTCAAAAAAAAGCTGTTTATATGACTGAAAATGATTGTGTTCCTGGGTCAAAGTTTCTCAGCGATCCAGAGAACTATACCGTTGTCCAATTGAATTTGAATTCCTCAAAAAAAAGCTGTTTATATGACTGAAAATGATTGTGTTCCTGGGTCAAAGTTTCTCAGCGACTATACCGTTGTCCAATTGAAGCGATGGTTAAGACGTAGAGGCAAAAAACGTTCGGCAAAGCGTGGCGACTTGATTGCTAGTGTTAGAGGTTGTGTCCTTACATACGATCACCACATTCTCGATCCAAGTATTGACAACGGAAAATGGATTGCTATAAAGCAGGAAAACAGAAAAAGTTAACAACTTCTCAAAGTAATAAAATTTCCGTAGCCTTCGATGAAGACCGACTTGCAAGCATAACATTTTAGTTTTTTTATCTGTGTACAGTGGAGCAGTGATTCATGCTTCTTGTGAGCCTTACAGGAAACCTTTCTATGTGGCTTACACAACTGCAAACAACATATCCTGACAACTCAAACAACGAAGTATGCGTAAGTAACTCTGATAAGAGAGAAGGTACATATCCTTACAAAGAACATCACACCTCCATCACTCAAACAGATATACAAAAGTGAACGTGAAAAATGGCACCGTGAAAGATTGTTTCGACTCACAGCTTCAAAGTACTTGGAAGCTCACAAAATTGGAACACTTGTCCTCGATGGGTCTAACAGTGCAGCTAGTAGAAGTAAGAAGTTTACAGAATCTAGTATATGGAACATGCACAGTGAAAACTACCAGTCATTGTGGATGGCAAGAGGCTTAGATAATTAATTTGAAGCTATATCTAAATATGAAGAACAAACAAAGGTACGCGTTGAAACATCTGGATTATGGGTTAATTCTAAATTTCCCTGGTTAGTATATTCGCCTGATGGTATTGTGGGTACAGATGGATAGATTGAGATTAAAAGTCTTAAGGTGTTTCATGAACACAGTATTCAAAGTGTTGTTGAACAGCCTGTTATCTCAAAGGACGACTTGAACAGACAGTGTTTTTACATTTAAGATAATAAATGCCATTTGAAGCACAGCCATGCATACTATTATCAAGTGTAGATGCAACTCCTTGTGACAGACAGAAGGTACTGTGACTTTGTCTTGTTTGCAAAAGATGGTCCTGTTTCCATAGAGAGAATAGACAGACATGAATTACTCATTTCAGATATACTCAAATCCCTAACAGCTTTCTGGATGGGAGTAATTGCCCCTGAAATATTTGAAATGAGGGTTCTTAGAGATCTTCGTCCTTTTGTTTTATCACATAACAACACATGCTCTGCTTCTGGCAGTACTAGCTACCCACAGACTGGCAGTACTAGCTACCCAACTACTTATACTTCTGGCAGTGCTACCTACCCACAGACAGGCAGTACTAGCTACCCAACTACTTGTACTTCTGGCAGTACTAGCTACTCACAGACTGGCAGTACTAGCTACCCAACTACTTGTACTTCTGTCAGTGCTACGTACCCAAAGACTGGCAGTGCTACCTACCCAAAGACTGGCAGTGCTACCTACCCACAGACTGGCAGTACTAGCTACCCAACTACTTGTACTTCTGGCAGTGCTAGCTACCCACAAACTGGCAGTACTAGCTACTCAACTACTTGTACTTCTGGTAGTACTAGCTACCCAGACTGGCAGTACTAGCTTCCCAACTACAGGGCTGCAAATAAGCGCCAGTCATCGGACAAATGTCCGATAAAAGCGGTATTTGACTGGTAAATGACCGCTTCTGGTCGGACATTTGACCGATCAAATTTCGCTTAAAATAGTATGAATAAGGTATTTCTTTCTTTCTTTTTTATTATGTTCACTTAAAATTAATATTTTTGTCCGACCAGACTGGGTTTTTGACAGGTCAAACTTGCCCCTGGCCTGACAAATGACCAGCTTATAGAGAAAATTATTTGCAGCCCTGCAACTACTTGTACTTCTGGCAGTGCTAGCTACCCACAGACTGGCAGTACTAGCTACCCAAATACTTGTACTTCTGGCAGTGCTACCTACCAAAAGACTGGCAGTACTAGCTACCCAACTACTTGAATTTCTGGCAGTGCTAGCTACCCAAAGACTGGCAGTACTAGCTACCCAACTACTAGCCTGCACATCAGTCTTGGTTGTTCTCAAAATAAGGCTACACTTGATAGTTCTATTTGTGAATGGCTCAAGCCAAGTATCTCTCCCTGCCAGAGAAGTTTTTAAAGAAAACCACACCCTGGTACCCCATGCATACAAGAACTTGTGACTGACTGCGATGGCAAGCACTTTCCTTCGTGGTACTGCTCTGGATTTTAAAATAATTCATCCAGACAATTTTGTAATTTCAAAAATATCTTTATTTTTTCTGTAGACTTACTCAGTTTTAGAAAGTTTGAAGATGAACATTTCCCTTGCGGCTATCACATCAAGAATTCAAGAACAACCATAAATTATATGATGAATCCTAGATCATTCAACCACATGAACACTCAAGCAAGGAATTCCAAGCAAGTAAGATTATCTTATATACACTGTCACCGAAAAAATATACATTACAATTAATGTAATGTAATTGTTTTGAAAAAAAAACTCCTTTTATTATAACACAAACTCCAAGCTAACATCTGAAGTACTTTTTGAAAACGTTCTTGGAGTGAAAATGCAATTTTTAAAGCGTACACATGGATTTACGAGCTTACACAAAGTGTCAGACACTCAGAGTAGTGCCATCTAGACACGTCTCATTTAGGACGTCTTGCAAACTTCGCTTTTTGAAAATATTTTTCCTAACAAAACCAATCACTTTTAATGATAAAAACAATAGTTTTTCTTTGATATTGTGTGAAAAATAAATACATTGAGTTTTATACCCGGTGTATAAGTCGAGGGTAATTTTTGGTGTTGAAAAAAAAATGCGGTACGTCGAAATACTTACAGTTTTTATTATATAGATCGTACAATTTATAGCCGGTCAAGATGACCGAAGTACTTGACATTTAGCCGGACATATCTCGATTTTAGCCGGACATTGTCCGATGTCTGGCTGTTATTTTAAGCCCTGCAGAAACCTTTTGCAAAATAGATCTGATCTGATCTGCAAGCCTTTCTTTGTAATTCCAGCAAGACTAAAAGACAGAAATTCCTGTTGCTGCACAGCACATGTTGAAATCCAGATGTTATTTACGTCATGTATGAATTACCGCAAATCGCTTGCTCTTGATACGGACGTAGTAACATTCTGTGACCCGAGAGTCACAGGTGGGTTTCTTGTGCCCCCTCCAAAATCCAACCAACACTTTCATGCGTTCGGATAATACTTTAATTTCAACTTCATTATTAACTTCATACATATACTTATGTTTAAAGTAAATTATTACTGTTTCTATATAATTAAGTTTCTTTTTTTTTTTTTTCAACAACTTTATTGAGTGATAACTACTTCGTACAAGTTAAAAGAAAATTTACAACACAAAACATTTGGATCACCCAAAGGGGAAAGCGCGAACGGGACTCTAAGTCCCATGCAAGGCGTCTCCCGCCTTAAATAATACAGAAAATAACAGAAAATTACGTGTAAAGTGAAAAGCTAATTATTGTTTAAAAGAACTAGCTAAATTATGAATAAAAATATATCAATAATAATGTCACAAAATCATTTGTGACAAGGACACTGGCGAACCAGTGACCAAGTGCAGTTTGAGTCAACATCGAATATGTCATCTAACAGAGAGAAGTAAGTAATTCTTAAATGTGATTTAAATTGAGAAAGGCTAGAGAAGACACTAGGAGGTGCTGTTTTACAGATGGAGTTCCAGAGGTGGACTATTCGATTAAAATATGAACATTTAAATGTACTAGATTTACACAATGGAGTTTCAAGAACCAGGCCGGGATTTTGACTAAGATGAGTACGTCCATGATTTACAAATTTAACAAAGTTGAGAACATTAAGATCTGTCTGACCATACAATGACTTATAAAAAAATGTTAAGTCCTTAATTTCTCTGTCATAGCAGAGAGGCAGCAAGTTAAGTGTTTTCAGTCGGTCTTTGTAGGACATCTCCCCAACCCTTGCCCTAAGAATCCATCTGGTGGCTCGTCGCTGGACTCTTTCAATTTGACTTTTAAGCTTGGATTCTTTGGGTGACCACACTTCAGAGGCAGAGACAAGCTGTGATTTCACGTGCGCCAGGTAAAGGGTTCTTCTAGATCTTATGTCAGTTAGTTGTGGGCATGTTCTTTTGAGCAAACCAAGGAGTTTGTTGGCTTTCGCTGTGATGGTTTGTATATGTATTTGCCAGGAGAGGTTGCTGGTAATGATAACTCCGAGATCTTTTTCTTTTTGTGTACGTAGAAGTACGTTAGTGCCAAGGTGGTAATCATGCAAAGTTGGACTTTTTTTGCGTGTCACTGTCAAAATCTTACATTTAGTCTCATTGAATTTGATGTTATTATTACAACTCCAAATGTTTACTTCTGACAATGCGTGCTGAAGGTCTTCGTAGTCACTGTTGCATGTGATGTTGCCAAAAATCTTAGTGTCATCTGCATACAAAGCAGCATTGGTTCCTTCTGGAATGACTTCAGGAAGATCGTTGATGAAGATGACAAAAAGTAGAGGACCCAAAATGCTACCTTGAGGAACTCCTGAAGTGACTGGTGCAAAGGATGATGCTACACCGTCGATCACAACTCTTTGAGAACGATCATTAAGATAGTCCTTAAACCAGTTGAAGAGCCCCCCAGCAATTCCATATGATCTAAGCTTACTGAGGAGAATCCTATGGTCAACTGTATCAAAAGCCTTAGCAAGGTCTAGGTAGAGAACATCGACTTGAATGTTCTTATCAAGGGATTGTCCAATGCTGTGAAGAATAGAGAGCAATTGAGTAACGCACGAGCGGTATCTTAGAAACCCATGCTGTGCAGTAGTTATCAGATTCATCACGTGATCATAGATTTTGTTGTAGACACATCGTTCTAGTACTTTACTTAGAATAGGCAGGAGTGAAATTGGTCTATAATTGTGAGCTAGTTCCTTTGAATCTTTTTTGTGAATAGGCGTAACATCATCAGCTTTCCATTCAGAAGGATATAACTAAGTCTCAATATAATAATTGTTATATAGTAACTTATCAATGAAATTATTACTCTATAACTAAGTTTCAATATAATTATTGATGTATAATAACTTATAAGATATTTTTGTACAACGTTTTTTTATTCTTCGAGTATTACAAGGATAATTGTCAATAAAGTGCACAGTTCTTTTTACGCCAATACTTATCGTTTCCCAGGCTGTTGACCTCAGGGTTTCTTTCAATATTTCCAGCTCGGTGACTTTACGGTCGATTTCTGCAAGCTACTTCAGTTACTTCAGTTACTTCAGTATTCTTCTTATAAATTAACCAGAGGATGAATTCCTTTGACTGTATGTCGGTGTAGATAATTGGAATGAGTTTCCAAATCGGAGTGTTTTAAAGGCCACTGAAGACTCTCTCTTCATGCGACTCTGTTTATACTGAGAAGACTCTCTCTTCTTTGACATCTGGTATAATTATCGAAGACTCTTTCTTCTTTTACATCTGGTATAATCATCGAAGACTCTCTCTTCTTTTACATCTGGATTGGAAGACTTTAGTAAACTGACCAGCACTGAAAAAGACTTGAAATCACTGCGGATTGATTAGCTTAATCATCATCCAACTAACTGTCGATCACTGTTTGTTTCTGGCGTTGGCGTATTTAACGATTTTACATAAGAATTTGAATTACAATGTGGTTACATAATCTAACAATACGGGTTACATCACACTACAATATAACTAAGAAACGGATTGTTCTAATATAAACATGGTACAATATGTAAATTTAACTAAATTACGACTATTGTCACACATTCTCCCATTTATCTGACCTGGTAAGCTGTACATGTCCAAAAGAAGATGAAGAAATATACCACAAGAACAGTTGCATATAAAGTACAATGGGAAAGGTTTGAATACGTTGAAAAAGGTGACAAAAAGAAGCTAAAAGTTGTAACAAAAGACAACTCTCCTGCTGAAATGTTTGACTACTTCATTCAATTATTAGAGAAGTTTCCAGCTCATCAATAAAGAACTGAATAAAGAATAAAGAACTGAAACATCTCATTAAATGTCTACCACAAAACCAGGTGTGTTGTATTCATGACTACTCTGAAAATTACAGCTGTCAGCACCAAGACCAGATACAAACACTGTATTTTGGACAAACACAAGTCTCTATTCACTAACCATCCTTCATTGCCATGCGATTAAAGATATTGATGGCGAGGAAAGTCCTCCTATAAAACCAACTATTGTGACTGAACATTTGTTTGTGATCAGTCCTGACACAAAACACGATTCTCACTCCGTGCACAACTGCAGAACTATCGTCAACCAATATTTAAAGGACATTGATTGTCATGTCGACATCATGCATGAATGGACTGATGGTTGCGCTGCACAGTACAAAAGTCGCCACTGCCTGGGTGATGTATCAATGTCATTCAAAGACTTTGGATACATCATCTACCGGAATTACTTCGAGACATCACATGCCAAAGGGCCACAAGATGGTGTGGGAGCAAACTTAAAGTATAAGTACGATATGGCGGTCATCAGACGGAGAGTACTTATTCAGAACGCCTTAGATTTGTATAATTTTGCACAAGCCCATCTTAAAGAACCATCACCTGGTCGATACCAATCCGAAAATGTGAAACTAAAGCGAAAAGTGTTTTTTTATGTCGAAAACATTGATAGAAATCGACCTCATAGTCTGTTTTAAGACTTACCAGGTATTCGCAGTATACATTGTGTTAAATCCTCAAGTCAAGATGTCTCTAAAGTTTTAAGTCGTCCAATAACATGCTACTGTGAGAACTGTAATGCCGATGACAGTAGCCAATGTTTGAAAAAAGACTATGTACCAAACTGGAAAACATGTGTTCTCGAACCAGAAAGATCTCAGGGAGAGGGTGACTAGAAGGGTGTTTGAAGAACAAACTGTACGCATATCTGATCTAGCTACAATAGGTTCTACTGTTGCAATTGCCTCAGCAGATAGAGGAATCGAGTATTACTTGTTAGAAGTGAAAGAAGTCAAAGACACATGGCTACGAACACACAAAAAAAATTCAAATGTGTTTTGAAAATGTTCATATTTAGATGTTATGTCAATAAAATCCACGATTTTTACATCATTTTAAAGGAAATTTAATATAGTTTGTCTGACAACACTTTTGTAAATATTATTTGTTTCAAACAAAAGATTTATGCAAATGTTTGAAGAGGTGCGAGTTTAAAATCGGCAAAGTTTGCCGTCTGAAATGAACACAAATTTTGTCTCGCAAATCGCGCCAAATCATGCCTTGTACCGCACACATTTTTGCCTTTTGACTGCATGAAATTTTTGCCATTACTTTTGCCTTTTTTTGCCTATTTGCTTTTGCCCATTTTGCGTTGTAACGGCTTTTGCACATCGCGCATTGACAGCGTTCAAGCTGCACGAAGTCGCCCGAATTTCCCAAATTTTAAACTTTAAACAAGAAAACAACCTACAGTTTAGTAGAAGTCACCTAGAAAAAAAAAACAACAACAACAAAACGACTACAATTCAAGAAAGAAGAGAAAAAAATCTTGTCGTCATCTCGTCAAGCTATAGCGGATCGATCACTACCGAAAACAAGGTAAGTTTTTGGTCAAAAAGCTAATAAAAATAATTTTAAAATATAAAAATTACTTCAAGAACATAAAAATAATTACAAAAAGTTATGTCTAGATCAGGATAATTATTGAAAAGTTGTAGTTTTAGTGCAAAAAAAGTATTTTTTTATGGAGCTTCATGAAGCTTCCGATCTTGAAACATTTATTCTGCAGATTCATGGCAATTAAAGCTTGTAAATAAAATTCAAAATCAACTTATTTAAAGTAGACTGAATTATGATGATTAAAAGTTTAGAAGATTTTATCAACTCCGGAATTTACACTGGGAAAGTTCAGTTTGTAGAGGTCAACCTTTGACAGCTTTGTCAATTGAACAATTCAATGAATTAATTGAATGGGGATCTCCTTTTGGCTGCAATAATGTCAATTCATATTACATAATCACACGGCACAAAATGTTTTTTTCAATTACTTGAAAGAATGATAATCTCTTTTCATGCCTTTTATATTTATTTATCTATTTTATATGTTTTAATATGTGCATGAAAGTTTCCTTGATCCGCTTGACCATCTGTTATAAATTACGTGCAATCTAAACTTCAATTTATTTAATTATGTTATTTGTAGGATGGAACGACGCAGGACAAAACAGTTTAAATATTCTCTAGTGTTCTTCACAGAAACGGAAGAAGTTTGTATTATTAAAAGCTCAAAGATCAACGAACAAGGAAAGGTAGAACTAAACAATACAGTGAGCATCACCTGGGAGGACGGTAAAACATACTCGGCGAGAATCCTCAAATTGGCAGGTATATTTTGTTCATTTGATTTTGTTTAGCACACAACTGACCGACATGCATTGAGTTTTAAAAGAATAAAAAGTGGATAATCAGTTCTGTTTCCCCCGTTTTTGGTCAATAAGTTATTAGCTCAAAACTTCAAAGTTGAATATAAGTACATCTCAACTAGCTTATTACACTTATGAAATAAAACTGCATTGGAAGATAATTAATGTATAAATCCCATTGACAATGTACCCGCTAAAATGAGCACAAATAATTCTAACTTACCTCAAGTGCACATTATCGTATCACTTTCGATGTTTCTGAGGTTTTTCCACTACTAGTTTGGAAATAGTTTTCACAAGGTATGCAGATCTATATGTACAGACCCATTTCGAAGCGAAAGTTTTCAAAAAAATTATCTAAAAAAGCGTTTTCTATTTTGCTTTAAACAAACTGCCCATTCTTGATGTACTATTTTGGCTTAGAATCAGAACACTGCACACTGCACACGTGAGCTAGACGTTCTTGTGGAGCTTGCAAGTTGACGTATGTATTGGCTGTCAAATTTAACCAATAACACGTTTGTTTACATTGTTTATAACCAATAACAATGCGAGATCCCATTTACGCCGTCGCTTGAATCTACACTTTGGAAGTTTATGTTTAGACAGAACATGTTTTTTCGTCACCATTAACTAATTAGCTGCAAAACGACAGTATTTGAAACGAAAACGAAATATCAACTTTTATGGATGTTTCAGTTTTAGAATTAAAAAATTTATACGACGCATTACATTGAGCAAATCAAATTAAATATAGTTATCTTAACAAAATAGTTATCTTAACAAAAGCAATCATTTTTTTGCTTTGATATGGTGTGAAAAATGCTTGTTGTTTGTAGATCGTTTTAGGAACTTTTAACTTTTAATCCCTCCCTGGGATTGTTTCATGATAACTAGCTCTTGGGCCCTGCATGTTATTGATAATTACGATTCAAATTCTCTTTCAGACAATGAACTATCACTACGAGAAAAAGAGAAGGAGGTACTTCAACAGGTCAACTTGGGGATTTTACCGGTAGCTACTAACAATTTAACGCAATCTAACGATCTAATAATTAACACATCTAATGCATTATCACCTCTAAATCCACAAATTTCTGTTATTGAATCTGAAATAACCGACATTAATAGCCAGCTTAATAGCATTAAAAATGACATTAGCAACATTCTTACTAATCAAGCTAAAATTCTTACTAATCAAGCTGACATTCTAACGATATTACAATCACAGCAAACACACATACACTCACACACAGCAGACTCCGTCCTGTCATATCCCAGCTTTAGTCAGGAGTTGTCTGCTAATCATCCAAATACACCGACAGTCAACACCACCCAAGAAACTCACAGCACACCAACACAAACTAATACTAATTAACAACTAACATTTCCACAGTTAATTCCTCCCCTTCCTCAATTTTCTAACCTGTCAGCCAGTAATTTGTTTTTTGCTAACCCTAATGAATTTACGTTTAATACTAGCCCTGTCCTAAACGCTGCTCAATCTAACACCGGTTTAATCCCCATTCCTGTCGCTAATGTAACTGAACCAAGGCTAGTCACAACATCATCACCTCAAGAAATACCACATCCACGACCCACAAATTATCCTTATGAAGAAAAAATAAGCCAGCTCCATACCTCCAAATCTAAAAGAAATTTTTGTGTCGCCCTTTTAAGAGAACGTTATCAACCTAACTATAAGAATAATCTGTCTAACTGTAGCGTGAATGGGGGGGGGGGGGGGGGGGGGGGGGGAGGGAAAAGACCATTAAATAGTATAGCTATTAACTACCTCAAAGAAACCTTTTTTCAATTCTACTGTATAACTGATACCCAAAAAGACTCTGAATGGCAAAAATGTACTAATTCTATAAATGCTTTCCTTTGTAAGTATATAAATAAAACAAATTAGACTAATATTATAATTTTTATACTAATTTTTTTTTATTAGAGTGAGGACATTAAACCTGTGAAATAGATATTAGACTAACATTATTTAGTAGACCCTAATTCCATTGTTTTCTTTTGAGTTTATTTGAATATTACACTTTAATAAGCAATTTATATTTCATGGGTTTAATGTCTTCACTCTACACATTCAAAACTGTAATTTAGTATTACTTATATTTATTAACATGTACATACATGTACATTATAATTGATATTTTTTTACAATTACATGTGTTTTGTTGTTTTGATTATTATATATACATAAATACACTTTATTACAGAAAGTTTGTAGTACACATTTACTAAAATATCTTATTTATTAACATATATAATTTTGTTGTATGAGAGTTTGATTATAAAAAAAAATATTTGGCAATCATTGTATGCAAGAAATACTTAAAAAGGTAACTGTTGGTCAATTTTGGGGTATCATTTTATATCTCTATAGATATTAGTGTATTACAACTTTTCTGAAACAGTGGTGTATACTTTCTCAAAATACAAAAACAACTACTAATTCTTTATATTTATTACATGTACATGTAATTTGTACATGTAAGAGTAGTTTTCATTAACCTGTGAAACACACTTTAATGCTTTATTACACTTTAACTTTTTGTTTTATAATCATTTGTTCAATAGTACTATTACACATTAATACACTTTATTACTCTTTCCCTATTACACTTTGTTTCACGAGTTAGTGAAAACCACTCTATTTGCAAAATTTATATATTCATGTACTTGATATTTATATTGATATTTATTGAATACAATTGTACTATTATATTTTAAAAAAACTATAATTCTTTAATTTTTTTTACATGTACGTGTTATTTGTACATGTTATTTGCAAAATGTATATATTCATGTACGTGATATTTATATTTATTGAATACTATTGTAGAGTACAAATAATAATAATAATAATAATAATAATATTTTATATAGCGTCAATTCCTTAAAGTTCAACAACGCTTTACATATTTAAAATAGAGTTTAGGAATATTTAATTTAATGTAATTAAAACAAGCTAAAAAATATTATAAAAAGCCAAATAAAGGCGGAAACATAGAAATCCTTGCATAGAAGGAATTCATATATAAAAATGTATTATATATCGGTAATTAATATATGTTAAAATTATAAGTTAATCAATTAATTAATCAGAAAGAAGAATACGCCTTTCTAAACAGAAACGTTTTAAGATCACGCTTGAATAAAGTGATGTCAGTAAATGATCTAATATGCACAGGAAGGCTATTCCATAGATCCGGAGCTGCATTAGAGAAGGCTCGTTTGCCATATGTTTTCAGACAGTAAGAGCCTCTGGTTAAAAGGTGCGATGATGCAGATCTTAGCTGGCGAACTGGGGCATATGGTTCAATAAGCTCACGGATATATGGCGGAGCACAATCATTCAAAGCTTTGAAGGTTAACAACAGTATCTTATAATTAATTCGCTGTTCTACAGGCAACCAATGTAAGCGGCGCAGGACAGGAGTAATGTGATCATGCTTGTGACAGCACGATACCAGTCGTGCTGCAGCATTCTGAACCCGTTGAAGTTTCTGAATTAGGTAATTCAGTACCCCGTACAACAAGGAATTACAAAAATCTAGTTTACTTGAAATAAAAGCATGTACCAGGGATTCACAGACTTCCATAGAAATATATTTTCGGATCTTCCAGATGTTTCTAATATGAAAAAAGCAAGACTTGCAGATGGAGGTAATCTGATTTACAAGAGTTACTTTGTCGTCAAGAATCACTCCTATATCCCGAACGGATGATGAAAGAGGGATAATATGGTCGCAGCACTTAAGACTCTCAATGGGTGGTCCCGGGCGATGAGCAGCTGACAGTACAGTGATCTCAGTTTTGTCAGAGTTCAATTTTAATTTGTTGGCGGTCATCCAGGAATCAATTGTACTCAAACAAGACTCAACTTGGTATTTGGCTGATTCAACTTTGATAGTGGAAGATGTTTCAAAAGAGATATATAGCTGAGTATCATCAGCATACAAATGAAAATCAATATCGTGATCTCTTAAAATATCACCGATTGGAGAGGTGTATATGAGAAACAATATGGGCCCTAAGATTGAACCTTGAGGTACACCACATTGTAAAGAGCGACTAGACGATAAACTTCCCTCGACACTGACACGGAAGCGTCTATCAGTCAAGTATGACTCAAACATTAAAAGTGTACAACATAAATACCACTAAATACTGCTAGATTATGCTAATTCTATTGTTCTCTATTGTTTAATCAACACTATTTAGTGGTAAATAGTGCAAAGTATTACACACTTTTAGTGTTTGTACTCTACTATTATATTAAAAAAAACTATAATTATTCTTTATATTTATTACATGTACGTGTTCTTTGTACATGTTATTTGCAAAATTTATATATTCATGTACGTGATATTTATATTTATTGAATACTATTGTACTATTATATTTAAAAAATGATATTTTTAGAATTAAAAATGAATAATTTGGAAAAGAGTGTTATGAATTTAATATCACTATAAAGGGGCAAACAAATGACTCACCACTGTCCCCTGGCCTGAAGCAACAGCAACCACTGACTCTTTGCAAACTAGATCACAAATAGAAATGTTCTGTTCTTCAAAGATGGATCTTGTTATTCGTTGGTCCCCAGCTGATCTCTCAGTTGTCATGTGTTCCTCTGTCCAGCTGTCAACAATATTCTTGTTCTGGCAGTCATTATACCTGCTCCGAAAGAAACAGTCAAATCATTTACGTTGATGAGTGGCACTAGATCGTTGAAATTTCTTACCCTACTTATTAACAAAAGCGTGAAACTTTTAATCTTGAACTTGGCCAATACAACAGGAGTAGCTAAGAACAGTATGCTGCACACGGGGCTTTTTGACAACTTGAAGGAACTTAACGTTAGTGGCTGTGAAATTGAAGACACTTTCCTATTTCACTTGGGTAAAGTTTGGCGTCATCTATTTTCACTGAACATTCAAACTGCCGATGCATTTCACAGAAAGGCATTCAAGAAGCAAAGTTAGACAGTCTATATTTAATAGACATTTCTTCATGTAAATTAGGAGGTGATTCTGTGATTCATATACTACGAGAATACAGCGTAGTGATTGTTTGCATCAAGGAACTAAACTTATCACGCATTGACTGTGAGATAATCAACAAACTATTTCCAAGTGTGATGGAGATCGGGATTCCAGCCATTTGTGGATTCACATACATGGGAAATACATGCCCCCCAAAAAATATAGGTCTTCAGTAAGAAAACTTAACCTATAACCAAATGCTAAAAAGCATTTGTTTGCTATAAACTTCTCACAATTCACAGAAATTTCACTTTTAAGTTACCCAACTGGAATTAGTGGTAGTTTTAGCTGTAATGTCCGTCACGGTCCTTTTGGACAAAAAACTGACAAGTAGAAAATTATTTCTGAAAACGTTTTTCATGCAAATTGTAGACAAGGTTCTAAGACAGTTGTGTGAAAAAATAAATTGTCTTTTCTTTATTTTAATTGCATGTGAATTAAAACATATCGAAATAGATAAATTAGTTGACTGTTTATTTGTCTTTTTCTGACGTTCTTCAATGAGCATAATCAATGAGTGTCTTTAACTTTCAATGCAATTACAAACAGGATGTCAACACTACGAAACAAGACAAGAATACCTAAGTATGCATTGTTCTACTTTCTAAAGACCAAGAACATTGGAGTGACAAAAACTACTTCTGTGTCTGATGGTTACAAACATAAAATAAAACCAGGGGAGTATGTGTTGATGAAATGGGGAAGTGAAAGAGACGTCATTGCACGTAATCTTTCAGTAAACGGTAAGTTTATTTAGAATACATGGACATGCTGTGGTTCTCAATAAGATATACGACTGACTCTTTTTATTTTTACACAGAAGTCGAAAACGTGCTGTGGCATGAAGAAAGAGAAATAGTTGAAAACATCGTCTCGCTAGAAGATGGAAAAGATCAAGGCATGCTGGTTAAGATGACCCCGGGTAAGATGACAACTGACATTCTTCTTGAAACGCCACCTCACGCATCTTCATCACCAAATTTTCTACTGCCAGATATTGGATCTTTCCTCAAGACACCACCTAACGAGTTGAAGGCCATGCTGACACAACTCCAGAAGACTGTCGACATTGTAGGAGCTTCCCAAATGGAAACTATCAAGATTTTAAAGGTGCTTGAGAACAACTTAGAAGTAATAAAACAAGAACACCAACTACAACAAGAACAGCTTCAAGAACTACTACAACATCGACGACAACAACCACAGGACGAACAGCAACAATCTCAGGACGAGTAGTACTCATTCAAGAAGACAGCCCAAGAATCAACTGGAAGCTAGCGGTCGTCAAAACAGTCAACACAGGTGCTGGTGGATTCGTACAGTCAGCCAATGTAAGTACTGTAAACGGAGTTACAAACCGTCCTATAACAAGGCTACATCCCCTTGAAATGCAAACAGAAGTTGCAGACATCACAGACACCGAAGTTACCACTCCACAAGACCCCCCTCAAGTTCAGCAACGAAGATCCCAACGTCAAGCTGCTCGGCAAGCTACACAAAGGATTGCGGAACAATCTAAGGACATTTCACGCGCCCCGGAGGATGTCGTGAAGAACATTTCACTATATTTCTATCATATTTAATCGCATTTATTACTGAGCATTTAAGACTGTTTCCACTTAGACGTTTTGTTTGTATAGGAATTAACCATAGTTTATCTTTAATTACACATGTCAATCATAGTACAGCATATTATGTTACGCACCCTCGTGGGTGACACACAACGCAATGTACTCGTAGCCTGAGTGTACTCCAATAAAGTCAGCAAACAACCCAATCCGTTTTCACGTTCTTACAGGGTCTTTGGACAGTATTTCTGATGAACATTTACCAATGGAACTGTACAGCTTCTTCAGGTGGGTCATACAAGGTCCAAATATTTCTTTTTCTGCTGAAAAAAAGTCTGATCAGGTGCATAAGCGTGCATTGAGCCTTGCACAGAGCACGGTGTCTATGTGCTTGACGGAACGACAAATTCAAGACAAGAAGTGTGATGAAATGCCTTTCATTTAATTAATACTCATAAGTCAGTATTGTTAGCTAGGAGGATGTAGTATTGTTTATTTAAGTTATGTTAATTCTATTGTTACTATTTTTGGTTAAATACGCCCATACGCGGCTTTTAGTGTTAAGTTCTTGTACGCGTTGGAGTCACTTCATGTACCGTAAAAGTTAGTGAAGCGGATCAGACCTGCAGCGTCCCGTTGTTCATCAAGTGGAACAGACCTTCAGAGTCCCATTAAATGAAGAGGTACAGTGGACAAGTATATAAGTGGAAATACAAGTTGTGAATTGCAAGATTTGGAAGCCAATTGAAGCACCAATTAAGTGAAAGACCTACTGTCAAGCTGATACACAAGTAAGAGAAGTACTTTTGAAATAAGTGAAAAACCTACTATTCAAGCTGATACGCAAGTAAGAGAAGTACTTTTAAGTTGATCGAGTGAATAACTAACTGTTCAAGTTGTGATCCAGAATTAAGAGAAATACTTTAGAGTAAGAATTACTCGAGTGGTTAAAAAGAATACGTTGAAATATCTATGCGTTAATCAAGTACAACAACAGAAACGAAAGAAAAGAACACAAAAGCAAGAACAATGAAAAAACACACAAGAATAAGTTAATTTTCGTATATATTCAAGTTTAGATTATTTTATTTAAATCATCGTTAACCCTTTGACTACTGGGCTTTTTTGACATTTTTGAGCGATTTTCTGGATATAAACGATCCGTAGGATTTCTTGACTCCGTATTTGGCGTTACCATGGAAAGTGCTGCTGTTTTGTAATCTCAGGGGCTCAAGTTCTCAGGCCACATGACTTTTAGATCGTTTGAAAGCATCGTTGGATATTTACACTGGCTCAAAGTTGGCTTAAATGGGAATTTCGTTAATTTTAGGGTCATATTTTGCCTTTAGTCACTACTGGAAGAGCATCATTAAGCTTCAAGGTAGCAAAGAGCTCACTTTCTGGAAGAAATCAGCGAGGAATCTCACTTTGTCAGCAAAAAATGATCGATGTTTGGTTCATTCGGTTTTGGCGGGCTTAGAACAAAGTCAGGTTTGGAGTTGGACTAAAGGCAAATTCTCGGACCTGCCGCGGCTATTTATCGAAGTTGTGATGATAGAGGAACACAACAAGCGCGAAATTTTGGCAGAAAACCGAGGTGACCCTAGACTTATAAAAAATGTATAAAAGGACGGCGGGGGGTACTCCATGTGGAAAATTGTCATGGTTACCCACAATGCTTTGCAGTCGTAAATACTTGAAAACACGTGCGTATCAAAATGGCCGTAATCAAACGACCGCAGCTCAGTTCGTGAAGTGAAAAAAAGTGAAAAAACTTGCCAAAGCTATAGCACAAGGACTGAATTTTGTTGTGAAAACGGCCTTTTCGTCTAAAAACGATTTTTTTCGATAAAAAATCCAAGGTCAAAAAAGTGTGATTTTCACTATTGAAAAATAAGGCAAAAACGGTCATTTTTGACTTTCCTAAAGTTCATATGGAATTTTTGTGCTAAAATTGCTTGTTTCTTTTGACTGACATGCTATGAAAATTTGAAAAACTTCCTAGTGCTTACTAAAATTCAAACGGCTGGGAAAATTTGGCTTGTTTAAAAAAGTTAGAATTTTTCAAAGCAAGGTCGTTTTTTACGGGCGGTTTCGGGCGCCGTAGGAGTCAAAGGGTTAAATAATAATAAGAATTAGTCAATTTTCATCTATAATTAAGTTAAATGTTTAATGTAAGTAGTATTAGAATAATAAATGTATATAATTAATGTGCGTAATTTGTTTTCTTTGGGGGAAGGCCTGTGGTGTTGTTTTTAGTGGCTTATCAACTGCCCAATTGGTCACAAGAAGTCTCAAACACTGAGGTCAACAGCTGAGATGCCTCAACAATTGGCAGTTGGACTTGCTATACACCAAGCAGCGAGAAGCAAAGAGCTAATCAGTATGCTCCATGGTTTTGGTATGTCCGTGGAATATAATAAAGTCCTCAGAGTAGAGGCACAGATCGAGTCAAGTGTTCTCAAGCGTACGACTGCTAATGATGGCGTATATCTACCACCAGACATTGTGAAAGGAAGGCATGTCTTCTTTGCCGCCGACAATGTCGACTTTGATGAGGATACTCCCGATGGAAAGCGTACATTCCATGGGGCAGCAATAGCGGTATATCAACGAAGTCACCCTGAAGATCCCAAACCAGAGCTAAACATCGATGTTTCAAGTCAGAGTCGTTCCATTAGGGATCTTCCTGATTCAATTACAAGAATTATGGAATGTGCAAATCCACCCTCAACGCCCTTAGGACTTACCCACGATTAGGACTGTTTGACGAGGATGAACTTCCAATAACAGTCAAACTTCATGATTTTTCTTGGCGTACTCTGAGTAGAAATGACAAACGCCATCTCGCAGAAACACAAACAAACGTCATGGACATTCAAGAGCCGAAATCTCCTCCTACAAACTGTACAAATATCCCAGTATGGTCCCATACAATTCATTGATAACTAATGCAATGCCTATGACACGAGTTGGAACACCACCTCTTATTCCTGCACCAGTTCACGAATGGCTGACCTTGTTCACTGTTCTTATGCAAGCACAGAATATCAAGACAAAGGTAATGGGTCCTACAAGGAAGACGATCATCTCTCTCGACTTGGCGCCCTACCAACCAGCAAAGAAACTGCAAATGACTCGTCCAGATTTAAGTAATTTGATACTGCGCCCTGGAGAACTGCATATAGTAATGGCCCAGCTACGAATAATTGGGGCATACATTGAGAATGGTGGCCTAGACATGTGCTGGCTAGAATCAGAACTGTATGGTATGTATAAAATTCAGGACTTCAACGGGATTTGAACCCATGACCTTTGCAATACACAGTCATGGGTTCAAATCCCGTTGAAGTCCCGAATTTTTTTCGGGCTTCTATAACTGCAATTACATAAATTGCTTATTTCTCCGCGAAGATCATAATCATACGCAAATCATATAACCGCGGATCAGACCCACATATATACAAGAATGTTTCAGTTGATGAAGCAATGGTCAAATATAAAGGAAGGCTTGGCATGAAGCAATACATGCCAAACAAACCCATCAAAAGAGGAATAAAGGTCTGGGAGTGTGCTGATTCCTCAAATGGCTACGTGCTAGACTTCCAAATTTACACGGGGAAGAAACAAGATGGCTGCATTGAACATGGCCTTGGCTACTGTGTCGTCCATGATTTAACACGAACAATCACAGGAAAAAACCATCATGTCTTCTGTGATAACTACTTCACATCTGTAAAAATAGCTGAAGATTTATTGAAAGATAAACTTTACATATGTGGAACAATCAAAGCTAGCAGTTTGGGCTATCCGAAAGAGTTGGGTAAAAAAACAACCCCATGTCAAGCGCCTGAAGCAAGGTGAGTTGTTGTTTAAACGAAAGAACAATCTTGTGACAACTGTCTGGAAGGACAAGAGGCTCTTGAACTTCTCAAGCACCCAGTCAAACCTTATTGGAGACAATACAGTCCGACATAAACAACGAGATGGAACAACCGTTGAAGTGACTAGTGCTCCGATAGTGAAGGCTTACAACGTGAACATGGGTGGCGTTTATCGTAGCAACCAAGCTGGTGGATACTATGCCGTGGGACTCAAGTCAGGAAAGTGGTGTAAATACCTGTTTTGGTTTCTTAATGACTTAAGTATTGTAAATGCCCATATTTTAGAGATGCAAGCACCAAATCATCGCTCTCAAACGCAGCTTCAGTTCAGATTGGAACTTGCTAAGGATTTCATCGGTGAATTCAGCAGCCATAAATTATCCTGTGAGTCACAAGGCGCAACTCCTCAAGAAAGAGGAGGAAGAAACAAGGGATGCCATTGAAAAAATACTAAAAGAACACCCCAAAATTGGAATATCTGTTCGTGGGAGAAAGCTAAAAAAAAAGAAACAGTTTTCAAAAACCTGAAACGCATGGAGAAAGCAAACGACAAAATGAAGAAAACCCGTTCCGAGCTGGACAAACTCTACGAAAAGAGAATTTGTGACAATACGAGAGATATAAATCAGAAAATTGAAGAGAAAGAGGGACTGCATAGGCTGCACTACAGAATGCTTGTTAAACCTCAAGATGCCTTTAAACAAACCATCGAAGTAAAAAAAATTTGTTGAAAGAATTAATTAAACCATTTAATTAATTCTTTCATTAGAATATTTCCTTACATGCATCATTGTTATCTCACACTTTAATCTTGTTATATTGCTAAAGAAACAGCTAAAATATAGTTATGAAAACTGCTTTACATGCATGGTTTATATTACATTTTTATGAGCGATAATGTTCATGACATTTTGTCATATTGTTAATATGATAATTGATTACAAAATTATTTCCTTATCATTATTGATGTGTGTTCCAACAAACGCTTTGTAAACATACTGATTAAAGCCATTTGCATATAATATTTTTTTAGTTTTTTGAGAGGGGAGGGGGGCCCCTATCCCCTATGGCAACCTCGTTCCCAGGGCCTTCTCCCTTCGCTTTTGTGTGTGGCGGGAAATGGCCCTGGCATCGGCTGGTCACATGACCGCAAAATACCCTGAAATTCCGGGTGTAATAATTTAGCATAAATTACGATTCATATACTCCAAGATATGCCTGAGATTATATAACTATTTAGGTAAGTTAAACATTGTTGTCTTCATTAGATTTAAACTGCTTCAAAGTTACTTTCTGTTGTAAATTTCAAACCATTTATCAAATATCAACTGACAACGGCTTCAACAGAGCTTCAACTTATCACTTGTGGCTTGTGGTAGTTTATGTGTCACGCAATAAATAAATTGTCAGTTAGATTGCAAAATAGTCTTTACTTTTAAGTGAAATTTAGTACAAACAGATATAGACTTTCATCATTATGAGAGATATGAAAATTAGAGACTGTCATTTCCCAATAACGAAAATCTCTACCAGCTAATTGTCAAAACATATCACTCACACTTTTGGACAAAAGGTTAACTGTCTTTCAAAACCACATATACACATACGGCATATTTCTACACAAAAAACTATTTTGTGGACTATTTTTCTATCTCCTGTAACGAAAGAATCTTAGTAATATTGATTCAAATTGTTTTCACTCTTATTTTGCAGCCATAGCTCTCTGAAAATGTCATTGTACAGTTTTGATTAATTTTAGTCTGTTGCTTGTCAAAATTTCCTATGACAGTTGACAATATCCTATAGATATTGAAGGAAGGTATTGAGAGGTATGCCCCTATGGATATTGAAGGTATTGAGAGGTATGCCCCTATGGATATTGAAGGTATTGAGAGCCCCCTCCCCCCTGTGGGATTTTTTTAATTCACCCCTCTCCCCTGTAGGATTTTCCAGGCCCCTCAATAGGGGGGGTGTACATATAAAATGGAATGGCCCAATATACGTAAACTGTGTCTGCGACTGTGCAACCGCCGTAATATACCACATCATCATTTCTAGCATAATATTTACATTTCCTAAATAAAATATTTCAATATTATGCACTACACATGCGCTCTTTTTTAAAGGACTATAAACTACAAGTGTTTACATTTACTTTTCGTTTCGATTTCTATTCAGTAGCCACATGCGCTCATTGAGCGTCGATTTTTAAAAAAGCAAGCAAAAAGCCAGGTTATATGGCAGTTAGATGGTCGTGTACCTTTGTCTTTCTATTTGTCGTTCTAGACAATAGATGATTCACGAACTATTGTTCAGCCTTTTGTGTAATAGGGATAATAGTCTTCTAATTACCAGCACTCGACGGCACAACCCTAAATCTAATAACAAGAGCTTATGCAATCTAAGCCAAGTGACGATGAAATATCCAAAATCATAGATATGGATCAAACTGAATACAAATATGTCAAGAGAGATAAAAGATTTCCCGGAACCTCTTAAAACAAAGTCGATGGAAGGCAGAACTTAGAAACAAAACATTTTAAGAACTTTTAAAATGATTATTCATATTTTAATAATGTTTTTTATGGTACTTTTGCATGGCAAATTTTTAAATGAATGAACTCAATGAATGCAAACATACAACTTCAAAATCTTTCAATATTTGACATAAAACAAGCATGAAATGAACATTTCCTTGTGTACTAACCTTGGTGTGGCCACAACACATATCTTGTATTATTTTATGCCGAGTAACAGCAAAGAATCTAGTGAAATTTTCACAGTTTCCCCAAGTACTTGCAAAGCTACTGGCGTTTTGGCGCCATCTGAAGTCACGTGAGGCCACAGGGAGCCCAAGCTCATCACTTGTGACCTTTTACAGTAAATGTATGGAGTCGCGAGATATCCTTTCACTGTGCCTCAAATTTACTATAATAAAAACTTTTTTACGTAGATAGTTGTGTATAATTGTTTTCTAGTCTGTGACCGAGTTTTAGCTCAATTAGAGCGATTTTGACGAAAATACCCCAGAAAGACAAAGTGAGGAGCTTGGGCTCCCTGTGGGAACCCGTGAAAATAATTCTCTAAATAGGAAGAAGAAAAAAAAAGATATTAAAATCAAATTCAACGATAATAAATGTTGCCAAAACAGTAAAAATTATCTACAAATTGACTAGTAGCTTCCAATAATTACTTCTATAAATTATATTAAGCAAATAGCATACTGCCATTCATTCCTCAACAGTTGGTTGAATAGAATAATAAATGTTCTGACATATAACTTGTGTTTTGTCATAATATTAAACAAACCTTACGATGTAAGATTATCTGTATTCATTCATCTTTTTCATTTGTTTATTTTTTTTTTCTAGGACCTACTTCCTCTCCCCTCCCTGCTTCAAATCAGAATGACGCGAAGAGACTGGAACGGCTTCCGCGCACTGCATTTCGGGAGCCGCATGCAAAGTGTTCTCTCTTTCTATTCCGCCATCTTAGAGTTCACGTGGTAGGAAAGTAAGTAAAGTTTATCGGCTTTTTCTAGGCTTTTAAAAGCGAAAAACTTGTAGATTCTACATGATTCTTAACTCTTAAACTTTTTTTATAGACAGCATCTATCAAAATGGTGAACACAACCGGTTATCGCAGGGGTACTCGATATATGTTTTCGAGGGATTTCAGGCGTCGTGGTAAGAGAACCTCATCAATTTGCACAAACTTTCTTTGAATCTGACTTGATAATTTGCTGTATGACGGACGTTAATTATGTTTCTTTGTTATTGTAGGTGTTATACATTTATCGACGTACATGAAAAACTACAAAGTTGGAGATATTGTTGATGTCAAAGTAAGTTTTGTTGCCTTTTTGTGAGTTCGAAAATTACAATCATTTAAAAAACTCAATTCAAATGCTTTTATTTTACCTATTTTTAATTGTTATAATTTTATATAAATGTTAATCAGAAAATCAAATGAAACTTATATAAGCAATCTTTTAATTCGAAGATAATTGAAGGTCTCAATCGATCAGCTTGTGCAATTTTCTAACATTATTTGTGTATTTATACTAAATCAAATTTAAAGACTGTTGTTAGTACCTGAATACACAGACACTACCAGATGGCCACAATCTATCATGATCACATATCCTGGTATTCTTAACCAATCATTGGAAATCAATCAATATCAATCGATCAAAATAAGATAATTGATTTTGATTGGTATTGGTCATCCGATGATCAATCAATAGTCTACCAACAATTGATCATGTTGATTACCAATCAATAAAAGATCATTACTTTGTCAGCTATCAAATGATCATCAATTACCAATATCCATCAATTGAAATTAATTGGCATCGATTAGTATCAATTGTTTCATGGATTAAGTATGCAGGCTCACATGTACAGGGCCCTTTTTGACACCAGTGCCATGTGCTTACTCTTATATATATATATATATATATATATATATATATATATATATCACCTATGCCTGAGTTCACCTGCCTTTTGCTAATCTCTTGTTCTTTAAATAGGCTAACGGTGCTATCCAGAAGGGTATGCCACACAAAATCTACCATGGCAAGACTGGCCGTGTTTACAATGTTACCAAACGAGCTCTTGGTGTAGTTGTAAACAAAACAGTCAAGTAAGTTATAATATTCATACCATTTATATACTGTGATTGACAAAAAGGCCTTCTGTTAAGACATATGATGTATATGCTAGCATTTTTCAACAATTATAGAACAATGAAGGAAATGTTAGTTTCTCAAATGATGGAGTCCTTTAAGTAAGACCTTTATTAGTGTGTATGAAAAGCTAACATTTCAATGGCAGATACATTTTTTCAGGCAATATTTTATCAAGTTTTTCAGATACATTTTTTGATAACAATAATTTACTATAATTTCATAACAAGCAATATTTTTGTGAATTTTTCAGGGGTAGAATCTTGGCCAAGAAGATCAATGTTCGTGTTGAGCATATCAAACATTCAAAGTGCCGTGATGATTTCCTTAGGTAAGTTGCAATAATATTACTATGAATGGACAATAGTGAGTTAAACTACATGTAGTATATGCTGCTTCAGTGTTTAATATAAACGATAGGTAATATAATGAAATTTGTTACACTGTAAAAAATGTTAACTGCAGTAAAGTGAAGCTAACATTTTTGATGGTGTTACAAATTTCATTATATTACATATTGTTAATATTACTATGTATAAGTATGGTCTCCTAGAAACTACCAAAATGATATTTTTTTGTTTTCTAAAGGAGAGTCAAGGAAAACGAACTCAAGAAAAAGGAAGCCAAAGCAGCTGGAAAAATTGTTAAATGCAAACGACAGGTATAAGAAGCAGTATATCAGTGAAGACAAGTACCTTTAGTTATTTGTTACTTTTTTTGCAGGACTTAAATTTCAGACTATTTCACATAAAAAGTTTTAGACGAAAAAATTAATAATTCATTATCTAATACCCTCTATATAATTATGTTATAAATGTTAACTACACAGTCTGAATCTCTTGTATACCGGCACAATTTCTTCATTGACAATGTTGATGGAAATTTTTGCTATGATATAAAAAATGCGAAAACTAACAATTATTTTTGCACATCAGTATTTTAACAGTTTTCAAAAAATTAAGACCCCTTTGACCATATTGTGAAATTTAAGTACCATGAAATGCGCCTGTTACACTTTTGTGAAATTAAGTTCTTGCAAAATGAAGTAACAATAAGGTAGTGTAATCAATTATTAAAAAACAATATTGGCATAAAATTGCACTACAGTGCCAACCAACCATTATTATTAAAACAAAAAAATGTGAACTCCATTATGGAAATGGTTGGCAAATGAGTATTCAATAGCAACACTTGTAAACACTATGCTCAACTATTACTACAGCTCAACAGATAAACAATTTGCACTCAGGTGAAACATTATTTTTCTCGAAATTCTCTAGAATATTTGTTTACTAATGACCTTTAACATATTCCACATGGCTTTGAGTTGTCTGTGCTCCTATTGACACACTTTTAACTCAAAGCTTTGAAATATTTATGGCATCAAGAGTGGGTTCATAAAAAGACAGGCCATGAAAATGATATGACTTATCATATGACCCGTATTTTGCCCGGCGCGCGCTCTTAAGAAAACCTTCGGAAAAAAGTCACGTGATGGGGTCCGTACGGCTTTTTTCACCTGGTCCGTACAAACACGTACGGACCCGCTACTCGAAACACCACAACAAAAATGGCGCGCGCCGGGCAAAATACGGGTCATATGATAAAAAACTTATTGACTGAGTTAGGTTGGGCCGTACGTCGCTGCGCTCGTTCAGTACGTCATGACCGCGAGCCAAATATTTTCCCGTACGGCCCTCCCACTCAGTCAATAAGTACTTATTAGTGTTCAATTTAGTGTTTGTGATTTTTGACATAACTGGTCAAAATGGCCAATGAGGCGAAAATTTGTCCAGTCAAGTACCAATTTTGGACATTGTCCAATGAAAGGCTAGCCTGCGTTACAGACCCTTGTAAGCGCTCGAAACGTCTCCCGCCAACAAGCGTCTGCGCGCCGAGAGCAAAAATTCCATACTGATGACGTTCTTTGACCCAGATCGGGTCAAAAGCTCTGATTGGACAATTTTGTTTAATTGACACCTCATATGCAAATCAAGAGTGGTTTCGCTTCTTTGACAGAAATCTTAACTCAAACAACACTTCTACAGTTATATTTATTCAAAATAATGGTTTCATAGAGCATATTAAAGACAAGAATGATACATTGCAGCGAATTATCAAAATCTCATGTCGAAATTTGAGAAGGATTTCAACGCCGTGAACTTTTGCCGACTTAATTTAATACACAAGAGTTCTTCGGTATTTGTAAAAAAATCTTCAATAAACTCAAACAACACTTCTACAGTTATATTCATTCAAAAATAATGACTTCATGGAGCACATTAGTGACATTAATCAGACATTAAAGCGAATTATTACAATCTAATGGCGAGATTTGAGAAGGACTCATGCATCTGATGCATTAAATTAAGATATTCACACGGCGTGTGAACTTTCGCTGGCGGTTCGATAAGTCACTGCTGTCATAGTTTTGCTTTTATCACAGACTAATGTGCTTGTATTCGTCTCCGATATATGCTCTGAAGATAATTCATTTGGTCTTTCATGATGGTAGCGGAGAAACGACGATAATAATCGCATTTTCCTTCCACAAATTGCTTGAGAAGTTCGAAGCCATCTATTTCGATGAGAGGAACAACCTGAAAAATAATTGAATTGTCTGTGCAAGGCTAACAAATGCATCTTTTACATTAGAAAAGCTAAATAAAGCATTTAACTGGCTTTCAGTGAGTGAATTAATCCAGAATATAGAAGAAACTTCAAGAACGGCATTCGCTAGTTTATCATGTTTATCGGCGTTACTGCTGCTAACTCGTGTATTGCGTGACTGCATTCCAACGTCATCAGTATGGAATTTTTGCTCTCGGCGCGCAGACGCTTGTTGGCGGGAGACGTTTCGAGCGCTTACAAGGGTCTGTAACGCAGGCTAATGAAAGGCCTGATTTTATAAGCCATTGTTTATATCTTTGGGTGTAATTGTGCTATAAACTCCACAATTCAGTCTAGATAAATTGATTTTGGTCCAATTCAAATCTTTTGGGAATAAGATTCTTTGTGTTATGTATTTGAATGTCGAAGCGTACATAGCAACACATAAGCCAATTTAGTCTATTTCTTACATTTGGAGTAGAATTGTTCATATTGTTGCAGGCAAATAGACCTCTTTATCTCCGTATGCAAATTGCCCATTTCAGACCACATGTCATTCCCTTGAGAATTGTTCTTTTATGATGAACGTGTTATATAATTTACATATGAAAGAAACAATTCCCAAGGGTAGCATCACGTGATCTGAAATGGGACAACAAATAAGGAAGGTAAAGAGGTCTATTGCTCAAGTTTTATATAATGTTTATCTTTCTACAGCCTGCCCAACCTCGTACAGCCCACTTTGTGAAGACAAAGAGAAACCAACCTGTGACATTACAGCCAATTCCATATGAATTTGTTATCTAAGGAATTGAAGAAATAAACAATGAAATCTCTTTGACTCTGTATTGTTGTTTATGTTGTTTTGAAAGTAGACTACAGGTAGTCGCTCTTTTCCCTCCAGACTATTTCTGGCACACTCCACAGGAATCCTGCAACACTCATTTTGTAATCACTGATTCTGGTGGGAAAAGAGGGATTACTTTTAGTCTATTTTGAAAGATTATCTAGTCTGTACTAGCTGATAGAGCACAAACACTACTCACTATTCGTTTATGAGCAAATAAAAATCATTCTTAAATAGACCAGTTACATGTTATCTACCTAGCATAGCTGTACTATTAACAAGTGTTGCATCTGTTCAAGCAATTAGGGGCTGGGGTGAATCATCTTATACTTTGCCAAACAAGATTTTATTTACATAATCAGAGAAACCTTGTCAAGCTTTACAAAGTCTTGAAGTTTGTATCTAGTATTAAAAGCGATTGTATGTAACTCGGAAATAATCGGTAGCTTCTTTAACGGCCCCCGAAGGTATATCTGATATACCTTCGGGTGCTGTTAAAGAAGTTACCGATTGACATACGATCGCTTTTAATACTAGTTAAAAAATTCATGAATAATTAATGAGACATTTTCAAAAGAAACCATGAGCATGACGAGTGTTGTAAATCTTCATACAACACTAGTGTTGTATATCCTGATTTGCATAAGTTTTAACTGGTAATTTTACGGAAAAATTTATTTAAATCTTGAAAATTTTGGTAAAATATGAAAGAGCTAACCTAGACATTTTTTAAGTCGTTTACAACATTCGCATCGGTGTTGTATCGAGTGTTGTCAATCTTCATACAACACTAGTGTTGTATATCCTGATTTGCATAAGTTTAAACTGGTAATTTTACGGAAAAATTTATTTAAATCTTGAAAATTTTGGTAAAATATGAAAGAGCTAACCTAGACATTTTTTAAGTCGTTTACAACATTCGCATCGGTGTTGTATCAGTGATACAATCGCGCGCCTTCGGCTTGCGATTGTATCTGCCGATACAACACGGCCGCTCATGTTGTAAACATCACATAGAGCAATATCACGAGATTGAAATAGGAGCTAGACATTTAACGAAGGGTCAATGGAATAACAAGGCAATCAAATAAGTGACCGTTGGTAAGTAATGTTTACAACATGAGCGGCCGTGTTGTATCGGCAGATACAATCGCAAGTCTTCAGCTTGAAAAAATGTCTAGGTTAGCTCTTTCATATTATACCAAAATTTTCAAGATTAAAATAAATTTTGCCATAAAATTACCAGTTAAAACTTATGCAAATTAGGATATACAACACTAGTGTTGTATGAAGATTTACAACACTCGTCATGGTCATGATTTCTTTTGAAAATGTCTCATTAATTATTCATGATTTTTTTAACTATAAATACACGGAGATTACCAGCGAATACAAACGCGAACGATACTCTGCTACCCATGGAATGTTTAGAAGAATTTTCCCATATCCAGTGCATTGCTAATATTGTACTACTGTTTTTAATACTTTTTGGACAACAGCTGCAATCTCGAACCCCAAGCCTTCGTTCCTCTTGTCGGGCGCCATAAGACCGCTGACAAAAAGCAAGACGTGATTCTGGGCTCGAGATTGCAACAGCTGATGAAAGCAGTTGGTTTGTTAAATGAAAACCAACACAATCACCATGCAATTCTCTGCATTTGATTTATTTAATCCTAGACATCTGATTTACATTGTATGTGTTGACACAGGGGAACATAGAGTGATTTTCATACCCCTGTGAAATACACCCTATCCCAGACTAAAAAAAAGCAAAAAACGATTATATTTGCCAATTGTTTAATTGAATTTAAATTGTTTTTTGTGCCAGCAGAAAACATAGCAAAACTACTGACAAAATGATACCCTATCCCAGACAAAAACCTTATCCTACCCCAGACAAATTGTAAAAAAATGATACCCTACCCTAGACCTAAAAGCCGAAAAACTATACCCTATCGGGCGGCACATACCTGTATAGCAAATAAAGTACCCCACCCCCCACCCCCGGTATGTTAGCGTATTAAGTACTATTACGCGCTAATTCTTTTGTTTTGTTTTGTTTGATTTTGGATATTGCTATTTAATAAGTAACTTTTGTTTCACAGGTTTATGATAACCACTATACTTAATACAGAAGGCTGGTCAAACTAGGTAAAGGTGCTGAAAAAGAAGTAAATCTGGATGTTTAGTACAGTTGTGACACAATGTTTTGTTTAACAATTATTATGTTTGACTGATCTGACTAAAATGTATTCATCGGCTGATTTTCTAATATATGTACGGTAAGAGTACTTTTGTTTTGTACATGGTTGATGAAATAAGGTGTTATACAGTACAACCACTTCAAGCATGTAACATGGCACTCGACGAGCATGATACAGGCTTCCCCTTTACAGTTAACAATGGGGGTGCCATATTGAAAAGTGAGCACTGAGTTGCTATAATATTGTAGCCTGGGAAAACATTGCAAGATTCAAAAGGCTGGTAAAAACTACTTTGTGTTGGCAGTCACCTGGGGGGGACTCCTCTATATTTGCTATACAAGTATGTGCCGCCCGATAAACCCTATGCATAAAGAGAAAGGACTGGGAACGAGCACCATGAACAATAAAATATTTCAATAATATTTTTCAATTACAAGAAAGAGCATGTTTAAATTAGTAATTTGGTTGAGTTATGGTGCCATGTATTAAATCACTGCAGAGTTATCAGCATTTGAAATGTACCACAAACATGAAAACCAGGCTCGTCAGCCCAAAGCTCAAATTTTAAGCCAAATCCTTGTAAATTCAAACAGCTGTAGCTTTTTATCATTTTTTGTTACTAAATTAAAACTCTGGTGTGGTGATGTGTTCTTTCTATTGAAAGCATTGTTATATTCTAAAACTGATTAACTATGATATGTTTATTGCCACACCTTTATGCATAGGGTGTATAGGCCATGTGAGTTAATTGGAATTCAAGACATGATTGATCATATCTTTGGCACTGTTAAACAGTTCAGTTTTAGACTAATACACCTTAGTAGTTCCTAATAATAATCATAAGCAAATGCCACACCAGTCTCACTTAAATAAAACAAAAGTGTCATATAATGAAGACATTGTTTTAAATTTGCATATATTTAGCTGCTTTTTGAAAAAGGTGCATTCCATTGTTTTCCTTAGTCTCTCTTTGAATAACTACACTTTAACAACAAATTTTGTTTCACAGGTTTTAGTGCCTTCACTTGAATATCTCAGAGTTTATGTTGCTGCATCACTTATCCTTTTCCTTCTCTGTTGACTTGTTCTTGGTTTCTTCTGTGACATCACTTCACCAGTCAACTCTTCATACTTCGCAAGGGAACTTTCACAACTAACAGTCACAAACTCTTCGTCATCAGACATAAAAAGATGTTCCATGTTCATATCTTCTAACAGGTGTTTCTTTATCTCTTTAGCAAAAGCAACTCTGTTTGCCAAGGTTTGTAGAGGTTTAAGTAGACAGTAAGAGTTGTCTGCTATAAGATCTACATTGATACCTTCTAGGGAGAGCAAAAATTCCAGTTTCTTTTCAAGATCACTCTCTCCAGAAACAAAGACATCTTTTGCAGTCAAAATGTTTGCAATTTGTTCATTTTGGAATTGGTACTTCTGAAGTATCTTTATGTTATCTTCTAATTCCACTTGATGTCCTTGAAAAAAGAAATATTTTTGGAAGAGTAAGTAAAGCTGCCGTGGAGTTTTAAGAATTCCTTTAAAGAGTTCTACTCTTTCTTCGAATACTTCTTTTTCAAAATTCAAAAACACTTCTGACCTAGTGATCATCATTTTTTGAATTAACTCAATCTCAAACAGCAATGGTCGTCCTGTGAAGAACTCCACTGCTTGATATAGTTTGTCAACATCTGCAGCAAAGAATGCAGGATTGTTTAATACCATCAAGCATGGAGACACTTGAATTTCTCTTAGGAAGTTTGCCACTTGTTTAAAGTTGTCTCCAAGGATAACTTGTTCTCTTATTCCTTCACAAGGCTGAACTAGTAAACGCAAGGCAAATTCATCCCGACTCACTTGACGAAAATCAGTAAAATCACAGTTGTTGGATCCTTCGTCAAACTCACATGACGACAGTAGTGATTTGATTATATTGAGGGCATTGGCTGACACTGGGTATATTACAATCAAAGGATTTGAATCTATGGCTTTGCCTATGACCTCACTGCTCACACCAACAGATAACAGACGTTCTACATTTGATTGAATAGTAACAAAATCAACACCAAAAATGTAAGGTGCTTTCATAAAAAGCCTTGGAAGATTGCATCCTAAGTTATTGAGTAAATCACCAAGAGGTTTTAACGTTTCTTTTCTCAGTTCCAAATGGGAAGGAATCTCAAAGGCTATGACAAATGCATCTTTTCCAGTGATGTGAACTGACTCAAGAATCTTCAACCTCTCTTGAATTTTACTAACATTGAAACCTAGAACCTGTGGGCGAGTATTTTGCAGGAACGAATATATTCCTCCTCGTCTGCCAGCTTTAGTCCATGTTCTTGGGATATTCTCATCGATAGTTGATTCTTGTAGAGATTGTTCAACATCTTGAACAAAATCTAGCAGAGGACGATTGAATTTGTTGTTGTGTGTACTATCTGATAAAGCCGAACAAATTCCATTTCGAAAATGTCTCCTTGGAAAGACCCTTCCTGAGGGATTTGACAGCGATTGCAGAGTTATGAAAGAATCAAGTCTCGAGGAGCAAGAAGTGAAAACTTTCAACAGTTTAGAACTTGAAGGCATGGAAGCCATGTTGAAAACGTTTTTTGATTCAAGGGACTGGGTCTACCGGAAGCAAACATGTACAAACTTTAATAATTTTTCTTTCTTATTCCTCTGGTTTATTCTGCTCATTTTTAGATTATTCAAGTAAGGAATTGAAATAGTTTGAATATTAAATTAATATTTCACGATAAATGTAACACAAATGGAATAAAAAGGCATATATTGCTCAATCTTCCCGCCATATTGATTGCTGCGCGCGCATTCGTTAGCACGTGGTTTTGAAGGAGCCATTTTGAATCTTCCGGTGCCGGTTCTCTGTTGAAATTGCCGTAAATTAATAACATTTACAGGCTGTAAAAATGTCTAAACGACCACAAGCCGTCGAGTCAACTAAAGATAAACTTACTCGTATCGCTATTGTTAACGCAGATAGGTGTAAACCGAAAAGATGTGCTCAGGAGTGCAAGAGATCGTGCCCAGTTGTTCGCATGGGTGAGTGAAACTTTAAAACACGTAATCATTAAGAAAATATTTTTTTTTTACTCAAAATTACGAATCATTTTCGAAAATGTATATTTGTTATTTATTATAGGGAAGTTATGTATTGAAGTTGTACCTACAGACAAGATTGCCGCTATTTCAGAAGTTTTGTGTATTGGTTGCGGTATATGCGCCAAGGTATTAACTTAAAATTATGAATTAAAATCGTGAAAATGCTCTTTTTACACGCTAGCTTATTAGAGTAGCACTTATTGAAAATAGTTTAATATTAAAATGTTTTTGAAAGAAATTATAATCAAAGCCTATCATAAACTATTGATGATGATGATTGATGAGTTGTTAGTTGATGGAAATGATGTTGGTGATGGGGTAATGATGCCAACGTTAATAATGATGGTGATGTGATGATGATCATTATTATAATTTATTTCTTTAATCATTGGTGTAATTGAAGTGCGATGACTGCAACCAAGGCCATACAAATTTCAAAAAATGAATACAGGTTTCTATGAGATCAAATGAAAAAAGTTGTGGATGGTTCTCACAGGCTAAGATATTTTAATCTATATATATTTTGTTCGCATATAATGAACATTTTTACAGTTGACTCGATTGTTTAACAAGCGACCACCCTCAAACAAGAAGAAAGTGGTCGCTTATGGAAGATGGTCACTTACTTAGAACCTTAACACAGGAAGCCCAAACTAACAGAACTCTATAATATGAAGCCCAAACCATGCGTAATTTGTAACACGTCCGGGCAAATGTCTAAAATTATCAGTGAACTTCACATTTACTGTATCTTAACGTTTTGTTTGGCATATTTTCCGCCACATATTTTTCCAAAACAGGCAATTGAAATAGTGGTCGTTTACGGGAGATTGTCACTTATGGGAGATTGTCGCTTACAGGAGATTGTCACTTACGAGAATAGTCATTCAAAGAGAGTCAACGGTATAAATAGTTAAAGCAAAGAGTCAAACATTAATTAAAGAGATTCTAGTTTTCATATTCTTGATTGTGATTATATTAGATAATTTAGTTTTAGTGGCCTTGATTGAAGTCATTACACTATCTATAATGGGTATCAGTGATGTTTTGATGTTTCCAAAATTGGATGAGCCTTTAGGCGAATAATTCCATGTATACATGTGTACATTATTGTCACTGTTAATCATCAAAAAAAGTGTTGGTATTGTGATGCTTATTTGCCAACCGTTTTAACAATAGATTTTTTAATTTTCTTTGTTCAAATGACAATGGTTGGTTGGAAAAACCATAACAAAATACGTCACTGTACATGTCCACCTATTGTTATTAACAAAATTTGTACTCATCTCCACTAGAAATGTCCATTTGAAGCAATTACTATTATAAACTTGCCAAGTAATCTTGAGAAGGAGACCACACATCGCTACAATGCTAACTCTTTCAAACTACACAGGTATGTTATTACGTCAAACATTTTATGAACATTGTTACAAGAAAATAACTAGTGTTTATAACAATCTTCTTACTCTTCAAAAAGTGTTTATAGTTGTTCCGGATACTTGGATGTTTTCATGCAATAAAGCCTGGGTGATAAAGGGTGTTCACTTGAAATCATGAACTAGATTTTATAATGGACATGATCTGTGATGAGTATGTTCTAAATGTTGTGAATTGTGAATTTTTCTGAACCTCCTTTTTAATTTCATGGACCATCCAAGTCTCCCCTTACCACCCTTATCGAGGCTGCACCTCATGCACCCCTCTTACCCTTGTTTTATAACATTAAAATGGTTCTTTACATTTCCTCTCTTGCTTCTATAACACCATAGACAAGTAGCTTTCTGTTGTGTTATTGATAAATAAAATACTATACTATACCATACCATACTATACTAAATTACATAGATGAAAAGATAGAGTAACTCGTTTATTTATCCCACCAATTTTCCATGTATTCATTCATTTGTTTTTTCAGACTGCCGATACCTCGTCCAGGAGAAGTACTGGGGCTTGTTGGTACAAATGGTATTGGCAAATCCACAGCATTGAAGATCCTTGCTGGAAAACAAAAGCCCAACTTGGGAAGATTTGATGTAAGTAATATTTACAGCATGAATGGCCTTGTTGTAGCGGAAGGCACGTTATTGTAAAGCCAATACAACAAGGACACAAATGACTTAAAAAACGTCTAGGTTTTACCAAAATGTTCAAGATTAAGGTAAATCTCACCGAGAAATTTCAAGTTAAAACTGGATATACAACGCTAGTGTTGTATCAATCAGATATACGGCACTCATCATGGTCATTATTTCTTATGTAAATTTCTCATTAATTAAGTTTTTTAAATAAAAAATACAGTTATGGTATGACATAGTTATAAATTTATGGTTTTCACATAGTCAGCTATCGTATGTGGTCAAAATGGTTAAAATGTTATCTCATCATAAATATTTATAATTTTTCTTCTTTCAGAATCCTCCTGACTGGCAAGAGATATTGCTGCATTTCCGTGGTTCAGAGCTACAAAACTACTTCACAAAAATCCTTGAGGATGACCTAAAGGTTAGTTTGTCTCAGAACTATATAGAGGATATTACATTTGTACATGGGCGTGTGGAGATACCAATTTTATCTTTGAGTGTTGAAATGATTTATCACGAGTGAGTGCATGAGCGCAGCGAACGAGTAAGAGATTTTCAACAAGAGAAGATAACATTTGTATCTCCAAGCGACCATGTAATGTTCTGTTTATTATATAATTATCAATTAAAAGAAAAGACAACTTTTTTTGACACAAGAAGTTTCCATAAAGGTGTCTAACCTTAGTGATGATATTTTCATATGTGAAAAATAGGTATTTTTAGAAATAGAGAAATATAGGTATTTTATTAACAATTATATAATACATTTTTATATCACTTGTATCTTTTTATGATTTCTCTCTAGCAAAATATTTTCAAAGGTGATACAAAATCAGTGTGTGCATCCTCAAACCATCGTCCTTTATAAAATATCTATTTGAAATCACATATTTTGATTGGTTGAAGTTACACATGCTTTATAAGAGCACACAGCACAGGTGTTTGCATTACAAAACCACAACTTGTAAGCATTGAGAAAAAAAGAAATAACAAAAAACAGTTTTCCAAACTGTTCCAAACTGCAATTTGCTTCTCTTTGCTTGGTATAATGACAGTTCATAATGCTGTAAATATGCCTAAATATGCCAAACAGTCACTGACTTGCCTAAGAGACAAATACATTCCATTTACATAACAATATACAGATTGACATATATAATCAAAATTAATGTACATGTAGTCTAATGCTTTTATAGCACAGCACACATATGTCGCAATGCACTGACAGTGCAATTAATAATATATACAGACTGCAGCCACACAGCTTATATTCACACAGGAATTAATAGTTGTTAAATATTAGTATGAGCCAGTCACTGTGGGTGGTCATGGCCATTGCTTATGGTCAGTGGTTCTTTACCTTACCACACATAAACAACAATTCAAACCAAAGAAGTGACATGATCTTTGACTTCTTTAGGCAATCATTAAACCACAGTATGTTGATCAAATCCCAAAGGCTGTGAAGGTAAGAAACAATATTTGAGAATTAGGACATTGTCACACTATGAACGTTCTCTCCTATATGAAGAAAGGCTCCTTGTTATTGCATAGTGTTTTATTAACAAACGATAAAGGAGTCCTACAATACAGTAATAGCCCTAGTATAAGAACCTGAATTTTTCATTTTAGCCTAAATAGGTTCTTATAAGTTTCTTATATAAAATGGTACTTAAACCTTAATAGGTTCTTATGTGGAGAGGGCTTAAAATGAAAATTTTAGCCTAACAGGTTCTTAAAACCCAGATTCTTATACGTGGGCTATTACTGTATTACAATATTAACTTCTTTTGCAACTAGTAACACCTGTTCTTGGGTTACTAGTTGCCGCTGCTCAAAATGTAGGCCGTAATGCAGTAATTTACTTTGTAACTTTTTTCTTAATATTATTATGTTGTACATGGATGGTTCGGTCATAGGTGTAATTCCACAACTCTGTTGAAAGTGTAATAAATAAAATAAATAATAAAGTAGAAGCTATGAAGTACAAAATATGTAGTAATAGCAACAAAACTTACAATAAATACATGTATTAGTGAGGGGAAATGTAGTCCAAACATCTTGACAACAAAGATGGCCGACACATCACTCAGTGGTATATCTAACGAGTGTTCGAGCCCTAGTTACCAGCTGTATACTCTGTATTTGGTAAACTCTTTCACTATTAATAGACCTTTTTCAGGAAAAAAATGTACTTTCAAATTGGTCACGTTTGTATCAGTAGATCGTATAAATTTTCTTTTTATTGTTATGAATTCAGATAAGGTTAAGGTAAGATTATTATTATTATTATTATCATTATTATTCAAACTGTTGGTATTGTTCTTTTTAGGGAAGTGTACAATCAATTCTTGACAGGAAGGATGAAACAGAAAGCCAGATGGAAATATGTGAACTGTTGGGTGAGTGGTCTTCCAAAACACTTCAACTTTATGCTTATCTATTTTCATTGTTTAGTGCTAAACATTCCTAAGCATACATGTCAAAGATAGGTAATGATCATGAAAATTGTAAAAAAATGTTAACTTAACTTCCAAAACTCATTAATAATTCATGAGAAATTGACAAAAGAAATTGTAATTGTGACAAGTGTTTTAACTGAAGATAAAGATTCACCCTAATTTACATAAACTTTAACATGAATTTTCTCAAATAAACTTTTACAAATCCTTGATTTTTTTTACAAAAACACAAAATATAGGTTGGAGTTTTTGAAGCCATTTAATAATTAAAACTCACAGATCGTGTTTTATCAGATCTAAAACCACTTGGCTTCGCCTCATGGTTTTAAATCCTGATAAAACACTCTGCTCATTTATTAAACTATACTTAACTAATGTTTTAACTGACGATACAGAAGGGCTAAAGCTTTAAATGTCTGAGTGTTAAGTTTCATTATATTACCTATCATTTATATCAAACACCAACACAGCCTATACTAGTTTACAAGCTACTTTCTATACATGTAACTTATAAGTTAACAGTAGTACTGACTGCAAAACATATTTCTTAAACAATAGATAAATACAAAAGATTACTAAGAATTATTGAATGTTTTCAAAAAATGCCAACAATTATTATCAACATTACAATACAAATTTTACAAAGTGTTTTTACAAATTTTGTTATGACGAATGTATGTAAAAAAAACTGATGCATGTGCTATTATTTTTCAGACCTGATGGCTGTGCGTGAGCGTAATGTCGATGAGCTTTCTGGAGGAGAGTTGCAGCGTTTTGCTTGTGCTGTTGTGTGTATACAGCAAGCAGATGTGTAAGTAATCAAGATAAATTTAGGGAAAGCTGCAACATTTGGTGGTCAGGATTAACTTTTATAATTATATGTTCCCATATCCACAACAAAAATAGGATTTTTGAGAAATGTTGTCTGATACCTTGATCTGCATTCTGTTTAAGATATTTTGCCTATGAATTTGTAGCAAATATTTCTGTACAGAGGATATTTCTAATATGAAATGACTTTAGACTGATAAGATTGATTCCTAGATCTCTGTGATTTTGTTTCTTAGGTGAATTGTATTCATTTCATTAGGTGTAATCTTGAAAGACTATGCTAGGTTACATTGTAGATAGCATTAAAAGACCCATGGTCCCTTGCCAGCATGCTTTGCATTGTTTATTTTGATGTGAGTGTTATAATTCATTCACAGTCAGTTGTATTACAAGGAAACAAATCAAACAAAATGCTAAATGATGTAGTAAGAGTGTAAATACCCATTCACATCGTAAAAGATATCAAATTGTCTGAATGTGCAATTTTCATGGTCCACAAAATTTAGTCTTTCGTGCAGCCCATGCTGGTAATTGGCCATGGGCCTTAAACATTAGTTTTGACAACTTGGGCAGACGTTGAGGGTAAATTGTCCAGACAGTTCAAGACAATACATTGCCATCAGCCATAGTGAATAGCATTTCTTATTTTATCCTTTCTTAGATACATGTTTGATGAGCCTTCTAGTTACTTGGATGTAAAACAGCGTCTGAATGCTGCTAAAACAATCCGTAATTTACTAGGCAATGACAAGTAAGTAACATGTATATAATTATGTTAATGTTACAAACACTAAAAGTGTGCAATACTTTGTACTATTTACCACTAAATAGTGTTGATTAAACAATAGAGAACAAAAGAATTTGCATAATTTAGCAGTATTTAGTGGTATTTATGTTGCACACTTTTTGTGTTTGTACTCTATTAGTTTAGGAAATACCACTGAATAAGAATTACGGAAAAAATACATTTGGTGTGTATTTGTTTAAAATTGCTTCTTAGCATGAGTGGGTAGCACACATGATATTATATGGGCACATGCAAATACACATGTTATCTTAGAGTGTGATGTTCAACACAAGAAGGTCAAATTTGTATCTCCAAGAGCCAAATAATTATGGTAATAATATAATAATAATAATATAGTTCTAGCGCACTACATAATCTCAGTGCTCTTACAATAATATGGAAAAAGAAATAAGTAACGAATAGGAAATATAAATGATAACATTAACAATATGGAAAATAATTATGATGAAAAAAAATTATCAATGAAAAGGAAAAAAAGAATCCAATGTAAAGCTGTGTAGCTATGGGATATGATATTTTTACATTTGAAAACAACATCTTATTTTAACATGTGAAAATATCAAATTTTGAAATAATAATATTATATATAATAATAATAATAATATTTGCCCAGTTTATAATTCAAGCTGCAAATAATTAGTAACAACTCCCCCTCCCCATACACTAATAAATGAAAGCCCCTTTATGGCACCTCATCATTATGTATCCACTAGCTGGCTCTCTGAGATGCCAACATATTTTGATTTACAGCAGTTAAAAATGTCATGTTGTCTGCTGGTCCATCTTTATGAAAGGCACTGTAATACTGTTTTGATATTTTCAGGTACATCATTGTTGTAGAGCATGACTTGAGTGTGTTGGACTACTTGTCTGATTTCATTTGTTGTTTGTATGGTACTCCTGGTGCCTATGGTGTTGTGACTATGCCCTTCAGTGTCAGAGAAGGTACAGTAGAAACAACTTATAATCCATTATGTCTATAATTATAATAATGACTTTTTAATGTCTCAATCTTCTAGCTGGACACAGCGCCCTACTTACAGTGTATCAGGGAGACTCACTCACACTCACTACCTCTTAGTTTAATATTTTGCACACAACTCTGCTCACATGTTCATTTTTGCTGAGGGAGGAAAACCGGATAACCCGGAGAAAAACCCTCGTGGCATAGGAGAGAAGAACACATCGAACAAACTCAACTCACCTATAATCCATGCCCAATCCGGGACTCAAACCTGGACTGCAGCGGCCAGCTCTCTCACCGCTTGGCCACCCATGCCACCCATGCCACCCTTGTATTTTTTTTAACAAGATACAATCTAAAACATCATATGATGGGCACTTTTTCTTTAATGCTGCACCACCTGTCTGGTACATTGAATTAGGGTTGTTTTAGACTACAGACCATTTCACCCACGCCATTTCTTACATATCGTTATAGTTTCGCCCACGGATCATTATAGTTTGCCCAGGGATCATTTTAGTTTGCCCACGGATCATTATAGTTTCGCCCACAGAAATCATTATAGTTTGCCCACGGATCATTATAGTTTCGCCCACAGATCATTATAGTTTCACCCACAGATCATTATAGTTTGCCCTCAGATTTGTATAGCTTATTATATGTTAAAATTACTATTGAATATATTTCAGACCGAACATTAACCTTACTTTAGGTTATTTATGCTAAGTCACCATTATCATAAAAACGTCCCTAAGATTTGTGTCTCTCTTGGGTCAAGCACTTGGTTTTAAACATCTTTTCACAGTGTCACACACTTTTCTTTGTATTCACACAACATGTTCTTCCTATTGCAATATTATTGGTATTCAATATATACCTATTTCAAAAATCGCAATCAAAGCTACAGTCCATACTCTGAAGCCTGCAAAGGATGTTGTTATTTCTACTCTTGTTATCGATTTATTCATAGCATATTCTGGTTGTACATGTTTGTGGTATATGAACATAACAAGTTTTGCAGTGATAGATGATGTAACAAATATTTATTTCAAAAGTGTGTAATAAATCACACATTCAGTTCATATTACCGATATCCTTTCCAGGCTTCAGAGTGTGGACTGAAGCTTCCGCTGTTACAACAATTTTTGAAATAGGTATAAAACAAAACCAAGGATAACCTTTTTTGTAACTGGGATTTTTAACAAACTACATGTACCAACTATTTACTGTTTTCTGTTTGTGTAGGTATCAATATCTTCTTGGATGGGTTTGTTCCAACTGAGAACCTTAGGTTCAGGGAAACTTCTTTGGTCTTCAAAGTCTCCGAGACAGCTGACAAGGTACAAATAATCAAACTTGTGTATGCAATGCAGTAAACACCCACACGTTACAACCTAGATTGTTTCAAGTCTGGCAAAATGGGTTCTTATATTTTAAGTAGTTTATGACAATTATTTTTTTAAGGCAAAAAAGGTTCTTAATTGGTCTTTTTTTCGAAACGAGTAAAGGACTGGGTACTAGTTTCCCTAATTAATGTAATCAAGAAATGAACCTCATAATAAAAAAGAGTAGGTCAAGATATGTAAGATTCCTGAGATTTGGTGCTTTTGGTTGGATATTGAGTGAGTTACAGCCATTCAAAACTGCTCAAAATTACAAAGGAATGTATGGATTACAAGGACAGGCGTTCTTCCAAACCATACATTTCCTTCTATTTTTAGGCATTTTTATGAGGCTGTATCTTGGTCAGAATACAACCAAATGCAACCAAACTCAGGAATCGTACATATCTTGACATGCTCTGTTCAAATATGAGGCTCATTTCTTAATTACATTAATTAGGGAAACTGGTACCCAGTCCTTTACTCGTTTTGGAAAAGGCCAATAGGAATGAAAACATCAACAAGCAGTAAAAATAGAAAATCTCTACTCTTTGACTAATTTTACATACATACTTAGACATAGGCGGGATAGCTGCAAAGAACTCAAAGCTAGTATATAGAACTTATCAAACTCATTACAGCGTGATGCACCTTACCGTGGCCACCTAATTAAAGTTTTGTACAAGTTAACCAATCAGAAAGTGAGAATTTGACCTTAATATAAAAGACACACCAAGTGTCAAACAGTAAACACTTTGAAATGTTCAAAGCGAAGACAAGAGTGAAGTTTATACGTGTCTGAAAAACCTCCCAGGATGTTTAAATTTGAAAAGGTGTAGCATTTAAATACTGGTAATTTGAAAAGAGAAACTTTCTAACGCTAAGCTAACTTGTACAAATCTTTAATTGGCTGGCCACGGTAAGGCGCGTTATGCTGTAAAGATTAATTAACAAAAATTAACAAAATACATCATACTTGTAGCTGATGAGTCTCAGGAGATGAATAATCCTAATATAATCATCCTAATTTACACCATTTATTTGATTATGTATTCCTTTATAATCCTACAGGAAGAGGAAGTTAAACGTATTCGTAGATATGCCTATCCAGCCATGTACAAACAGCTGAGTAAGTACCAAAAAGTGTTTTACACTTATAAGCGTTTTGAGGACAGAAATAAATGATATAAGCACCTATATTATTTGAATGCTATTAGGATTTTCAATTATCCGTTGGAAAATGATTCAATCTCAAATATACAAGAAAAGAAAATGTTTTGGTGTTGTACACATTAATTGATAAGTATTTGTTTGGATAGATCTTTCCCCAATTTGCAGGATTGATCACATAATAATAATAGATTCCAGTTTAAGCTTGGAGTGGATAACATGATGTGAATCTATAGATTTATCTACTACAGACTGGCTTGAATCTATTGTCTATCTATTTATCTGTTTAATGTGAAATCCTTCAAGAACTTTGTCACCTGTCTTTGTAAAAACCAACTTAGCACAGTCTTTGATATAGAAAAATCATGTACTTGGACTCTTAGCCAAAACTGTGGTTGCCATTGGCACCAATAGAACACTACATTAAGATTATATCGTCATTTTTAGCTGTATTTAGCTGTATTTTTTCTTCTTATAAATTTTACTATTTCTTTATTGTTTGTGGGTTGTGCCAGTAGCATGGGGCGGTATGTCCCGCTTTGCACACATCCTTTTGACCATTTTTTCCTCTCTTTCTGTTCTGATATTAATATAATTTATGTTGTCAATATGGTCAATAAAGCTGTTATAAATAACGGTCTATTCTTGATGTCATTTATTCTGTCTATAGAGAGTTTCGAGATGAGCATTGTCGAGGGTGAATTTACAGATTCAGAAATCATTGTTATGCTTGGTGAAAATGGTAAGTAATCATAACTTTTTTGCACTTGATTTGGCCCATTTTTTATCTTTTATCTTCAAAAATCGCATCTCACATCTGCCGAATCAAATGCAAATTAATTCAAACAGTAGGTTTTGCAGTTAGATTTGGCACATGTGAGATGCAATGTTTGAACAAGGTAGAGTGCAAAGGTTATATCATTAATTTATTTTCATTTAAATAAATTCAAATTGCTACAGTGTGTTATCCCTATCATCACCAATTAAAGTGACAAGGCAATTGATGTTCTGGTTAATTGAGACAAAAATAAAGTAGTCATTAATTAAAAACATTAGGTATGTTAATAGATAGAATGATGATTTGAGCTTTAGCCCTTCAACAAAATATATTTTTTTTTTAACTTTTATATGTTTTACAAAATTTATTTTGTTGGCTATCGTTTAAATTATATACCAATGCAGCCTATACTACATTTTAGTTTACACACTAGTTTACATTTTTGTTCTGTATTTATTTTAATGTTTGCTCTCTAATAGAAAAGGAATGAGTTATAAAAACCTAGATTTTACTATTTTGACTATGAATTATACAGTGAAACCCTTCTGTACCAGAAACTCAATAAAACTAAATTCTTTCGGACATTATATTATGGTACCAATTTTTTTCCCAAATCTGCAAATAAAACCTCAGTAAACTGAAATCATACATTTTGTTTGGTCAAGTTGCTTTCTGGTATAGAGCAGTTTTACTGTAGAAAATGTTTTAATTATTCTTATTTTTGTATTTGATTACCACAGGTACTGGGAAAACAACATTTATTAGAATGCTTGCTGGAAAATTGAGTCCAGACAATAATGGTAAGCATAGGTTTAACTAATACTTGAACATGTTATACATTGGTTTTCCATACATTGGCATACCATGGAATATCCCACAAGTCACTTGTATTGTTTAGTTTTCACACAAGCCAATAGAGTACAAACACTATAAGTGTGCAATACTTTGTACTATTTACCACTAAATAGTGTTGATTAAACAATAGAGAACAAAAGAATTTGCATAATTTAGCAGTATTTAGTGGTATTTATGTTGCACACTTTTAGTGTTTGTACTCTAGAGGTTGGCCACTGTATTTACATGGGGAGCTACAGTATTAGATTGCATGTAGTTATGTAATGATTTGTGTTGTTTACAGAGGAAGTTCCAATGCTGAATGTTAGCTATAAACCGCAGAAGATCAGCCCCAAGTCCCAGGGAACAGTCAGACAACTGTTACATACAAAGATCAGAGATTCATACATACATCCACAGTTTATTGCTGATGTGATTAAACCACTGCTGATAGAAAGTATTATGGATCAAGAGGTGAGTGCTGTGTTTGTGACATAGAAGTGACAAAAAAGAAAATGAAATAGAAAAAAGAAATGAAGGAAAATGAGAATCATGTAATAGTATACATATTTTTAGTTGACTTATAGTATTAATATACAATTATTCATGGAAGGCAAAGTGATTATTGGTGAATATTTACCTGAGGTGAATAATCGTTTTAGTATAAATATTTTAAACAAGAAAGAAACAGCATTGAAAGTGAAACTTGTAAACATTGTAAAAATTGTAAAGTTAACGCATAATGACAAAAAAAAAACGTGAACATTTACTATGATACCTTTAATAGCTTGACACCAAACTTTGTACATAGCTTCTTTAGTCAATTTTGGGACAGCATTTTCTTTAAAGCTTTCAATAGCTGTTATTACAGTTTATATGCAAATGATTTTGAACAATGGGTTGAAGTCGAGGCTTTCGGGCGAAAACAGTAGGTTTGCCCGAAAGCCTCAATTTGAATCCATTTGAAATCATTTGCATATAACTGTAATAACAGCTATTTCATCTTCGCTAACAGTGACAAAACAACTACTGGCAGCCATTTTGTCTGAAAAGGTGATTATCGGCTGATAATCCGAGATAGCAAACCAATCAGAATGCGCGATTTTGTATAAACACCTTTGTATTTATGCTAATAAGTGTAATTCTGCCAAATTACAGGTTCTGAACTTGTCTGGTGGTGAACTTCAACGTGTTGCTCTCACAATCTGCCTTGGAAAGGTTAGTTATGAAATCTCAACAATCATTGATTATTTTTTACACAAAATATTCTAAATCTGTTAAATATAGAAATTCAATAAAAAGACAATATAATTAGCATAAAGTTGCACTAAATAGTAATTACTACTATTCCATGGATGTACTATATGCCTTTTAATGTTTGCACTCTAATGTTTCACAGATATATGGTTTGCACTCTAGCAAACAAAGGATTAATTATGAATTAGGCCTAGTTCAAACGTTGCATTTCAACATGTACCGAATCTAATAAACATTAAACAGTAGGTTTTGCTCATTTGCATTGGATTATGCACGTGTGAGATGCGACATTTCAACTAGGCCTTACTGTGAAAATCGCTAGCCTAAGGGTGGTTAAATATCCGTTGAAATTTGGCCTTGGAAGGTGTGTTTTCTTGTACCACATGACCAATTTTGAACAAATTAATGATTGGCCAGAAGCGATCACAAGGTACAAAAACGACACAGAATTTTAAACAACTATTTTACCACTAGTGATTTCGATAGTAGTACCATTTAGTGCAAAGTATTGTTTACAGGATGAGTGCAAACACTCTATTTCTTTCTACCAAGTACACAATTAGTTAGAATGTGACTGTTACTAACTAACCAAGTGCAATATTTACATTTATTTAACATTGACTGTGTTAATAACCAACCAAGTGCAAATTGTCATTTATTTAGAATGTGATTGTGTTACTAACTTACCGTGTGCAATATTTACATTCATCTAGAATATGACTGTGTTACTAACTTACATGTAATACTTTTAGCCTGCTGATGTGTACCTGATTGACGAGCCGTCTGCATATCTTGACTCTGAGCAGCGTTTGGTGGCCGCTAAAGTCATCAAAAGGTACTATTGGGTTACCTGTGTAGATTTATTGACCGAGAGAGTCTGGCACAAAGTATATACCTTATGAGGTCGTTCGCTTGTTCACTGAGGTTGTTGAAGGAATGGTATTTGTTTATTTCTTAGTGTTTTGGTTTCTGTGACATTGATACTAATGGTGATACGGATGTTGACGATGATCATGTTGATGATGGTTTTGATGACGATGATGACTATAGAGAGGGTCCCCTATACCTTTTGCGTGAAGCGTGATCGGTCTATTTATTTTTGCGTGAAACGTGATTGGAGCATTTTTTATCTGTGATTCGTGATTCAAACTTTATCCGTCCACGTGAATCCATCTTTTCCTTTATGCGTGATTCGTAAACGGAAACAATAACAATTTTAACGGGATTCGTGAAACGTGATTACGTCGATTTTTGCGTGAATGTGAAAAAGATTTCAGTATTTTGCGTGATTCGTGAAATAACCAATTTATTTTACGTGAATGCATTTTGCGAGGTGGTATAGGGGACCCTCTATAGACCGAAAGCCAATATGGCTGACTTTGACTTTCAAAAATAAGCACCACCATCAGAAAGAGTTAAATTGCTATAAATATAATTCGAGGAAAGTTATTTGGAATCAATAGATATTTGTACGTGTTCAGTGAAGTCTTTCCTTGATAGCCTCGCTGTGGTGTTTTTATAATATTATGTATTGTAATATAATGTAAAAATCTGATAATGACCAACATGGAATATTTAAATGCTGAATGCTGTTACCTCAACTTCACCTAATTGTTTTCCATTGTTTTAATTTCTCTTTTTTTTAGATTTATTTTGCATGCCAAGAAGACGGGATTTGTGGTTGAGCACGATTTCATCATGGCTACCTATCTTGCTGATCGTGTCATTGTCTTCGAGGGAACACCTTCAGTCAAAACTGTTGCCAATCGGTAAGTCGCTGTTATTGGTTTGAATTTTCACGACAAATCCAGCCGGTTAGTATAAGCCAATCGGAAGCATTTCTGTCACATCGCCAACAGTTCCAAGATGGCGTCGTTCGAGAGAGTTGTTTCCCATGTTAACCCTCGATAAATACATCCTTAAAATAAGTTTACATTAAAAAGTTATATTTGGACAATAAAAGTTCACTGCTGCTCTATCAGGGATGAAAAAGAATAAAAACAAAACGCAAATGCCTAAAAGTAACCGAAATTGTTTTTGTCTCGAGGCGCCATTTTGGAACTATTCGTTTTGACAATTTCCAATATGTCGGAGGAGAGTGATTGTTTTCTATAAATGTAACTCCTTATAATTGTCTTTTTCACAGTTCTCGTCAAGTTTCAAGTTTTATTCAAAAATTACAGCAACATATGTACATTGTTATTATTGTTATTGTAAATCAGTTGTATCTGTTTATATATGTACAGTCATTTGAAAAAACGTTTCCGCTGACTAGCTTCACGACTACACGACTAGACCTAAAAGCAGTATGGGTAAAAATCACTGAGGCGGTTAGTTGCATATTTAATCAACATCTTGAGCTCTCAGTGCCTTGTTTCCCTACGCTGGCGAGTGATTTAGATGACACAAGACCCTTGCATGAAGATTGAACAACGGTTTATCTCAAAATTCATTGCCCTCTTATTTATTTTGCGAGGCACAAATTCATTCGTGTACTCGCCATATTTAGTCAGGTGGCTTAGCGATTTGATCGTGACACGAGTGATACAAGCATGAAATTTGGCACATAAATTGCTGTTACCCTACTAATCAATATAAGAAGGGGTGCCCAAGTCAAACGAGCCAGGGGTCAGGGTTAGGGGGATTTTAAATATCGAAAAAATTAGGATTTGGGCTTCCTGTGGTACAAATATACTTTTCCGCTCTCGTTGCCGAGAATACGTAACAATCCAGTAAAAACTAAGTTCAATTTGCTAATAAGCACCTCTTACACATTCCCGATGTATTTTCTTTAAAAAATAGCTTTTAAATAGAAAATATTAAAGGGAAACTAAAAAGGCTAGGTTCCATGCCCTACTCGGTCTTCCAAGATGGCGGCGCCCATGTTACACTAGCTGGACTGCAAGTGACCAAGGTAATTGAGCTAAAATTGCAGTAAAAAATCAAAATATACTAGAAATCTTGAATGGAAAGTAAAATGGAAATCTATTTGTACTAATTGGAATGATTTAATGCCCTTCAGATGTAGCATTTTAACAAGAATTGTATAACTTTTGCCGCCAATTAACTCAACTTAACTCGAACATTGGGGTTTTTTGTAAGTATCATATGCAATTGACTTTGAAGGTTTTATATAATTTGATTATTTTCTTTTACAAATACTGAAAGAGTGATATCATGTTTTTGATTAGCTCATTTTTCACATCACAAAATCAGTACATTATTACATTATTTTTATCTGTAAAATCTTTTCCTCCTATTTTCTAAAATCATACTACTAATATTTGCTCTTTGTACCTGATATTAATATTAAATTGTACTGAAGAAAAAAGACTCATTAATAAAGGCTGAATCTATAACCTCACAGTTTATTTAGACTCCATGATAAGTTATTATATTTCTCCGAATAACAATAAATTTAATTGCTGGCATGTAAATCTGTAATTGAAATGAGTAATTTTAAAATCTGATTTTGTAAAAATTTGTAACTTCTATATCTATATGAGTAAATCTGAATTGCAGAAATAATGATCCAATATAACTAAATCAAAACGTTTTTCTCTTCTAGAAAAAACAATATGCCATGTCATTTGATTGGAAGAAATGCATAAATTGCCAAGAGTCCATAAATGAGGCTGTTAAGTGTCCTTTGAATGGAAATGGTTCCATTGAAAGAAACCGCCAGGTATATACAGCATTTCTTGAGAATGTTGGCGTCTTTGAACAAGCAAATTTATCCCCTGTACAACTGCAATTTGATAACGATGTAGCGATGTTGAATATTTGTGTCCCAATAAAGCCTCTTGGCATAAGTCTTGTCGTTTGAAGTTCAATATTTCGAAGTTTAAGAAAGCTGAGAACAGTGTTAATAGAAAGAGACTGAGATGCCATGACAGCTGTGGATGAAATGGAAAGACTTGAAATGTAGAAAACGTCAGTCCGTCCACGAAGATCAACGTTTAGAATGTCTGTTTTGCTGCAAAGGCGACGAGAATGGTAGGCTTGGGTGTTTTTCTATGCTTGAAACTGACAAAAACATTCGTCATATGGCTCTTGAACTTAAAAACTTTGAATTACTTGGACGTATGTCAGAAGGCGATTTAATCGCAATTGAAGCAAATTAAATACCATTTGAATTGTTTGATCACGTTGAGGAATCAGTCAGGTCATTCTGTGCTGACAGAAAACGCAGGACTCAAATGGTGGACTCGACCATGCAAAATTGGACGAATCTGCTAAGCTTTTGTGGAGCTGGTAGAATACATACGTCCAAGTAATTCAAAGTTTTTAAGTTCAAGAGCCATATGACGAATATTTTTGTCAGTTTCAAGCATAGAAAAACACCTAAGCGTACCATTCTCGTCGCCTTTACAACAAAACAGACATTCTAAACGTTGACTTTCGTGGACGGACTGACGTTTTCTACATTTCAAGTCTTTCCATTTCATCCACAGCTGCCATGGCATCTCTCTTTCTATTAACACTGTTCTCAGCTTTTTCAAACTTCGAAATACTGAGCTTCAAACGACAAGACTTATGCCAAGAGGCTTTGTTGCAACACAAATATTCAACATGTACATTGGTATCAAATTCCGTTGTACAGGGGATAAATTTGCTTGTTCAAAGACGCCAACACTCTCAAGAAATGCTGTATATACCTGGCGATTTCTTTCAATGGAACCATTTCCATTCAAAGGACACTTAACAGCCTCATTTATGGACTCTTGGCAAATTATGTATCTCTTCCAATCAAATGACATTATATATTCAGTGGTTTTTCTAGATGTTTTATTTTAGTTGTAATGGATCATTGTTTCTGCAATTTTTGCTCATATAAGTATAGAAGTTACAAATTTTTACAAAATATTGTCAATGTTTGTGTTACTATATTTCAATTACAAATTTACATGCCAACAATTAAATTGATTGTTATTCAGAGAAACATATAGTAACTGAGCATGAAGGTTAAAATAAACTGTGAGGTGATCGAGTCATCCTTCATTAATGATACTTTTTTCTTATAATTTAATATTAATATCTGGTACAAAGAGCAGAATAGTTAACCAATATTAGTGGTATGATTTTAAAAAATAGGAGGTTAAAGATTTTACAGATAAAAATAATGTACTTATTTTGTTATGTGTAAAATGAGCTAATCAAAAACATGATATCACTCTTTCAGGATTTGTAAAAGAAAAGAATCAAATTATATAAAATATTTAAAAGTCAATTGTATATGATACTTACAAAAAACCCTAATGTTCGAGTTTAGTATTAAAGTCATGAGAATACGTTTTTGAAGAGTGGACAGATGTTACGGCGGCAAAAGTTAAACAATTCTTGTTAAAATGCTACATCTGAAGGGCATTAAATCATTCCAATTAGTACAAATAGATTTCCATTTTACTTTCCATTCAAGATTGGTAGTGTATTTTGATTTTTTTACTGCAAATAAATTTTAGCTCAATTACAGTCCATCTAGAGTTACATCGGAGCTGCCATCTTGAAAGACCGAGTAGGGCATGGGACCGAGCCTTTTTAGTTACCCTTTAATATTTTCTATTTTAAAGCTATTTTTTAAAGAAAATACATCAGGAATGTGTCAGGAGGTGCTTATTAGCAAATTGAACTTAGTTTTTACTGGATTGTTACGTATTCTCGGCAACAAGAGCAGAAAAGTATATTTGCACCACAGGAAGCCCAAGTCCTACTTTTTTCGATATTTAAAATCCCCCTAACCCTGACCCCTGGCTCGTTTGACTTGGGCACCCCTTCTAATATTGATTAGTAGGGTAACAGCAATTTATGTGCCAAATTTTATGCTTGTATCACTCGTGTCACGATTGAACACAAATTCTGTGATAAGCCACCTGACTAATTTCAGAATATTCTAACTGAGCTCGTGCTAAAAATTTATTGTTTCAGTGATTTTTACCCATACTCCCGTTCGGGCTATTCGCGTAGTCGCGAAGACGGTCAACGACAACGTTTTTTCAAATGACTGTATATTGTTTAAAATGCAAATGTCCACGCCCGCATTTAGTATGACTCATCGAGGCTCAGCCTCATCCTCGAAAGCGTATAATATATTCTTTAGAATATGACTACAACCCGCATGGCAATTTCAACTAAATATTCCTTCTCTTTGAAAATTGAGCTTCATATTATCTAGTTTTTATGTATGTTATGTGTCTATGTTTATACTTTCATATTTATGGCATTTTGTTGTCATTTCTTTCCTCTCCGTCTTGTAAATGCAATTTTATTGTCTATTCTCGTATTGTTGTTCTGAATCTGTCCTCCACTGGCGTCCATGATCCTTAGCGTTAAGACAATAGAATGTTTTGATGTGACGTCATAGTGAAATAGGGCAATTGAAACATCAAAAACATTTCCACGGGCCGTAGTCAAATTACACGCTAAAGAGGCTGATTTCTAAATACGTGCACGAAACGGTTTGAGTTTACTATCGATGAAAAAATCCAAGGTTATCAACCAAACACTGTGATCGCGCGCAATTTTCTTTAGCAACCATAGTTATTCTACTATACACAAGAATGCTATTATGTATAATAATTGTGGTTGATTTGTTTGTTTTTCAGACCACAATCTCTACTTACTGGAATGAACAGGTTTTTAGAATCACTTCAGATCACGTTTAGACGAGACCCGACCAACTTTAGACCTCGCATCAACAAGCTCAATTCCGTCAAGGTATGTGATAACTATATGCTGGCGTTATGCAGTAAATTCATTTTCGGTCACCGAAATAATCAATATCAAAGACAGGCATAAATAATCAATAACAAAGACAGGCATAAATAATCAATATCAAAGACAGGCATAAATAATCAATATCAAAGACCCGCAGTTCCTTTCTGTAGTGCAATTGCCGTTCACTATGGCAACCTTTATTGAAATAGGTGTATGTTATCACTGATCGCGATTTAAAAGAAGTCCGTGTGTATTTTTTTATAATAACGTTTTTCTCATTAACCCGTGAAACTAAATATAATAATAATAATAATAATTTAATGTTTCTATAGCGCAAACATTCATTATAAAGTATATGATCTAATGCGCTTTATAAAGTTTACAATTTAAAAACATGAAAAATCCTAACTAAGCTAAACTATACTACAATATTTATAAGATATTCAAGCTGTACTATTTACATTTTAAATACTGTTTACATAGTACATGTTTACAAAATAGAATTTTTTTTGTCAAACAAAACAAAAAGTTCCTAAATAAAACAGAAAGAGCAGAATAATAAATAATAAAAATATCTAAAAATATGCTTTCTTAAACAAATGGGTCTTTAATAGCTTCTTGAATGTTGTAATGCTGTTTGCATGAATTAAATGTGATAGTCAAATAACAACAAAAGAACACAATGGAATTAAGGTGCATTAAAGAGTTATACACTTAAGTGTGTTTCACGGGTTAATGAAAGCGGCTTTAATCATGACTATCCATAATCTTTACTGTATTTTATTTGTATCGCAGGATACCGAACAAAAACGAGGCGGGAACTTTTTCTTTCTTGAAGACTGAGGCTTGCTAAGGGCGGCACCAAGGATCTTCACATCAATCACGGCCGTGTGGTCACGTGTCAGCTCGGCTGTCTGGGCGGTCGCACATGCTCGGCTCCAGTCTCCATGCTGGGGTCCTGTAAGAACGACGGCTGTGTAATGGATTCTTGGTTTAAACGTCTGAACTTGTTTTTGTTTTCTTGGTGTTATCTTGCATTATGGTAATATTACTAAATGTTTAATGCGGCGAAAGCTGAATAAGAATTCCTTGTCATTGTTGATGGATGATTACATCCAAAGTTATAGTTCCATGGTTCCTTATACACCTGTTTAGTCAAAAACTTTTGTCTGAAGCCTGCAAAGGATGTCGGTAATATGAACATAAATTGTGATTCATTACGGGTTTTTTTTAAGAGAAATGTGTTTCAACATCTACCACTGCAACAACTTGTTATGGTCATATACCACAAACATTTACAACCGAAATATACTATGAATAAATCGTTAACAAAAGGAGAAATGCCGACATCCTTTGCGGTCTTCAGAGTAAGCACTGTAAGATCGATTGCGACGATTTTTGAAATAGGTGTATGCTCACATTCACACTTGAATCACCTTATTTTATTGATTTACTTGTTCAGACGCGTAATAATTTTAATAATTTTGCTATTTCTGTTGCATTATGGGAATGATTTGAAATGAGCATGCAATGCGGGAGCAGTAAAAAAGCAAAAAAATAGCAAGGTAAAAAAGGAAACCGTTGTAACAAAATCAACTTATAAAACGAAAGCTTGAGTATTTAATCTAAAATATAACTTATTTCATTGATCAAACATTTGTTAAGTTTTTTGATGAGTAACGTTATGGGTCACGTGATCACAATTCTAGCCATTACACAGCCGTCGTTCTTTCGTAGTCTTTGGACACGAACACCAGCAAAATGGACGCCGATGTAATTAGACGACACAATTCCTCAACTGTCGTAGAATTGAAGAAATCTAATGAGAAGAAAACCAATGAGAGAAACAAAGAGCTTCGAGCTACTGTACAGAATGACTATGACCATATATATCAACAAGATGCAAAGAATTTTACGAACAATGTATTGATGAAATAAACTGATGTAATTTATGTATTTTCTTTAGTTTAGCAGACATGTAAGTGAATGAATAAAATTGCTAAAGTCGCATTAAATTATTGGTTGTGATGTTTTCTTTTCTTTGTACAACTTGCTGTGCGACTCGCCGTACCGTAGTCACTTACAAAAACTTTTGACATTATTTTGACATTTTTCCATCTCAATGCACCAATCAGGTTCAAGTTTATATCGACAGGCGGAGACTTTAGAAACTTTGATGTCTGTAATTGGTCCATTGTCAAAATAATGTCGATCATTCATCAAACGTTTTTGTAGGTGACACAAAAGTCAAGCCTCTCACACAGTTTTTAGAAAAAAGGGTACAGAAGTATTGATTTTAAATTCATTTTAGGGGAACAGGGATCATTTTCAGGAATTAAAACCAGGAACAAAAATAATGATAAAACAATAGTTTTATGGATCAAGGAAAAAACACATAACGGAAATGTTAGTTTACGTACCTTTGAGTAACAAGGGAGACAGTGCACCTCGCGCCCAAACTAAACCTCCATACCTTTACAGCATAACGCGCCTTACAGTGGCCACCCTTAATCCAAAAGTTTCACTTTCAAATTAAATGCTACACCTTTTCAAATTTAGACATCATTTCAAAGTGTTTATCGTTTTGAAAATAGATGAGAAACCAGGATACATGGTAATAGAAGTACTATTCATAGTTAAAGGCTTCAGCCTGGGAGCCGAAAGCTCATCAAATTAAAGTCAAAAAAACAGAGAACGTTTACTTCTGTTTATCGTTTGTCACTCGGCGTGTCTTTTATATTAAGGTCAAATTCTCGCTTTCTGATTGGTTTACTGGTTTACATTGGTTTACATGTACTGTATATAGAATTTTATCAATCATATTTTTTCCCCCTTCTAAAATTGTAAAGCGGTGTTGAGCTTTTGTAATTGTCGCTATATAAAATAAAGTTATTATTATTATTATTATTATTATTATTATTATTACTTGTACAAAACTTAAATTAGGTGGCCACGGTAAAGTGCTTCGGGCTGTAATCCGCCTTTATGAATTTCCCCCCTAAAACTATACTAGGAGAACTAACATTTTTTTAAAAGTTGGCTTTATCCCGCGGAAATGTAATGTACACATCAACAGACAACATTGAAACCCTCATAAATACACCGTGGATCAGCTTCAGTAACTTATAATATTTTTCTTTAGTATTTTACTACAGCTCGCGGTAATTAAAGGAATGACCCAATTGTTAAGAATATACCTATTTTAAAAATCGTCGCAGCCAAAGCTACAGCCCACACACTGAACCCTGCAAAGGATGTCGGTATTTCTTCTTTTGTTATCAATTCATTCATGACATATTTTGGATGCACGTGTTTGTGTTATATGACCATTACACTGTTGATGATGAAACACTGATATTTCTTTTAAAAAACGTAACAAATCACAAATTATGCTCTTAATACCGAAAACCTTTGCAGGCTTCAGAGTGTGGACTGTAGCTTCATGTGCGACAACGATTTTTGAAATAAGTGTATATTACGCTATCGAGGTTAAGGTTGATCGACGAGAACCGTGAAAAGGTATATTCAACGACTGAAATTCTAAAGAGTATTCTTATCGTAGCTTTAAAATCAATTGATCAAAAGTTGCTATCCGAAATATTTCGTCCAGCGACTGCAACTGCTTGCCATGGTAATACAGTCATGAACACATACAACCAAAAACAACATCTGAAGAATTGTTCTATATAAATATTGCATTCTTTTACTGTTCTCCATCCTTTTTTTCATTTCATTTCCTTTTCTCCTCATTATTTGTTGTCGATCTTTTTGTTGCCAACATAAAAGCCCGGGGGGGGGGGGGGGGGGGGGGGGGGCTCCCTTAGAAAATGGATAAGGATGCTGCGTACCTTTAGAGTCTCGAACTGGCACCGTACCTTTTAGGGTCAGTTTTCGCACTTAAGATTATACATATTGAAAAAATTTTAAATGCATGTGCTCGTACCTTTTAGAAATCAGTATCTGAATTAATTTATGCGTATTTTAGGGTCATTTTCAAAACCGTCCGTCGAGCACCCCTATCCATTTTCTAAGGGAGTCCCCCCCCCCCCCCCCCCCCCCCCCCCCCCCCGGGCATAAAAGTACCTAGATAGCAACAATGGCGGTTATTTCCAGACAGTACAAATAATCATCTCGACATCCAATCAGCATTTCATTTCCAGCAATTTCAATTACTGGAGATGAAAACACTGGCCCAGGAAGAGACCACGTTACTAGTGTGTCTCCACTGTCCAAAGACAAACAGTACAGAGTTCCCTTCGTTGAACACACCCACACGACCGGTTCGAACCCAGCATGTTCTCCAGAACAGTTGAATTGTAATTCACTTCTTTGTTGTTCGTTCATAGCATTGGAAACTCTGTTATACGTCATGCTACTCTCCCCAGTTCTACCGAGTAGCGCCACGAAAGGACTTGAATACACCTCAGAATCGGCAGTGAATTGCCATTTAAGTTTCCCGCCATTGGAAATACAGTAAACATTATTATCATGGCTGCCAAATACAATCCTGGACGAGAAGTTAGACGGAGAGCTAAAAACAGGCCCACATGTCTGAAACTCCCACTGTAACTCACCACTTAGAATGTAGAAATATATCTTGCCATCTACACATGCGCAGACTACGCCCTGTGACGTCACTAAGGGTGACGCGAAGACTGGCTTGGGACACTGACGTTTCCATTTGATGATCATTCGTGTGGTACAGACAGACAACAGCAATCCTGTTAAAGTAGCTATAAACACCAATCCATGACTTGCAAGGACTTTTGGAGAACTGAAGCAGGATCCACCACAGTCGATTGACGTCACACACTCTTGTCTGTTGATATCTAGTGAGTATAGATGGTGGTCATGTGATCCGATCCAAACAAAACCCGTAGAGGGGTCCACACAGGGTGAGCTTTTGATCGGGCCACTTGTTTGGAATGTCCAGGCTATGGATCCATTGGGACGATTGAAGACGTACACTTTGCCATCATAGCAGCCTGGTAACAAAACAAAAACAAAAATCGAATTAATATAGCGCACTTTCCATGTAAATCCGTTTAAATGACTTTGATAATTGCTTTCGGGCCGTTTTCTTAACATGAGAGTTTGTGCAAGAAGACGCAAAAGCCTGACACTGGATTTGCAGATATAAATCTCAAAGGCAGTACATTCATTCATTTAATGTTTTACGTTTTGCTACCGTCGGATACAATGACTGCATGCTACAATAAATTACACAGCCAAATGTCATTAACCCTTTGACTCCTACGGCGCCCGAAACCTCCCGTAAAAAACGACCTTGCTTTGAAAAATTCTAACTTTTTTTGCCCAGCCGTTTGAATGTTAGTAAGCACTAGGAAGTTCTTCAAATTTTCATAGTATATCAGTCACAAGAAACAAGCAATTTTAGCACAAAAATTCCATATGAACTTTAGGATAACTTCCCAGTTTACTTAGCCTCCATGCTCAATTTCTATATTCTATAAAACATACATAATAGAAACACTCATACAAACATACAAACGAATATAGAAAGAAAAATGTAAAAATGTATAATATAATGTATAATATATTAGTATATAAGAGCAAATAAAGATTCTATTTTATTCTAGGAAAGTCAAAAATGACCGTTTTCCCCCTATTTTTCAATAGTGGAAATCACACTTTCTTGACCTTGGATTTTTTATTGAAAAAATCGTTTTTAGACAAACAACGTTAATAGACCTCTTTACCTTGTTTGTTGTCCCATTTCAGATCACGTGATGCTACCCTTGGGAATGGTTTCTTTCACATGTAAATGATATAACACGTTCATCATAAAAGAACAATTCTCAAGGGAATGACAAGTGGTCTGAAATGGGCAATTTGCATACAGAGGCAAAGAGGTCTATTACATTGACTGTTTGTAAGAACTGCCGGTCACAAAACTGACGGACCTTAATCAAACCTCAACTTCTATATAGTTTTACTCTTTATTGGCCCAAACGAATGTTTCTTCAACTTACCTACTATTACAAAGCTACCACACTGGGATATCGTCGCAGAAGATTCAATCCTATCGCCTACTCTAGTCTCCCACAGTACCCTCCCATCTGATAGACGTACAGCTTTGAAGATATGAGCATGAGATCCAAGATATACTACAGCATTCTCTTTCAAACCAACCAGAAGAGGAGAAGCATCGATACATTTATGAAAATCAACTTTCCATTGAATTTCTACGCTGACTTCGAACTTCTTTGCTACACGACTTTCAGAGAAGTTTTCAAAACGTTTATCTTCACAGAGCTTTTGACAAATTAGACATCTTGTTGTGCACATACCTCGTTGAATAGAGCAGAAGCAGTCTGTTTCCCGTGCAACTTGTAGCTCTTCCTTTTTGGTGCGTTTTCTTGGGGGTGATGACGTTGTCGTGGTTATGTCCTTTGAAGTTTTATTATTCGTGCTCTTTGCAGGTAGAATGAGTTGGTGATTTTGTGGATTTTGTGTTGCCGTTGGTAGAACTAAATGAGAGTTTAGAAGTTTACTATCTTGAGAAATGCCCTTTATTGGATAAGCTGATGATTGAATAGTTTCTGTTATTTGTGATACTACCGAATTGGAAGTTGAATGGAGTCTTTCTGTTGTTTGTGTAATATTGCCTTCAGAACTTTGTGTTGAAACATTATCCAGTGGACCACCTTGTATTAGTAAACTAGGAGTTAAATGAAGATTTTTTGCTTGTAAGACTTTCCTTTCAATGTACTGACATAGTTTTCCAAATGTCCCATTTAAAATCACATCAAGGAGCTCAGATAGCTCAAGTGTTGATCCAACCTTTTGAGTCAGCCATGATTCTACTTCATTTATCATCCTAATGGCGTCCATTGATGTGCCTCCACATTCAACAAACTTGTCGCTATCCCCAACACAAAGATTATCTCCACTTATTAAGTTGGTTATCCTTTGAGAATCAATGTCATTTTTACTGTTTTCCAGTGCTACTTTGTTGGCACCCAATTGCCAGGATAAACTGGTTGCTTTTCTGATGCTATCCATCCAAGTTTTCATCAGAAACTCACGCATAGGGACTTCAGCATGTGTTCTCCTTTGTAGTTTGTGATAATCTTCAAGAAGTCTTCTTGTGTCAGCTTTTCCATGTGAAGTCGTCGGTATAGCATCAACAATGTGGATACAATCAGGATGTGCATAAACTGGTAAGAACTCTTGTAAGGTTTTTTGTATAGATTCAATAAGTTGACTTACATCACTCAGTAATAATGGTGGTTTGACAAATAAATATATCATTTCTTGTAGTGTGTCAGCATTAGTTTCTGCTGCAGATGTGAATATATGATCTGGAAATGACTTTGATAATGTCTGTTCTATCCATTCCAAGTTCATCCTCTTTCCCATTCGCTTGATTTGTCTGTTTTGTCGTCCGTAGTACCATATTTGCCCATTGTGTATGTAGCCTAAATCTCCAGTTGTTCGCATGGTCTGGGGTTCAGTTTCTTTGTCAATGTAACAAGTTCTTCTTTCTCCTCCTAAAATAAAGTTTATTGAAGTGCTGTCAGTTTTAGACTACAAGCAGTTCTCACCTTTCCCTCCAAATCTCGAGCAAAATGAGTTTTTTTACAAAACGCGGATGTGCGGAAATTGGGACGAGAAGGATAGGGGAGAATGGGAAAGGAAAAGTACTTTTCCACTCCCCTTCTCCCTCCCCTAATTGCCTCCAATCCCCTTATGTCCACGTTTTATAAAAAGCTCATTTGTTGAGTAGTTATGGGTGGCATGGGTGGCATAACAGTGAGAGCGTTGGCCTTTCACCGCTGTGGTCCAGGTTCGAGTCCTGGCTCGGGCATGGATTATATGTGAGTTGAGTTTGTTTGATGTGTTCTTCTCTTCTATGCCACGAGGGTTTTTCTCCGGGTTATCCGGTTTTCCTCCCTTCGCAAAAATGAACATGTGAGTCGAGCTGTGTGCAAAATAATTAACATAGAGGTAGTAGATGTGCGTTTGAGTCTCCCCCATTAGTAGGGCACAAGTGTCCGGCTAGACGATTGAGACGTTAAAAAAGTGATTTATTAATATTATTTTATTTGGAGGGAAAAGTAAACAGCTCACAGGCAGTCAGTTAAAAACACAGCACTAAAATACTGCTAAATAACGTGAGAAAGACACTGACACAACAATTTAATGTTTTTTTATATCACAAAATCTTCCAGTCCAAGAGGTCAGCCTTTATTGTTGGGAGGGAGGGAGGGAGGGAGGTGGGTGGTTGAGGAAGGGAGGTGTAAAAATATATCCACTACCACTACCACTATAACAGGTTGATCAGTTTTGGCCTACTAAAACTGTTACATTGGGGAACTATTTTTGATAAAATCTAAATAATAGTGTCATATATTACCAAGAACAGAATGCTTTGCCTACTCTCTTTTGTAAAATAATTAGTGTCTATTGTTCTAGTATTCAAAACAGGGATCAAGAGGGATTTAAATTTTGAATAACAAAGAAAAGACATAAAGCATTCTGGTATAGGTAGTAAAATGGATGTCATCACGCAAAAGGCATATTAGTTCATGAGCAAATTAGATTGTTAATCTTACCAACATATATAGTTCCAATGCCTTCATCAATCACATTACCATCACTATCCATTACTTCAATGTCAGTACCATCCAATGGCAAACCAAGAGGCACACTGCTATTTATAATCCCTTTCAACTCAACATTATCATGACCATAGTCTTGACCAGAACCACCTTGTAAGTCATCATCAGTTATCTTATAACATGATGCCCAGCTTGATACTTCAGTTATGCCATACAGATTAAATATTTGTGTTTTACAATTGGTATGTTTCCATTTCCTTAGTGTTTCTATCAAAGGGCATGGCTCTCCTCCAAATGCAAGGATCTTCAATGTAGAGTTTTGGCCAAGAAGCTTTGTTTTTATGTGCTTTTGTCCCATCAGATATATTAATGATGGTGTTGGCTATTTGGATGAAACACACATAAGCATCATTAGCATATGGTGACCAAGGGAAGATGGGCATCACGCTTCAATTCACACGTCACTATTTCTGATATTCGAGTATTGCATATAATTTTTTGTCAAACTCATGAATCAAAAATGTTAACTTTAAAAAATTACACACTGTTTTTTGTGATTTTATTGAATCTCACATTTATTTTTTAGGCCAAATCACATGTCGCACATTACCCCTGGGCCACCCTGTTAGCAGAGTTAAGGTGCTGTTACACTATGCAATTTTTTCTGCAAATTGTTTCTCAATGTCGTTGAGACACGTGCAAGTTGCTGGGGGCTGATACACCATGCAATGGCATCACAAGTTGCAGAATTCTATTGGGATAAGTAGAACTGTACTCTACTTTGTTTAATGCTGTCTGTAACAAAACCAAGTTGTACAACAGCCTCTGTTACACTGTGCAATTCTTCAGCAAATTGTGCTACAATGGAATTGTGAGAAACCTTTAAGCTACGGTAATACGAGCAACAAATTCGTCCAACTTGTTTCGCAACATTGCTGCATAACAAGTTGGAAAATGATGTTGCGCGTTTTTTCACCCGCATACCAACTTGTCTCGCGTCAAAATGGCTTGTTGCAAGTTGTGTTGAATTCTGATTTCTGATTGGTTAATACAGTAAGTAAACAAACATGGCGACGTGCTTGACGTCATTTTGCTGCGAGACAAGTTGGGTTGATGTGGTAATATGAGCAACATCTAAACTTTTTGTTGCAAAAAGTAGAACGACCTACTTTCTGCAATAAACTTTTTCAACTTGCAAAAAGCCATTTTGACGCGAGACAAGTTGGTATGCGGGCGGAAAAATGAGCAACATCGCTTTCCAACTTGTTTTGCAGCAATGTTGCGAGACAAGTTGGACGAATTTGTTGCTCATATTACCGTAGCTTTAGGAAAGAATGCATTTTTCTGGTATTGCAAGACGTATTGCAATATTTTGAGCTAGTATATATATATATATATATACATTATTTGTTCTCAACGCCAAGAATGGGGATTATCTATGTATGTGAGACTTTCAAATTAAAAAATCCTTAGAACTTTCTCAAAACAAAGCAAATGTATGCAAATGCCCAGCAAGCCTCGCTCTGACTCATGTTGTTGGGTTTATTTAATAAGTCAAAGTGAGGGTTGCCATGCATTTGCATATGATTAGCTGATTCATAAGAAAGGTCTGTTGAAGTTCAAAATTACCAAAATAACAATGCATTTTATTCTTACCTGTAATATTGTTGTTTTCAGTTGGTCAAATAATAATTCACAAAGCCGGTCTGGCTGAACTTTAACATAATCTGGAACCACTGCAGCTTTGGCTCCTGAAGATAATGCAATGAACAGCTGAACTATGAATGGATCAAACGTGTACGGTGAAATCAAAGCTACACAATCTTCTGAGGAAACATTGAAAATAGTCGCCAGAGAAGTAATATTTGGTACAATACACTCATGAGGAACTCGGACGGTCTTCGGACTTCCTGTGGTACCAGAGGTCTGCATAACATAAGCTAAGTTTTCTTCACAATTCAAAGGCGTACATTCCTCAAGTTTGGAATAAATCACAAAACCATATGAAGAAAGCATTTCGTCGTTGACTCTCCTATACTTCTCTTTAGCATTTGTATCAAGAAGTTGCAAAATTGTGTTGAATTCTTCAACTATTTCTTCTTCAACAACAACAACTTTGATGGCGGAATCCAGCGATTTGACAAACTCTCCAGCCATTTTTGGCGGCCATTCTAGTCCAATAGGAGCAAACGCAGCAGGTATTTGTAATATTCCAAGCAATAATGCAACAAGATTGGGATTTTGCCGGCTCAATATTCCGATAACAGTGCTGGAAGCTTTCAGGTGTCGAAGGCATGTTGACATGTGAATAGCGATGTTTTTGAGTTCTTTGTAAGTAAGGTGTTCTTCGTTTTCCTCGTTTATATATGATACAGCTACATTGGTTGGATATTTATTCGCTGTTTGGTTAAAAATGTCATTAAGAGTCTTACAACTTTGCCAATCTTGCATCTTCCAGTTTGTCAGATTGATTGTTTCTGTACTGAGCTAAGCAGCCTGGCCTGTACAAAGGAAGCCCGCGGCACCGAATCAATTTCAACATAGTTTTTTCTGTCTCTTTTCCTTCATTTATTTTCTTTCTTTCATTCTAGTTTTTTTAATTTTTGTATTTATTTGAATTTTTCGTTAATACTGATATTAGGAATGCGCGAAATATCAAAAAGAAAATAGATTTTGGCAACATGCTGAACTTTTTACTGACACCCAACTGATTTTCGACGTTAATATATTGGATATATGGTATAAGTTTTGGGTGTCACTAAAAATCGTAGAAGCCATATTTCAAGCACCTCGATATTTCGAAGCTAGTTGATATAACCATCATTCCTTTCGGCGCCTTCATTGGCTGATCAATCCGATTAATTTGCCTTTACAACCTATTTAAACAGAAGGGTTAATTGTAAAGGAAGTTTTGTGTAACAAAAACACACAAGAAGACAATGGCTGAATTCGGGGTCATTTGTCTACAGTAAATTAGACAATCGCTTTTGATCTGCTGAAAGACTATGTTTAATTTAGTCGAAAAAAATATTCAGTTATGAAAAAGCTGTTTCATTTTTTCATGCCTATCGTTAGGGTGTGTTTCGTTTGGACGACTTTTTACATAGAGTAGTGGTTTTCATTAACCCGTGAAACACACTTTAGTGTATTACTCTTTAATACACCTTAATTTCATTGTATTATTTTGTTGTTATTTGACTATCACAGTTTAAATAATACACTTTATTTCTAATCTGACGTGTCTTTTAAAATTGTAAACTTGGTGTTAGTTAAAACTTAAATTATTATTGTAGCTACCATTCCCAGTATTTATTATTCATATACGTTAACTATGGGAAATATAAACGGATGTCTGTATAAGTTTGTGTAAATTCTTAGGACAATATTGTCAACCTATTTTAAACGTACTTTGGCAACCGACCACTAATCCGATTTTTTTACTAGTTTATTTATTCAAAGTTATTTGCGTAACTACTACTCAATCGTTTTTGCCGTAAGCAACTGTTGATTCATTTATTTAATTTACTCAGTTATTTAACTAAAAGATATCCAGTCGTTTTTTGCAGTTTGCGTCGATTTACTTAGATATTTGAGTAACAACTACTCGTTTTTTGAAATGCATATGTTCAAATTGTTAATGTAAATATTTTGTAGAACTATTCAAGTTTTTCTTTACAATTTTCTCTTAATTGTCCTTATTTAGTACAGGTTCTATTATTTTACTTATTCTTATCAGTATGCATTTTTATAGATCCTTTTGTCATGGCACCACTTCCTTTTCAATTTAATTTATCGCTTTCATTTTGAACATTTTTCCTCTTCCTCAGTACTAAAAGTTCTTTATTTAGTAATTATTATTTAGTGCAGATTCTATTCTTTTACTTATTCTTATTATATACTTTTTTATAGATCCTTTTGTCATGGCAACACTTCCTTTTCAATACAGTTTATCGCTTTCATTTTGAACATTTTTCCTCTTCCTCAGCCGTGTACTAAAAGTTCTTTATTTAATTATACCTCTTTTAGAAACAGATGTTGGTTCGGCTTTTTAGTTATCTTTGTTCTCATAATTCTATTTGCCTTTCTTTTATTTTGAAAGAAAATGGCTATGTTATCTTTGAAGAGCGTTCAAGTGGACCTCACATTCAGCTGTAATTACTCTGTTGATATATAATGGGCCTTTTCATCAACGAATT